>JAOTQQ010000052.1:13901344-14028007 GCA_026546715.1 Gallinago undulata | reverse complement strand
CCCCATGGCCGCGTAACAACATCCTAGAGGACATCCCTGTGTATCTGTGTAAACTGGGTAGGATCAGGCAAACTGCTACAAGGATCCTGTTGTGGTGTTACAATAACATCTGTGGCTCCATCTGGACCCACATCCCCCCAAAAGTGCATTGGAAACGTCCCCTCCAAAGGGCTCATCCATTGCAATAATTTACAGAGAGGAGATGAGCGAGGGGAGAAAAACCCTGGCTAGAACAGTGCAAAGAAGGACCCAAAGTTGTTTTTTCACAGTCAAACTTCCTCTCTGTGGTTCTTTTGAACTTTCAGGGTGCGAGGGAGATGGGACTGTTCAGCCTGGAAAAGAGACGTCTCAGGGGGATCCTTATATATATCCAGTATATGTAAGCATCTGCTGTGAGGGTGTAAAGAAGATGGACTAGGCTCTTCTCAGTGATGGCCAGTGAAAGGACAAGAGGCAATTGCACAAATTGAAACATAGATTCCACTTAAACATAAGAAAATACATTTTTACTGTGAGGATGGCCAGACACCGGAATAGGTCACTCAGAGAGGTTGCGGAGTCTCCATCCTTGGTGATACTCAAAATCCAACTGGACACAACCCTGGGCAACCTGCTCTACCTGACCATGCTTTAAGTAAGGGTCTGGAACAGACAATCCAGAAACACCATTGACCTCAACCATCCCATGATTCTATGAGTAAAGATTAAAATTAGAATTAACAGAAAATAAAAATATCACAAAAATTTGGAAGAAGTGACGCATGCCACAGGTACTTCAATGAATGTTTAGGTAAAATGTTCTTGGCTGAGAGATGTTACAAGACAACTGTGCTGTGCTTTTTTGTGTCCCAAAAGCCAAACCGAGGCCAGAGGGAAGCCAAAAAAAGGAAGCTGGAAGTCATCAAGTATAGTCCTTTCACCTCTCAGGCTGCTTTCCTTCTGAGTGGGACTGTCAGGCCAAAGCCACTGCTAAAAACATATATTTTTAGGATTATTATTCTGAAAATTGTATTATATGCTAAATATAGCATCTGGTCACTGAAGTTTACTCCATTTGACCCAGTATTTCTCCTGGAAAGTAGGATTTATACCCAAACTCAATGTTTTTATGTTTTTCTGATTCACAGATCAAACACACAGTAAAACCAGATATCTCCCCATTGCAGGTAGAGAAAAGCACAGAATTCTTGGCATTTTAATCACCCCAGGAAGATCAATGGATGATTTTATGCTTTTCTGTAGAGAAGGACAGGACAGGGAAAAAAATCACATATATTGATTCTTAAGCATCAGTGAAATGAATAATAGGGTGAAATGTCCTACGTAAGTTCTTTGCAGGTCTTGTGAAAGCTGCCTGCCAAGGAAATGTAGCTGTGCATGTAGGTTGTGATTATGCTAAAGAGGCACTAAATTAGTACATTACATGCCCCATTTAGCACTCCTGTGCAAAATCTGAGAGTGCTAATACATTTTGTTTCTAGGGTCAAGAATCATTAAAGAATGGATTCATGGTCATTCATTAGCCAGGAAATTAAAGTTTGACAGCTGCTTTTCAGTTCTGATTTCTCTTAAATGGCAGTATTATATTAGAAGGCGCTTTTTTTTTAAAAAAAAAGAAAACAAACAACCTTCCAAGTTGTTTAATAGTGAGTGTCATCCCTAAAGCACAGTATTCCCAAGTCATCCAGCCAGACTTTGTAAGAGTCCTGTACAGCTTTGGGGATTATTTACAGTGGCTGAAAAATGTTGCTATGTGCTATTGAAAGTGGTTTCTTGCTTAGCTACATGGTTATAAAACCAAGTTTGGAGTTCTATCTCCACTTCTGCAAGGTTTGTATTACAAAGGAATCATACGTCATACAAGCAGAAACGAGGCCCCGTGGTCCTCTGTGGGGCAGGAGAGCAAATGGAAGTTATGCACCTGTATTTAGAGAGAATAAACCCTTTCATTAAAACAAAAGGAACAAGTGATCCAACAGTCCTACCACTCTCAGCCGGGCTCAAGGTAGGAGAAACCCTGCTTGCCCACTAAGGTAGGCATGTAACAGAGGGATCGGGGAAAGTCCCTAAGTAACTCCGACAAAACTCCTTGGATTAGAGTTGTCATTCTGCAAAAGCCTCTGCACGTGAGAAGCCTCCCCGAGCTCAATGGTACAGCTCATGTGAATACATGCCATGTCGCAGACACAAGTGTTTGCCAAACCGCCCTCCAGTTGACAAAACGCATAGTCCAAGGGAGAGATTAGCTGACACTCGAGATGGCTTTGTTCCCCATCTGTATCAGGAGCCACTGCAAATATATAAGCAGAGACATTCCCCTTTTCTGTTTTCCAGTTTGCTCTTACTAAATTTACATCAACGATAGAAAGGGTCTTTTTTGTCCCACACAACAGCCATCCTAATGAGAGCTACGTTTTACACCTCTATTGCATTGCTCTTCCTGACATGCCTTAAAGCATTTCCTACGCTACAGCCAACATTTGAGCATCTTCCCTGTCCTACGGAGCTAACCCTGACTTTTTGTGTGAATACTACTAGTAACGTGCTGATGTCTCTGAAGAACTGGTACCACTCTCTGTGAAAAAGCAGCACTGAAATGTCAGCTTTGCATGGAAGAAAAGCTTAAGGAGGGAGGGAAAAAAAATAAGGAAAAAAAAATGAAACCCCAGCAGCTTGGAGTTTTCTATTGATCAGAGCCTGTGGGCTGCCTTTGATTAATAATCTCTACATCAGTACCACAACTGATGTAATATCCATATATGTTGCATTAAAAATGCCAACATTGAATTGGATTGATCTGGTTATTTGTGCAACAAGAGACACTCAGTCCCGGTCAGAAGAATAGCGGTATGACTGACTGTATCGCTAAATCGGAAAATTTAGAAAAAAGTTATTTCACATTCCACTTACCACAAAACTCTGTCCCTCCCAAGCAGGCTAGCAAGTAACCCCCAAAACTTACGAAGTACATCTGAAAAAACTAGGACACTTAAAGAACCGAAACAGACTAAAACCAATAATTTATTCATTAGAAATTATTTCCTCTCTTATAAATTGGTAGAATCGAAAGGCCATATTTCATAGTGATAAAGCATTGCCCAAGTTCTACAGATCCTGTGCTCTTTGTTAAATTTATGCAGAATACATTTCCCTTTTGCTGAAACACTGCTGTCCCCAGAGAGCAGAGCAGCAGACATGGAGCACTACCAGCCTGACTTTGGGTTTAAGAGCTGTACCCAGTCCTGTCTTGGGGGTCTTCTGCACCAGAATAACCTGCCCCTACTCTCCAGGATTATTCAGCTGCCCTAATACACCTTGCTGTTACTGTGCTCCCAGCCCAAGGATTTGTATTTGCTGGTACAATCACAACTGAGCAGAGGCAGGGACCCAGACAACTCTGCTGCGCTGGGACCAGCCCTCAATAGCTCCATGGTCAGGTGTGGTCATGTTGTGCCCTTCCCTGTTAGCCCCATAATAGCCATCTCACTCCGACAGCATCTCTGGCCCGTGTCTCACAACGCTGGCAATTACTCTCTTGCCAGGCTGTGAAAAACCATCTCTAATTAAAGTCTTCTGGAGAAACCCCCTCCCTGCCACCGTAGAAAAGATGCTGCAGGAGGCAGATGTGCAAGCCCAAGGCAGCAGGGCAGAGAGGAGGGTGCTTGAAAATGCTCGATGAGTCTCCTCGGCTGAGCGTTATCTCCCATTTCCTTTGAGAGCCCACAAGATACAGCCTTCCCAAAGCAACCTCTGAGGTGGCCCATTCCGCTTTTGTCTCCCTCAGCAAAAAAATTTCTGCCCCAGCGGCTCCGAACAAGGCTTCCATTAACTCCGTCCCTGCGAGGGCAGCACGTGGGACAAAAAGCCCAACACTGCGTCCCGGCCCTCAGACAAGCCTGGAAACAAACGTTGCAGGAATTTGTCAGAATAAAATCACCCGCTCGGTGTCACCGCATACATTTACCTACCTCAGTGCCTATTCAGGGCCTTCCCAAAAGGGCAATATTAACAGAGAGAGATCGGACACCATCTCTATAGCAACACCACCCTGGAAAAATTACGGTTGCCCCAGCAAAGGGAATCCCTGCTTCAGGAGCCCACCAAGTATAGGGTTACTCCCGATTTTAAAAACAATTCCCCTTCGACTTTTGTTCCTTGCAATAAAAACATTTAAGCAACAAGAAAGTGGCAACCTGAGCGGAAGGAGGAGGGGGATCGGAGGATGCCCAGCATGGAAGGGGTGTAACAGAGCTGAGGTGTGCAGTGCTGCAACATGCATGTCTGTTGACAAAGTAAATCATCAGAACCTGAAAACTAGGATGAAAAGCATAGGTAAGAATTGCACTTTTCATTGAACCAATAATTCCTCCTTTCCCCTCCAAAAAAACCCTTGAAATTAAATAAAGTGACTTTAAATTGTGAGGAAAAGAAAGGCGAGAAGAGCAAAGAAAGCTGTTGGAGAGCATGAACTGCAGGAGGAAAGTGGGACTCACTGAAATGAGAGCTTGAGACTGCACAGGATCAAGCCAATCTAGCCAATAATCCTCTAACTCAAATCAAGGGGGCAGATCCGCTGTATGTGGGATAGAAATGAATGAGAATTTAAGTATGCCCCAAACTAGATGAGCCCAATGCCCCAGTTTGTGTGTACAGAGATGTGAGCCTGAGAGCAGTGACTGGGTGACTGATGGGAACAAGCATGAGGAACAGTGTCATTTGGGGAAATCAGCCCACGCAGCCTCCACACCGGGTTTATACATTGCAGAGACAGCAGCAACTCCATCTGCATGTTTTTTATGCCAGTGGCATGATCCAACCTTTAACCATTGGTAATGCTTTCAGTGTTGGAAAGCATTCCCAACAATTGGAATTTTGGGTCTCAGGTGATGAATTTCTAAATTTAGTACACAAGAAGCAGTTCTGGAAGGCAGGTGGCCCAGCAGCCTCACAGACACTTTCACTTCATGATTCTTGACAATTTATGGCATCGATCTGCATTAAAACCAAAGGAGAAAGCTTGAAATAGCCCCATAATTATGCTGCAGAGAAGCGTTAGATGACCTTCCATTAACACCTGCTCTATACTAAATGCTGAGCATCGATTCACACTAAGATGAAAACTGGGCTTGTAGCTATGTTTAATCTAACAGAGTGCTCAGCACCCCACTGCTACCCACGGCTGCAGATTTGTCCACCTGCACACCAATATCCTAGTGAAGGTAATCTGAATGATGGGAAAGGCTCAACAACCTCTGTTAGAAGGGTGTTTGGGTGGACATCTGGAGAAAAGACCTTGAAGTACACATGTGAGATGTGGCTTCACACAATGTCTTTCTCCCAATGAAGTAAAGACTTCCAGATCTGGAACTGTTGTAACCTACTTGGGGCTAATCTGCCTGTCCGAGCTCCAGCTGGAAAGTGAACTTGTCCATCTGAAATACTGCTGGAAAAGTTAAAGCTAAGCAAATGCATCTAAGTACTGGGAAGGCAGGAGCCAAGTCAGTTCAGATAAGTAAGTGAAAACCTACTTCTAAGATACAAATGTATGTTATATTTCAATTATGCTTGCAAATACTACGTCCTGTGGGATGGCTTCAACAAGTAGAATATTTGCACCTGATGGTTTCACTAGGGACAGCATGCAGAGGTGCCTTCTCTTCCCTGATGCTCCTTACTCTCACAGATATACCATATTCCTCCCTTTGCTTCCTCCTCCACCTTTCCCAGGGCTTTGGACTCCCCCAGCTCCTTGTCTGGAGCTCCAGGATCTGCCTTCAGCAGAGAGACTAGAACAGGTAGAAAACCACTACAGTAGAAAACCCCACTACATGGCTCGTAAGATCTCATATTCATGGTCAATGGACAATCACAGTTTATAACAGCAAACAGCCTCCTCCAGACACCTGCCAAAGCTTTTAGAGACCAACATGGTCCAAAGACAGACTCCCTTCTTGGTCTCTGTTCTGCCCTTCCAGATTTACTGGATAACCTTTCCTGCAAAGTGATTCTCTTGGTCTCAATGGTAAGAAATGTTTAGAGGCTGATGCTGCATGTGATAAACAGAACAACCCTTGGCAGCAGCAAGCCAGACCCCTTCCCCTTGGCTGTGACCACAGCTTCTCCTTATTAAGCTCTTTATGTCATTAAGTGGCCCCACTGGGAACAGCAGAAAGCACAACTGGGAACATTAATGAAGATCTACAGCATTACAAGGAAAAGCTCAATGAATCAATGCCTTGTGCCTTAGTCCCATGGTTGTGACCTGTCCCCATTAGTAACGGGAGTTTGAAATGGAGAGACCTCCCCTTCTCCTCTTTCTCCCTTGAGAGGTCTGTACCACCAAGCACTGATAGCTGCTTGCAGGCAACAAAGGTGACTCTGGCTGACTTGTTGCCCTCATGAATCCCTTGTGTCAGTTCCCATCCAAATGGTGCAGACACCAACAGCTGGGACCAACACTGGCTCGGTCACATTTCTCTTCCCTCAGCTGGCGGCAGCTATGTTCACTACAAAAGCAAACACTCACCTTCTCTTGTGACAAAAATGAGCCATCAATGGGCACCGGGGCTCAGGATTGCAATCTGTAGGAAATATGAGGCAGAAAGGGAGGATTAGGAGATTTTTCGGCTGCTTTAAGAAAATCTCAAAATCATGCATAAGACACTGGCTTGCACAGATGAGAAGCAGCTCTCACCTCCCGAAAGGAAGATCTGAGGCACATGTTCAAAGTGTGCCTTAGGAACCCAGGTGCATGGCCAGGGGATTAGGAAAGGGCTTTACACCTGCCCACACTCATTCCCAGCTGGGTTCATGCACACATAAAACAGCTCACAGCAATGGGAGGGATGGGGTGAAGGAAAGGGTCAGGGGGATGAAGCTTTGTGACTGATGCAAGGTGGTTAACACAGACCCACATCAGATACAGCCATACTCTGTGATTGCCACCAGCATCTCTCATCTAGATCCCATGTCCTGTTGCATGGTGCTGGGGAATGAGGACTGCTTGAGAGGCTCCTGCACCAGTACTCTGAGGGCAAGGACTGTCTGCAGGAACAGACCTACGTTTTTCTGCACTGCATCACACCATAGGGACACAGGGGTTTCTACCTGCAGGAATAAAGATTGGAGAAAAACTTGGAAACTTAATCACATTTTGCCCATATTTCACATACATGTTAGGCAAATAAACCAGCAACACTCAATTGCTCATTAAATTCTCTACTTAAGGCCATTCAGCCACAGGGTAGGGAGTTACATGCATGTACCTATCCATGGCACAAAAGCAGCTCCAAGGCTGTCTGCAGAGAGTCATTCTTCCAAAAAAATGCCCTGGTTTACCTTTGTTCTTTTCAGTACCTAGTATAGTAGTTTGCCTTTGAGAGCAGTGGCAAGGACTACATGGAATGAAATGATTTTGCATTTCTTTGCAAGGGAATTTTTTTGTAGGGATGACTCCCCTCTCCAGCAATGGCAATATGAGAGCTCAGTGTTCATGTAGGACAGAACTGAGGGGACAAAGCAGTGATAAGGCTTATACAGGAGGTATATATACAGGCTGTGGATCTTTAGAGCTTTCTAGTAGGCATCTTTATGGCACACTTGACAGAGTCCCAAGACATTGATAATGAAGCTCATGCTGGTACAGATCAATCCTATCCACTTTTCTCCAAGATCCTGCTTTCTTCCAAAAAGGATTACCAGTAACGGTTGCCTGTGGCAAGGAAGAAATAATAACTATGGATTTACCTGAGCTCCCTATGAATGTATGGCAGTCACAACCATCCCCTCCTAGGCCTGCTATGCTTTTGACAGAACAAAAAAAAAAGGGGAGTTGGGCTACGTGGCTGCCTTGTGAGACTCCTGACCCACTTAAAACAAGGTATCAATTTACCTGTGAAAACACTTAACACTTCCCCACCTTGCCTTTCCTTAGGCACAAACCACAGCTCTTGCTCTCTCCAAACCCTTCTCCGCCTCACCAGCCCCTTAGTCCCCCAGGCATGTCCTTCTGGCCCTCCTGGGTGACCACTACCATGGAGGCAGCCTTGATATGGGCAGGATGTGCTCCTGCCACTTGACCCAGTGTTGCTGACACAGTGGTGACATCTGTCCTCACAAGAGAGCTTTCCTCAGGTAATCCGTCTGGTGACTTGCACAGCTGGCATCAGGGAGCTGCAGCTGCAGACTGTCTGGTACCACACAAACATTTATCCTAGTGTCTGTGATGGGCTTGCCCTGGCCTTGCCACCAGGTAATTTAATCTCAGGGATTTAAAACTTTAGAGAGTACCTGACAGTACCTTCCCCTCAGATGGAAAATCCCAGAACAAGACAGTCCAAAGCAACCCCTTCAGCAGCCTTCAGTCCAGGAGGGCCATGAAGAGTGCTAGAAGAAGACATAGCAGGGACTTCATCTATTTTGGCCTCTCTGCTGAAAAGCACAATGGAAGAGCCTGTTAGCAACGTCTTGAACCAAAATCTGCCTTTAACACCACTACAGTGATCAGTTCTGTTAGCAGTGGTCCCCCTGCCCTTTCATAAACACCTCGAGAACAAAGTGCAGTGCCGGGTCCAGGAGCCCAGCTCCAGCTCATGCTGCCTCATTATCTTCTCAGCCTTGTTTAGTCTTTGTCTCTAATGGAGATGGTAAACTCCCAGGGGCAGTGACCATGACTTAGTTCACTGAGTGCCAGACAACTGCTGGAGCTCATTTAATGATGAGACAACTCCCATAGGCCCATTGTCTTAAGTGGGAGTTTTGGCTAAGTGAAGACTTCAGGGATTTGCCCAATAATAAGTCAGTAATTCAGGATGCACTTAAAGACACATTCAATGCAGCAACATCCTTGGGAAGTGAGCATTTGTACTCCAGAGCACAACTGCGAGGAAGTCTAATATTAATTAGGAAGCAAACTCAAGGGCTCTGAATAGGCCCTTATAACAAAAGATCTTTTATTGAATAACTGTAGAGGAGTGCAATGCTGAAGTTTTCATACCAAAGTGCCAATAAATGAACTGCAATTAATGCCTTTAAGACCAGTCTGTAAATTCAATCTTAGCTTAAACAAAACAAGGAGCTTCTAAAAACATCTTTTAAAAACTGTAAGACAAAAAAAGAATTGATATAAACTTAAATAAAATACACAGGTTGATTTAACCTGTTTCAGCTGATAAACGGCATGGTACTTGTTCTGTGCCAAAGTGACACTTGACCTCTATATATCTTCTTAATGAAGTCAGCAGAGAAAGACACCCAGTGAGCCTTTGTAACACTGCAAGCGAGTTGCAAGCTGGGCTTCACTAATGGGAGCTGTCACTTGGTTTTTTCCAGGTCACAAACTAAGAAGAGCAATTAAATCAAATTGGAGGCTGTACAGATTGGAGCAAGCCTCAATAGACCAGGTACCTAAATCATTAAAGACATAGTTCTTTTCCATGATAAATTGTTGAGGAGAGTGAAACATGCTGCTGGTCATTAATCTAGGCTAATCAGCTTGAAAGCTGGGTTGTTTTATTTAGTAATTAACTGGTTATTTGAAAAAAATGATACATGGCCTATAGAGCTGCCATCCAGCAGATAATAATGCAGAGCAGTGGGGAATCTCTTGAGGGCAATTCATGCCTTTTCAATTATAGCCATTGGCAAACTCTGAAAAATGGCTCTAGGTTTGTATTGACACGTAGTAAAGAAACACACTCCAATGAACATAGCAGGCATCTTGTTGCATGCTGGTAATTGCTCTGGCCTGCCCCTTACACAAACTGCACTAGAGCAAACCAAACATTTTGGAGGTGTCCTTCTTCCCATCCCTTGGATTTACATTCAGTATTTGTCAGACCCTTCTACTGGAACCGGGGGAAAAGAGCTGCTGTGTGTCAAATGGTCAAGGTCTGCCATGAAGGGAGCCTCAGCATAGTCTTTCAGAGGCAGGGGCTGCATCTCCCCACACCAATGCACGGTAACCAGTCTGGACTTCTCAAAAAATGCTCCATGGGATCCCCAACTGGCTGAGACCGAATGCAGCCTAAGCGAAGAAGCTGAAGCCTATTTCCTGGGGAACCTGCTGAGCAGTGACAGCAGCTGATCAATCCACGTTGTACCACAAATTTATTGATGGACAAAATGCACAGGACTGGCTGTTTATCTTTGTGCTGCAGCAAAATCAGAGTGAGAATGCCTCTTTGCAAGAACATACTCATATTGTAGGATTGGTGTGGTAGTCCTCTAGGAGCTAGCCAGTGCCATCTGCCACGTCAGTGAAAGGTCAGTATCTCCCAGACCCAGCCACAGATATGACAGGCTTTTTCACACTCAGCCCTTCCAGTCATCTTGCACAGGGGCACCTAACTCCTTTGTCCTAGACTCAGATGTATAAGCACACAGCTTTCCTTTGCTGATTGAGACAGGTCTTTCAGCCTCACCAACAATTCCTTCCAAGTGTCTACAAAAAGCCACTCAAACGCAGGGATCATGTAAGGGAACCACATGTCCCAGGAATGGATTTTTGTCCTTTGTTAAGTACAAAGGACAGGAGAGAGGTTAAAATTCTGCTGGAAAAAGGCTTCTGGAGATAGGAGAAAACTCCCTTAAATTATATTGAATACATACAAAACAGCTCTGGCTCAAAAAGCTCCTGAATCATGAGTTGCTGGCAGACCACACCAGAGTATCATGCACACTTGTCCTGTTTTTCACTCTACCCTAGGCATGTGCTACTGGCAAATGTTGGAGACAGGATACCGGGCTACCCGGACCAGTGGTCTGATGCAGCATGACTGGTCTTTTGTTAGGTATGTTCTCTTTCCCCAAATTCAGAGAGAAAGAAACGTATGGCTGACAGCAGCAACAGGAATCCAGGCTGGAGGGAAGGGCAGTACCATTAGTAGGTGGGTAAGTGCTGTGCAGATGGAAGGGCTTGTTGCTCAGTCACTGTATCTAACCAACTGTACTTCAAAAAATGTATTGATCTCTATATTTGAGAGCCTTTGATGGAGATTTCGGAGGTAGGAGGAGAAAAAGAAGAGCCTGTTCAATGGGGCAGGAATTAGCATCCACCATGCAGAAGCAGCATCCACCATTCACACAAAGCTTGCCAACAGTGGCCACGCAGGGTTATTAAACCTGGTTCTGGGGGTCAGGAGAGCCCCAGAGCCAGCAGCATCCCACAGAGCAAGCAAAGCAAGCTCCAACCAGCTTAAAAAAGCAGCCGTTAATGAAAAACTTTACCAGGAAAGCAGATCACATCAAGGCCACACAGAAGCCTCAGATCCTTTAAGCTGCACTTTGAAGACTGGTGGTGACAGACCGACAGATAAAGGCAAGGTCACAGGCCATCAAGACCCCCTCCAACATGCCGCGCAGCTGAGTTGGAAAAAAGAAGAAAAATCATTGTTGCTATTTGACTAAACATTATAAACTAAAAATAGCTGAATATCTCTGATTAGGAGAATTCCAAAGGCTTACAATCCTTGCCACTTGGGGTCCAATTTTTCTCTCTTTTATTATGGGCATTAGGTTTTGGACAATACCAGGGCTACAGAGGGCATATGTTAAGTTAGTCTAAGCCTGCACCACGCGAACCTTTGCACCCTGTAGGCTACTTTGTCAAATATTTCTGTCTCCAAATGAGCTGTAAAGGCTGCAGTTTTTCTGGCAGCAGCCAGTACAGCTCCCATTAACACATGTTTCACGAGTATAATTTTCAACAGTATTAATAATTGTCCTCATAAAAGTCCATGAGAGGAACTAAATGGACTAGACTGTTTTTATTTCCATGAAATTCCCGCTCTTTTAAAAGCTCTCCATGCCTGGATTTAATATTTTCTACTTTAAGACCTTGACCAACTGTTTTCAGGCATAAACTTTCTTACTTCAAGTGCGCTAACGCCAAATGAAAAGCAAAGTTGCAGATCTAAAGTTCTGCCAGACCCTGCAAGTTGGGTTGAAAAAGTCAAAGATGAAAGGGGTGCACCTGCCAGTCACCCTCAGATGATCAGGGTGCAACTCTGGGGAATCATTATCTCTAAGCAAGGACTTTTTGATTGCACCAAACACCTCATCAGCCTTTGGGAACGCCCACTGCAAGGTCTGTCCCACAAGGGATGGAAACCGGCCGGATATGGCCACAACAGATGTAAAACCATGATCCTGTTGCAGATCAGAATCTTGGACCTGGGGTCTGGTCGTGGAGGGGCAGCAGCCAGGATTGCTGAGCTGCATTTGCATGTTTGGCTCATTCAGCCACTCTTGGTTTCCATCAGCAAAGCAGGGTACCATCTCTGCGAGCACAGAACACTCTGATCATTGAAAAGCAACAGCACAAAATATTCTGGCTGAAGCTGGGAGAGTCTGCTTAGAAACCCATCTTCAATATCTTTGCTTAGGCAAGGAGGGTACAGAATTACTAACCTTCAAGTTCTACATTCAGTCATAATTACCACTCTGAGAAAACACGTCTAATTCAAGGCAGCTCCTAATTCAGCAGATAAAAGGCAGAATGAGATTTCAGAGCTGGAAGCTACAGTGCAAACTCAAAGTAGGGTGGTAATGTTTATCAATGACTGTAATAAGCTTAGCAAACTTACCTGGTGACAAGATCCATCACAGAAGATTGTTAAATCAGCCCTCAATCTTTCTTTATTGCAGATGTCTTTAGCCCAGCCAGAAGCTTGAAGTTTGGTGCAGATGATCACCATTCTGGTCTTACCACCTAGAAATATCAAGCAGTAGGAATTGAAACACTTGTAACAAACTTCTTACCGGTAGGCAATGGGTTTCTATTTGTTCCCTGGTATCTCTAAATTGCCCAAGACAATCTGTTATAAGAAAATAAGAAATCTAAGATGTAAAAATACTTTCCTTTACGAAGTATATATCTTTCACTGGAAAATGGCCTCATAAAAACAATCAAACAAGAAAAAGTACAAAACCAGGGACTGGCTGAAATACTTCATGCCAAGCATCAGTGAACAACTTTGATTTCCAGTGTCAGTAGAAACAAGCAGCAGGGAAAACTTCTCTTAAGTCAGAGTACCCCTACCCAAGCAATATCAAGCAACCTTGAAAATCCAAAATTAACGTTGATGAAAGAAAACAAGATGATCATCAGTGTGCATTGTATCTCAGAATCTCTCTTTCCTGTTGACCAAACACCTCACCTCAGGTGTATCTTAGACATAACAGGTCTGTTTTCAGCTTATTATAAACTAAAACAACGTATGTTATCTTGAAAATGTTTGCTCTAGAAGTTATACAGCTAGCTGGCGAACCTTTTCTCTTTATTGCCCCCTAAATCCCTTGGTTTTGCACGTGGCTGTTTGACTGGGACAATCTCTCCTGTGTTAATTCTGCCCCTGTTCTTCATTAAAGTAATTGCAAGCAAACTTCATGGCACTGCAGAATCACAGTGATGACTGAGCAAAACACAACTAACAGGAATGATATTCTGGGGGACCAGAAAACCGAAATACTGGCAAAACTACTGAAAAGAAGAATATTTCCACAAAGACTTAGGAATTTATGTCATAGTTATGCCAAAAGGTTTTTGACTTAAGACTTTGCAGACCCCCTCAGACCTCTCTCATCTAACAGGATGCAATTCCAAGGGGATCCTTTTGTCTCTTCACTCTAAATTAAGCCTTACATACAGGAAAGCTATTTCCAGAAAGACACAGAGAAAGAGGATTTCAGACACGGCATACTTCAACGGTGAGGCATTTCCAGAGAAAAAGGCCATACCAAAGCACTGGTTTTAGAATTCTAATAAACAAAAAAGCCACTCTTGTCTTTCTTTCTCATCAGCCACGTGGGTTTGCACAATTAAAACACAATAGTTTCTTCCAGGGCTTTGTTGAGGTCCGGAATAGCGCTATGTGAGTGTGCAGTGTGGCATACCCGGCTTATTCTCTTCTCTCTGCAGGTCTGTCTGCCCAGGGCAGCTCCTCTGCTCCCTGCAAACCTGTGTCTCCCTGGCTGTTGGAAAGAAGTTGTGGTTTTACTTTGCTGCGCTTGAGCAGTGTTTTTGACAACGTCTCGGATCAGGTGTTGGTAAACTCCAGGAAATACTTAGTTCGGGTCCCACTGAAGCCTTTGTTCAGTGAATATTTCCTTAAAGCAGAAGGCAATTTTAATATTTTCATTTACTTTAAAATTATCAGGCTCAAGCAATCTGAGAAAATCTGGAAAAACCCTCCTGACATACATTTTGGAGGTCCACGAATTAACTTTTTTGACAGAGAAAAGGTCTTATTCAGGGATTTCTAACTACTTCTCATCCTGAAATCAGCTGTGCATGTAGCAACCAGTGCAGCCAACAATACACCCTGAATACAGCTTAACACACATTTCCACTTTCTCTGAGGTGGAGTTGCCTGACGCTACTTCAAGACTGCTTGATTCTTCTCCGTTATAAATTCCTGATTATTAGTGACTGAAAAAAACATTAACAACGTGTAACTGTTCATGATAAAGCTTCTTATGCTAGTTCGCTGATCTAAGATGATTTCACTGTTACTGTTGAATATGGAGTGCAAATGCTGAGATTCTCTAAAGCTTCTTTACTTAAGAACTGGACTTCAGATTTATTAGGAAAAAAGAAAATATTTCAGAACTAGACTTAACAAAAAATTGGCCTTTTTGGAGTTAAGATAGAGTTATGGATTATTTTGAAGAATACATTTGAAGCCAACGCTTTCTGAAGGACCAGAGATAATGAACTGATGCTAGTCAATACAGGTAATCCCAGGTTGTCATATACTTATATGCAGTGCCAGAGGAGGTCACACACCAAGCCTTTTAAATAAATAGACCAGTATTTTAAATGGCAATAGAAAATATTTTTGACTTTGTATTATAGCAGCTCCCAGCTGTCTGTCCATCACTGGAACAGCCCACACAAGTTCTGGCTGAGCCTTTCTGGGAGCTGTTTCCTTCGGAAGGGAAATTACTTGCAAGCCTCATTCCTGGTGTAGAGTGCATAGGGATGTATGTCCTCTAAAAGCACAAAACACATGAGCTGAGCTTATTGTACAAAAAGGGATAGCATCAGTTTTTAACATGTGAAAAACTGAGACATCTGAACTGGGTAGTGTCTGGGAAATTGGCTTCTGCCATAGACAACTTGGGCTGGCTCGGCCAGAACAGCAGCCATTTCTGCCATCCACGGTTGCAGGTGGACACAAAAATACTGTAGCTTTACGTGAAGGACAGGCTTTTCTCTCTCATAGGGCTAATGGCTGCTAACTTTCTTTGTCCACTTCACAGCTATTTCTGGAAAGAAAATAAAAAGGCTAAAAGAAAAAAAAAGTTTGCTTTTGCAAAAGCAAGAAACAGGTCTGACTTCTCCCTCCTGGCTGGGATTTCAGTCAAGGCCAACACAGTGAAAGCCTTGTTCTCCCCTGGAAGTTCAAGACAGTTTTGTTTAGGGGAAATAGAGGCTTCAGCAGCTGCTTTTTGGTAAAAGGAACTTTATAGACAATAGGTGAATCATCCCCAAAAGCAGTCACTTGACATCAGCCACAAAAGCTTCCAGCCTCATGATCAACGAGCCCCTCTGAACTAATATAGGAAGAATTACGGTGGTGTTTTCCTGAAGCGTGGAGGTTTGCCTCTTCCTTTTCGCTGGGAACACAATTGCAATACCATCTCTTGCTCCCTTCAGCTCTGAATTACCCAAGACAAGTCTGCAACACAACAAAATGCGAACAGTAGATCATAGAACTTGTCCCATCTCTGCACTTGGTGGTGAAATCCATGCTGGCCTCTTCCTTTTTCTTTGACCCTAGACTCTTTTTCAGCATGTAACTGCATTACCCTCAAAAGCAAAGCTGTTATTTTTTTCCGAGACACAAAGAAAAAGAAAGCACCATTAGTTTAGCTCAAAAAGGTGATAAACAGCACATGCTACACCTATTTGTGTGTCCACTGAGGGTATAAAAACTGCCAATTATTTTTTGAATACATCTGTGGAGGGCACCAATCCTGCAAGCTGGCGGGCACCAGCCTAGAGACACAGGGTCCAACTGTCTGCAAAGGCTCTCTTTCTTGCAGATTCACCTCCCAACAGCGTTTGGGTTAACGTTTCATATGTAATAGCAGAGATGTTAGCGAAGCAGAAGGGAGAGACCATGAATTGAAACTACAGAGGCTGGGATTCAAATGACCCTGGACATTCACAGAAGTCACGGGGAGGTTTAATTTTGGAGAGGACAAGGAAGAGACAAGGAGCGGTGCTCTGCTCAAGTAACAGGATGCATGTGATGAAATTGGCTCATAACCATTTTGCCTCTTCTAACATGCTGTCATGGAAAAGAACAAACTGATAGCACGCTGCAATATAACATTTCATTTCCAGAGGAACTAGCATAACTGTACTAATCCAGAGTGATTTTTTTCCTGCCAAGTATTATTCTTCACTTTAAGACTTTTGAAGCCTAGTCTGGAATCTTCTATATAGGCCTGCAGCATAATAAAGGCGGGTAGTACAGACAACTTTCCAAAAGAGAAAAGGTCTCCTTCAACAGCAGCCGTGCCATCACCCTCCAGTGTTTTCAGTGGCTTGTTTCAATATCAGTTTTAAGTAACCATGGCAGAGACAGGATGTTTGGTTTCAGAGAGCAGGCAGTAAGTTTATATTGTCAGAGCAAACACTTGGGACTCCAGATCACAACATCCCTTGCTGTTTACAGAGTGTGTTATGCCAGAATCAGACGTGAAGACGCACTTCACGGTAACAAAAGAGGACAATGCCATTATCCTGCAATTGTCAACAGTGTTACAGTGCCGAAGACTTTAGTTCAATATTTGCCAAGCAGTAAAATGAGCAATGCCTGCCAGTTTGTTGACCTAGATGCATCAGTTACTAGAAAAACTATATTGAGCAGACAGCAGTTCAATTAAAATTGTTGAGGACCAAATTTTAGCCACAGAACTAAGTGCTATAGAGTTATATTCAGATTAACAAGAAAACTGTTGAGATCTTGTTTGGACACTGTCACCAGAATACAACAAGCAAGCGTCCTTATGTTGAGACACTTTCAAACCAAGTGTACCAACAGCTGTTGGTAGTCAGAGCCAGGCACTGCAATTCTTGCAGACTAAAATTCCAAAGGAGGTTTAAAATGCTGTAAGCATCCTTTCTAGAAAGGCTAAAAACCTTAAAGAAAAGTTAGTTTCATCCTAATGCAGAATGATCGGCGTGGCTTGACAAACATTCTGCGAGCTTTAGACTAAAGCAGATGTTGGCACAGTGGTACACTTGTACCAAACCATGCTTTTGTTCTGTCACCTGTGTCTCAGTGCAGCCAGAAAGGCTTCAGCTGGATATACCTGCTGGGAAGGCTGGTGGACCTGGGACAGTGTCTGCCCTTGTCAGGGCAGATCCAGGGAGGATTAGTACTCACTCCTGGGTAAGCAGCACAGACCCTAGGCTTGACAGCAGTCTAAATGTCCTTCCCTTGCATTCAGTGTGACACCTCCCACTGCTAAATCACTTTATTACTGATCTGCCACTGCAATCTGTGCACAGGAGAATGACAAGGCAGTAGAATGGGCTTGTGCTAGATCGTGGGTCAGAGCAAACAGTACTGGCACTAACATTTCTGCAGAGAAAAAGCATGCAACAGTGGGTTAAAGCAAAAAAATCAAGCATGTTCTCATCTGTTTACTGCAGGCACTGTTTCAGTGCTCAAAGGATTGACAATGCTCAGGATTCAGCTAAAGAGCTGACAATCATCCCTACCCCACCAGGCTGAACATGCAACCTCATGCCTGCAGGTGAAGCCTGTCAGAATCAGGACAGGATCAGCATTCATAAGAACCCCCCTTTGCCCACACCACAGTGAAAGAGTGAAACGATTGTGCAAAAGCTTGATTAGTGAAACCTGCTGTAGACCATGCCTTTTTGCTTCATGTGGGAAAAGCTGGCAAAATACTTTTCCCCATCTTGCCCAAGGAATCTACCTTTTACAGAGCATCCCCTGCCACTCACTCTCCTGTAACAGTGTCTGGCGTCAATCACGGCGACTGCTTCTAAATGCAGGGACTCTACATCCTGGGTGTTTACTAACTAGCAGGCACACCAAAACAGGCATGACGAGTACCTACTATATTAAAGGCAGGGGCCCACCAGTCGGCTTCAACCCATGCTTTCCTAAAAGAATGCACATATGTCACAGAGATTCCTCTCCAGCTTATCCAAGCTCTCAGAAAGGCTTTTCTTTACGTTTTAAAAGAGCCCTTGGATGCTAAGATACCATTCTGCTTTCTTAAGTAATGTCACAAGACTTCTGGTTTGGCCACACAGTTGCTCTTTAGAAATGAAAAGGAGAATCCGTGCTTCTGCTTGGGACAAGTGGCAAAAACACTGCAATCTTTTTTTTTATAAAGAATGGAGGGGGAAAAAAAGATGAGGGAAAAAAAAAAAGATTAGAAACCGAGTTCAGTCACTCTGGGAACCCAGCCTTTATGTACTGTTTACTAAAAGGATGAGCTAAGGAATGGGGTGAGGGGCAAATGTGGGCATTAGGTCTCACCTGCTGATTCTCTGGAGTCATGAATATTCTTATAATCCCCATCTCTTGGCCCAACAGGCTACAAGCCTTTTCATCACAAAGCTCGATTTCAGCAAGGATCCGGGAGTTGCTCTAAGCTTCAGCAAGTGGTATAATATTCCCTTGTTTTCACATGAAAACAGCCCCTTGCCATAAACCACCCTCCAATGTTTCTTCTCTGTTACTCATCTACTGATAGCAGACTAGATTAGATACTTAAATAACTTCTGTTCTGGGCTATGCAGAGACCAGTCAACAAGTCATGATTTCTGAGGTAGTCAGCGTGGTTTTTTTCATTACATATATACATGTATATAGTATATATATTGAGATACAGGTATATTTATAAAATGTGCTACACACTTGTAGCTAGAACCAAGACATCAGAAACAAAACTGAAAAGGGATGTGAGCAGAACTAGTGAGAATTGTATCATATATTTTTCAAGCCAGATTGTAAACTATTGTAAGCATCTAATCTGACCTTCAGCACATCGCAAGCCAGAGAATGTCACCTGCTGTGGGTTTAAGTTACATGCCAACAGGGCAGAGGAGGGCAGGGAAGGATGATGTGCTGGCAGGAAAAGCAAACAGGGCATGTAAAAGCACGTAACAAAGCAATATAAAGAGATAAACCTTCTTGTGATAACCTATGGCTAGCTGTACTTTCATAAGCCTCCTTGAATCCTAATTTTCAGCTGCCAAGCAATGGAAAAGTATTTTCTTTTACTGAAAAGGGAAGTGTTACCTCCTCCAGCTGAAGGGATGGACTATGCATAAACTGAGAGGAGGGAAAAAGGCTTTTTTAACAGGAAGCTCTTCTTTTTCTTATGGCAGTAGTATCCAGTGGCAAGTAATCTTGGGCCCCAAAACAAACATTTAATAGCTTAATAAGAACCTTCCTTGCAAAAAGATCTAATTGATCAGAGCTGCCAGATAAAAGCCAAAAAAAAAAAAAGTAATCTTTTGTCTACTGGTTAGATCAGAGGTACTACACGATAAGAACAAAAGTTCTTATCACTACATGATAAGAACAACAATAACCTTCCTGGTTACTGGTGGATTAAAAATATATATAACTAAAATTTTTAAAAAGAGTCTATACACTTAATATTCATGCTGGTCTTGCTTGTGAGAAAGGAGGCAAGGCCTCGCACAAAGCTATACATTATCAATTCTGGAACCCTGTGAAAATATAACATGTTTTAGCAAGAAATCTGGAGGTTGGGGCAGGGAAGCTATTCTATTTGGATAATATATTTAGTCCATAAGTAGTTCTAAGCTACAAAATAATTTGCACATGAAAACAGCTTTCAGGTTAGGTGGATTTGAGATCACAACTGTTAGATGAACTCATGTTCCACCTGAGGTATACAAACACACCACTGAACCACCACAAACGAAGCATGAGCAAAGTTTGTTTTGGGGATGCTCTCAGTCTGTACTCTCCATCTTCCTCAATGTGGAAGATTGCTTTTCAAGCTTAATGCTACTAATTCCACGTCATTATCATGTAGTTTTATATGCACATGCAGAAAATATATGAGTATGCATAGGCATCAGTGACAATATACCTTATACCGAATGTAGCTTGTGCATTCAAGCTACAGTCCACCAATATAAAATCATTAATATATCTACATTTTTTAAGGCAACACCCATACTTGGGGCATGACCATCCTCTTTCATCCTGTTTATGTCTTTCATACCAACTCCAAGGCCTGATAACCTTGCAGATTTGTCCCAGTGCCTGCTTTGGCTTGTGTTGTGGAAGCCTTCTGTAAATCGTAGGTGTTGCACAAAGTGATGAGCCCAAATGATAAACAGGCCTCTCACTAGATTTCTCTGGACTAAGTAGATGGAGACTGGGAGGAAAACGGGAGATGCACAACAGATGTACACTGCTGTGGCATTTCAAGTTACCCAGAACATTTCTCTTCAGAACTCTTCCATGAACACTGAAAGTAAAATAATGTTCCTGTTGTGGCTTACTTATGATTTTTACACTTCAGATAATTGCACATAGCAGTAAGTTTGCACTTACTGCTTGAAAGTAATATTTTGGTGTTATGTTTAATACCTTAGGAATCCATTACTCAGGAAGTAGGAATGACCCTCCAAACATCATGGCATTGGCAGTGCAGAGGGCAAACTTATGACTATGCAGGATAGCTAGGGTGGTTATTCCCGCCACACATCTTGCTACCGGTCACGTTCTTCCAGTCTTCCTTCTACAAAATTATCTTCAAGGATGCACAGCTCTGGCAGCTCTGTCAGGAAAGGTCTCATCAGTCCTAAGATTCAGTCCTGGTATGAGGGAAACCATTACTTTCCTTAGCATCAAGCACATGATCCAAGATCAATCTCTGAACAAACCAATCTGTCTTTCTTTGAACCTGAGAAGAACTCTGCCAGTTTCAGAGAGCGCTCTGAAATGCTCCTTTGCAATCAGTCGTTGTTTAGTGTATGTTGTACTCAGCTTTCGCCTCAAGTTCAGCTCCTTCCCAACTAGAACACGCAATACTGGTCTGTTCAAAGGTCGTTCTTTGTTTGCTTCTTGTCTGCTCTTAAGACAGATGTTTCAAGGCATGGGAGAGGATATAAACACATACACAGTGGGTGGAAAAAAAAAAAAGAAAAAAAAGGTGTCCAGGTGTTTAAGCAATGCCAAATGTGAAAGAATTCCAATTCACTGCTTTCTCCTTTAATCTAGCAATTCCAAGGGACCAAGCGTGTCACGACTTGTACCCCAAACACTTTCCACTTGGGCGAGTTCAGACAAGGTCTGCATTAACTCCCCAACCTGCAAGAAAATTATTTGAAACAAAAGGTTCAGATATGTCCCTTTCCCTCCAACAAGCCTGGAAACAAATGGTACAGGAATGAGGTCAGAAAGGAATCATCCGCCTACCATACCCCTGAATTCATTTACCTACCTCAGAGCCCATTCAAGGAAAAGGGTGGGATGGGGAACAAGAGATGATATAAAGCAGAATGAAGCTCTGGGGTCGCTTGCTACATTACAAGATTTGACAGGCCTTTGCCAGCCTTCAGCTTCTTTGTGTCTTTCACATAATAGAGAACCACAAACTGAGCAGCCTGTGATCTGGGGGTTGCACTATTAGACGGAGCAAACCCTTTGCAAATGCTAATAGTATTGTAGCATCCTGTCAGGCAGCAACACAAAAAAGGATGTTGATTTTCACATGAACCAGAACAGACTCATTGTAAGGAAGGTTGCAATGAATGTTCCATCTCTAAACATCAAAAGCCATAGGCAATTGGCTTGTGGAGATGAGGCAAAATACTGTTTCAAATGTTCTTAAATATAGGGGGCATACTGTTACCTGAATGCTTATTTCATGAGGCCAGCAAAGAGAGAACAGCTGCTTGAAATAGAAATGAAAATGATCTTTGGTTATAATTTCTGTAGTGAAGTAATTTCTAGATTTACAGAGGCTTTTGTTGAGCAATCTACTGTATTCCAGCAGTTTGGAAGAGACACTCCTTTATGAATGTGCAGATTCAGTCAAGAGCAGAGTTTATGGTAGAGCACAAACAGAACATGCTTGTCCTTTGCAGTTCTAAGGATGGGGCAGCTGTCAGTCTTGACCAGTGATATTTTCCTGAAAAAAATTCCTTAAAATGTTAAAGAGAATACAACGCTTAAGCTATTTCTGTTATAAAACTTATTATAAAATTCCCTTTTCATTAAAGCTTCACATCTTACCCTATATTAGCAATGGTATAATCCAAGGTGCTAATAAATGCACCGCTCTGACTAACCTTCAAGAAGTTCACTGTTGTCCTTTGGGTGAAAAACTGGTCATTGTGTTGTTTGTCACCACAAAGGACGAGCCAGAAATCCATTTTGAAGTCAGAATGTGAAATCACAACACAGGTTAGGACACACTGCTCTGGAAGCCCTCTTAGACCCTACAGACTTCCAACAGCAGCAAATAGCCTTCAATCAGTGTTCTGCAACACAAACACACAATTATTTGTGTGTACAGTACACAGTAAACTGCTTTTCAGCAAAAAATGGCTAGTAATACTTCTGGAATTGGCTCTAGAACAGCATCTAGAGACAATTCCAGAATGTCTCACGGCCAATGGTGGGCACTTTTCTGGATTTGCCTCTGGAACCATGCCTAGAAACCCATCGAGAGTCAATTTGAGAAATGCTACAATGGCTACTAGACTCAACTCTCAGCCTGATTGCCACGATCACTTCTAGAGCCACTTCTGGAAGCATTTCCCCACTGACTGATGGCATCAACCCAAGAAACTTATTGAGAGTCAATATCAGAAATGTTTCTAGAACAGTTTCTGAGGTTCACTCTAGAGTTGTTCCACAAGCCATTCCAGAAGCGCTTTCAGAACTATTTCCTGAATCACTTCTACAGTCAAAACTAAAACCATGCCTGTGATTTTTAGCATTTCTTATGTAACAACAGCTTGGATAAT
Source organism: Gallinago undulata (assembly GCA_026546715.1). NCBI lineage: Eukaryota > Metazoa > Chordata > Aves > Charadriiformes > Scolopacidae > Gallinago > Gallinago undulata. The sequence continues at coordinate 14,004,993 of JAOTQQ010000052.1, read as the reverse complement.
TTCACCTTTTCACCTTCTGATGCTACAGCACTGAGGTAATGGCAGATACAAGCTTGCTTGAAATCTTCACATCAAGATGAAAGCAATTGTTTGCTTGGGTTTTTTTATTATTTTTTTATTCCCTCTTTACACCAATTACACAAGGTAGCAGCAACTGGAAATACAGTAGCTCAGGCTGGCACAGTAATTTGTAACGAGAACTGTAGTCAAACCTCTACTTTGTCTCCGTTTGGAAATGGGCAGGTTTCTACTTCTGTCAATGGAGTTCTCTAGTCAGATGCTTCCTGAGGAAATCAAAGTAAAAGGAAAATACGGGAAGCTATTTTATAAGCTGCTGTTTTTTCCAAATAGCCATACATGTTAAGTTCTTATGAGGTCCCCCAGTATGTGAGTAGTTTCCAAGTTTTTCATCTCTCTCATGGTCTCATAACTTTGGATGAGGTTACTAGTAACCACACAGAAGGAATAATTCCTGAATTTGAAGAAAGCACCATTTGTACCTTTTTCATGAAGTAGCAACAGAAAAATCCACTGCCATTAATATTTAAACCTTGGCCCATAAATGTCTCATTTAATGAGAAACAGAAATATCTTACCACATCTACATGACAGTAAAGAACATTCTTTGGAAATGCAATATCCATTTATGGAATAATTATATTTGCATTTGCTGATCCTCTCTCTAATCTCAAAACCCCACCAAAATTACAGATTAGTGTTTGCTTTATGCAGAATCTGAAGGTAGTACATGTAACACAGAGAAATATCCTGAGCTTGTGCAAAACAGTTTGGAATAACACATTTGAGTATCACATAAATATTAGAGCTAGTTCAAATAATTGTGTTTACTATCTAAATGTTGTTGTAATAGTCAGCACATCCTTCTTATGCTGCTTAACAAAACTACAGCTAAATTATCCAGTAAGATACTCCTTACAAGGAGCAATTTTGAACTTAAGACCACTTTTACTGTTAAGTCATACTAAACTTACTAGTGAGATACACACAACTTGCCATATCTCTTCTTTCCTCTAATCTTAACATAAAATTCTATAAAAACCAGCATAAAATTACCTGTTGCTTATTTGTCAAGACCATTTTTGCTTAGTTTAATCACTAAATCAAGTTAATGTAGAGTTATATATCCTTCACTGATCCTAACATGCCAATTTAAGATTTGTGGAGTAAACATGCAGCACCTTTGATATCATAGTTCTGTTTTTTTTTTCCAATTGATTTTGTAAAATTTGTCTTCATCTAAAAGAAAAAGAATGAAAAAAGAAAAAAGATATATTCTTGAATTCATGGGTTGGTAAGGCAACTACTCTATAATTCTCAAACCCATTGTCCCAGTACGCATGTTTATTTTAAATGCACCTGAAACTAATGCTCCATAACCAGCCTTCCTTTATACTTTGAATATCAGTTGATTATTTAAACCTCCAGAGATATAAGCTTTCAACATAATGATTTTTCATGACACCATTGTCTAAATGTATTAAATGAATGGTAAGGTAATCATTAATTTATGTAGTAGAAGATAACAGTACAGCTACCACTATCGTGGTGCTGACACAGCACTTCTGAGTCAGATATTTTAACATCATTAACAGGTTACTTTTTCACAATTTAACAAATGAGAAGGCCAAAGTGACTCCTGAATTAGGTGCAATAGCACTGTGTTCAAAACCCATATTTATTATTCCTTCAGTTACATTTTTATTCAATAAATACCTAGTTTTCATGGAGTACATCATGCTAAGTCTTAGATGAGCAGCACAGAGAAGTTGAAACTAAAACTCTAGGAACATCACACTAAGAGAGGTGAATACTGGGCCACTGGATGCAACATTTTGCAACATTTACATTACACAGAAGTTTCAAACAGTGATCTCTAGGTAAATGCAAGAGTTGTGGGGTATTTTTGTGGTTTTTTTTTTTTTTAACAAAGAAGGATTTAACACAAGTACAGACTTACTTCACTTGCTATACAACTTTAGGACTCTACCTTCAGAATTGTGCAAACTTACATTTCCGAAGATATCTTCAGAGAATGATGATGACATAAGTCATGTTATCATTTTTCCGTTCTCAAACACTCATTTTCAGGAAGTAATTTTAAACAGAAAATCCCAAACCATTCAGTTAGATCACCTTGAAATATTTAGTCTTTCAACACCATTTTATGAATAGGTCTACGTTAACTTTTTGTCCACTTGACTTAATATTTGATGTCTGAATATTTGGGGAACATCTTACCAAAGTGTGTAGTGTTTCACCTGAAAGCAAACAAAACAGTATCTGTTGGAAAACATTCAGATTGCTCTCTTTTAATTGCCACACATCAAAATCAATAGCCTTTTCAAAAGGGGACAAATAAACCAAAGTAAATTTTAAAACATACACAATCGGACAACTCCAAAACAAACTGTTTCTTCTTCCACGTAGTGTTCAGAAGTGTATCCAGATCATTTGTGGCAAAGTGTGGGCAGAAAAATATGGTGGTGATTAATCACCAGGCACCTATGATACAGAGCCTAAATCATGCTTAAATTTGTCAGAAGTGACATTTCTACAGCAAAACTGAAAGGCAATAAAAGAATGACTACTTACTATTTTTACTATACTGAATGAAAGAAATCAAGTGGGACCTTGTGCATAACATTCTTATAAAAGTGATTTTGGTCTTAAGAGTAGATATTAGAAAAAATGAGATTAATTGTATTTTTCCTTTTTTAGTTAAGGAGGTTGGACAAGCTGAAATTGTATGGAGTATCTTTCTACATTTCACATGCACTTGATCAAGTTACTTTGTACCTATGGTGAAGGGAGGACTTAATAAGGACTTAACAAGGAAATCAGAGCCTGTGCAATCCCAGAAATGAAATGTAATCGGCTATGATTCAAGGGTAACAACATATATTAGGAAAGAATGGGTAAAAGGAGCAGTTGTTGACATTATTTCCTGAGCCAAACCTTTTAAGATGTCAGTGAATACCAGTCTGTACTTTCACTTGAAAGCACTACAAGAATTGCTTGGATGATGTCTCTCAAGAGTTTAGTAGTTTAACAAAATCCACAACTTCCTCTCAAGATCTCAATACCATGCTTTTAAATCTGAATGATCATAGAATGTTTCCAACACAGAGCATAACAAATACAAATTGCATTACTTAGAAGGGCATTTTAATGTACATACAAATACTAAAACTTTATGTCAAACTCTCAGGATCCTTTGCAGGCAAGAAAATGACAACAGATAAAATCATTTTATGAATCTGATCCAGCTCTACCATACAAGACAGATGTCAAAAATAAAAGCTTTTTTTTTTTCCTTTCAGGAAAAAAACCCCAAACTTAAATGTACAACTTCAGCAAACTCCCAAGCTATCTCATTGACACACAAGTCAGATTCTTCTGTCATGTGCATGTAGCTTCAAAAATTAAAAGAGCAGGTGGATTTTAACTGAACTCCTCAATCCCATGAGACATTATTTTCTTTCCCCTCCATAGTTTTAAGATGCTCCCCAAAAGACAGGAAAGAGAATGGGACAAAAAAGCCATTTCTATTCAGTCTTCTTTGTGCAAGGTATCCTGGAAAAGGCTGCATTCTTTTGTAAAGTTGCTGTTGAAAGAGAAAGGAGATTGTTTTAAGACGTATGCAAATATATGACAGCACTTAGGCTTATGTTTTTGAGAATTAAGAAAGAAGTTTGGAAATTAGCCACATGCAAATATTTGCTAATAATACATGGTGCCTTCAAGGAAAAAAAATAATAATCAAAATGCTTTTATAGACAAAGTGATCCCTCAATTTTGATTCCAGCTACTTATGTTTTCTTTCTCTTAACACAGAGGTTTGTAACACACTATTTATTAAAAATAATGAACAGAGAGTAACCAAATAGCCTACAGTGTTTCACAATATCTGAATAACTAGCCAGGAATTGTCTTTCCACTAAATTTCGTATCTGCTTGTAGCATAAAAGCTAAAGAATAGTTTTGCTTAGAAGCAAGAAGCAGCAGCAGCCAGACACTGCAATAAAATAAAAAGGAATTTTCACAAAGTTTGTATGTGATCTAAACATGCACATCTAAAAGCAATGGATAACCATTTTTTACTGGACAATGAGAAAATTGCAGCAATCTAAATACGGTTACCTGCATGAACAATCTACTTTTCTTGATGGAGGGCTTCTATGAAGGCTTCAAGTTTTTCCTGGATTTCCCGAACTTTTTCTGGAAGAATTAAAGATCACCGTTCAAATACATACTACTAAATTGAAGATATGACCAGAAAGAAAAACTCAAAACAACCCAAACCTCCAAACATGAACAAAACCTAATACTTTAATCAATATTACCCGATGTATTTAGTTTCTTAATTACTAAGTTTTCAAACATTTTTCTACATGAGAAGAACTTCTACAAATATATTTTATGATTATCATGCTGATTTAGTAATTCAAAAATTTACCAAAGTAATCCAATACTAGAAACATTGCATTTCAAAAACCTGAACTTTCCATTAGATGGTGCACAGCAACTACTGTACACCTGTTACATATAACATTTAACCAAATATCTTTATTCTCCACAGGAGGTGTCACAAACACCACTAATCATTCTAAAAAGAGTTGAAAGCTACTGCCCTTTCAGCAGTGAGAATTTCAGGGAACCAAACATCAATATTCAAGACACCTATTCAAAAGGGCAGGCACAATATTAAGAATGTTTAAAACTCGCACTTTAATTCTTTGTGTTTCAGTAGGTACCAGATTGATGTGGGCAGAAACTTATTTTATAAAAATACTAAAGCTGGGACTTTCTTTCTCTACAAAAACACAACTAGTACACATCTACAAATAGTTACTAAGAATGAAAAGGCAACATTGGGAAAAAATCAGGGGTTAAAGCAGTTTTCCACTCTCTTCTCAACTCCATACAACACTTGTCATCATATAACCTATTTGATTTATTAAATTGCTTATGACACAAGATTTAGAACATAACTGGAATCCAAAGCCTGTGAGATTTCCTGCTTCTCTCTCACCACATCCTCATTTGAAGCTCCTTCTGTGTGTGATTATAGCCATGAAAAACACACATTTCAGAAATACGAAGGAACAGGGGCAGAGCAGAAAAAAAGAAGTTAGATGGGCATAAACACAATTTATTTTCCATGCTAAAAATACTATTGGATTATAGCCGTATGTGCCCTTGTATGAGATAAAGGTTTGAGCTTTTTTTTAAAAAAATATATTGTTTTCTTCTCTGTAGCAACACCATATGTTATAAACTTGCTTTGTTGAGGTGAAATAACAACAAAAAAGAAAAATGAAACAATCAGCATTAAACGGGATACATAAGCATAAGGGGAAAAAACCCCAAAACCCTTCAAAGAAGGTAGCTAAGAGAGCTAAAAGTTTAATCTAGTAACAAGGTGATAATCCTCAGACAGTTATGAAATTCATTTTAGAGCAATAATAAGAAAAACTCAACAAAACTCTGTGGTCCTGTTGTAACAGAAGTACAGAACTTTAGTTAGCACTTGAAATAAAATATGGAAAGTAGCCTGCATGAAGATGAAGAAATCTCAAACTCCTATCTTTATCATACAATTCTCAGGTGACGAAGGGGAGGACACTTTTATTTTCAACACTTCAGTGTCCTCTTCCCCAGTGGTGCTTATCTACAAACGCAGATGTACAGTGAGCCTGAGTCGCACTCTGGGTTCTCAAGCAAACACCAAATAACAGTCCTGAATTTCAGCTGATTTTGTTTTTTTTGAAGTACTGTGATATTAAATGAAACTTAGTCAGTGTAAGGAAAAAAAGCTGTATCTTGAAAGTTAAGAAACTTTTTACCAGGAAAATAAACAATAAAAGAAATCCTCAGCAGAGAGAATCTTTGAAAACCACCAATGAAAAAAAAAATAGTCCTATGATCACTCCTCCTTACTAAGCACATTCCAAGTATCTTCACTATTATTATATTTTTTCTTAAAATTAATTGTTTGCTTCTCAGTATATAAACCTCTTGTATAATGAAAACATTAATTCTGTGGCATTGATTTAGGCAACTAGTTAGCTTGGCCTTCAATACTGATGCTCTGTGCACGTTTACAAAATTAACCTTTGAAATAATGTCCAATTATCTTGGACAGAGTTGACATATTTCTGCAAATTATCAATCCTGGACCTGACTCTCCAAAATGAGTACCAGTGATAACTAGAGACTAGATGATCTCTTTCAATAGCGTTATTTTTGATGTGGATTTTTCTTTTTTAATTGCTACATGCTTTCCCCAAGTATGTTCTTTATATTGATCAAGCCATTAGACTCAGTGAAAGCAGCCAGATTTAGCAGTATTAAATGCAAATATTTTCCCTTCTTAACCTCTTACTAATGAAATATTCCAGTCCTGAAAATTAATAGCATCAGCAAAAATCTATAACTATTATTTCACCCTTAAAAAAAGGTTTGTGCCAAAAAAATCTATTTTAATTTTCTGATTAGGGCATATTAAAATAACAGGAGAGCAAATATGTATTCCACCAGAATATACTGAATCAGCTGTGTTTGCTCAGAGAACAGACATACTAAAATTGCCTCCATATTATGTGCACTTTATTAGTTTTTATACTTGGACTGAATTGAAAAGATTGCTTAACTATAATAATTATGAGGTCTTGAGGTAATTTAGTACTTTGAAAAAACATGCTGGCTATTCTTAAAAAAAGAACAGTTACAATGACTGCCAAATAGCTGCAATTATTCATTCTTTGCCCTATATTCTTTGCAGTGGTAAAGCCTTTTGCAGCAGTAGACCCCAGCCAACCCTCACCATTTCCCCCCCGAGTCCCTTCTGCAGCACAGAGCACCAGTCTCCTACATGGGTTTACTTTTTAAATAGGCTAATGGTAGTTATGCATTTACACAACACTAATCTTAATAAACCAGTAAATGTAAATGCTCAGGCAGAACTCTTCCAACGAGTGCAAGTGCAGAGTCTGCAATTCTGGGGTAAGTGCCCATGGCTTCATCAGCACCATGTGACACCACATTTGACACAACAATTAATTGTTACAATTCAAGTCAGACTTTACCCATCTTTCTTTGGGGAAGTTTTCTCTGTGAAACACACAAGCTGCGTACCCACATTTGCAAGGTTTTGACTGACGTTTACATCAAAATATTAGTGATGTACACTTGTAAATTACAGCATATTTTGTTTTCAGGAAGGTTTATAAGCATACCAAATCCAGAACATAATTTGGGTTTCAGATAAGAATACTTAGTATACAAGTAAATTGAGGGACAGAAAAAGGTGACCTGTTGCTTTTTCTAGACTTTGCAATACTGTTTTTTCCATGTACAAGCAAGTCCCAGATCAGAAGCACCCAGATTACGAGCAGATTATTTTTGTAACAGGTTGAACCACAGCACCACAGTTACACAACGCTCCAGTATGACAGAAGGCTGTTTTAGTACTACGCTTTTATTACACAGTACTGCAGAAGTTTAAATATATACTATTGTTGGATTCTAGAAAGAAGATGTCATCTTTGGTAGTTTTAATGCAGACTTGAAGTTAAAAATACATAATTCTTCCAGCACCTCGTAAACAGTGATCAAAAAATCAAATGAAATCAATGAATAACTGTAACTAAACCCTTGTCTCCGTCTTTAGAACAGTAAAATTCAGAGGCCTAGGGGCAACGAATGGCTATTCTACTTCCCAGTTACCCCGTGTTTATCTAAAAGATAAGCTAGTTCATACATCGACTCATTATGCCTCTTGATCTGGTAGTGAATATTCCCATAATCCTCCCTTCATATCCCATAAAACTTCACTGACAGAATGAGGAAATTCTTCATTCAGAGGTCTTGAGATCCCCATTCATGCTCAGTCTCTCCTTATCTCCATATGAAATGATAGTGCTACCCACTCATTTTCTTTTCATTAATCCTGTGATCCTAAATCTAAAAGGCTTAAAACCAACTAATTGATCTGTAGTTAGGATTTGGATATGCTGCAAACACAGAAAGACGCAAGCACAGAGAGTTTGCTTTACCTAATATCATAAACTGGTCAGAAAGGAAACCCCTGAAATACTGAGTCTTAAAAGGAATGCTTTCTTGCTTGCTGCCTTAGACAGTTGAGTTTATCTAATTAACAGTACAGAAGCTGGGGAATCACTGATAAAATGAAACAGCTAAAGTAAGTTACCAAATTAATCTCCTGAGGTAAGGCTAAATCATCTCAAAATAATATTAAACACAAATTAGAAAAGGAAAGTATGTTACTGATTTATTTCAACCATGCTCTAAGTAGCAAGAAAAGTTTTTTATATATTTTCTAACTGCGTTAATTGGTTTACTAAAAGATGTGGCCTCTGCTCACAAGCCCCATCTTGTTTATGCTTCTGAAGATAAATTAATTTTGAGACATTCAAATCATACATACTTATCTGTAAAACCCCAACGGTTTTAGCATGGAATTTTAAAAGCGTTCATGTCTGTCTGTGCCACAACAGGGAGAAAATTGCATAAGTACTGTAGGCAAATCAAAAAGCTTTCCCTTCTCCTGCTTACAAGGTTGCCCATATGACATCAATTTTCAGTTGCAGCATCAAGAAAAATTATAAAAATCTTTCTGGACACAGATCCATCTTTATTTTGTACTTTGATGAAACTTACAGCATGAAAAAAACAACAATAAAAATGTGTTAATACCCAATTATAAATCCTCCTGTTCTACATTAAAGTGATTTCTACCTCCAACTGATGTTTACATGGCTTTGATATATGAAAGCTCATGGTTGTTCCTCCTTTTGCTCTAAGACTTTAGTCCCCCTATTTTTATTTTTTGTTTTTCAAAATCTTCCTGCCTTTCTTAATCCCTTCCTTGTCTATAAATATTCTCACTGCTTGCTGTGCTACTTCTATGTTATGGTTAATTAACCATAGAGGCAGAAATGCTGAATTTACTGCTGTGAATGCATCATCTTTCCTCTAGTAAAAAGGAAAGCCCAGTCTGTCATCAGATTTCAGCAGGATGCCCAGAAGCACACCATTAAAAACTGGAAATGTCGATCTACAGTTTCCTATTGAAAGTCAAATTTTAGCTTAGGGCTACCTAAAACACAAACCCCATGGTTGTATACAACCCCCTACAAACAGTCAGGTGGAGAAGCGTGTGTGCACGGGAAAATAAAATCACCTCTTCAAAGTTCAGCCTTTTGCACCATATTCCATATTTTCTAAGGGCCATGCAAAAGCTTTACTTTTTGTTGAAATAGTATGAGGCAGCACACACATGTCCACTCCAAATAATGTTCCAGAAAGCATACTTTACACCCACGGTTACAAGACCTGCATCAACATGCTTTCTTCTGTCGCACACAACCACAGCCTAACAGCTACTGTAATTTACTGATCATTGCAGGGTCACGTCCTGCTGAATTTTAGAAAATCCTTTGAAACTACCTGTCATATTTTTTGCCAGTTTCCTCTTGTTCACATACCATATTTTCCTCCAGATGAGGCCAAGAGGCAAGCTAAAGTTATAAGAAAAAAAAAAGGCAAAACCACCCAGGCTGCCCTTAAAGAGACAGGACATCAATTATCAGTTGCAAAGACAGATTTATAAGTAGAGGGCCCCCTCTGTTCCTTTAAGGCTGCAAAACAGATGGGAAGTGAATGGACAGTCAAAGGGTCAAGAAAACACATGGGAGGTGCTGCTTGTCTGCTGTATGTATGTTCCCAGCATAAGAAAGAGGTCAAGATTGTAACTGCATGGCTGGGTGCTGGAAAGGCCTTTTCTTTAAGCTGTTACAAAGACAAACGCTGTTCCTCATCCTGCTGTCAAACTGCTATAAATATTGGTTTGTCAAGAGAGTTTCAGCAGCTAAAAGTTTTTTTTAAAAAAGGCTGAGCAGAAGGATGAATCATGTGAATGATTCTTAAACAATTAGCTCATTAGTGTAATAAAAGCACTGCAGAACTCTGAAAAGTTTAAATGGAATTTATAATAGTTCATGTAGTAAATCCATGAATCATTAAAAATAGACAGCCTTTTTAAAATGCAAGCTTGCAGAAAATAGCTACAATACTCTTTAGCTACTGGTAGTTAGACTGAACGAAGATGCCAACTGATCTATATCATAGTAGCTTTCCTTTATTGTTACAAAATATTTCTTATATCTATTTCAATCTATAATGAGACTTGAATTTGCAGCCAGTTCAATTGAGTTCTTTCCATAAATTCCAACTTCAAAGTACACTCACTGGAATGGCATAATTATGATACAAAATGTTGTAAATAATTTTATAAATCAGGCTTCCCCTCTCAGGCATATAAAACTAGACTTATATTCACCAGACTTACTGACAACTTTCTGCTTGTCTTAAATCCCTTTGCCATCCTAGGGGAAAGGGATTTTAATCTAAGCAACATCTAGAACACCTGTGCTTCAGTTACCAGTTCCAGAAAGACAATGAGAAGGACTTGCTCTAACTATTGAAGAGGTGAGATGCTTTCACTATTAAATAGATGAAGACAGGATTTCAGCGTCCTCTCATAAAAAAAAAAATATTTTAAACCCTAGAACAAGACAAGGTACTAAACATATTGTTTTAGTATCAATAATAAAATCTCCAAGGGTCAGTCAACATATCAATTTCATGGATATGAGCTAATCAACAACTGCCTGCTAGTGACCTGGTTGAAAATCTCCTTTCACAAACAGGAAAAAACATCAAGGAGCATGTTTTCTACAAAGATATTTATAAAGTGTACGTTTTTTCTTTTCCCTGTTGTCAGAGAATTCACCTTGAATAACAGAAAAGATCACCTCCAGATTGTATATTTAGCCTGCTGTAGAAACACAATAAAATCTTAGTCTTAAGTCATTTTAGACAGAAAAAAAATAAAAATAACAGCTGCCATCACTGAAGTAACTTTTGTTACAAGTATTAATATCATATTAATTATTAATCTCTGATAGCTAGCAAAGCTATCAGCCGCCTATGTAGATGATACAAAACAGTATCACCTTTATTTCAGACTAAATATAATCAGGAAGCAGTAGAAGAGATCTTGTCCGAAAACACTTCAGCTATTTTTACAAGATATTGAGCATTGGAACGTCATTTTAGCATTACTAATAACTTTTTTTAGTACCAGAATCAGGAATTGTGCATTGTGCTGATGAAACTGTAGATTACTAATCAATCAATGTCTTGACCTACAGCTGCCCCAGATTCACAAGCGAGACCTCTGCAGCTTAATGAAACGGCTTCGGCCACACGTTTCCCCCTCCTCAGTGGAAGAGAACAGAAGCTGTCTGTGTTTCTTGGCACGGTCCCCGGGGCTCTCAGGCTGGCAGGCACCATGTCTTTCTGTCTCCAACACAGCACACGAGAAGTGAGGTATGGGGCTGGAGCAAAACTGACAACTATACAGACTACTCAAGACTCTATACAAGATACATTTCTATGGGAAGTAACACATCCGTCCCCCTTGTCTAAAGAAAAGTAAATATTGTCAAATCATGATACAAACTAATATACATTTCTATACTGCCATTAAGTTTAGTTTAAGGTACAAATGATTATTAATCTATATTAAGCTGCAAGTTTATGAGAGTCACGATGTCTGCAATAGCAAGATAGGACTTGGTCACCTTTCAGCCCTCTGTCTCTATCTTACATTTTTAATTAAAACTATTCTAATAATTCAAACGTTTCAACAGAATTTAGCTGTGCTGCTCACTGGACAGCTAGAAGGAGCTTAGTAGTAGAATGAGGCAACCTCATAAAACAGACTCACATCCTGAATCAGACTTACAGACGCAGAGAGATTCAATTTCAAAATCACAACAGTTAAGCTAGAATGGATCAGAACATCATGATGCTCATTATTTTTGGCAGAATTAGTGAAAAGTATAAAGGAAAACCAGACCCATTACCCAATAATTCAACCAGTGATGTAAAAAAAAACCCCAAACTTTTTCTTATGTAGAAAGGACATACAAAGCTATAAAGGTAAATTACTCATGTAAAGGCTACTGGAACTTTAAGGCTATAAAACTGTAAGAAGTAACTGATACATGTTGTTTCTCCACCCAAAATGAAGCATACTCAGTGGTCAGCTAGATAATAACATAATATGCTATCAGCACTATTTATCTGAAAGTCTCTCTAAAATACGATGTCAGAAAATGAAATGGTGATGAGATTATTATTATGATCTAAAAATTTATAAGCTTATTTTTGATAGGAAGGAAAAAAAAGGTATTTATTTATTCTTAGTTTGTTATCATTCCCAGCTGAAACTATTTCCTTCTCTTTTGTTTTTAGATAGACTTCTGAACTGGAAGAAAAGAGGAGTCCACTACAATGTTAACAATGTGGAACGTACACGACATTGACTTCTCCAGCTTTTGGAAACATGAAAATTACAGTCCACAGCTCCATACTAGTTCAACACACACATCGGTTAGTTTAAAAGTTTGCATTTATAGAAATAGTAATCTATCCATGATAAGTACTTATTTAAATTTTGATTAATAGGTACCCTCGCAAGCAACCAAGCCTAAAAAGAAAATAGTATCCAATTAGATGTTTTGATCCTTGCATCATTAAGGAAAGTTTAGGAAAAAAATTAAATTTGGCAGACAACACCAGAATGACCCTCAAATAAAAGGGACATAGGTCTTTGGTAAGATTAACAAGCATTTAATACGTCATTACTCACGTAGCAGTTTATCATTATTTTTCCATGTCAACTTTAAGTGATAGGCTTCGCTTAGTCAGTGACAAATGTGCTGAACTCTGTAAGGATCCATTTTAGAACCTGGACATCAGTGCCTAACTCTTCATCAATAACTTCAAGAAATCACAGCAGACAGACTTTGGTCATCTGGGATTCTTAACTTAAGTAAACCATCACTCCATCACAGGAGGTTTACAAGTGATGTATGTTCTCCCTTGAGGATCACTTCCCTCTCTGAGAAGATGCAGCTTTTTAAAGCACTTTCTGCCATGACACAAAGCAGGAACTACCTTATCTGCACTTTGACACACGCTGTCCTACACATTCTTTTGGTTTTAATTCATTAGTTTCATGCAGCTGCCCCAAAACTCAAGAGAGGAAAAAAAAAAGATACCCCTTAAACATTCAACCAGTGTCATTCATGTCAAAGCATACTTGGAAAATTTCATAAATTATCTACATGAAATTAAAAACATGATGACCATGAAAAAACAATTATTTTGCATTCTAACAGAGTACCAGAAAGTTAGCAAATCTACTAAAAATAGTGGCACACACTATTGTTGATGTTCATGTTGCAAGTGTTGATGAGCACACTTGCTCATGTTCAAAGGCAGGAAAAATTGAAGACACAACCTCACAGGTTGATTCCAATCATGTTGCCCCCTGATGTCCTGCACCACAGAGCACCAGGACCTCTACAGAGCTCCAAGGGAACACAGGAGTCAGACTGTCACCAGGACACTGGTGACACCAGCACAAGCCTGAAATCGATAGGCACAGATGGCTCACACAAGCACTTTATTTGACTGACTGAGATCTGGGCAACCAAATCTCTTGACAAACAGCCGCTGATAAGATGCAGGCCATATTAACGCCCTGAGATAAGTTGCTAGTAGGGAACAGTGAAGACAGAAGACCCTGCACACACTCATCAGAAGTTGGAGATGTGTTTGGTGATCCCTAGAGGGAAACAGCCCCAAAACATCTCCTGGTGTAACCTTCTACCAACTTCGGATCTGACTATAACTGTGTGCTCCTCACTGCTACGACCAGCTGAAAGGAGCAAAGCAGGATGGCTGACACATCTGTCAGTTGTCTCATGACTATGAAGCGACTACATTTTTATGTATGTAACTTCTAAAACTCCAATATTCAGGCACAAGAGCACAAAATAACTGTAATTCTGCAGAATCTAATAAAATTACCACTCCATTTCAAATTTCCTAGGATGCTTTCCTCTTTCCCATGACTGTCTTTGAGCAGCGAAGGTGACATCTGGGCTCTACATGCAAGTATCTTCAGAATTGTGCCTTTTTTCCCCCCTATATCTTGTAAACACCAAACCCCACGTTAGTTCTGAACAAACACCTTAAGGATCGATTTAAGGACTACTAACTACTGCCTTTGGAGCCATTTTGTCTGTCTCTGGTTTCTAGGGGAAAATTACCAAAGAACTTGCTTATTTGAGAGAAGATCTTTCCCCCTGCAGCTGAGCTTTGCCCCTATGAAATGCTGTTGTGACCTTATAAAAAAGTTGAAGCTCACAATAGAAGAGAAAATAGAAGCAAGGGCTTCAGAAAGCCAAGTTGAAGCGTGACTTTAAGGAGCATACGTAATCAACAATGTCATGTAGGACAGAGGTCAAATCCAAATAGTGTTGATAGTCATCTCAAAGGACAGAAATTTAATTATGCCACAGTAATGACCACAGTCTAGGATTAGTTTCGCACATTTTTATTCTGCAGCTAACAGCAATGAAAGGAAAAAGGAAAAGTAACCACAGAGCAAGTTATTATCTGTGAAGTACCGCTCACAGACTTTATCCCCAACTTTGCATAAATGCATAACAAAAAAGGAGACTTGCTTGGATTTAAATCGGTTTGTTATATACAACACACACGACAGAGCCCACTCAGCTTAGCCAAATACATCACAGGAATTCCAGATCCTGAGTCAGCAACTTGCATATGGAAGTACCTACCTTAGCTAACATTAGCTCCATTGAAACAGAGACTTTATTATATGCACATATGATATTAAATGATTAATGCTCAAGCTTTGCAAAAGTTTTATATTCAACGCTAATGGATTCAACACAAGAGAAAAAGTTTGGAATTTAATGCAGTGACTTTAAAGCCATGTCTTCAGATATAAAACTTGAAAGTATTTTACTGTAACATGGGTTTATTTAGTTTTTATATGTTTTAGTCTTTACAAGAAAATAATTAAGTTCTGCAAACTGTTACATTTGTAAGGTATGAAATACAAGGCAGAATTTTAACAAATGGCCCTAAGCAATCTTCATGTGAGGGCTCACTCCTCAAAGAGTTTCAAACAGCTTTTGTGGAGTAGGAAGTCCCAGTGAGCCCATGCCACCTGTACAGGTGTCAGCGTTACTGACAAACGCACTCAGAGGTTCACCCCTTCACATTCATACCTAGCAATTTCAGGATCAAGTTTCCACAGGCATTTCTGCAGGTCCCTTCCCACCTACTGCCAGTGACTCTCCCTGTATAAATGCACATGGTTTTACTTAACAATTTAGTGAAATTTTAGGCTTTCTTTAACTTGTGATGAAACAGGATATTGGATGAATAGTATGATGACAGAAGAAAAATGCTTTGCATGTACTATCTTTTTATGTGTTTATCCTGTGCACCTAAAAAACGCCTTTGCAACATTCATAGTTCAGCTGCTTAAAAGGAATAAAGGAGAATAAATAAATGAAGACAGAAAATGTGTATTTCTTCGAGCTCTGTGAAATTTCATCTCTAGTGAAGTCAATGGCAAAGCTCCTGCTGATTTCCTGAAGCTAGGATTCACCTTAAGTATTCAATGTACATGTGCACCACCTAGTGTGTTTTAAATACTACTCCAATATTAACATAAGTAGCATTATATCTAAAATTATTAAAGCATTCAGTTCAGAATAGGTTTTTTTAGTAACAACAGTTACTAAGCTAATACTTTCCATGCCGATGTGAATGAGAAATGTGTAACTGTGAAAAAGTGACCATGCTTTACAATCTTTACAAATTATATGTCATACAAACACACAAAAAACAGAATTAAAACTAAGCAGGACAAGGCTAGACAAATGCATCTTCCTCCCAGAGGAAAAAACCAAGCATCCACGAAACCAGTGCCCACTGCCTAAGCCACGCTCACACATCAAAACCCAAGAAAAAGTAACCACTGAGGGGAAGCTTGGCAGCTTGGAAGCTTGGCACCAGCCCCACTGCTGGCTCATCCTCCCTGCTCCTCCTATAAAGGCCATTCATTCATTGCCATCTTGTGTTGGAAAGTTGTATGGCAACTTAATTACTGTACAGAGTTCACACTACTGCAGAAGTTTGCTTTGGCCCTTTATATAAAAAGAGCAAGTCCAGCAGGGTGGAATTCTTGAAACAATTCAGTACTTCTGGGAAGCCTTTCAGCGGGAGCTCAACATTAAAAAAAAAACCCAAAACAAGCCACCTCCCCCCATTTTAAAATACATTTAAAATGTAAAAGCTTTCAGTAAGTTCAGAGGTTGCCCGAATTCGATGTCAGTCACTTCGGAAAAGTTAAACATGAATACAGGAGAAAACAGTATGAACTACTAAATACTATAAAAGATTACTGATCAAATTAAAGGATATATACTGACTGATCCCTCTTCTAAGGTATTCTAGAAATGAAGGATAATTAATATTTTTTTTAAAAAAAGAGAAAGTGAAAAAGCTTTGCGTACAGCCACACACATTCGTGCATAACACAGCTATAGGCATTTGAAGGGACTGATCATTAGATACCAGATTTTTTGCTCCAGCCACAAGCAGCACCTTAAAGGCTGCAATACAAACTGTGCAGTCCTGATAAGAGGTGTTTTTATGACTGGAAATTCTCCTTTTAAAATACTAAATTTTCCCACTGTGCTCTTAGCTCCCCTCTACCTCATTTTACTTATACCATGTGCTAGGTTATGTAATATTTAAGGTAATTATTTCACTAGGCATATAGCAAAATACTAGGTTGTATTGTAAGAATGTAAATTTCAAAACAAAATATTTTGTCCTTCATCAATGAGCACCATCAAGATGCATGTGCCAACTGGAAAGTAAACATAGTTGTTCCTGTTGCTGATGAGGCTATCCAAGGCAGAGTGAAAGGCATGGGTAAGTTCAACAAAGTTATCTGTCAGTTGAAGAAGAACTTTGCCATAAATAATGCACCAGAGTTGTGAGGGTGATTGTAAATGACTGCATTAAAACAGGTTCCTTCTGATTGCTGACTGTGCCTGAAGCATCCAGTTAGATACATAAGAGACAGGCAGCAATTTCCTTTTCCTGTATCCTCAGCAAAACAATAAACCCATCTCAACTGTGCCTACAGTTGAAAAACATGGCATGGACAATGACTAGGCTGATGGGCTCTGAACTGGCTGCTACTTATAAAAAGAGCTTGGAGTCCCAGCAGAGAGTCCAGTGCAACCGTCAGCTCATTGCTCAGAGGCAGGCAAAAAAGGAAAAGGACTACAAGTAATTACTGTAAAAAGACCAGATTAAAAAACGAAGCATCATAACGCAACTTTATAAATCCATAATGCAGATACATTTTGAATACTGTGTGCAGTTCTGCTCTTTCATCTCAAAAAGGGTTTAGTAGAACTAAAAATAGAGAAGAGTGTCAAGGCTAATTGAAGCTGTGAAACAGCGTCTTTGCAAGGAGCAAATACACAGATGAGAACTTTTCAAGTCAGGTAAAAGAAGAACAAGTGCGGGGAGCATAAACATCTATGAAGTCATGAGAGACAAAAAAAAAAAAAAATGAATAGAGAAAGATTACTGAATGTTTTTCCCAGTGCAAGAACTAAGGAGAACCAAATTAAACTGGCAGGTGGCTCAAAAACAAACAAAAGGAAGTACTTTTTCACACAATGTGTACTTAAACTCTGGAACTAATTGCCACAGGATGTTGCAGATGCCAAAGTTTACATGAGTTCAAAAAGCAATTAGAGAAATTCACAGGAGGAAAAAAAAAAAAATCCATGAATGGCTATTAATCACAAAGGTATTACCTCAGGATTAGGAAATCTTGGAACCACAGATTGCTAGACAAGAGAGTGTAGTGGGCGAGTACTACTGCATGATTAACCTGCCTTCAGTTGTTCTCCAAGTCCCCATGCCTGCTCACTGCCAAGGTCAGGATGCTGGGATACACCAACCACAGGCCTCTTTCGGTGGAGGTATTCTTATGGACTGATTGCATTTTAGGACATTTTTAAATTAACTTTTTCCAATTCAGCTATTCATCCTCAGCTCCACCCCTTTTTGTATTTTATGATCCTTTCCTGCCAGATGGTCTCTAGTCCTTTATTTCCATAAACTTAGTAAATGATCACTGGTACAAGTATCATGATGATACTTATTGTAAAGAGTACATTTACATTACATTTAAAGCCTTTTTTTTAAGAAAAAGTAACCTTCAGTACATTAGAAAATACGTAATTTGTTAGAAACCATTCAACAGATCCGTTTACACTCTTTAAAATATCTAGAATAAAACTAGAGAAGTAAACACTGAGAAGCAGCAAGACTCAGGGCCTAAAGGTCATCAAGGTACATTTATATTAGGGTTAAAATACCATTCATGGCTGTAGAACACAGATAACAAAACCTGCTCAAATAAGTTTTGAGTCTTACATGAGCTATAATTACGAGACTGGGTCCCCCATGTTAAACAGTTTGACATCAACCAGTATCCTGAAAAAACAATAAAACACTTGCAGCGTTTCAGCATTAAAAGACAGATGTAACAGAAGCAAGACTGTCACTGTATCATCAGCACCAAGATGAAGCTTCCCAACCTCAGGTATATAAATAATTTAGATATGCAAGTATATTATCCAATCAAGAAGTAAATCCCAGCCTTGTATTTACAGATTTAGACTAGAAATTAAAAGACCGTTTGTAACCATCAGAGGAATGGCATCCTGGAACATGTTTCCGGTATGAATAATGAGCCCAAAAAAGTTAATAGATTTAAAGATGGAGCTCAAGATAGGTGAATAAGCTGGGTTATATAAACACAGCTGCCGGGAACACAGAGAGACTGGACTTCATGATTCAGGAGATCACATCCATTCCATTCCTAATTAAAATATAAATACTTTATGAATGTGTGTTGTGGGAGTCAGGATTTTTTTTCCTTTTCATCACTAAATGCTGAAAGAAGGAAATCACTTGTATAGCCATCTGAGAGTTCAATGCTCTATGCTATCAAAGTCTGTCTCAGGAATATAAAAAAACCTTGCACCACAGAAAAGTGCTCTATTCACTATGAGATAGGCAAAGAAATCCCTTTTTCCTGTCACTTGCTCATAAAAAACTATAACCTCTTAGCAATAAAAGCATGCAGAAAGTAAAGAAAACATTGCTGATTTGACTACAGAGCTAAGCAGTGGTAGTTTTAAAATTTTCTCATAGGTGCAATAAATCAGAACATGTCATCATACATTGTTTTGTACTGAATAACCATCATTTCCTTAGAATAACGCATGTGGGATCTGTGACCTCCTGAGTCTAAAGAAATACAGTGCAGTGATGGTGTTTTCGCTACGTAGTAATTTATTAAATGCATACTACACACTCGAAGCATATATACTAATAGAGAGACACCCAGGATTATAAGCACTCAGCCAGGCTACTCTTACACATTTACTCTTTATAAAATAATGACCCTAGCTGTTAGTGCTTTGAAATTTGATGATATTCCTGATGCTGGTGAGAAGTAAAATTGACAACAGAAAATTCCAAGTCAATTTCAATACAAAATAAAGACAGATAAACATTATTTATTTGTTTGTGCTCCTTTGTTTTGAAACACAGAACATTAAGGATAAATCAAAAGCATCAAGTTTCACTCTATACCAGTATTTACTTAGGAAAAAAAAAAAATTAACTTTCAGCATCAAAGAAAGCAAGCCAGCAGCACTGCTCACTAACAAAAGGAGATAACTTCCTCATTAAATATCTGTGTCTCACTAAGCAGGCTAATACTACTTTTACCTCAATATAGAGATAGAGAGAGAAAGGAGAAGGCCTTATTTTGTAAAACACATTCCACCCACTCTAAAAGAATGGCTCCATGAAGGCTGATACAGGCTTTCAAAAGCAACACAGGATGTTTGGAGGGACTTACGAATCTATCATAAAAATTATATAGTCACACCAGCTGTTTCAGAGACCAATCAAAAAAACCCTAGACAATTAACCTAGATTCACTAAAACTCCTACTTAAAATTCCAAAATATCATAACAACACTTTCTAAAGGACAACAAATATCATAACTGATTGGCATTTTAATAACAATGCTTCCAATAATAAGATAATACTTCCAATGTAACCAAATCGGCACTATCAAAAATAAATCATTGGATTTTGAGTTTCTTGTACACAAACCATTTGTTTTATATCACATTTTGGATGTAGAAAACGAAAGACATAATTCATACTTTGGAAACTAAGCAATTAAAGGCTTGGCTGTCCCACTGAACCCTGGATATCAGAACACTGCTAAAAGAAAGAAACACTGACTGCAGCACTAGTTTATTCTGAATTAAATATCCAAAGTAGTATTTTGAGAAAATTAGTTTCCACATCAAACACAAAATAAAGGTCTAAGAAGAAAGGTCACCTGTGACCTTTACAACCACATGAACTTTACTCATCACAGGCTTTTTTTGTTTTCCCTTTTGCCCAGCACTATTTCTTCCCCCTACCAGTCCAGGATTACAGATGGGGTTTAAGCGGAATTCTCAAGGAACAGTAGCAGAATGCTCCCACAAACCCAACAATGTACATGAAAGACCAATCCCTATCGCCTCAAAGTCAGTCTAAACCTTACTGGACGTGCAGGTAGACAACAGGAGTATCACCTCAGCCTGGACTGTCCCCTTAAAAACTTTCACTGATTAAAATCTTAGAATATTAACCAGAAAACCCATTAACACTTTCCGAGTGACTCAAAACACTGAAGTACTGCAATCCTTCTAGAAGGTTAAATCTGATGGATTTTCTTCCTTGTTAAATCTCAAAACGGTCATCTCAGCTTAATAAGCACAACATGTCAGATCTTCATGTCTGGCAGGATTTATTTCTGTACATATTAAGTATACTGATGCAATATATTTATATCAGTGAATTTACACCTAGTGTAAGTTATGGTGGTTTGTAACACTATAGTACTCATGGTCACCTTTGAATCACTAGGACCTGATTGTATTTAAGAAAAATTCCATTTGTGATATTAATTAAATGCTAGCACATGAACAACCTATTAAGTGTTCTCAAGGACAGAGGTTAGAATCTGAAGCTAGTTCCAAAACACTATGGAGTAGGTACTTACTGAGATCCTCTGCCAGCTGGACCCTCTTGCCAGTTAGGAGCTTCACCTTTTTGTCATTGTCCTCAGCAAAATCTTCAAGCACTTCTTTTACATTCTTCTCCAAGCGCCTTACTGTAAAAAGCCCAAAACAACAAACCAACAAAAAAAGAAAAAAAAAAAAGAGTGAGTGGCAACACTTTCGCACCTGTCATTTTAGGAGGTCTGTGGGAGACGTAGTATGTTACCAGACTAACTAATCCATTTGAGAGAAGGCAAACTTCTGAACACATAAGCCTCTTGTTTCGGCCATTGGGACAGGAATTCTTTGAGAAAGTTGTTTAAACGTCAAAGGATACTTTATCTTGGAATTAAATCATTATTGTATGACTATTTTTAGGAGATAAAAATATTTGCTGTCTATTAAATTCAGCAGTTTCTTCTTTGAGATTGCATGTCCAACAAATCTTTCATTCTAATCATTCTTGCTACCGCCTCCTTCACAGTTACACTTTTGGTATCAACATCAGCCTCCAATGAATCAAGGCCAAGTCACTTAAAGGTGAAAGATGGAAAAAGAGCTTAACAGTGACAGCAGAGTGAGTTATTGAAGGACTGGTAACACACAAAGGGGGGGGGTGTGCTGCTGTATATACAAGGAATCACTATGAGGAATCAAAAGCTATTTAAAGCAGTACTATGTCCATCTGAACACTCATATCCTTGCCCTTCATACTTAGAGGGAGTAACTCCTAATGAAACTTCCTAATTCTCAGCCCAGAACTTATCAATCAGGTAGGCAGGTTTGCAGAAACAGGAATAGCTTTCCACGTTTAGGGTCAGTTTCTTCTCCATGGAGGGTAACTTGCATCGTGTGACAAGGTTAAAACCTTTTACTGAGACCTTCAAGAAGCAGGCTGAAACTATTTTATGCACCACAGGTGCAGTAGTTGTACCATGGCACTAGCTGATTGCTACATAATGCTTTACAAGGAAGCTGCTGCTGTATAAGCTTGTCTAGATATGCATGGCTTTAAAAAAATTTTCATTAGAATTGATTTTTTTATATCAAACATTTTTAAATTAAAATCTACAGTCAGATTGACCCGAGAAAAAAAAGAATATAGCCACTATTTATTGAAATTCTTTCTGCTTCGAAAGAGATATTGACATCAGGTAAGCTGAAAATCTTTTGAACTGGAAAGTATCTTAATTATTTGACGTTCTATTTACACTAAATCCTCGATGTAAATACAGTGTCAAATTCTATTTACACTGCACCTTTTAATTACCTAACCAGAACACAAAGATCAGCCAGCAGGAGGAACACTAGAAAACTTCTAAATTATGTTTTGTTTTAAACACCTCAACTCATGCTGAGCCTTACCTTCAGTATTAGTGAGCTGCTGCCTCAGCGTATTTGCTGTAATTGCCAGCATTCGCTGTATCCGCCAGAAGAGAACAATATCGTTACATTCGAGCTGAAAGGAGGAAGTTGCAGCGTCAGACCTCTGATGGCCAGTGAGCATCCTACACTTAGAAGAATCTCTTGCCACTTTTAGTGGTAACTGTAAACTCATGTGTACATATCCTGATTTTGCACAAAAATCCCACAGAATAACTGCTGTAAGTAATAAGGAAACACCAAAAATACTTCAAGAACTGTGCTGGCCTTATTTAATACACTCCATCATCTTTACATCTACTGTTTTCATCAGAAATAGACAAATCAAGGGATATCACAGAAAAACAATTTGCACACATTATATGCAGGCTGGCGAGTAAAACCTAACACTGAAAAACCACACGTGTTCATAGCAAACATAGTGAAAGAAAAAGGCTGAACTCCGTATTGTAACTCCCTGTCTCACAAATGCTTCTGAAGATAATGATGGGCCAAGGGCTGTATTTGTTAACAGAAAAGACAGTTTCTAAATCTGCAAGGACAGCAGGAGGAAGCACTAACTTCATCTTAAAAACACAAAAACAGGACTAGAAGGTTAAGTGTCACGGAGAGGCAGCTCTCCACCCTGTGATCACATTCCCTCTTATCTCTTACAGGCAAAGGTACTTCTACAGTTAAGAAGATTTCTGGCTCCATGGGGATCATTATCTCCCAAGAAAAAAAGAACTCCACCGAAAGTGAGAAGTACTTTTCTACCTTTCCAGTAATTTCTTTTTGATTTAAAATATAATGGTAAGAAAATTGTCATTTAAAGACCGTTTGTGAGCTCCATAGTTACTTTTGGTTTTTCCTGTTGGTCACACGTGGTTCCAAATATTAACTATAAACACTTATAATACTTATCCCATAAAAAAATCCTTGCTTAATGTTTGCTGAATTTTTTGTTATGAGGTAAATATCAATGGGAAAGTGGGAGACATGGATACCAACAAGATATCAACAGCTGTACAATACTGCTATTAACAGTGTATTTTCAACACACATTGATAAGTAACAGATGTTTAGGTCATGGCTAATATATTACAATTGCCACCAAGATGGCATTTTAATGATTACAAGTTTATCTAAAAATGTATCTAAGATTACCAGCTATCTCAAGATAAAAGATATAAAAGAAAGGTTAGGCTATTTGTAGAATTTTTTTTTCCAATTGAGATAGAACACCAGTGTGTGTCTGTTCTTCACTTTACCTCCGAGTCCACGAAATGCCTCTGGTAATAATAGAAGCCTCTTCGACATAGATTGCAGTGGTTCAAAGCAGTCTTCAGGAAATATCTTCTATAAATTTGGTGCCACGTGTCTTTAATCTAAGGAAAACAGTACTTAAATATGACTAGAGCAATACATACATTCAGTACCGTGCATAATTTAATGACCGTGTTTAATTTAAAAAATATAACTCCAAATTCCACTATCACTGTCATGTAATATATGTTTAATATTTCATATATGTTAAAATATATTTCTATTTAATAATATATAACATATAAATATGTTATAAATATATGTTTAATGTGTTTAAATATTTCTCAACAATTTGTCCGCAACTGGGATATGATTAATGTGTTAGTTATGTTCGGCAAACATTCCAGAGGATTGTCAATTTAAAAATCTACTCTTCCATGCTTCCATGTTCCATTGTAACATAACTGAAAGCTTAAGAATATTGTCTTCAGCCAAAATAACATTAGAATTATATACCACAAAAAAATCTTCTGCTCTTAGCATGATGCAATCTTCACATTAACGCTGAGAATACATTTTTGAGTGGTACCCATTAATTCATCAATTAAACCAGATTAAAGCATAGAGAGATATTTAATGGGTCTTATGTAAACAACCATTTGTAACTTTTTTTGATTAGGCTTATTTATGTCCAGTTCTTCAAAATGAAATATGTATATAGATATGGCTTGTCAACAAAACCATAAAATAAAATTAAGAAATCAATTGCTTAGCTAGAAAGCAAACTCACTTTGCACTCAGTCTCCTCATGTCAAGGACATGGATCAGTACTACTCTGACCTTTATGAAAAGGTATGTTAAGTGCTATATAGGAAAGGGGCAGCAGGTTTCCAAATAACTTTTCTCCCTTGAACAAGTACATGTATTAATGTTAAAAGGGTAGCTAAAGTTACTGCAGAAAATGAATCACTGTTAAAGGAAATGGACATCTATGACTTACTAATGCTGAATTCTCATTTATTTAAAATATTACATTTAATTAGATAAAAGGTTTAATTACAGTTAAGAGCCTTAAAACTTCAGTGAGGGAAATAATTTTCCAGAATATTTTAAACGTACAATATGTTCCCTCAGGACATTCTAAAAAAAAAAAAAACCAAACACAAAACCAAAACACAACCCTGCCTTTTTCCAAGTATTTTTACAATACTTCCCTCTCTTCAATGTACCTATGAACTTCAAACTGTACATACAACCACACCAAAAGCTTAGGAATGCACAGTATGTTTCTTGCTATAAAGGCCCTGATTCCACTATATAACATCTGAACAGTAATTTTAAGCAAGCCTTGTGAAAATAGGGGCAAGAAAATCCGCTCAGCAGATTCTGATTTCAGTCTCGACTGCTGGATTCCGAAGCATTATACTGCATTTGTCTGACAGCCAACAGAATTGTGTGAATTGCGTGCGAGCAGTCATTTAGTAATTCACTTGGAAACATCTGGATTACAAAGTCAGTATTTAGATGGGATTCCTTTGTACGCTATCGAAAAAGAACATGCAAGTGTTCACAGGGGGCTTACATATGTTTTGTTACAATTCTGCAACTTACCAGACAGGGGTCCACTGTTATTCCTCTTGCTTCAAGATTCTTTCTGACAGTCGTCACTTCATCATTTGCCAGATAAGCTGCATGTTCTTCATTGCATTTGATTAATTTCTCAAGTTCATTTTTTGTTTCGTTACGAATATTCTAGGATAAGAAAGATTAGACTTAATTGTTACAGGCTCAGAGATCATCAGCACCACTTCAATAAACAGTCTACCTGCTTAATAAGCCACAACAGAAAATACCTTTGACATTATTAACTATTACATTTTAATGACTCAAATGAGTATTTGTGCAAAGACATCTCAAATACAGTATTTTTAGATGGATAATTCACTGTCATTTTTTCATATTTTTCTCCTTCCATTATGCACAAAAATGCAGAAGAGGAAGAGAAGGATGGATAAAAAAATAGTAAAAATCAATAGATAGCCTCTTTTCCCCTCCATGAACATCCAGTAGCAGGGTTCAAATTCACATATCACCTGTGACACTAATGAGAATTGTAATTGTTGCCTAACTAGCAATAACTCTCTATGGATTCATACCTTTAAGTTGCTGTTCACTAAGTTCAAGTAAGATAGGTTGAAGTCACTGCCTTTTTCCCATACCTTGCTGCAGACAGTTGACTGTAAAGCTCCTTCCTCTGAAACAATTACTTTCTACCGTATTCTTTTAAACTCTACTTACTCCTTTAAAGAATGATTCAGTTTGAGAAATATCTAGAAAAAGTAACATAAAAAGCCCATCATCTCTGGGCATTGAATGGAAGGTGCTATTTAAATTCAAAAGAAATTTCAAAAAGCTATGAGCAAACCAGAAGAGAGGTTATGATGAAAACGGTCAATCAGAAAATACAACTGTGACTAGAAGGCTAGCGATAATGCTATCATGTACTAATTAAACCCAAATGAAGCATGAAAGGAAACAGCACGTGACTTTTGCTTAAAAGGCTTTCTTAGAAAGCATAGAAGAGAATAGCCCAGTTTCCACCCTGTTTTCATCATTTTTTTTTTTGACTAGAAGAACTTGAATATTTATGCCAATGCCATAATAGTAAAGATGAAATTCAGAGGAAAAATGAAAAGAAGTTTACAAACCACTATGTGTCTGCAATACGAAGAAAGTATATGGAATTCTCTGTGGTGCAATATTTAAAACAATGAATAGTAAAAGTAATTGTAATGTATTTAAAAGTAATTTTTTTTAATCATCTAAATAGTGTGAGGAAGTTTGGTATTTCTGAAAATATATAAGTAACAATCCAAGTTTTCTAAATGTAGTGAACTATAAATTCTTTAAGTTTGGTTTTGTTCCCCACCCCCCACCCCCTTTACCTGTTCTTTGGTGCGGCCTATCCAGTATAGCCATCTTTTTTTCCAGTCTGGACCCACCATATCTTCAATAACAGATTCAGCTAAAAACAGAATCATGGTATCAGTCAAACTATATGTAACCAGCCAAATTTATAGTTCTAAAATCAGGTACAAGATCAAGAATGGATATTTTATGCTTAAGAACATAAGATATGCCACATTATCCTTTACTTAAAGCAACAGTTGATGTCTTTCACTAGAAAATAACTGCCAACCAGTAGATACTTCAAGGAAGTATATAAAAAAACCAAACATCCCTACACTACTTCAGCCCTCCAGTTTCCAAATCAGGCATTTTAAAAAAAATAATCTTACCTTGTTGCAACCTGCACCAAAATTAATTATGCTTTATAACCATAAACAGACCAATTGCTTTCCCTGAATTTGTCCTATTCTTCTATATGTGTGTTTGTACCATTTTTTGACTCTACAAAACTTCTGTTACTCATTTTTCAGTTGCCTCACTGCAAGAGCAAGAGCACTGGCTTTTGAGGCTGTATTTTACTAAACATTTCTATCAGTATCCATCCCATTTTAAAACATCACCACCGTCACAGTTGTGCTGATACAAAAAGTTTGCACTGCAACGAAGTGAACTAGATCTGGAAATTGGCCCAGATTAAAAAGCACAGGATTGGAAAACATCACACAACTCACTGTCTTTGAGACGACTTTGGAGAGTCTCTTCCATAAAATGAATAGCTGCATCCCACTGCTGTTTATCAGATATTGACCGATCTTCTAAGGCATTGTGTTGGATCACTCGCTGCAATATAGAACATTGTTTCAGCACATAAATTCATGATTTAGTAGAAGAAGATTTCTGGTATTCTCTTCTTTTTTTGATGTCTACAAAACCAGCATGTGTCAGGCACACAGGATTTATTCAAGACGCACCTCTGGAAAGCACTGCCAAATTATTTTCTGTGCCTTTAATTTGATTCTTTCCTATAGCACAGCATAACCAATGTAAAAAATAAATAAATACAGTAAGCAACATGAAATCCCTCCGGATTACAGAATCTATAAAGATGGTAATTATACCGTTATTTTATGTGGCTATACTTAAAAGAACAAACGAGCTAAACAATTCTCACAAGGCTGTCCTTGGGCAGACAGTCAACTATGGAGAACTTTTTCCTGAACCAACCAAAACAATTGTTTTTATTAGATGTTATCTAATTTTATTAGATGTTATTTAGGGCAATAATTAACAAAAGGTAATAATAAAATTACTTAAGAAACACTGAATTAAAACATTACGTAGAAAAGGAGAGACGGAGACATCTCCCTATCATTTTATGATTGTTAAAAGAATGCAAAAATACTGAATATCCAACTTTAGTAAAAAGATTTCAACAACTTAGTCAACAATGCAAAAAAACCCACTACATTGTACCAGGCTATCCTCCGCTCGCTCATTCCATTTGTGTCGTTTAATACTTTCTTCTTTGACAGCTTGTTTCAGTTTATCAAAGATATCATCATGCTCTTTTCCTTTATGTTCTGTCATGAAGCGGGCGAATTCTTCTTGCAAAGTCTCCCACGCCACCTAGAAAGTCAGCAAACAATGTCTACTCAACTCACATGGAGTATTACACCATGCACCAGCTGGTAAAGGAACATCTATGACAATTCTTGCAAGTATGAAAATTTGTGTACATTCTGAAAACAACGTATAAGCATAAGAATACGCAACTGTCCTTTCCTTTACTGCCTTATCCATTACAAATAAAGTCAAACTAAACCTTGTTTTGCTTTGTTCTAGCAAGTAGAATTGTGTTAAACTTGCATACATCTATTAAATATGAACATACCTGGCTTGAAGGTTTTAACTTTTTAAAAGGAGGGATTTTTTTGGTCTTCAGTAGGGAAAATTCACCTGAAGAGCAAAATGCAATGTTCCTGCTCTATATACTTCTAACATCACAAACTTCCTAGCCTTTTCTGACATGTAAGCTGCTTAAAAGAACCACAGTCAAGCCTTCAAACCAATGCATTACTTCTCTGGAGCTACGCTTTCCTTTCAACAGGCTTTGCACTGAATTTATTTTTTGTAAATAACTAAATTCTCACCTCTACTGCTTTATTAGGCAGTTGCTTGTCAGTCCACTGCTTCAGTTTGATGTCCACAGTGGTGTTAAATGTCCCTGAGTTCATAGTCTGTGCTGCTGGAAGGTAGATATTCTCAATCACATGAGTAGATACCCTCTCCCATAAAGTTTTCTGAAGAATCTCCTCCCTATAACACAAAGTTGTAACACATATGATGGCTTCCAATATAAAAGCATCTAACAAGCGTGCATTCAACTTGTTAAAGACACCGAGAAAACAAAGCTACAGAACACAGGAAATACTTCTAAGCGTTAGGACGCAACTTCAACCAAAATCCACTTGAAACTAAGAACACAAATACACAGTATTTTCAGCAGCATTGACAGCTTCAGATGTTGACCTCTGACTCTTATGGCTGCCACTTCATTGCACAACAGCTCTTTGCAGCCCTTCATTATACCAATCTAACCATGCAGAGCCACGTTGCCATATGCATGACAGGTGGGGGAATGACACGGGGGAGACTGTAAAGCACTGAAATTATTTGACTAAAAGTCCACACTCCAAAGAAAGCACATGGGATTTGTTTCTGTAGTATTGATTTGTTTGTTGGAACATGCTGTAGTTTTCCATCTGGGATTTTCATTGATAGTTCCCAGATTCAATAAACAACAAAGCAAGTTGAGAAGTCCAACCTTGTAGGAAAATGTGTACTGACATTAATTTATAAATATGCCTTATGTCACTATAAGTACCACTTTCCTATTTATGATGTGTTTCAAGAAGTAACAATGGAAACAATTTAACTTTAACCCTGTAAAATTATAATAAACTTACTCAGGAAACTTTGTAGCTGCAGTGAAACAACTCAGCTGAGCCAGTGTAACATGCAGCTGGTACCCACAGAGGCCATCAGGCTCCTCCTGCTCCTGCCACACTCTCTAGTATGTGTTGGTGGTTTCGTGCAGGTTAATGTCATGGTAGCTCAGTATGCTAAATCCCCTTACCAATAGCTCAGATGAATGCCACATTTGGTAGAGTGGTAAGAGCCAAAAAATAAAAACTGCCAAGGACAAAGACTGAAAAACTCATAGATATCACTCCTCCTCCCATTATACCAATGGCATAATTAAAAATTTGTCTTCTGTGTTTAAAGCATCCTTGTTTAAGATTAAAAAATTTTTGAAGCTTCCAACATGCCAGTAAAAATGGAGATTAAAGCCACTGGTTTTTCTACTTTTAGAACAGATCTTTAGCATATTTAGGGAAGTAGAAGTATTCATACAAAATTAAAAGAAACTCAAGCATTTAAAAAACATTGAAAGAATTCACTATAAATAAAAATTAATATTGCCATCAGTAAAACAAAAAGACTTCCGTGAAAAACTTTGATCAAAACCTGGTCTTTGAATGCTATCCGAATCATCCTATTTTGTACATTCTTGATCACCATTAAAAGAACTGGGGATACAGCAAATAAATTTCACTTACAAGTTGTGCTGGAAACCATCTGTTATGGATTTTACCACTTAAAAATGCACTGTAGGAGAAGGGCAGTCCTCTGATTAAGAACAAATGCAATCTCATTCCTTTTTTACTGACGCGTCAGTAAAAATACACTTTTCCTTTGCTAATCCAATCAAACTTAATTGGAAGTAATGGAAATTTGCACAGGATAGAAACATTCACATTCATCAAACACACTGCTGTTTTCAGGCTGCACATAATGACTAACAGAAGCATTTTGTCATGACTTAGCTTTGCAGCTCTACTTTATAGCTCATTAAGTGGTATAAAACTAGAATCACCACTACATTTTAACTTTCAAAAAAACCACACAGAAATATTCATGTTACACACCCACCCAATCCACAACAAACAGCAGCAGACTAGACACGGACCAGGGTATGGCAGCATCTATTACACAGTGAACAGCAGCAAACAACACGGCAACCCTACAATACGTCTGGACTAGAACAGAACTTCAGACTAAAACACTGCCTACAACATTTTCTCTGAACACATCCACATGCCCAGAATAATTCTAATGTCATTAAGAGTCAAAAATTTTATCCTGGTTTTTAATCCATAACCAAGTCACAGTTCAATTCAGGTCACTGAAGGCAGAGACATTAAAGAAAACTCTCATGGAATCATACAAATTGTCTAGGTTGGAAGGAACCTTTCAAATTATCAAGTCCAGCCATCAACCTAACACTGACAAAAAACATCACTAAACCATACCGCAAAGCTCTACATCTACCTATCTTTTAAATACCTCCAGGAATGGCAATTCCATCACTTCCCTGATCAATCACTTTTTCATGATTCTCAGTTTTGGTACAGGCTGTCCAAGTAATCCTTTACACTGATTATTCTCTTCCCAGCCTGCATCTACAGTGGCTTTACAATGCAGTGATGCTTCACTCTTAAAATACTTAGGCTCAGCGCTTTCTCTCAAATCTATATCTGCCTTACAAAGAAATAGGGCAGTGTAACATGGTGCTACTCAGTTGAAGCTACCAAAGAGATCTACTAGTAGGATGAAATTCTCAAACATCCAGATCAGCTTTTTTAACTAGGAATTACATAATCTTTAAGTTTCCAAATCTCCGCTTTAGTGATACACAGAGCTTTATTTTTCAAAGATCAGATATATATACAATGATAATCCCCAAACATCAAGTTAAGAGGAATTACTGATTCATACTTCAAATGAACAGCTGAAAACATCTTTATGACTGTTCCTTTTCATTTTTGAGAAATATCTATTGTTCATTATACTATATAGAAACAGAACACAAACTGACATCACAATTTTTGTCAAGGGATTTTACAAGTATTTGCTGATTCAAAAGAATAAGCAAGCATAGACTACTTCCACAGGGTCTAAGGACATAATAATACATCGTCCTAAGAAAAACAGTTTCTTATTAATTTTTGAAAATGTCACTAAATCTCTTTGTATTTTAATATTTATATTCTGGTAGTTATTTTTTTAAAAAAAAAAAGGAAAAATGAAAAAGTTACCATACCAGTGCTTTGGTGTGACCTGAGTCAAACTTATGACTTCATCAAGAATCTCATTCTTTGCTTTTTCAAACAGTTCGTTCTATGCAAAAGGAAAAGCACAAAATACTAAGATTTTAAGTACAGTTTGATCATGTTTCCATAACAAGAGCAAAAAACCAAAATTTCTTTTCTTACAGCCTTTAAGCCTAAAATTATACCTTCTGGTCATGTTCTGGACAAGGTATGTGCTTGTCATAAGCTACCCTGGTTTACCATACATCTCCCCACCCATCTCCTGCATGCCTCCGGCCAGGCATGGCATTTGAATATTCAGGATCTCTATAAAAGAATTAGAGAATGGGATCATAACTGATTTGTTACTGTCTTTCAAAGACCATGGAATGTAACTTCGCTTTGTCAGTTCTGTCACGATCACAAAGAAACATTGACCTATTCCCGTGAGCAAGTGAGGTCAGTTAACTGCATACTACAGGAGTGAAGGACTTGGTAAGCGTTGAAGTAACACAGTTTTGATGTATGCGACTTCGTAAAGCAGAGAGTTCAGTATTTCCTTCCCCTAGAATAATTTACACTGTCTTCACATTTTAAAATGTCAGTGCTTTATGTTAACTTTAAGAAAGCTTTATAAATGAGATTAAATGGCACAGATTTTAATCCATAATCTCCAACGCACTATAGCACATAAATTAAAGCAGTAGCATAATTTACCCTGTCAAGCTCTCGCAGACGGGGGTAATTGTTCTTCCATTCAGTCTCAAGATTGAAACGTGTGGCTGCAAAAATCAGAAACAAGGTCTTAATTTATTTTTTTTAATTGTCTATATGCACTTCACTACTATCTTGAAAGTTTAGCAACTCCTAAAATTGCCACAAATCTTGCTTATGACAAACCGTCCAAGAACTTCAAGGCTTCTGCAAATAAGCAAAGGTTTTTTGGTATCTATGCTTAGATATATCTGCAAATTGCAGGATTAATGAATTGAAAAAATATAGTGGAAATAGAGCCATTTATCTTCCAGTTCTGTACAAGTCAGACCTGCCTCAGATGATCAGATGGTATCTTTATACAGGAAGCCATTTTAAACAACATCTCAAGACGGAAGAATTGTGTTTTGGCCTTAAAAAGCCTGGTTTTTTTCCACCATACTTATTTAGAGTTAGTGGGTCCTTTATATAATGAATTATGGTTTTATGTGTTTTTGTAAAGATTAAGTAGGGCAATTACCAATAAATAAGAAATGGTGATCATATAAAACAGAACTGCTCAAGCATGCCAGGAAAACAGTATTTCACAGTTGTGGAAGAACTAACTGTTTAACAGGAAGTTGCTATTTCACTTGGTTTTTGAAAAGATGTGTACCTTTAAAAGCATCTGCTTGCTGCTCCACAGACTCTCGCACCATCTTCCAAAAGCAATCCGACACAGCAAGACTTAAGTTCTTTGTTGTTACCTGGTGTGCCTTCAGCATACATGTCCTGTACAGAAAGACAGCCAAGGAAGTTCTTCTATGTGTACCCGTGCTTTCTGGCCCCCGTTTTCTCCTCAAGAATAAAACTTTGCTTTTTATACCATGTCAATGTGCACCTAACCCAAATTCTAGTCTATTTCTCCAAAATATTCAATGCAGATTGGGTGCAGAGCACCCCAGCTCCCCCAAAAAATCACCACAAATAATTTTTTATTCTAGAGGCTGCAGTGCAGGTACTGCAGTCCCAGAGACCCTGTAACCTACTTTCCTGAGAAATACAAGCCTGTGAAATCAAAACTCTGCTCAATCAACTGCCAGCAGAACACCTAAGCTAACCTTTTGAATACAGTGTTTTTGTCACACCAAGACGATTGATATTTAGAGGCGTTAAACTCATATTTGGGCTGGATTCACTCCTCCCACTTTAACTAAATGCCCAGACATACCCTGGGAATTTAGTTCTTCTAAAGCAAATGGAGACACACAGAAACCTCTGAAAAGAGGCTCTCTTCAGAGAGAAGAAGAGAAGAATCTCTGAAGAATCAATTCCTGCCTGAGGATGCCTGTCTCTCCACTGAGTTACAGAAAGCATAAGGAAACCAGGCTAACTGGTCACCTAAACATGATACTTAATTTAAACAGATTAAATACCAAATAGTGTATCCACACTGCAACCCTTTTTAAATTCAACAAGAAAAAACATTGCTAGCATTTACCAATACAGGTTCATTTTAGTAAAAGGAATAAATAGCAACGTACTTCAACAGCTTTGAATTTTGAAAAAATTCCTCTTCATATTCTTTAATAGATTCAATGCTTTCACTGCTGTTTCCTGGAGAAAGAAAAGAGTGCTGCAACAGTTCCATTCAGACAGTTTTCTCTGCTATCAAGGAGAAAATAAGCAAAGCCAGAGCTCTCTTTACCTTTTCCAGTAACAACTGCAAAATAACCCAAAGCTTTCATTGGAAAGAGTTTGCCTTCAATTATTTGCTGGATCTATGAAAATAAAGGATTAAAAAAAAAAAAGATGTGGTTAACTTTGCACAGAGATATTGTTTCCTTCAGTGCAGTTTTAAAGCCAGATGTAGCTCTATCTATTTGTAGACTACTTTGTCATGGGACTGTGAATCCTACTGATATTTAAAAGGAAAAAAAAAAAGTCATAAACCAAATAAGACATAACATAGCAAAACAAAAAATAAAATTAAAACGTCTATCCTAGAATATCCTAAAGCCTTTTCAGGAAGTGGGACTTGCTCAGGTCACCTGCATGAAAGGAACCAGTATTACAGCAAGCTGTAGACAAGCTGTGACTGAAGTCATGTAACTCATCACTAAAAACAAATCCTGAGAGAGATTAAAACAATGGCAACTAAAAAACCCACCAAAACATACTGAATACAGAAATACGCACCCAAAACCATCTAGAACAGGTCGGTGAGTTCCAATATTTCTGACAGCATCTCAGGTATTTTTCCACAAGTGACTT
The DNA here is from genome assembly GCA_026546715.1 of Gallinago undulata. NCBI lineage: Eukaryota > Metazoa > Chordata > Aves > Charadriiformes > Scolopacidae > Gallinago > Gallinago undulata. Next base: position 13,970,164 of record JAOTQQ010000052.1, on the reverse strand, counting down.
TAGCCATCACAAAATGAGAAAAATAGTTTCAACTTACCCTGCTTGGGCTTGCCACATTTTTTTCAGCAAGATCAACTTTAGTCAACACAAAAATTGTCCTTTTTCCTTGGGGATCCATTTGGCTGACTAAGTCTGTGACAATACTGCGTTCTGCATCCACAGATCCATCTAAAATAAACAAAAAGTTATACTTTAGGGACTATGGAATCTAACATGCAGTACTGAAGATACAGCAGGCATCAAATAAGTTTCATGTTACAACTTAAGCCCAGTAAAGTTACACTTAGATTCAATTTTTGGGTACACACAGTAAAAATTTAATTTGTTCTGAGCATCATAAAAAAATTAGTTTGTTGTAGTTGTCGAAGTTTTGAACAAGCACCAGCTTGCTCAAAATTAAACTATTACCGACTCGTGCCTCCACAAACACTTTTGAAGAAATCTTGAATTTTATTGTCACCATTTTATTTATGATAAAAACTCTTATCAAAAAAATGGGGTTTGCCACAGATACCAAAAGGTGCCTTAATTTTTAAATAGAACTTCCACCGCATGCTGTTTTGTACATTATACAAATTACCACAAATGGAAAAAATATATTATCAGGGGAGTTCCCAGAGCAACATAAGAATCACAAAAAATAAAAATCCTGCCAGTTAGATAACCATCTAAACTCTCATTACCTTGAATACAAAGGATGATGGCATTAGGATTCTGCATGTAGGCCTTGCTGATGCTAAAGATAGTTTCCTTCGTATCTGGAGCCATACCTGATGTCACAGTCTTTAATATGTATATAGAGATATATATTTAAAGGAAAAAAGAAAACAGAAAGATGTAAAAAAGAAAAACAATAGCTAATGTTCTCAACAATAACACTACCTCACTTAACAGGTCTTAAAGATTTATTTTTTTTATTTTATTTATTGCATACTTACACTAATGACTCCGGGTAAATCAACCAACACCATCCTCTGCAATCCAGGACCTTTCACACTTAAGGAGATGGTCTGAAGTAAAATTGAAATTAAAGATTTATATACACACCTACTTTGTGTGTAATTACATACACAAACACACACATAAAATTATATAAATGCCTATTTACACACAGGTGCTTTAAAACAGCAACAGATTGTAATTTTAAATAGGAAGTCAAATTTTATATGCATGTATTTGTTGTATAAAAATTATTTTAACAGTCCAAATACACTTTGTATAGTGCAAGGTATTAAGTATCCACAAACTGGATTCATCATAGTCTCCTATTTGAAAAATACATCCCAAAAGATATACACGTACAGACATTTGCCACTAAACATTTGACGTCTTACCTCAGTGCTAACAGTGCACCCTTCCTTCACACTATTTCTCATTCTGATTTCTATTTCATTTCTCAAAGCTGCAAGCTGTTTTGGGAAAAGTAAGATATAAAACTCCTTACAGTTGTGATAGTAGAAAAGTCACCAACATAAGTAAAAAAAGCTTACTTAGAGATTAAGATTTCTGTTTATAAACACTATCTCAAATGCATGTTGAATAACTATATCGGGTAAATGGGGTGCTAAATGACATATTACCTGCAAACCCCCGCATATTCCAAAAGATGTCTTGGCACAAGAGCTCTTCCTACATTTTATCCACTTCAGTGCAAGCCAAAAACCACACGAAGAGATAATTTAATAGGTAATATAATGTCTTGCCCCAGTAAACATATTTCACTTCAATTAAACAGGGGCCAACAGGTCACAAAGACACAAAATTTTTCAGAGAATTAATAAAAGTCACATCAACTTCCAGTCACTTCTTTATACTTACATCCTCTTCCTTGGTCAGATCAAACTCCCGAGAGCTGTCTTTGAATAAAGCCACATGGTGGGGACCTTCACTAAGGGTTACCTAAATGGTAAAAGCCTTATATGAGAAAGTATGGTAAATCTAATAAAGAGAATTGTGAGAAGTACATAACACATACATACTTCCCACTGCAGACATATGCAATGCTTATTTACCACAGGACTAGTTATAGCAGGAACTACTACCACTCTGACAGTATATATAGATCATATATAGGCCTGCAGAAGTTTTGTCATTGACTGCAACAACTCGCTTGTTTGGAGGCCATTTTATAAACAAATATTCAAATATACTTCAATTGATGGCATAGTCAGATAGAGAACAATACAGCAAATGCTAACTCGGAGATTATGATGTTTCTTACCTTAACAGGGGAACGTGTCATCATCTCCCCAGACCCTCGAGGGAATATGCGGGCTTGGGCAATCATTTCTAACACGCTGGTTTTTCCTGCACTTTGATCTCCAACCACCACCACCTTAAGCGAAAGTTTAAACAGCCATTGGCTTTCAGCTGGACATTTCGGAAGCTTAGACAAAAACTGACTAAAAAGATGTCAATCTGTATCAATATGGGCTGTATTACATTTGACAAGAAATGCATCAGTTTAAATATATAATCCTTGAATAAATGCTAACTTTTAGTCACGCAAAAAGCCTGACTTGTGCTTAAGACAGCACAGGGCACAAAGCGCCCTACAGGCCCAACCTGCCAGGCCACCTAAGAGAGAGTGCTTGGTGTCCTCCTGGCAGGCAGTTCTTCTCTCCTGGAACAAAATCCTTTCAGTGGGCAAATACTGAAGACTACTCTTCTGGTAGGTGCTGCTTCTGCCCAGAGAAGGGTGAATTCTCATGTAGCTGGTGTTGCTTCCCCATCTCACTGGCTTCCCACAGAAGCCACAAGTGCTACAGGGGGTTGTGCAAACAGGAAGCATTCCCAGCTCCCCCTCCACCAGCAGCAGCTGGGAGAACCAAAGCCCTTTGCAGGCTGCCCCTCCACAGCAGCCCTGCTGGGGATTTGGCTGGGGCATGTCTCCCTCCCTGCTTCACATAGTTACATTGGCTATTCTCAAAATCCTCTTGTATTTAAAATGGAGAATGTGTCTCAAGCAAAAACCCTGAAGTTACAAAAAAAAACACAACCCTAGCACTAGCTACTGTTCCATTCAATTATAAAGACTGGTGTTTCAGTAATAAGCTTTCAATTTTTCATCTACTTACTCGAGGTAGGTGATCTTGAGTGTTGTAACTAGCATCATAATCAGACAGGATGTCAAGTACTTCAGAATACATATCAATCAAGGATTTCTACAAAAAGAGAAAGTACAGAGAAAAAAATGCAGTCAATTAACAGAACAAAGACTGGATTTCAGATTACTCCATCTGCATATTCTGTAAACTCATCTGTAAAAACATTTTTATTCTCTACTGATGGTTTGAAACCAAAACTGTCTATACTGCACACAGACCTGTTTTATGAGGTACAATACCAAGTAAAGTCATCCCTTGCTTTCTGTGGGTGAAAATATGACAGCTGCAGATGCATCTTGCTGAAGGAGCAAAATGGGAGCTTTTATGTACAGTGTAAAAGAACAGCACTCAGACTTCACAGTTTCCAAGTTACAAAGCTGAATCGAGTTTCCTCCATTAAACATTCTAGGCTTACATTTTCAGCTTGATGAACAGTAAGCATTAACAAGGGCATAGAGCTATCAACCTTATTCTGTACAACTAAGAATTCCTTGTCCTCCAGTTTCCAGAGGAAAGAGGAAGATCCATATTGGTCAGCAAGTGACACAGAGAGGGGTAGAAAACACCTTTTTTTAGAACACTCAGGATGTTGACAGACAAAAGCAAAAGCGTACTTCGTTCAGTCTACGTCGATTTAACCAGGGCCATGAAAAGACCTGACCCGGTAACTATATTCCTGCCAAACTCAGTAAGACCCATGACAAAACAGAAAGGTGTCAGACAATGTGTACAATAATAGTTGGAAGCATATCTAATACAAATACGGTGAAGCTACATCAAAAACCCAATCCTCATTTCCCACTTAGGCAAGTTATTTTGTTAGATTTGGTAACGCCTTTGTGCTCTTCAACTGAAGCCATTTCCAGAAGTTATATAGTTCAAATAAAGAGGATGTATAAAAGCTTTAACATGTCAAAAAGTTAGCATAGATACCTTATAGCAAATGTTAAAAGTTCATATATGAATTAACAAATTCAATTTACATGGAAAATACAGCATAATTATATTTCTAGACTGTTTGAAACACATAAGTACCTTTAATTTCCTCTGATGAATTCCCTTGTCATCTCTTTGCAGTACCAATTTTCTTAATTCTTTGTTCTCCTTCTCTAATCGCTCAAGCATTCTTTGGTATTTGAGCTACAAAACAGTGGTACGAACATACTTTTGTAATTATGGAAATAATACACTCACAGGAGAAAAGTTTCACCTATGAAAAATATATTATCCTTCAGGCAAACCTTTCAAAAATATAGAAACTTTTGTGATTGCTACAGTTTATTAAAAATACAAGACCATCAAGAGAAGACTGTTAGGATTCTTTTTCAGCAACACTTTTGGTTCAAAAGTTTCAATAAGACCACAATGTTCAAGTTTGGAGACACATAAATCAATCTTCAAGAATCTTAAACAAGCAGCATTTTCAAAGGAACTATACATACGCAGCCAGACAGAAATTAGTGTCAGTGGGAACTGGCCGTTCAATGAAAAAGATCATGGGACTTAAATGTGAATTTGCAAGCCTAGCTTAGTCCCTCTCTTCAGTATAAAACCTCAGTTCAAGAAACAACTGTACCAGCTCAGTCCTGTTTAGAAGGAGATTACAATAGCCCCCTGAAGACAAGAGATTAATAGAGTTTTCATACCTACTCTGAAAACCGTTTTCTATGATGTGGAAATGTATTTGGTGTGATCGTATTTTAAGAACACATTAAATGTCAAGATGTATATAAAAAAAGGTAAGAAATGCTTTCAAAACTAGCAAATAAAGTGATTACCAAACCTCATATCAAAACAACGTGGCTGAGCCAAACAGCCAGTTAGTTTAGAAGCCTACTGATCCAAGAAAGGATTAATTGTACATTAACTTAAGTAACCAAGCAAACCAAAGTAATGACTGATATGACTAATATGCATCAATGCTGAAAGAAGTCTAGCTTAAAAATAACTAGTTCTGCCTTGCTAAAATTTTGTTGGATTGAGATTTGGTGAAGTTCAAGCCAATAAATGAGACAGGAAGGAGTCCCAACCTATACCTCATCTGCACTGAAAAGGCCCATTAAGATATATTATATGAAAACTGTATGAGTTTGTTGTAAGGCAATACACCTAGGAAGAAAAAGCATTGCTGTCTAAACAACGTATAGCTGAGGAATTGTGGTTCCTACTCTGCAAGGACTGCCTATGGGATGAAATAGTTCTTCGTAAGTCAGATCACAGAATCACAGAACCAGATCTGCTGCAGCCCACTGTATTTATGAAAACTATGCCCCAGAAGGGCTGGAAATGCTCTTTGGTCGAACTGATGCAGGGAATTCTTCAATTAGTTACTGAATGCGTGACCAAATTTCAGAAAACATGACAGAAATTTTATTTCTATGACTTTCTTCTTAAATAATGTATGCTCATATATACTTACATCCTTGATAGATTTATTATTATCTTAACCTTGTCAGGTTGCAGTACAAGTTTTACATAAGGAGAACAAAGTAACATATATGTATTCACTACATCCAGAAAATCATATTAAAAAAATGGACTTTCTAAATGTCTATTATTGTAGTCCTAGGTTCTCTGACACTTGGCCACGCACTTTTTAAAAGGCCAGTTTGAAAAGTGATCCTAAAGCTGATCTCTGCAGATCTTTTCCTCTTCTGCTAGCTAATGAAGCAGGCTTCTCTTTAACAAAAGTAACAAGAAGGAATGCTGAAACCAGGAATTTATTTGCAAAAGTACATCTTCTCTCAGACTATATTAAATTACAACAACTGAACTAGATGAGAGGCATTCAGAAATTGAAAGTGGCTTGGGTTTTGTGAAGCAATGTTTTTTAGAAATGTCTATTAAAAAAAATCCTACCAATAGCTGTCATTATTATTCAGATTTTCACTTTTTGACTTTTTTAAAGGACACCCCTCTTCATCTTCTTAAAACGATTAAATGTTCTCTTAAATGCCAAAGAGAAGGCAGAGAAAAAGTTTTTAATCTGCTGATAGCAATTTTCATACCAAATAGCCCAATCATAGTAACAGCTTTAATTGAAAGAACCGCTTACTGCTTCACAAAAAGACAAAAATTTTGATCAACACTGCATGGCTTATATACAACTCTAGCATTGTAACTGCAACTCCTTAGTAAGTAAACTCAGAGAACTGTATAATGTTAGGAGTAAGTTAGCATGCATAACAGGTTAAAAAGTGGAATATCACCATTGTATTTACCTAACACTCCTGGGCTAGCTTTACATTTCAGGAATATGTAGCACTGAAGGCAAGAAAGGAATTTGGGGAAAGAATGATCACATTTGCCCTATTCTTACACTCCCCTCTTGCATTCTGTCAGTTACTGTCAGAAAAAGACTGACCTTTGGTCTGTGCCAACAGAGTCAGCTCTGTATCGATAAAAGACTGAACAAAGCACTGCATTTTTAGCAAACGTTGTATTTCAGGTGTGCTGTAAATCTGAGTCTGCTGCACAAAAATCTCTACTTAAGATATCAGTAACTCAAGAAAGTTACCTGAGTGCGTAAAAGTTCTTCTTGAAGTTGATCAATTTTCTCTTTGTCAGAAACCTACAAATAAAAATAACCACAGCTACTAACACATTGTTTAGTTTATCCAACACAAGTAACCAAATCCAAAACCCGAAAGCTTCATTCCACAGAAGAAAATTGACTTCACATGCATTTTAAAGCAAGTAAAAATTCTTCAATTAGCATTTGAGATTTAACACTGATGGGAAGTTCCATCTGCAACAGGAGGTTCACATCAAAAAAAGTCTGAATTCCAGTACATGCAAATGCAAAAAGTTAACCCTTCAAGACTTAATACTATGAAAGTGAGTTTAGGGAAAAGCAAACTCAATATGGTCAGACTTTTCTGGTGATTCTCCTAAATGTAATTTTGGTAGGATCAAACTTTTAGGATCTTCTATTTACCTTTCCTGAATGATCAGGATCTTATTAGGATATAATTACTATAACATCTGCTTGCTACAGAAAGTACTTTCAGGTGAGTATTCACTATTTCTAAATCTTCAAGGGGATTTTCATTTCATATGTGGTTTGCACAACTTCATAAATTGTAGTTATGACAGTCTTGAAGGGTTATTTTAAAATTACTTAAATTACATTAAAATCTGGAAAAATTAGGATAGTATAATACAAAACATTTTGAAGTTTAAGGCATAAAATGTAATAAGATCAGGCAATTAAAGCCATTCAGTCAAACTTTCTTAAAATAGGTTCATTAAGATATAATAAACAGTAGTTCAAAACAATCATTTTAACAACACAAACACGAAAGAATAAATGGTGCAATACAAATTCATATAATGTAAATATTTACAAACAACAAAATCCAATGGTTGACTGACAAATTTAGAAAAAAATTGTAATCAAAACGATTACTGTAAGAATGATATAGGTAAAAGCTTCAGTATTTAAATAAAGCTCACGTAACATTTACATCTCCAGTCAGCTTCATATCAGAAAGAGCATATTATGTAACATGCAAAGACAGCTGTCATTTAGACACAGATCAATTTAGCTACTATAATTTCACACCAGTTGTTACAGATTAAAAAAGAAAAAAATCAATTATTCATAGTGATTGATGATATATCATTGATGTTATTATAAAACCTGTAATATACAGGATTGTGCCTGCACTTTATAGAAAGCAATCCAAGCTCACACTTCCATCCATATCCAATTATTTTTTTATTCATAAATAGCAAAGAGGAAGTGCTGTACATTGTCTTCCTTTTTATTTCTGTTAATTAGTTCATTGATAGCAACAGTGCATAAAAAAAAGAGTTAGTTTAGCACATAGACAACTTTATGCGTGCAGCCACAAGGGGTATATGTAAATAAACATTTCCATATACACACATTTTAAACACCTCAGAGACATAAGGTGAAAATAAAAATAGACAGGCAAAGGGAATGGTGAAGAGTCAGAAGCAGCAAGAAAAATAAAAGGAAAACAGAGTGTTTTTCTATGGGCAGTAGATTTTCAAAGCAGTTAACGTTTGCCCACTCTCTGCTCCTCAGCTGTTCCTGAAAGTACTTCTGGGGCCCTGACCCATCGCTGGAGGACACACTCAGAGACAGACTCCCTCCAACAGTGCTCCTCCCACCTGAGCACTGTCTTTTCTGCACAGTGCACTTGTGTCAGTCACAGTAAGCAAAAATACTACACACAGCTACATGTTGCAAGATCTGAAGCAAAGAATTATCCAGCATGAGATTATTAATTCTAGCAAGGAAAATTAAGTAAGTTATGTCAAAAATAAAGCGCTGTAGAATGATGTATATGTACTGATGCTTCAGTATTTGGTTCAGGATTGCTTTGAACATTAGTACATACAGTACTTTGGACATGTAATTCATAATATTGCTAAAATTTTTAACCACCACAGTGTATCAGTATAAACTGTGCTTTAAGAAGGGAAACAGACGAAGGAATAGCTTTGAGAAATATACAGAAGAGATTGTTATTAACAGCAGTATTTGCCTGTGCAAAATTGTTTCTAAGGATCTGCTCTCATTTTCAGATTGGTACAGTATACAGCAGGAAAAAATGTTCCCACAGATATATTGCCTGTAAATGGCTGTACTCTTACAAGATAGAGCTACTGCAAGCAAGCAACAGTAAGGAGACTTGACATTTATGCACATACTTTCCTTAAATGCATTTTTAATGTATGAACTTTAAATACCAGTTTTTAGAGGCAGAGAAGATACAATTCCCAAGTGACACAAAGTACCTGTTCTGCTTTTAACGCCATGCTTTAAATACAACTTGGTTAAACTGAAACAGGACTACACATCTGTAGGGAAGCTGGCTGTAATAATTATTTAGACTCATGACTTAATTAGTTAGATTTTTCTAGCTCAAATGAAGAAGGCTGAAGTATTTGATTAGTGTGCCCTTAAGCCATCACCTTTCGCTTCTGCTGGGAAGAGCCCATGTTATATTGGCCAGCGGCTCTGCGCGCTTCCTCTTCGTGCTGCTGGATTTGTTGTTGTAACAGAATGAGTTCACCGAGCAGGCCCTGCCATGAGTTTATAATAGAAAGGAGAGGAAAAATTTGGGGTGTAAGGAGAACAAGGTTAAACCAAAGGGCACGACAAAGACAGATGAAAACCAGGTATGAATGGGTCAGTACAAATAAAAGTGAAACTTTATTAGCAAGATCTCTTGCTAACTAGCTGGGAGTGGATATAGCCAGCAAACCATGCATTTTGCAAATCCAGGTAGAACAAAACAATAAACATTTAGCTACATTTTATAATTATATTCAACTAAGCATCTAAACCTTAAAAAAAATTCGACTATCCTGGCTTTAAAATATTCTCAAAGATTTCAGGATTTCATTTCAGTTATCCATACCAGAAGTTTTTAAGTATCAGCAACTTTTCACAACTTCATCATGTGTGCAGTTAAAGAGAGCGCTTTGGATATTCTACACAAAGTTGCACATGACAGTTAACAGGCTCAACTTTGTCAGTAATGCAAAAGTTCTCATTTTATTCTTATTCCCTGCACCACAGACAGTTCATAGAAAGATGATTTTGCCTGCTACTTAACTTCCTCATAACTAGGAGAAGCAAAATAGTTTCTAGAGCATAGAGAAAGAAAAAGCCCCCTTTCCACTTTTGTAACACGCTGCAGCTTAAATCTATGCTGCCATAATCCTTCCTAATCACTTCAAAATCCCTGCAACTCCATGGTTGTTCTTTTACCTATTCGGCATTTCCATGAGGCTGTTTTCTTCTCTCCTCCCTCCACACCAAATATTCTTGTAATGGTAAGCTGTCTTTCAGAATTGGCTTAAAGATACTATGACAGCATCTACTGGACCTTTATGCACAATTTATTTCAGAGAATGTAGACAAAAATATTAATGAATCATTTAAATAAAGCTCTTTATAAAATATTACATCTCTTTCTAAGAAAAAATTTAGTGAAATGAAAGGTTTCAAAAATGCACTTTCAGGAATCAAAACAAACTCTGAAATAGAACTTTGGTGTAAGAATTCAAGACATCAACCATCAATTATACATCTGTTGCATGAAATACACACACAGGCATGTACACATAAGGATACACAACACAGGAAAGAATGGATAAAAAAGAGACAATCAAATGACCAAATGTAAGCATTTGTTAAATAGTGACTTGTATAACATTTCAAGAACAGAAAAATCCTCACGTTTGTATTTTACCAAGCAACTTTAAGATTTAAGAAATTTCTATATTGCCACACCAGCAAACTCCTTAGAGCTGTGCCAAGAACTCAGCCAAAACGAAGGACTTCATTTCTATACAGCAGCAAGGAGAGATGGCCTCATAGCTACACCTGGTGTTAAGAGGAACTGTAATATTTTGCTGTTTCTCAAACAAGCAAACTTACAATAGAACCTGACACAGTTCCTTTAAACATTATGGGTCAAGAAACCACAAGAAAAAACACTTAAAGCCTGCCATGAAGGCCTTTTAGCACATAAACAGGAACTGTAACAAATGTTGCAAGTCACTAAATCTATTTAATTTGTAATTACTTTCTAAGACACCTCCTCCGTGTGACTCTTACTCCATAGTAAAGTACGAAAAGCCCAATTCAACTACAGTTACCCCACTGAATAAAACATTCAAGTAAAAATTACAGTGACTTATAAGGCCTCTCAATAATATGGGGTTTTTTTGTACATGTCAGTCTATAAGATTATTTCCTTTAGTAGCAGAGAACTATACACAAGATGCCCAGGCTGGTATGAACCAGGACACAAACAAAAATGTTTACATCTCTCTATCATTGGACACTATCACTGCTTCCACACCCCTGCCAACAAAATCATCAATCATTCCAGCGTAAAACTATTTATTTTAAAGAAATTTATCTAGGAAAAAAAAAATAATCAACATTGATCAATTAATGGGATTTAAAAAACCAAGTCGCTTACAATTGTTATATTATTATTTTCACATCAAAGAAACAATGTAAAGGGGAGTAATGCTGGCTGACAAACACAATGGCACAAACCCTGCAAAGTCATCATGAGAATCTGGGTGTACAATAAATTAAAAAAAAAGGCAAAACGAGTGCTGACATTGTTACTGCATAGTCTTTAAAAATATTACATTATTTTACATTAAAAGTTAATATGCTGTACTTCAGTTGGGTATGACTACCTCTTTAATTTAGAAGTTTGTCCCGATGAAAATATTTGTGTCCCATTTTCATGAGCAACCAGAGCCCTGTTTATTTGGGCATCTTGACCCTTTCCGCTATTTCCCACTGACTTCAGTGTGACTGTTTAGGAGGAAAGTTGAGCCACAGTAAGTCTTTGCAGGAAAAATAATTAAATGCTGAGGGGCGTAAAGGAGTGAAAATGGTGAGGAATGCAAAGAGACCAATTTCTAAGAACTTGAATAAATGCCACAATGTAATTGAGAGTCCCTATAGTATGAAACTGGGAATTAAGTTGAGAATATAATGGTGCTAAGAACAGAAGAGAGAAAATAACAGAAACTTTAGTGCATAACTTGCAAGAAAGAATGAAACAAATGAGAATGTTTAAAAATAAAAAGTACAAGTCAAGCGATATTCCATAATAAAGCTTCTTTTTCCCTCTGTCCTGCAGTAGCTGTTGTGAAGAGCTGTGGAATTACTGTGCCGTTTCTTACAGGGACTGAAGGTGACCCTGTGCTGGCTGAGCGACACAATGTACGCGCTGCCAAATCCTTAATGGTGCATCAGGTTCTTCAATGCATGAGATTTTATCAAATTACCAAAGACAGAGAAAGGACCGTGTGGTTGGTTTTGAATTGTTTATTTATCTGGCTTCTAAACCCCAAATCAATACTTGAGTTACATTTTTCACACCCACTTCATCACAGCTATAGCCACTATAAACTTTCTTTAAAAATTGGGCTGAACTTTGGAACTTCGCTTGAAGATGAAGCTGAAACTCTTTAGGAATGGTGACACACAATAGTACAAGATAATTTTCTGAGAAGGCTCAAGTGCAAGCCTGAACTAGTCTCACACGTACAATACAACGTATTACATTGTTAGAAATAGTTAGAGGAGAGAAGATAACTTTTCTTTCTCAAAGAACAAAATTTCTTATTTAATACATGCAGACAAAGATTTAAACTCCATTTCTTTAAATTATGTAACTGAACACTCCAGTAATTTTCATTTGATTATCTTTTAAAAAATTATGAGATAAGCACATTAGCTGGCAAGAAGCACTACAGTCTTATTTGGTGTTTGGGACAACATTCACTCTCTCAAAGTTGCCTTGCGAACTAACTGTTTTCTCACTCATTCTACAGGAAGTTTTTGGAGACCCATCTGAGGAGCATGCCCAAATGAGGAATACCTAGATTTTTTTCCCAGTTACTCATCTTTTCCACAATGAAACAAAGAAAAGCAGCTCATCAGACACATTTAATACCATGCTCCAGCACTTTATGCATTCATACAATCACAATTCTAGTAACTAGAATTTAAAAGTACTTAGTTGGCAGTGGAAAGCATTGAATGAAAAAAGGCCATCTAACCCATTGTCTTGAAAATTATAATTTGCTTGCCAATAAACTAAGTGATTATGCTTTGTTAGTTATTCATGTGTCTTGTTTGAAATATAACAACCAAAATTGATTATATTAATTAGCAAACCAACAGTTTCTAAGTGTAATGTATCAGATATAATTGGAATAACAAAAATTAGTATACCAGACTAAATTTTCTAAATCATATTGATTTAATATGGGCTGTTATTTTCCATACCACAGCCAAAGTTTTGTTGGCAGCACTACAATGCAGTTGTGATTGTATCCAAAAACCAGCATAACCAAAAACCAGTATTAGTGATATTACTAGTATTCAGAAAAAGTCTCAGTTAATTTAGTTCTCAAAGACAATAAACTAAGACGGCCACTTCTTCACAAATCAACAGTAAAGTACTTTGTATGTTTTAAACAGTGAAACCTGTGCTAAGCAATCCCTCAAGAGAAAATAAAACAACATATATAGACAGCTTATTGACAAAGGGGAAACAAAGCGCAAACTTAATTCTCATGTTGAAATCCATCACTATTCTATAGGGAAAAAAACAGGTACAAAAAGTGAGCTTTGTACAGGTTTCACTATATATTGCCATGCAGAATAAATGTATACATGCCTGCATATACAGAAATGGCTTTTACATAAAAGCTCCAGTTACAGTTCAGACACTTTCAGTCGAAAAAAAATATAAAAATTTACAAATTCCCCAATATATATTATTTTCCTTTCATTTTTAAAAATAGTTTTTAAAAATATACACAGAAAAAAGGAAAAGCCTTTAAAAAGTGAGTAACATTACAATTTGGGGATTTAATATAAATAAGATCTACTATTCATGAAAGCAAAAAGAATTAAACTTCACCTTCATCACTTCAAGGAAAACATGCTAAAACTTTCTGTTGCCAAAATACAATGACTTTTTTTTCCAGAAGACAGTAAAGAAAATGTGATGTATGCTTTTTCTATATAAGGAAAGTAAAAAGACAGACTGCTTTAACGAACAGAAATTCTTTACTAAGGCAGAAATTCTTTCTTAAGATCTTTAAGTAAGAATCACAGCTGTGAAATATCAACAGAAACAAGGTTGAAAGCAAAAAAACTTGAAGATAACTATAAAAGCCTAAACCACCTTCAGTAATAAACTATAAGCTCAAGTACCACTGAGAACATGCCCTGAACAACTGCAAATGCACACAAAATACCTAAAATTACATTATTCTTACAAGCCAATTTTCTTAAGAATGCAATTCCTAAAGATGTTTATGACTGTCTTGTATTTTCCTTATACCACAATGTTTACTATCACTGTACTGTTTAAATATTAACACCAACAATGCGTATTCAAGTAATTTTCAATGATAAATTCTATTCAAGCTGCTTCATATAAACATCTACAGCTAGCTATTGAAGCACTTTTTAAAAAATTACCAGGTGTCAAGACATTTTTAGTTTTGCAACAGAGAAGTAGTTACCTTCTTGAATTGTTTGTCATTGTCATAGCCTTGGTCAGTAGCTCTGAATGCTGTTTCTCCTGGAGAACCTAGAACATAATTACAGAAACTCATTATAACATGGAAAAGGCACTTAAAAATTCTCAAAATACACCTACTATAAAATTAAAGTTTTAACCCCTTTATTATTATTGAATTATTAATTCAAGAATCCTTGAAATTCCTAACAAGAGAAAAAAAAAATTCACCTCAAGAGACTGAAAAACAAATTCAGCTTAAAACATCTGAAAATTTTATATCTAATTTGTGACTCAGATTAGCTATATGACAACAGAGGAGACAACTTCAGTTAAACTATTAAAGTTCTGAAAACACTGTAAAATTTATTATTTCTGATAAACATGAAAGGATAATACAAACTCCATTGCTATTGCTGTAATGAGAAAAAAAAATAATCTTTCCTATTGTAGTGACATAGGTTTTCAAAACTAGCTTCTGGAAAATGCCTGAAATACAAAGCATCTGCCAAGGACTGTTGCAGAGAAATAACAACCGTTCATCTATTCATTCTCACAGGGAAGGATCTAAGTATTCTTAAAATAGTTGGAAAGTATTTTTATTTCAATATTAAATGCTGTAAATAGTAGTGTTTACACTGATATTTGCTCCTCTTAGTACAGTAACGTTCGAAGAGTTTGTTTTAAAGAGGCAGATTAAGGGCAGTAAAAAGGGCTTTTACACACCTAACAACAGAAGTAGATCAGAAGCTCCTAAGACTTCACTAACCAAATTGTAACCTGTGAAAAATCAGCAGAAGAGGGGAAATAAAAATTATAAATACAAAACAAAATTCAAAACAAAGAGGAGGGATCTTTGTCTCATTTGGAGGACCTTACAATCATAAATGGCAATTATGCCCATGTGAGTATGATAACAAATAGGTGACATCTCGCAATACCAGTCAACAACACCGCAATTTGAAATAGCCAAAATACATAGGAGATTGTAATCTACTTGTCACTCTATTGAACTTGATCCCTACTTAGGTGCTCGCTGAGTTTGTTAGATTAATAAACTAATTCTGCTATTGACAGTACTTTAAGAAAATAAAAATACACTTCTTACGTGCACTGATATAGAAATATTGTCAAACACAGAGTAATGACTGTTAACACCTCACAGATACAATCTTTTATGAATGCAAATTTATATGGTTTGATAATTATTAAGGTATCTAACTGGAGTAATCTTGCACTTTATTACAAGAATAATAATAACCGGGTGAAGTTTTAAGCTGTGCTCATTAGCAAGTCAGATAAGATGATCAAAGCAATCATTTTTAGTTTTAAAAAGCCCACTGATCAGAAATATTTAAGTCTCCCAAGACCTGAAAACTACCGCCTGGATAAACTGAATAGACAAACCACCCCCTTTTCTTTCGTGAAGGACTTACAGCTCCTACCTACTCCTTCAAAACGCAGCCCCTACCTAAGCTAAATCTTCAAGCAAGTCCTTCTGGAGCTGTATCCAGGTTCAACTGAAAAGAACACTTTCATTATAAATCTCTTCTTTGACATGCCTGAAACGTGAAGATCTACCACTCTTAGTAATCCAACTCTTTTCTCCTTTAACAGCTGTGGTACTGTTACCATCCAGCACCACTCTTGCCTCCAAATTCCAGCTGGACACATCCAGCTTCTATGACTCAATGCAGCAACGTAGTTTTCAGTCTTCAATCTGTTTGTGTAGGGTTGTATAAGAATTCTAGCTTTCTACTCAATTTCACATTTTGGTTCTCTGTACTTGCTACTAGAATTCTTGCTTTTAAAAAATACATTACACTTACCTGTGTCCATAACACTTTCAGATGAGATAGTCAATGAAAAGGCATGCATTTTCAGGATCCGCTTTCTTTTAGCATCTAAGGACATATCTGTAATCCCATCTGGTAATAGCTTAATTTTTCAAAATTAAAGCTAAGCTGAAAAATTGCTCTCACCAGGAGAAAAAAATCCTTTCAGTGAAGTGAAGCTCTCTCCAATCTTGTCAAAATCAGGTAGGAGTTTGGCAAGGTCATCTGCATCAGGAAGGGCTTTGATAAGTTTTTCTAGGAAAACAGTAAAACACCTAATGAGTAGGGTTTTTTCCTATTGCTTTTGTGGAAAAAAAACCCCAAAACATAACAAACACACACGCTTAGGCTGTAAAACTTAGCAACTATTTCAGGATATGACTTTTTTTCTTCTTTTTTTTTTTTAAATTAAGAACTCAATTTTCTACATTTTCTATTTTCTACAATTTCTACATGCACCTCCCCCAGTTAGTGTTGGGAAAGATTATCAAATCTGAAAAATCAATTGCTTTTTTAGACTTTGAACATCCTGATAACCTGGTTGCCTCAGGTACTTTAAAACAGTCTACAACTTACTGCTGCATTTCACCACATTATGTTCTCACATACCTTGTAGACTATGTTTTAAAGTTACATGACACTATAACTATGTTCACCTCTTGTACATTTTAAGAAAACCTTATTTTTCAGTTTCATCAATAAGCCAATTTTGTAATCCTTTAAAAACCCAAACTTGTTGGCTTTAAAGCACTACACAAAAGTAGCATCCATGAGCAATAAAAATAAGAAAACATTTGCCTCAGTTATTCAGGCTCTGCATTTATCTAAGAAATGGTGGTACATGTAGTAAAATCTTCATGAACTTTTTTTTTTAAAAAAAGAACACCACCTTATTACCCTGCATATATATAAAGTAACTCAGTGTCTGTTTCTTAGATTTCTATCTTTCCACTGAAATATGCAAAAAACCTACTGTAACCAGAAGGTTCAGGAAAACAGAGTCTGTATTTTTCGTCTTCTCTATCTTTAAGATAATTTTGTATATAGGTAAGTTCACTATTCTGCATTTTCAATTGGTCTTTTACTCATACATGTATTTTACTTATCTATTTTTATCTATAATTTTACTTGTAACGACATTTATGTCATTCATACAGAAAGAAAGAACTTTGCGCATAACACTACCAAAACCTGTGTAATTCCCCTTAATCATATTGCAAGTCTCCTTTTAACAATGGGATTACATGGCCATATGAAAGGACCAAGAACATTCTTAAATGAAAGGATGGATTATGGAACATCAATGCTAAACAATGCTTAATTCCTTCCTACAAACACACAAGTACCTTGGTAAGACACAAGCCAAACTAACAATACAATTTCACTTAAATTACATCTATAATGACTACTGGAGAGAGGCATCAAGGACCTATACCCTTATGTTTAAATTTACATGTGCTAGTCTTTAGATAGAGTAACATTTTAGCTTTTGTGATACCAAAGTCAACATGTTCATCAAGTTCCCAAATGAAGTCTGGAACAATCCACTTATATTCATCGAGGTCTGGCATCATGTCCTTCCACTGATCATACGTCTAATACAAAAAGGAGAAAAACATTAGTAGAAATAAAAGAAGTGTATGTAGAGAAGCACGTGAGCAATTTATTGAAAAGCAATACCCACATATAAAACATACTAACCACCATCTTTTAGAAATGAATAATACTACTTGGAATTTTTAAAATCTATACTAGTTCTCTAAACAATCTGTTTTCCATATTCCTTCATCTTTATTATCATTAGCAAGCCAAACACTGATATCTCATATTTTTGTGGATATACCAAAAACTGTTGTTCTGAAGTATGTAATAACAAAGACAAAATGCATAAAAGAGCTTCAAAAGATAAATACCTTCTTTACTGTATAACCACCACCTACAGCAGACCCTAATACAAGGTAGCGAAGTTTGAGAAGCCTCGATGCTAGTCTAGCTAGCCAAAAGTTCCTGTGGAACTGGTATCCATATTTTACATTTAAAAGTTTTGTTTTGTGTAGGGGAAGACGATTAAGAGAAGAGAACAGCTGAGCAGATATCCTTAGTGGAGGTCTTTGAAATTTTGAACTTGGATAGTGGGGATGATGTATACTTCGGGAAACAGGATGCAAGTTTTGAAGTGGTGATTTTCTTTTTATTCCATAGCTGCTATTTGCTAGACTCCGGCAGATGACACTAAAAGAAAGAAATAAAAACTCTAAGTAACAGATTTC
The DNA here is from genome assembly GCA_026546715.1 of Gallinago undulata. NCBI lineage: Eukaryota > Metazoa > Chordata > Aves > Charadriiformes > Scolopacidae > Gallinago > Gallinago undulata. Next base: position 13,951,901 of record JAOTQQ010000052.1, on the reverse strand, counting down.
CTCAACACACCATTAACTCAATAACCTCTTCAGAAGCAATTCACATTGCATTTTAGCTGGTTATAGATAAATTAGAGCATCATTCTGAATGTACAGTTTCCAGCTATCATTAGTACAGTACCAGGAAAATAAAAAGCTGTAAACATCATTAATAGATATTGCAAATCTATTAATTACAGAAACAAAACCTTAAATACCATTTATGAAGTCTGTTATGAACTAAATTTAACTTCCACACTGGATTAAGGCATGTAACATGTCTGTGGTAAAACACAGTTTGGGCAAACAGGAGCTAAGAGTCCACAGAAGACTATGATCAGTTTATGACATAAAAGATAACTTGACAGTTTGGCCTATGTTGTTATTTAAAATGAACTTGTAGATAACATCAAGCCTGTAGAGGATTTTCAAACTTCAAAAAAACAATACACAGACAAAACTCCTTTGCAAAACACATTTGTCCTGTTTTGGCAAAGCAGATTCTCCTTTGCAGTTGAAGCACGTACTTACTAACATGGTCCAGCATCTTTTACTCTAATACTCTCCAGTTCCAGAATTACAGCTTTACTGTATTGTCTTAGGTCATGCATAGACAAGATTACTTCTGGAGATGCCTATATCATGTTTGTTGAAGACTTCAATAAAGTAATTCAGGTTTACGCAAAAAAATTTCAGTCTGAAAGATTTCACTCTGAAAACAGAGCCCAGTCATGAAAAGCACATGTTAAAACACAGGGACCTTATCAATCCTGCCTATGTTAGTTAGAACAAACGCACAGGTTGGAATAAAGCACCTTGTATACTTTCTAATACACTACCTGCATGCTTCAACATTTTGAGGTGGCTTTGCTCATTTTGGGGAGAGACAACAGCTCTGGAAAAAACAATTTATTTTGTAACTTTTTAGTCTCACCATCATATCAGAATGGTGAATACGAAATTATTTCCTGGATAAAAATATGAGTGAAGTTACAGTCCTTGAAATTAATGCTTGTCCCTTGATGTTTCTTTCAGAGTTTTCAGTATTATCAAATGCCTTTACTTACAAAGGGGACAAATACAAAAGAAGAAAGTGCTTTTCACCATTGAGAAGGCAAATTATTCATGCCGTAATCCTAAATAATTTAAAATTAGCAGATCCTAGAGAAAGTAAGTGAATTATACAAAATAGAAAGTATTACAGGATTTTCTAATAACATGCTCTATAATCTATATTGAGATTTTCCATGTACTAGAGATGACATTGTCTATTAGAGGTATATTCTTAATGCCCAAAGAAGTGAAAGTCTTTGTTATAAAAGCACTTTTGACCCAGAAATTGAGCTTTTGGAAGATAAGTTGAAAATCAGAATTACGTGAATCAAGACATTTTCCTCTCTTAAAAGGCAAATTCTCCCAAGGATCTATGTTTAGAAGTTTCCTTTAGCGTAATGGAAAGCCTGAAAAAAAGGGAACTCCACTGACTCTTATGAAAGTCCTCAAGCATAAGAGTCACTAAGATTTTTAAGGATACTCTCCTTCTACACTATCTGGAAGGCTGTGCTTTTGCAATAACACACTTAGTATCTAGAAAGAGGGTAATAAACAGACGTAGAATAATCCGTAAAGTAGCAACAAGTTTCTCCTCTTTGACACAGAATTACAACAGGCTCAGAAATTAATCACAGAACCAATACAAAAGTGGCTATACAACAATAAAAAGTGAAAGTGCTTCCACACCAGAAACATTTTATTTCCCGCTTTTGAAGATAGTATTTTAAATCAGGGTGTGGTAAGCCTATAGGAAGCAAGCTGATGACTGGGCAGTTATTTCTTTTGTTCTGCAGTCACTACCTTTACACAGATATCTAGTGTTTTCATCAGACACCAAGTGGTAGTATATACTATGGCAGTCACTTCTCATTATTAGTCTTCACCTAGGTTAAAGGCATCTTGTAATAGTATGTCAATTTCTTTGTGATTGGTTTTTTTAAATACACTGTGCTTTATTGCATTTGTTCTGTATGCTTAAACGGAAGGCAAAAGTAAGTTTCATCACAAATTGTTACAGCAAGAACTTAATCAACAACAATTGCCTTTTGAGTGCTATCACATATTCTAAACCCCACCTGCTTTAATTGCATGTATAAAGTCTTATAACACATTAAAAAACACACCCTACTACTCCATCATTATACCCAAACTTCCATTTTCTCATTTCTTCTCTCCTCCTGCTGCTAAAAACTCCTGATGAATACTGACAAAAAGTCACCTTCAGATCTTCAACGAAAAGTGCAGTTAAGACTGAAAAAGGTGACAAAACAATGTTATTACTTTAAGTATTTAATGAGTTCCAATTTAAAGCCTCTGGAAAGCCTTCCAGACATGAGTAGCTCTGCCATTAGAGTCTGCCTGATTACAGGCCTCCAACTTGACTACTCCTGCATTGCACTGACATTACAGATACCTTATAAAAGACAAAAAAGTGGCCTGTTCCTGTTGGTAGACAAGCATTCCACCTGGAGGTCACACCTAACATTTTACACATATTGCTCCACTTTAAGAGTTCAAAAAATCCTCACCTCACCAGGGACAAGTCTTCTATAAACAGTTTATATAGACTTTTAGTAACTGTGACTACAAAGCAGTCTTTCAAACGTAACCCAGCAAAAAGCACTATGGTACATTCTTTTTCATTCGGCACTAGACAACACTTATTTTCCTAGTGATGCTCCCAAATCTGCCAAGGAACATAGCAAGATTATGAACCATTCAGTTACACTGCTTCTGTCTGGAAGAAGGCTGAAGACCAAGAGGAATGTAGGGTTTGGCTGGGACAGTCGTGGTCTGGACACAAAGGCCTAAACTCCCTGGGCAGGAATGCGGGAGCCACAGCTCCCTTTCACATCGCACCTCAGGTGCCGGGGCAGCTGAAGGACGAGGAATTTCCCTGCCTACGAGCAGCAGCTCTACCCCAGCAGGCCTCAGGGTCGCCCCTGCGCCATTCACACACACTGTGTTCCTCACCGCCCACCCCGACCCGCTGCGCGGCTCTGGTCTCCCCCGCCGGCAGCCCCCTTCCCCCGGGCGCCCAGGGCCCGCTCAGCTGGGGCGAGTGTTACAACCGACATCGCTCCCCGCGATGAGGCCCCGAAGCTTGAAGAGGAGGGAGAAGGAGGGCTGCGGCTCCGGCGGCCGCTCGCATCACACAGCCGCCGCGCCCCCGGGCCAGGCCCGCCAGCGGCCCAGCAGCGCCCGCCCTGACCCCTGCTACGGCCCGGCCCGCTCACCAAGCCGCCGCCGCCCGCGTCCGCCACATCCTAGCGGCTGGAAACGGCCCGGAGGAGCCGCCCGCAACCGGGGCCGCCGGCCAGGGCTCGGCCGCCGCGCCTGGCGCCCCGGGCTGGGCAGCCAAGGGCAGGTGGAGCCGCCGCGGCCGCCGGCTGATGGGGCTGCTGCCGCTTCCGGGCACCGCGGTCCTCTGCGGCTGGCTCGGGCGGAAACTGCGCCTTCCTGCACGAAGGTTCCGGACGCGGCGGTGGGTTTTGAGGGAGCACCGTAGGGGACGGAGGGGGCCCGGCTTGGAGGAGCGGATGGACGGGAACGTTATGGCTCCTCCACACCGGGCCTTGTGTTTTCCCTCATACCCCAGCGACAGGAGGGCCAGGCCTCAGCGCCTCACCCCTGGGCTGGCTGAGGGCACCCCCAGGGTGGCCTGGCCCGGCCCGGCCCGGCCCAGCGGGTCAGGGCTGGAGAGGGCAGCGAGGCCTAGCCTCGGGGGGAGGCCTCTGGTTGTACCAGGGTCTTCCGAGCTGCTTAAACACCATTCCGATCTGAGTTCCCAGCTGTTGTTGCGCTGAGGATGTGTGCAAAATTGGTGGCAGCATCGGCTTGAAAGCTGGAAAACACACAGCATATGCAAATGGGCTTCTGTGAGTTGTTTGGGAGGGGGTTGCTGCCAGGACCACATGGAAGCGGGAGGCAGAGGAGGAACCAGGAACGTTCAGGAGATCTGTCAGGCTGCAATCTGGCAGAATGATCTCTAGTCATGTCATTTCTGAGAGGATCCCTCACCTGTCTGTAAAGACCACAGGCGTTGGAGTGTTCACCTGGCATTGCCAGGGCTTGCTAACATTAAGAGAAAGTTTTCCCTCGTGCTTAATTTGAATCATTTTTGCAGCAAGTTAATCTATCCATAGTGAATGCAGTATCATTTTCTTAATTTGCGTGTTTGAAGATTGTTGTCATGTCTTCTCTTAGCCGCCTTTTCATTAGTTTGAACAACCCAAAATCGTTTTTCCATCTTTTCTGATTCCTTTCTCATTCTTCTCTGTGCTGTGCTATGGACTCTCATCAGTTGGTTCACAGCTTCATTTCTGTAATACACCCAGAACTGGGTCTCGCATGCTGAGCTAAACAGAAAAAGAGATTTGGAGTGTGTTGTAGGCCAGGCTTCTATTTATACAGTGGGAGTTCTCAGAGCAAAATAAGTTGCACAAGAATGACATAATACATACATGTATTTTCAGGGCTGGGACAGAAGTTGTAGGGATGAGGTGAAGTACATGTTTTTGTCTCTGGCCTGCTTGCTTGCTTTTAGATGTATGTGTTTACTTATAAAGGACTATCTTAGTTTTAAATATTACTTTTGGGGTTTTTTTATTTTTAATTTGACTGGTTATTTTTGTGATTTATATCTGGGTTTTAAAGCAAATTTCAATTTAAAAACAAGAATGAAGATACTCCATAGGACATGATAGAAATAACTTTTTATTTATAAACTAGTGTGTAATTCTTACTTTGAACAGTAGAGGGCATTATATAACTAAAGGTTCTAATACTGGGTGCTTTGAAGGCGTTTTCTCCAGGAGAAAATGAGCCTGCTTAAGCAAACAAACAAATTTCACCATTATCATTACTTCTGGAATAACAAATTTTGATGGAATATTATGACAGGTTGATGAATGTTTTACACATGTTCTCTGTTTTTTCTTTGTTTTTAGATGTGAAGATATAAATCTCCTTAATAAGAGAGTTCTGTAGATGCAGAATTGTCAACAGGAGCTGGAATAAGCCTGTGAATAGTGAATACATGGGATGACCCTTGATTATTCCCTATGCCATCAGGTTTGGTGCGATACTCTGCATGCAGCTCATCTGTCTTCTCTGTGAAAGAGCAGCAAGGACCCCTACTGCACCCTAGTCTTCTACAGACACTAGAAAGAGCAAGGCTGACATTTGGGGAAAGAGCAAAAGCTGGCCAGGCAGAAAAAGCATGTGTGTGTGGCACTCCTGTTTTCCAGCCCTAGTACCTCCCAAAATAATGAGTCATTTCCCAAAATCATCAGCCTGCCTTAGAAAAGGTACCTCTGCAGTTATTTCCTGTCTTTTATAGCTTCTAGATAGCACTGCTCAGTTTTCTTGTATAATCAGGTTTATGACTTTATTGCATTCTTCCTTTTTAATTTTTTATTGAGAATTTTGATTCTCATGTAATAACTGGAGAGTTCCTGTTGGTCTTCCTGGTCTCAGAAGAACAAAATGAAAAGTTGAGAGGCTCAGAGCTGCCCTCAGAGTTGCAGTAGAGGGAAAGAAGGGGTAACACAGAAGCTGGGATATGGAGAGCACCTTGTTCCCTCTTGATCTTGTCGCAACAGATCACCCTTAACACAGCTTAGTACATTCCTGTCCAGCCTTTGATTCCTTTTCAAAGTGTGCTAGGAGTCCAATACAAACTGCTTGTCACCAGCATTTTACAAATATAAAATAAAAAAGCCAACCAAACAACCCCATGCTGCGCATACATGCACATGCCTGGTTCACGTATTTAGCAATGGGCAGCTTTTCTTGTGTTGGTTGAACTCGCTCCCTCATTTTCTCTTCTCTGTTCGCTGCATTTCTCCCATTTCAGTTTCTCTGAGCCTGCCCACTGCAGGATAGGCAGTGGCCTTTCCTGGTACTTGAGGCTTGTACAAGTCCCTGCCACACGGAAGTAAAACACTGATGAATAGGGACTAACTTGATACCTCTTGATCTGTTTCAGTCACTCTAGAAATAATATTTTAGTTTCCTTAACATATTTGCTGGAAGAACAGGTTTGCTTCTCCTGACATCATTCGTAAAATATTTGGTGTGTAACTTCTTCAAAAGTAGCAAAGGACAAGGAAATAAGAATGAATCACAAGACTAATCAACAAACACAGCTTGACATTAACCAAAAAAGGAGGTGACAAAACCCTCCCTTTGACCCTGATTTGGAGGTCACACATTTGTATCCAGTTCACTGACATCAGGGGGAATTCTACCTTCCAGCAGGAGTGAGTAAATAACCTGATGTTTCCCAAAGCCATATGGTGAGATCAGAAGAGTTTCTGTGATGATATTCTTAATAATGAATAAAAATACTGGTTACAGATACTACAGCTCATTAAACAGTCAGTGCATAAATCCACCTGTGCAAACTGAGGCCCCTGTTTACAATGCCAGAATTTTAATTCAAGGCGCATGCGGGGATCACAGCCAGGCACTTAGTTCAGGCTGGTTGCTAAGTGTTAACAACAGCAATGCCTATTTCCCTTCTCCTTTGGACACGCTCCTGGTCTCCAGTGATTCCATAATCTCTTGAAGAAAAATATTCCCCTCTTGCCCTCCCCTGAAAGTTGCGTGCCAACAGCACTTGCTTGCACCTATCAGAGTTATGGCCCAGAGTCATAATGTGGCAAACACTTGTTAGATCTAACTTCTTCTTTCTTGCAGTGTCTTTGAGTGAATTTTGCACGTACCCTCGCAGTTGCAAAACTCCAATGACAATGAAAGGAGGAGGAATGAATGTTACCTGCTAACCCCACAGAGAGGGAGGAGCTCCGTTCTTCAAACATCTGCAGAGTTATAAGGAAGGTGTGTACTCAGAACACTTCCTCAATGTGGCAGTTCAAGCACGCAGCGCTGGAGACCTGTCCTGAAAGTGCTCTTGAAAATCTCCAGAGGGTCATTTCATGGGGGAAAATCCTGCCAAGAACCATTATGCACATCTTAACCAGGGAGAAGAGAATGAGATGGTGAGTTGTATCTCTGTCTAGGTCTTTCTCAACTTGAAGCAGCAGGTGGCACATGTTCTGCAATCAAATGCTACATCTGTAATTTAGTCGTGATGGTGGGGGGGTTCCTGTAGCAGAAACATGCAGTTAGAAAGGGGTATAATTTTTTTTTAACAGAAAGAAAGTAAACTTCTGTGTGTCCACTGGATTTAATTGGTTATCCTCTCCAACAGCGGATGGCTCAACAGATTATTGATGTGGTGTTTTAAATTTAAGTGGAGGTGGTCTTGTATGAGTTTGAGGGATGGGTCGGAGCGGTGTTCCTAACCATTTCACAGCTGAATCTCTAGGGTCAACTCCAATTAGATGGGAACATTGGCTTTCTCTGGAACATAAAAACACACGTGTTTGCATAAATTATTAGCAAATGCAGTCTGTTGAACTGGCAACACTAATCCAGCCTGAGTGCCTGTATAAAGCTGTATTTCTAAATACAGAACTGCTTTGGCAGTACTGCGTGTTATGAATCAGCTATTTGTCACATATGCATTCTGTGCATCTAAGAGATTCTGCTGGAGATGTCAGCCCCCTGATGCAGCTTTACAGTAACAATTCTCATGCATGTCTGGTAAATGCAGTGTTCCTTAAAATTCCTCTGCTGCAGAGCTGCTGTAGTTCTGCTATGAGCGTGTGTAGGATTTCTGGGTGCACAGCAGTCACGGCAAAGCTGGTGGAACACAGTCACTTACAAGCTGACGTGACTGTTCACTTCCAGAAATCCTGGTGAAATCTTCAAAATCTATTCAGTCAGAATTCTATTTTAGTGAAAAAGAGACCATGTCATGGAAAAACGCGGACATTTGTTATCCTCAGATACAAACGTAGGTTCTCTGGCAGCGAGCGCTCTGCCATCCAGGGAAGGGGAGATGCCCTGGTTTCTGTCATGCAAGCCTGGGTGACCTGGGATGTGCTGGGGAATGCAGTACGGTCACCTGGCAGCATGCACTGAGCGATGCAGGAAGCGCAGGGCCCTGGCTCCGAGAGTGGGGACTAATTAGCTGAGTGAGTGTGGCGCAGAGGCCAGCTGGCCTCGCCGAGCCACTGTCCCCGCCGAGTCACTGGCCCGGCCGGCAGGGCCCGCGGCGGGCTCTAGCCCTGGTGCTGATGTGTCACCGTCCCCAGCTCCAAACCGCTGCTGCTTCCTGTCCCTGCTCCACCCTGCCCTGTCCTTCTAGGACCATGAACACCCTATCATTCTCTGCCCACTGCTGGCACCATCACCAGCAATGCCAGAACCGAGCCTGAGATAATTAGCTTTAAGTGTGCCATCTTAGTGCACATCTATAGTGCAGCCACACTATACATCGCAGCCTGCATTTCCAGTTCCAGCTGTGTACTTCTGGGACTCCCAAGTTGTGCTTGCATGAAGCCAACTATCCCACATTACCTTTCCAGTAATGTTCTTGCTTCTCACCAGTATCATACTGAGCACATGTGAATCTGAGGTTTTCCATGCACAGCTGGTGTGTGTGCACAGTGTTGAGTCACTCTGCACTGTGAATCCAGGGTGTCTGGCAGTTGCCATGCTCTCTATGCCTCCAATGAGCATGAGCAGTGCTCATTCACCCGTGGTTCCCAAATTAAAATCACGGGAAAAAAAAAAAAAAAGATTAATGAGGCACTTGAGTAGTAGGTGCAATTAAAACCATAGCCAAATTGTGCTAGATTTAGCTGGTATGTAAGTGTCTTTGTTACATATGTGTAAAACAGAGAGAAAAAAAGTTATGAGTATGAGATAGAGGAAGATACCTGTGAAGGTTTCTGAGGTACTGTAAGAGTATGAGGAAAAATCCCATATATATAGAAAAAGAGACAACTAGTGTGCATACTTGTGTGAAAGAGAAAGAACGTAAAATGTAGGCGAGAGAAGTTATGAAGAAAGAGACAAAGGCGGCTGTGTTTAAGCAGAGGAGAGGAGAGTACATGGGGTAAAAGAGAATTATGTGCAGACATTCTTTCTTTGTTAAAATCGGATATTTCAAATTACTGGCAACCACAGCAAGTGGCACTGGCACATAAAGTCTCAGTGACCCTGCAACTTTTTTTTTTTAAATTCTAAGCCATGAAAAGTATTTTCTGACATTATTTTTAACACTCAGTTTAATCCACCTGAACCAAATTATTCACAAGAAGTTCTTGACTCCTCAAACAAGATCATATCACTTGGTGTAATAATGTAACAGCTGACATTGTGCAGGTGCCAGTTCTTCCAGAGTGAAATAGTTCAAGTAATTTTGAAAGCATGCAAGTAGTTCATTTGGACTCTGGATGTGCCATGCTTTTCTGTGTTGAACTAGTTGTCCATTTTGCTGAGGAAAGTTGGGGACTTCTAATGAGAAGAAATACTTCTAAGTTTTCTTTAATGTTTCCATTTCTAGGTACAGCTGAGATGCTAGATAGTCCTGTATTTAAGAATAATTGCTCTGACTTAGGAAATCTACCCTATATGTCCTTGTGTACATTTTTGAGATTACTTTGCATGGCTGGAGCACGTTTGCTTGAATGAGAGTTCACTCTCCTGGTACCCAGATAAAACTTAGCAATGTATATTTGGAGCATGAGATAACATGTCTCCTTCTTCATAACCATTTGTAGTACGGGAAATATTTCAGTAGTGTGAGAGCACTCTGGACACAGCAGCTTGCCTCAGAGAGGGCTAATAGGTATAGTAATAGGAAAGGATTTATTTTAGGAATTAGCTTGCTTCTCCCCCTACTTCCCCCTGCTCTTCAGAAAGATCTGCTTGAAGGTGTGTTTGAAAAGAAGTAATTATTGGTGGAATAGGAAGCAGGAGGGAAAACACAGCTTTATGCCCTTTGCCAATTTGATGCTCCTCTCTGTATAGCTTGGGACAAATCATTCCCTTTGCACAAACCCTAAAGTGCAAAGCTTAATTCTTGCCATGCAAAAGCTTGTGCTGCGGCTTCGGGAAGGATTTGCCAGAAGCTTGTCTTAAGCACTTGTTCCCCAGTTACTTATGTCTGAAGGAAAGGGACAACTGCAGTTAGTCAGCTGGTGAACCCCAGTTTGCCACTGCATATTGGCTTTCTGTCTCCTTTGGGATGCCAAAATTCAAGGGAATCTGATCCAGGAATTTTATATAGTTTGAGTCTGAAAAATTTAACTCTTAAAATTAAGACAGAATCTGAAAAGCACAACTTTGTTCCTAATGGAATGATAGTGAATGTTGCTACTGGCTTCAGAGGGAACAGAAAAAAACCTTTGATGAAACAGGCTCTGGTTGGTAAGAATGAGATTCAGTTATTAAATTCCTTGTGAATCTTAACCAGTCTTTCAAGTCTAATCCTATTATCTGTTGTTATAGCAACAGGTTGTTCGTAATAGGATACCTGGTGATTGGGTTGCCAGAAATACGATAGTTCACAGCCACTGTTCAAGCTCCTTCCTGGTAGCTACAGCTCTTGTTTTCACCAAAGAAAATAGTGCCTGAACTTGTTTGACTTTTGCATTTAAATTCTGCTGTGCAGATGACCTGGCAGTTACAGGCAATTTTTCTTTTAAGCATAAGTAACAAAGACTTGCTGGACACTAAAGGGATAAGGCCTTGAGTGTTGTCTTTGCATGATTGCAAAAGCAGCTAAGAACTTTTCTTGCAATAAGCACATTTTCTGCCAACTGAGCAAGTCTGGCAGTTTTTTTCTGTCCCATAATCCATGTCCCGTCCCCAGCCTCTTCATTCACAAGTTAAACCATTTTGGTTTAGTCACTCTTCTGACTGTTGGGAGTCTCAAGACAAAGGGAATATTAACTGGTGAGGAAACAAAGTTTTATAATATACCACATTTTATTAAAAATTATTCTACAGAGATGAGATGAGGCCTGCATACCAGCCTCTTTTGTAGGCAGTGCTACTGCCTGTGAGATAATGACTAAACCTTTGGAGTCTTACAGACTCCGATCTTAGCTTTGTTTTCCACCACCTCTTACTCTGGTGCCCTCAAGAACCCAGGTTATTTGGCTGTGTAATGTAATATATATACTAAATGCACACATTAAGCCCTAAAAACCTGCTCACACAGTAGAAGAGGTATCAAGGTGCAAATCTATATTCATCAGAGCCATCTTCCAGACCCATCTTCAAAAAAAACATGTCTGCATCAGCACAGCCTCTTTGTGCAATGAAATACAACCCAGCAAACGTTATTCTCTTTTCCTTAACAACATAATACCAACCTGACAGACGTGTTCTTACTGGTGACATCAACACCAGGATTTCTGCCAGCCCTGGAAGTATTGTTTGCCATAGTGGACATGCATTTGCTTGGAGATCTTTGTAGTATAGGCCTAATGAGTGCTGAATAAGCATGAAGAATTTCCTAACCTCAATTACTGTAAGGCATTCATGTTGCTAGATAAACCTGCTGAGAAACCTGCATCATGTGTGTTCCTGTTTTCCACTTCTTTATGTACATTGTGGATACCTCTGTTGTCAGTCTAATATTCTCCTTTTTTTTTTTTTTTACAAGATAATGATTTTGAGAATTTTTCTAAAGAATTCCACTGTTGAAGTATTTGACAAGTGAGAAGTGTTTGTACTAATACTGTTTCAGTTTCAACAAGGAGTTATTTACCTAGTAAATGTTTTTTTATAAATGCAGCATTCATTGCTGTAGTCCTTCCAGCTGAAGGCACAGGGTCAGGAAAAACACTTCAGCCTAACAGAACATTTTATTCTGAAGTTAAGTATTGAAAGGTTCCAGCCCAGGGAACTTTGGCACAAGTTAAGTTTGGAGGTCAGTCTATTTTCCTGCCCAACTTTACTCCTAAATGATGTGGCCCAGGTAACCTGTTGCAGGCATTTCCAAACCATGGGAAGTGCTTTCTTTTGGCTTAAGATTCCTGCATGGACATCCAGTTACAAAAGAGCAGTTAACATCTGATGTTTTTTCTTTCCCAGCTTACTCCTTGTAGAGCTCCTGAACACCTCCATTCAGAAATGTTGTGTTCATCAAGACACAATGAACCTGATAGATACAGCTCAAGGGTATTTATCAATCAATCAATCAATCTACCTGTCTATCTTAGGAAAGTTCTTTGTGAGCAAGATCCAAGAGACAGCGCAGTGCATGTCTTAAAAGCATGGCCTTTTTACCCCAGCTGAGCTGTTTTCCTTGTCTTCCTCTCTCCTAGTTTTCAAGATGAAGAATATTGATGCATGCTTGGTTTTGTGAAGCATCTTGAGATCTAAGGAATCAAGACATTTTTTGAGGCTAAACCACTCCAGAAAACAAAGGCCTGGACACACTGAGTAGAGGGACTCAGATACATCTTTTAATACATAAGTGCTTGGTTTCTTAGAGAAAGACAGAGTCTACCCTAGCCCTATGGTCATGTTGTCACATCAGGCTTGGGGAATCATTCAGTTTTCAGTGGAGAAGAACACTGCCAACAGAAGATGATCACAAATGACTGCCTAGCACATGCCAAGTGCCCACCTTATCCCTTCTGAATTGCATTAACTAGAGCCTTACTGACTTCTCAGACTTTAGGTGTAAGGCAGAAAATCTGGAAATGAAAGGAGTGATTCACTGGCAGAAGCAAGATGCACATGGCAGCAATCTCATTCTTCCCCACCCTGATATTCATGCCCATCCCAATTTGAAAATATTATTCCAATTATTCCAGGTCCAGCCATTTGCTGGAGGAAGTCTGAAGGCATGTTCTTTTAACAGTTCTTCCCTTTAGTGTCTCTGTCTCCTTGGGAGTTCCTTTACCTTGCTGACAAGCTGTGGAGTCTGGATCCAAGCATCTGGATCTTGCTATTAAGCCATTGCTGTGAACTGTAAGTTCACATTGTTCCATGTACTGTTCTGTATGCTGCTGCTGACACCAATTTTGTAACCAATTTGTTAAGGGTACGACTGGACAGAGGTGAATGGATAGCCCTTTACCTGTTCAGAGGAGCATGCGAATATTAATAGCATGAGTACAACACCAACTACCTTCTAGAACCCTTGCCTGTCTGCTGTCCTCCATGAGTTTGCTTCTATCAGCTGCAAAGTTGCCTTTTTCTCTTGGGCTGCTCAGAGATTGTAGAAGCCTTTGAAAATGCTGAGCGTGTGCATCTCAAAGTGGTATAACCAGGTCCAGTGCAATGCAAGCCACTCCTCTGTGTAGTTTACCATAGTTTTTCCCCACAGCTGCTAATTTCTTCCCTTTAGAAACCCCACGGGTATTACCTAGGAAGGCAGAGCCTGTCTTCTGGAGAATGACATAGTGCAGGTAGGCCAAGGCAGTGTGTGGAACCGCTGGGTTGGGCCCACATTTCGCATAACAAGCAAAGACACCAGCACAGAACCAGGAATTATGCATTACTCATCCTTCCAATTACATTGCCTTTTCTTCTCACCTTATGAATGGATCTTGCAATATCTGTGGCTGCAGATATCTGATCTTCAGAAGGAGATTGCACAATTGCTGCAGATATACCAGGGAGAAGGAGATTCAGGAATCTTAACCCTTATGTTAGGAAATTCTCCTGGTCACGTGATGTAATTGCAGTCATGCAATCTCCCATCTTAGATCAGGGCTTGGTCACCTCTGTAAATTCACTGCATGCATTTAATCTTTACCAAGTCCCTGCTAGCAATACTGAGAAGGAATTTGGCCATGGTACCAAGACCAGACATCTCTTAAAATATAATGGTGACAGTCATCCCTTTGAAGTTTTGAGCAAGTCACCTTACCTCACTGTAACAATTTCGCCAGCTTGGAAAATGGAATAATACTACCTACTCATACAGCTAGAGTGAGTAGCTTCCTTTGGCCCTCTGAACATGTGAAGCATTCTGCAAGTCTTCATTAGTTGTTCTTACTAACAGTTGTTGTTGTTATTATTATTAGTAGTATTAGTATTATTTTGGGATGCTGGCACATCAGCAAGATCCAAAATACCCATGCTGGAGCTATAATGGAAGATGGTCTCAGCCCTGTGTCTGTGCCCAGTTGTGAAAGCAGCTCCAGCCGATGTGGTCACACGGTGTCATTCGGTCCCATGCAGAGACACCAGCTGAATCTCTAAAGTGTACGTGCATTAATGCAGACTCGCTGCTATGGCAGGACAGCAGTAGTGCTGCTGATTCTGCAGCAAGCACTGTCTCAACTGCTGCAGTGGGTCTGCACCACTGTCCATCCCCTAGTGCAGATGTACTCCAAGTTCTTTACCTGTCTCACCCAGAGACCTTAAAAAAGCTGACCAGGCAAATCTGCGTTCCTGAGTGTCTATATTTTTATGTCATTTCAACTCATGGGCACACATAACAGTGTCTCATGCTGAGTTTCACAACTACATAAAACTATTTTAGAGGTTTGGTCAGACTACAGTAGCCCAGATTTTGTGAAGGTAGATGAAAACTTCTGTGGAACATGCAAAATTCTTTTCTAATCATGTTTAGGACACATAAAGAAGTCAAGTACAAGTTCTATGAGTTGTTTTTTTCACAGTACCATACCAAAGAGTACCTATGGGAGAGCAGTGGATGATGAGAAAGTGTGGTATTCCAGGTGTTCCTTTAAGAGAAATAGTAATGATTTTTGCATTGTCTTTGTTGTATAGGAGATTTTTGGCTACAAAACTCAAGGCTGGCGGAGGGCATTGTGCGTTGCTGGCTACACCTTGTCCTGTGGGGCTCTGCTGCTGCTCTTTTACTGGAAGCCCGAGTGGGATGTGTGGGCAAACTGCATCCGCTGCAGCTTGGAAGAAGCGGACATTGTTCTGCTCAGAACAACAGTAGGTGCATACTTTAATCTTTAAATTAGTGCCTAGTATATAGTTAATTGGAAGCTGAGTTAATTGGAAGGAATCCAGTTAGCTGAAGTCTCTTACACCACTGATTTCCTGCAATAATGTCTTATATTTACCATCATTGGTCTAAAGAACTCTCAAGTATTCCACAAATTATGTGTAAGGTGATGATTGGAATGGAGGGTAACAGCTCATCAGACAACAAATTGAAAGAAATTGGGGTGAAAAAACCCTGTAATATCTGTGGTTTCAAGCCTGTGTTGTTTGCTCTCAGTCCTTGCTTCTCCCTTCCACCATGTCTGTTCTTTCTACATTGCAGATCTGTGCTCTAGCTTCTAAAGCATTTGTTTGATTGGCAGTGTCCAGCAGATCCCTTTTCCCTCTCTCGGCTGTCCTAGTGAAGCTGCCCCTCTCTGCCAAAATTTAGTCAGTGGACCAAACTAATGATTTATCTAGCTCTGTCCCCATCAGTGTCCAACACTGTAGGATGAAGAATCAGTATAAGGAAGAGGGGAAGCTCGGACTGCTTGTTTTCTTGGCTGTATATTTCCATTTTCCATCAGACCTTCTCCATGTCCAAAAAGCCCACAGTCCTGCAGTTAATGCTTTCAGGGCTGTTCTGTTTTTCTAATAGTTTCCTAATAGAGATTTCTGTCTGTTGAGGACTCCATTGAAGCACTGCAACATATGCAAACTTTGATTTCATTTCATGAAAGCTACAGCAACACTAAAAGAAGCAAACTGAGACTTGACTCTGAATCACAGCTGAGACTAAATTCTCCAGGAGCTGGCAGGGCTGGTTTACTTCCAGAAATTTGATTTGTTCTGCTTCAAAGATTCCTGAACAATGGTGTTTGCAAAATGTGCAATTACAAAATGGATCAGTTGCTACGACTGTATTTGAGCTGCCTTCTTAAATGAGCAGAGCAGTTAAAATTTTGGGTTTTGAAAATCACAGGTCTGTCTGTTGAATATTTTCTATGGAAACAATCTGCATTCTAATAATGGGATATATATAATTATTTTTTTTTAAAAGAATATTCGATTTAATCTCCATTTTTAATCCTAAATTCAGTTTGCATTTTTAATTACCTATTCTTGTGTGTCATTTTAAATGGATTTGCTGTGCCAAACATTTTTCAGATAAATGAGTTTTTAAATGATCCTTTATGTAATTAAACAAGAATTGAATCATATTGTATGGTCTTTTTATCAGGGAGCTCTCTCAAAGTATATTCTGGGCATTTGACAATTTCAGATTTCCTTCGTGGTTCTTTGTATTAAAATGACAGTTTGGGGTTTTTTTCCCTACATTCTGATTATGTCAGTTTTCAAATGTGATGGCTACTGCTAATAAGGTTACAAGTAATCCCATCAGCTTGATCCTTAGAATTCTCTTTTGCTTCACATAAAACCTTCATTCATAATTCATCATCGATTCTGCAATTGCAATATAAGAGCCTATTAACTCACTTTTGTTATTGAATTTTTATTAATTTTAGTTTAAATAATGAGCACCTATGTTTTTCACTATTTCCCATCTCAATCTACATCCTTGTCTACTAATTCTGAAATTTAAGTTAAAAGATAAATATCAAAAAAGAGATATTATTTTACTCAAAATACCAGTTTAAGAGGAAAAGTGCACAAGTAAATAAGATATAGAAATGTTATTAAAGTTTTTTTTTGAATCCTAAAATTATTTAAAAGGACTCATATTTGGTATAGGATCTTTTTTTTTTTTCTGTTGTCATTTCCAATTGAAGTTTAATAACTGTGCCTACAGACCCTGGCTGGCTGAGGTAATCAGCTTTTTCCATCTGCCAAAGTGCTTACACACTGAATATGATATATAAATCAGTCTTATAGTTGGCTTTAACACATGAAGTTCAGTGAAACTTAACATGAGGGTGCTTATTATAGTAGTATAACCTCTGAGTCTCTACTACCAACACTAGTTACCAGGCAGTTCCAACGTTGAACATATTTTACAAAAAATAGCAAGATCAAGAATTCAGTTTGTGGCAAAAGCTTGTGGGATGTGTGGTGCTAACACACTTGTTCCAATGAAGGAACAAGTGAAGGAACAGTGAAGGAACACAGGAATGACTGTGAAAATATATTGGCACTAAATATCCATTTTGCAGTACAGTGCTATGTTTCTTTTGATCTTCCCTTTACGGTGTGGTCACTGCTGTTTATGATTGTCCCATGTGACAGATTGTCCCATACTGTTTTCCTGTCCCAGATCATGACCTGGGTGTTCACATTCCATTCTTACCAGCCGAGCACCAGACCTGCAATTGGTGAATTATTTGCAGTACTTGCATTTTAACAGGACTGTGTTTCTGTTCCCGTTCCACTTGCTTTCTATCAATCACAGGTCGTGGGAGGCCCCTCTTGGTTAGTTCTTTAAAAAAGCTTGAGCAGTGCTTTAGAAAGAGTGGCACTTTTGATTTTGAGGAAAATTGTGACACTTCTCTTTTAAATTAATTTAGGATGAATTTCGGATTTATTCTCGTAAGACTGTGACGTGGATTTCTGTGTCTGCACTTATCAGAAGTAGAACGGATTATCCAGCCACTGCTGAAGAAGACTCAATCTTCAGCAAAGCCATAATGAAGCCAAGTTTGCAAGTAAGTTAAGTATTCTCAGCAGTGGCTGGGGGATGATAGCAAATCTCAGCCATGCTCCATGGAGTAAAAGTGAGCTGTGAAACATATCCAGCTAAGAAACTTGCAGCTTGATGAATACAATGAGCAGTGAAAAAACAGACTAGACGTTTTGGAGAACTGTACTCACCTGTGTAGAAAATCCTCTCTTACTCCAAGGTGGGTATGAAGAAAGAATCCTCCTGAAAGGATTACTCCTGAGAGAAATGCTAAATTATAAGTAGGAAATCTTCAACACACTGGGGTTGGCAGTGAAGAATCAGAATTCCAAATCAAAACCTCATTCCTGACATAGGAACCCAGGAATTTAGGGGTAGCTCTGTGTCTGAAGGGAAGCTGTGAGGAACCAAACACCATTACAGCTCCCACAGTAACATGAAAACCAGGGATGAACACAGCTGAGGGGGAACAGAACAGAAAAGTACACAAGCAGAGCTGCATCAGTATTTTCAGAAAAGTTTCATCAAGGGGCGTCTGAAACACATTTTGCTTTCTTGCCTTTGTATATACCAATTTGTGCTTTAAAGTACATTTGCTGGAGTCAGGTCTTGACTGTTTCTGCAAAAATGTATCCTGGTCTCTGTCAGTTCCATAGCTTTGAGATCCCAGTGAGGCACTAGGAAGAAGGTAGATGATTAATTGGTCCGAGCAGATCACAGTGTTCCTCATGAGTAAATACGATTATCCCCATTTCAGATCAAGTACCAGAGAATTCACTTATATGTCTTGCTTAGCCTTGCAATAGGAATGCAGTGGTACATTTGCTAATATCTGGCTCTTGATTATAGATACTAGATCACTGCACTGGAGAATGCATAAAAGAGCCATTTTCCCCTCCTGGAAACAGATTTCTGACTTTGTTAGCATTTATTTTTATATCTACAGCAATTTTTAGTAGATATTTTCATTATAAACCTAACTTTAGCTGAGCAAAGCTGTTGCTATTACTACTGGTTTGTGTGGGCATATATTAATGTACATAGGAAAGTTTAGTGCCAGCTAGTTTAATCAACTAGCACAGTATGAAAGTGAATACTGATTTGTAACATTCTTCAGAGGATCGAATTAGTAGCATAAAAAAGCCCAATATAGCCTCAAATAATAGGCCCTTTGAATACCACTTTCACATCAATCAAAATATCTAGATAGAAAAGAACAGATTTCAAATCAGCAAAGAGCAAACAGTTTAATCCTTCACTAGCAATTCAAAAACCCCTACTTATAGGTCAGTTATAAAGCCCTTTTGCCATTTAACCTACCGAAGTCCATGGAGTAATGTGTAGTGCCCAAGAGCTGTCCAAGGACCTGTTCCAACAGTGAGTCCCTCATTTCCCACTCTGTTTTTTTTAGTGTTGCAAGAATTTCAGCTCCTATTGCATGAAATCTTAACTACAGACCTCTTGTTAGGTTTATGATGGTGGTTATAGCTCCTTTTTGAGTCAGTGTATGAGTTGAGTATAGATTTCATAGGCCTATATAATGCTCATTGCACTCGGTAGGGAGAGTCCCCTAGAGCTGATTTCCTTCTTACTTATGTGTATAGCCTTGCCTTCTTTCAGCTGATATGAAGTGCCATTATCTCTAATAGGCTTTGTTATTGTTGCGCAGGACAGAACAGACTCCTACTGCAAGTTATAAATGGCACAGAGTGTTCCTAGTGTGTAACTGCTCTGCAAAGACTTAGCATTAGCAGTGGCTCAGGAAGTATCCTGGGATGGCCTTTCTTGTCGGCGTATCTGTTCAGCTGAAGGACTCAGCACCATGCCTGAAAACTCCCCAAAGGCCCCTTCTTTCCTCAAAGCCAGGTAGAACATAAGGGAGTTGTTGACTGAAGGCGGGCTTTGACAACTGCCTGCGTACCCACCACTGTATCAGTCATCTCTTCCCTTCATTCTGTGACATGAGAGGGGCTGTATTCCTTGCTGAACCTGCACTGAGTTGGGGATCCCACTCTATAACGTAACTAGGGAGTTAGTAAATGCAATCCTGTCTTCTCTGCCTCCTTGCCTTCTGTGTAATTTGCTTTATTTGTGCTTGACCACAGTGAGGATGCCTAGCTGAGATCTGTGAGCAGGCCTGGGAGTATTTTTGTTTGCTGTCTTGTATATATTGTTGTTCCTGTTCTGTTTCGCAGGTGAAAAGTATTCAAGTACAAAAAATCCGCTATGTATGGAATATCCATGCAAAACAGTTCCAGAAAGTTGGGTGAGTTCAATGCCCTAGTTACACAAGTCTCTGAGGAAATCAAGCATCTTTGTGCATAATGTCCTAAGGAAAACACTCCTTTATGTTTTAGAGCACTAGAAGACCACCTTACTTGCTCAGCTATACATGCCAAATTTGATTCTGGTCTCACCTGCAATGAACAGAATGTCAGGTACACATTTTAAAACACAAATACTTAACGTATAGATTTCAAAGAGATGTAAATTCACTGCTGTTGGTGCACTTCCCTTGAGTTTCTTGTGTATTCATTAATATGCATGTAATTTTAGATGAAATGGCCATGCATGAAAAATTTAATGAAAAGGGCTGGAGAATGTTGTGTATTCCTTGTTAAAGTTTTTTAAATGTCTCAGTGTTCATCATTGTTATTATTCTTAGTCAGGAAATAACTATGTCCTGTAACTAACTCTAAGCAGTTCTCAACTGGAGAAAGAGAAAGTCTCCATGACACAGTGCAGATAAGTTGTGTGTGTGCTTCTTCAGAGGGGCTCCATGTAATTGTATTGAACTTCTAAATCAAGTTGTTCTGGTCATTGAATTCATTCTCACAAAGTACTGTATCATTAGACAATTTATGGAATAGGTATCCCTTAAACTGCTAAGTAACGATCTTCAGTTGATTGAATACCGAAAATCCAGCTCCTGACCTCAATTCATGTTAATTCTTACATTCAAATTATGCTTAACTTTATGCAATATTATTTGGGTTTAGATCACTTAGTTTTAGGTGCAGAATTCCTTTGTTTATGGTTTTTCAAAGAAATTTTTGTGTGATGGAAATATTTGCTTAAAAGGCTGTGTTACATTTCTTGCCCCTTTAAGTAGGTTTCACTGATACAGTAATTTCTGACATAAGCACTGTAGAGGTAGTTAATTTTTTATCTTTTTATTGGAGAAAGATCCTCATAGCCTTTAAACTGGGATCAATACAAGCTCTCAGGGCCATTGAAAGCTGCAATTTCTTGAGTGAGCTACATTGTCACTATTTTATTTGTAAGTGATGTATCTTTATCCCATACAGGAGAGTTATATGTGGGCCAAACTCTATTGATGTTCCAGTGATTCCTATTTGGAAACTACTCATCAAAGAGGTTAAGCATTTCTGTTGCTTTTATTCTAGGCTACATGGGGACGCAGAGTGCACGTACAGAATGTAATGGATTCTAGGTCTGAATTAGCTTTCCATCAAGCATATGCCATTTCCAAATCCTGTTTAAAGCTGTTCCATGAAATCCTCATAAATTCATTTATTTCCATTGTTCCCTATCCTCCATCCCCATTCCCATATGCTTGGTATTTGTATCTGTCCTGGGAGCTCATTCTGTTGGCCTTACAAGGGTGAATGAATGTTTACAAGCTGCACTGGAAATCAAACCTTCCAGGCAAAAGCCGTCTTTTAATCAGCAGAAATTAAGTGAACAGCAGCATCTGATACCTGCCTAGAGGGACAGAGAAATCCAGTGAGCTCATGACTCTGGGCACAGCACCATGTAAAGCACCAATATCTTTTTCAGACAGGAACTGGCAGTATATAGCAAAATCAGAGTGTGTGTAGGGATGTGCCTTTGGTATGTGAGCTCCATCCTAATGGCACAACCTGCTCTTCCCACACCCTTGTTACATTTCTTGTAAAGAAACAAGCAAAACAAGGCTTAGGCTGAGCCATTCACACCCCAAAAAACATCCCAGTGGTCCACATTATTCGGTCCTTCTGTCAAATGGAAATGGCCCAATCTGATTAGACTGAAGCCACTGCTAACAAAATTTAAAAAAGGGGATTGGGAGACACAATGCTTAACTCAATAGCTTTGATTCCAGCCCATTTCTAACAGCATGGACTGACTGGGTATAATATGGCTAGCTCTTGAGTATTGTTCTCTCTCCAAACAGGTCTTAAATCCATTTTACATATTCCAGCTGTTCAGTGTGTGTCTGTGGTTTGCTGAAGATTACATGAAGTATGCCACTGCCATCATAATCATGTCTCTACTCTCAATTTTTTTGACTGTATATGATCTTAGACAGGTGAGACACTTCACCTCTTTCCACAACGAGGATTTTTTTCTAATTTCTGGCAAAGGCCAGGGTGTTACAACATGCATACGTACAGTGTTATGAGAGTTACTCAGAGTTTTAGTCTCATGACATTGTGTATTAGCAGATGCAATGACCTGGCCTCCTAGTCATCATAATCTCCATGTGGTTCTTTACCCACATCCTCCCTTCCCCATTCCAGTGCTTTGGTTCGTAAGCTTTTGTTACATCTTCTCCATAATTAGGGTGGGGAATTTCTTTCTCTGTATGATTACACAGTTTCTGGCAGTGCCAGAGCTCAGTTTATGAGGGCTCTCATAACCACAAATAACAAAAGAGAATAATTGTTAGTGGATGAATTGCATCATGTTAGTGAGATGTAAGACTTTTGTGTGTTCTCTTTTAATTTATAGCAATCGATTAAACTGCACAGACTGGTTGAGTCTCACAACAACATCATGGTCACGGTCTGCAGAAATAAGGAAGGTGACTCCTGTACACTTCTTTCTTCAATGTATTTCATTTCTATAGCAATTTATATCACAAACTAGAATGTATAGCATCAAATTCCTTCTAGTGAAGTTTCCTCTTCTCTCACCTTTTATGCAGATTGGGTTAATTTGACCTAGAAGTATGTTGTGGCACATCAATCATATTAATAACTGTTTGAGCACAGCCTTAGTAAAAAATTAGCAGGAAAACAATGTCATTTTTCTTAAAACAGTGCTGACAAAGCCAGACACATAGCCATTAAATGGTTGTGAGTCCACCTCATTGCTACATGCAAATTCTGTTCATTGCCATGGTATTTAGAGTCCAATCCAAAAAGATGGAGTCAAAGAAATGCAGATCCAGGCTTCTTCAGTTAGGTCAGTGCATTGGAACAATAACCATTGGTTGGGCTCCTAGGGAGATAAGAAGTAATTCTGAAGTTTGAACTGGTGCTTAGGCTTTTCTAAATATTGGAGGTTGTATTCTTATGTCCTACTTGTGGCCCTTTGCTTATGAGCCATTATAAAGAAGTAACAATCTATTCAGCATGTAGTTCGTTGTATTTTTTCCCCTTACCACAGAAAAATAGATGAAGCACAAAGTTTGCATTACATGTCACCCACAGGTTTCCAAGAGCTGGAATCGCACCATCTTGTTCCTGGAGATACGCTGGTTTTGAAAGAGGGAAAAACCCTTTTGCCTTGTGATGCCATCCTGATCAGCGGCCAGTGCATTGTAAATGAAAGCATGCTGACAGGTACAGCTCCTCCCTCCCAAACCATCAAAACATCATCACAACCCTATGGCTTTAGGCAGTGACATGGGATATACAGTGTTATCATACCTAATCCTTACTATGAGAAAGTCCTATCCTAGAAGGGGATTCTTTCAGGTGTTTGCTATAATGAAGACTGAATTGTAGTTAGCCCCAGCTTATCTAAATAGACAAGATGGACTTCAGAAAGGGCAGTTGATCCTTTTCTTCCTTTCTGGGGTGAAGAATTTAGGAGAGGATCCTCTGCTTAGAAAGGAAAGAGTGGACAGTAAAGAGAAGTGAGCAAGACAGGAGAGGAAACAGCAGATACCGAGCAAAGCTGTTCTCACACAGGGCCCACAGTTTGCTCAGGCTGTAGAGCTTTCTCTCAGTCACTCTGAATGTCTTGTTGGTGATCGCCGCAACATCTCCAACCTGCTGGAGTGTCTGCCTACCTCTCCAGACACTTAGCCCCACGTTCATGTGATAGCAGTGGAGAACACGCAAAGTGGGAGAGTTCACTGCAAAGCAGGATGTTCAAGGCAGGAAATGTTCATAGTTTTGCTTCTTGTCTTTAAATTTAGTCTTGGTCTGAATCAAACTGAAACCCATAGATCTGAAATTTCATGTGAATAAGAAATTCCAGAAACCCCTTTCATTTAGAAAGCTTTAGCTGTCAGAAGATATTTCTTCTGTTTCACCTTAGTCTATCTGCTCTGACATAAATAGGACATTTGTCAGCTGTCAAGTATTGGGTTAGAGACTGTCCTTTTTACTCTGAAAAGAAAATAGGGAATGTCATATTTAATCTGCCTAAGGGAATAGTGTAGTGACCTGCACATGAGGTTTAAACTAGGTAAACAACTTGGGGCCATCAAGTGGAGTCATACAACTCCAGTTGAGGTCTCTTTTGAAGTCCGTATATGTACAGCCGGGGTTCAGAGTCCTTGGTTTGCTTTCAGTTCTCAGACTTACATGAAGCTGTTGTGCTGAGGCAAAGGAGAGTTTTTCTCTGACAGAGTCTGCTTGCTAGTCTTCAAACTCTTACTTCCTCCGAAGATGTCACAATATAAAAGTAACATTTCTCTAAACTGTTTTCTCTGGTAAATACCTTTAACTTATCATCTAGATGTTTAGATACTGTATTTACTTGAAAGTCAGCAGGCTGATTTTAAGATGTACTGACATTTTCTTCATCTAAGCTAATCTTCCCTAGGGGAAAGCATTCCAGTAATGAAGACCCACTTACCCCGAGCTGATAACTTCAAACCCTGGAGAATGCACTGTGCAGAGGATTACAAAAAACATGTCCTCTTCTGTGGAACAGAGGTCATACAGACTAAGGCAGATGACAGAGGAGTAGTGAAAGCTGTGGTACTGCGGACTGGTCAGTCGGCACTTCAGTTTGCTTTTTCTTTCATGCTTTTCTTAATGCAACAGTCTGACTTAATGTGTCCGGTCCTGTTAAGTTAAAAGTGTTAATCCATATCCACAACAGTCAGATGGAGAATTGATATCCTGGGCAGGGCTAAGCTATGATGCATTGTTTCTGTTTGCTTGGAATGAGTTTTACAAAAAACACTAGCATATGATTACAAAGATGAACTTCGCTTTGCTTCTGACATGTTGAAAAAATCCTCCTCAAGACAAAATTAACTTTTTTCTGTATTCTGCAGAGTAGGTCATATACGCTCAAATGAAAGATCTGGGCCTTCTTTCTTAAGTTACAGAAATTATTAATCATTTTAAAGCCCTCCATTCTTTGTAGAGAACTTTTGGAAATCTTTTTCTCTTGGAATGATTTTAGTTTGACTTTCCAGGTTTCAATACAGCCAAAGGGGATCTGGTGAGGTCCATCCTCTATCCTAAACCCATGAACTTCAAGCTGTACAGAGATGCCCTTCGGTTCCTCATGTGCCTCATAGCATTTGCAGCCATTGGAATGATCTACACAGTGTGTGTATTTGTACTTAATGGGGTGAGTTACTAAATGCAGGAGAAATGGTCACACCCATTTTCAAGAGACTTGAAACTTGAGTGGCTTCATATACATTATCTATTATTATTTATTTATATATAAGAATATGGTCTTTGTCACTCTCCTTTTTGCCATAGTATATGAGGCCATTTTACAATGTGATTGAATTTGTGACAGCACAAAAGCTCTCATACATTTAATTCCAAGGTGCCAAAACCCACTGTTTCCCAGCAGTAATTTCTACAAAAATCTTAGTAAACCCCATGCAAACACTGCATGTCTTTTCAGCAGCCTTCTGCATGCCGACTGCCTCTGTTTCTGTGTTGCCTGCCCTGTGCTTGCCGATACATGTAATTATCAATGCATGTAATTAGGATAATGTTTTCTAGGGCTCTGAAAATGGGAGATCTCAAGAGCTTAGCGCTCTGCAAGTAGCTTCTACAGAGTTTTTATGGCACTTTTTGTACATTCCTAGAAAAATCACAAGTGAGTCATGGATTAAATGGGACACAGACTGATGTGTCATAGTGAAAAGGCAGCTTTCCGAAAACGCCTGTTTAGATCAAAGACCCATCTATGGGGTCCGTTGACTGATAGTTATTGGTATCAAATGCTTATGGAAACTGGTTAGGAAGTATGATGAGTATAGAATATTTTTTCTCTGGTATAGTCTTCTAACACCTTGAAGAGAAAGGTTTAACAGTTCAGTAAGCTGTCTTTTCTATCTAGATCATCTAGTTGTAACAGCCACTGAAAATCTCCCAGTGTGGTTTAATATATTTCTGAATTCATTTATGCCTTGGACTTGACAGCACCTGTGGCAATGATTCCTATAGTTACATTATGTACTGCATAAAAATGTTTTTAAAGCTGCTAAATCACTGAAGACACTGTAGATTTTTGTTTTAGAGAAGTGGCAAAAAGCTGCTTTCTGCTTGATGTTTCCTGCACTATTCAAGATTTAGAGGTCATTGGCCACCACTTCAGCCACCTTTTTTCCATGTTACAGAGCCCTGAACAGTACAGGTATAAACACACATCCCTGAAATTTACTGATGTTACTAAGAACTCCCCATTTTCTTCTGTCTTTTTTTTTTTCTTCTCCATACATTTGTATAGTCATTTGGTTATGGTGATGGGGAATGGAAGGGAGATAACCTTCCCTTACCCTTGAGAGCCTTTGGCAAATAACTTTTGCAAAGCCAACTATCCTGTAGCAGTTGAGTCACCCGCATCTCCATTGATTTTTTTCCAGAGATCTCTAGGAAGTCGTCTGATTTTTCTCCAGGAGGTTCACTGATGTTTTCCAGGTTCTCCAGGTCTTCCCTCTGTGAAGACTGTATTAGCTCTTCACTAATGTACCATGTACATCAAGGGTTGATTAATTTTGTATAAATAATTTTAGCAGCAAAGACCAGCTGTTCCCTAGTGGAAGGCAAGTCAGGAGCGGAGGGTGACCAGAGCACAGGTAGTGTCCTCACTGACCAGGGCACTGTCACACAATACCTGAACATGATGGGGAGAGCTGTGTGCTGGTAACAGCCCATCGGTATTCCCAGGCAAGGCAAAGTGGTAAATAATCCAGGAAGACCAGTCAGAAGCAGAAAAAGATGAGGGTAAGAGACGAGGCTGCAACGTGCATTTAGAGGTGTCCACCCCAGAGACAGCACTAGAGGCAGGTACACCTACAACATGGCTCAAACGGGGCCTGAAGGCCCAGGCTGGGGCTTAAATGGAGCTCATAAACACATGAGCCGAGGATTTCAGTGGAGTTGAGTCTAGCAAGAGTAATTAAGGCCTATTAGTGTACCTACGGCCCTGCTATATTGGTCTTTAAATCTCTGGAGAGTTCACCTGAAGCCCTTCTAAAACAGTTCACTCATTCTCATGCGTCAAGGTCAATGTAAGAAATAGTTGTACATTGTAAACAATAGTTCTGTGATTTTTAAAGACTCTAGAACTTCTTCAAAAACTTCCAAGAAATCATTTCATGCCTTGATAATTATCTGCCAATTTAAAGTCTATGTCCTGAGTTGCAAGGTTGATTCTGCAATTCAGCTTTTGGATCATATTTCTCCTTTGGAATAATCTACCATCAGTTGGCTCAGAAGATTAATTTCCCTAGGGATATCAAAGAAAGTGTGTCTAAAAACATATCCTGCTGTCTGATTTGCAGCTTTTCCTTTTTTTGTTGTTTATCTTATCCCTTGTAATATGTAAAATACATGCTGATGTTATCACAGCAGCTGAAACTGTCTTGTTGGACTGGTATAAGATTCAGTCACATGATACACTAAGTGCTTTCTCTTCTGTGACTGTGTTATCTAAATGTGGTAAGAGCTTCATTCTAATATAAAATAGATACAAAATATTATCAACTCGGTGCCTTCTGTTGCCTGAAACAATATCAATGAAGGGAGAATGAAAACATGATGGAAATTCAGCACATCAAATGCAACATGATTTATAGTCAAAGTCCCAAGCTCACAACCAGTAATAATATAACTCTAATGATGGTTTGCAGATCCTTCTGAACTGAAAGTTTGCTGTTGTTTGCAGTGCCTCAGTTCTGGGACCCCAATTTGAAATGTATTCAAACCTTTAGCAATGATATCAACTGCCAAGAATAACAGTGCTGGCATTCAGCATGCTGGCAGTCAGTTTTACACTGACCTCTGAGCTCCCAAATTAGAGATTGCTTTTAAAAGTGTAACTTTTACTTCCATGTCTCTTCCTGCAGGTAAAAGCAATTTCCTTTCACAACTCCTAGAACATAAAGTCAGAAGAAATCATTAGCGCATTCATTCTGCCCTTCTTTTGAGCACCATCCCATATGTCTCACCCATCACCCTAACACTGAGTCCAGAGCTATGCCTGTAGGCAGTGGGATGAGCGCCCATATAAATGGCAGATTCTTGTGTGCTGTGTCATGGGAAACTGGGATTGACTGAGGGTGCAATAACCTTGCTGGCGTGTTCAAACTCATTTGCTTTGGAGGAGACTGGGAGCTCTACCTGGTAGGCTTGTTGGCGTGGAGAATGAAGGAAGGCCTGGAGGCTGCTCTGTAGCACTGGTGTATCCGTAAAGCCTTTGGTTAAATCAAAGCAATTCATTTCTTAGGGAGATGAATACATAATGGACTATGGGGAGAAAACACCACAGCCTGAAGCACTTGCAGTGGAGAGGAGGAGGGATGAAGAGGGCTACACTCAGACAATCCAAGCGGCACTCCTTGCCACCATTTTGCTGATAATTGCCTTTGGTTTTATGGCAGGAGGAGGCAGGAGAAGTGGTGAAGAAGGCTTTGGATGTCATCACTATTGCTGTCCCCCCAGCTCTGCCAGCTGCCTTGACAACAGGGATCATTTATACTCAGCGGAGGCTGAAGAAAAAGGGCATCTTCTGCATCAGCCCCCAGAGGATCAACATGTGTGGACAGCTGAACCTCATTTGCTTTGACAAAGTAATTGCTATGGGGTTATTACTCTCTTACTAGTAATGGAGCTGTGCTAGGGGTGGGAGAGTATGGTTTTGATCAAACATTTCTATTGTATTTTAGAAACACACTGGCCAATCTTGTATACTTAAGTTTGTGTTGTCTGAACAGACACTGTTGCAAATTGTTTTTCTTGCAATGTCGGAACTGGATGATAGCACTTTTTCTCTCTATTGTGCTGGCATTTTCTGGAGAGTAGCTTCTTAAAATAAGTCTTGCTTTTTATTCTTCTTGGAGCTCTCATGTGGGAAGTTAATTTAAATGTACATTTTAACTTAGACTGGCACCTTAACAGAAGATGGCCTGGATCTTTGGGGCTTGCTGCCCTCTGAAAGGAACTGGTAAGACTCCTTGACACACCAATAGCACTTAAATTTAGTGGGTTAGTGATTGGATATGAACAAATCTGAAAGACAATTAATGTCAAACAGCAGTTTGAAGTTCCTCATGTTTATATTTCCAATATTATTTCTATAGCCTCTGAAAAATGAGGTTTTTGCCTCATCCCAGGGGTCCTCTCCACATGAAAAGATGCAGCCACTGTCATCAGTATTTGGCACAGCCCAAGCAGTGTAGTCTGCAGTAGACATGCTAGGTAAGATCTCAAAGCCGCAGTGGTCCCCAGCCCTTTGTGATAGGAACTTACTGTTACCCATGAGACTGCCACTCACATCCTTCGGTACCTACGTTTTTGCTCATTTACATTTCCAGAAATGTGCATGCACAAAAATGCTCAAATTTTTATCAGCCTTGCAGCTCAAGAGTCCTTATACAAGCCACAAGGAAGGTATTTTATAATAGTCTGTTCTTCAGTCCATCCCAATGGACTCCCCAACTATGCAAAATACACCTATTCTGAGCATGTGTATCCCAGCCTCTAACACTTGTGTGAGAAATAGCTCACGGGGAAGGACAAGTCCCCAGAAACATGCTAGTGGTCTGACCGTAGGATAGGACTTTAACAGCCCCCGACTTAGGATGTTTTTTCGGCCAGTCATATATCATTTGGTGTTCTCTGATGGTAATTTTTATGTTCTATTTTGCATTAGCTTCCAGGACATTCACAACTTCCCTGCAGACCACAGCCTACCTTGGGGCCCAGTGTTTAGAGCAATGGCAGTTTGTCATTCGCTAATTGTTTGGCAGGGCAAGATCCAAGGAGACCCACTGGATGTGAAAATGTTTGAGGCCACTAACTGGGTAAAGCTGTGTTTTGTTGCTGTGCAATAGTGGTGGGGAGTTTTGGTGTTCTCGCAAAGGAGAGGTGTCCCAAGCCCTCTGATGCAAATAGCCACTTCCCACTCAGAAGTAAACCAGGTAAAACCCAGAAGAGATGCCATATTTTGGAGATATGTTCCTTGTTTCTGCCTAGAGCTTTCACCTAGGGGTACTTGGAGTACATAGCTCATGTATCTGGAAGTGGTCTATATCGTGCAGACCCCACTGGGGTCTCAACTCTGACTGTGGCTGCTGCCAGATAACAGGAAGTCCCAAATGTGACTTACATGCAGATTAAGACTGCCTTTACAGAGCATGTAACAGACTTCTGCGAGCTTTGAACTAGACGCAAGATTTTGAACTGTGTTAGACCTCTGTCAATGTGGAGGTATTTCTACCATCTTCAGCTCTGAAATCCTGCACTGCTTTCAGTCTCTGTCCTGTTACCCACCAACAGCCATCAGTTGCTGCTATTTGTTCTCTGATCAGTTGTGGGGAGGTGGGGTGGAGGGGAAGGGGAATGAGCATTTATGAAAATTAAAAGACTGCAAGTCTGAGATGGATAAGAGGAAAGCAGCCCATAATTACCTCGTGGAAGGTAGAGCCACAAGCCATTACTGATGCAAGATAAGATATTCAGGGCAGGATTAGCTGGTTACATGTGTGACAACATCTGTCTGTTTTGTATCTGCAAAATATGTAAAACAGATCAGTTTCAAGGAATAAACTATCCAGTACTACAGGAGTTAGAGAGTGTTTTTCCCCAGGGGCATCACCTTGCCATCTCAGCTTTAGGCAGACACCTGTTAACCTGTCAAAGTTATAAATTAAACAGGAATAATCCTGATAAATAATTCCTGTGAAACATGAATAATCGTGTACTCTTTGACACCATAAAATATTTTTGTTCCTCGCAGTCATGTTGTGATGATTAAAAACCCCAGCTGATTTGTGGAGTACTTCAAGAGCAGAGGATGGTGCTTTCTACATTAATACAAACTCTTACTAATTATTTTCCAATTGGGTCTATGTTATATCTAAAGATTTTTGCATATTTAAATGGGTTGTAATGAATAAAGAATTCATTGTCAGTGAGAGGCCATAATCTATTTGCTGTGCAAGAGTACAAAATTATCTTGGTGAAGGTGGTGAAGCTCTGGATTTGATTGCCAAGGGAAACAGTGGGTTTTCCATTACTCGAGTGTTTTAGCATTAGATAAGACAGACCTCCCTCAGGAAAGAATGAGATACCTTAATTTGAGAGAGGGAAAAGCTTTAAATGATTCCTTGAGATTCCTTCTAGCTCTGCTGGTGCTGTCATCTGAAAGATTTTTGTCTTTTAATACACAGGTGTTAGATGATTCCAGTGGACACCAAACTGAAGGTCAAGGATCCACATATGCCACAGTTGTTAGACCTGGACCTAAAGCCAGCAGTGTAAGCTATTTGCAAGATTCATGTTCATGATCAAGTTAAACTGTCAGTGTAAGAGTTACCTTTCAGTAGAGAAAATTTTGGTTGTTCTAGTCCAAGATAGCTCCCCACACTTTGTCTTTCTTGTACTGCCTCCAGAGATATTGCCTCGCTCTCTCTGATTAAAAAGATGTGCTTAGGGGAGCTTGCTGCTCACATGAGAAGCGGGGGGATGCTGGATGGCAGCTTGTCCAGCTCAAGAATTTGCCTGTCCTAGTGGCTTGAGACTCAATCCAAACTCAGCTGAGTGGTAAAGATCTCTAAAAGCACTCGGTACTGCAGTGGAGTCTGGTAGCTGATGTCAGAGCCTTACTGGTGACATACACCAAGGGGGCACTTTCAGACATCAGTTTTCCCTTTGCAAGACTAGTGTAGGACCTAGCAGAGTCTTGTTAAAGAAACAGGACCGGTGAGTTCCTTTCAGTAAATTATATCTAATAGTCTGGTAAAACTATCAGTGATCTTTTCCTACTGCTTAAGCTAAATGTTTCTGTACAAATTTCACCTCCTCTTTATATACCAGTTCTTTCTGTTCCACTGTGACACATCAGCTGATTACACATGGTTAGCTTCTTACCCTGGACCAAAGGATAGACCTAAAATCCTTTGGCCTGGGTTTAAATTCCTTGCTGCAGTATCTAACCCACTTGCTTTTCTCCTAGGCCCCAGTGGAAGGAGTTACCATTTTACATCAGTTTCCGTTTTCTTCAGCTTTGCAGAGAATGTCTGTCATTGCTCAGGATATTGGTGGGGAGCAACAGGTCTTCACAAAAGGGGCTCCAGAAATGGTAGCCATGTTATGTAGAGCAGAAACAGGTAACTAACATTTATAAATGCGTCCTAGAAACACATACAAATAAGTGACTTTTTATGGTGCAGGGAAGTGGAAGGTCCAAATGAGATTTCTGGGTCTAAGATTTTATATTTCAGCCTGACAAGCTGGGGTTTCTCTTTTGTGCTCCAAGTCTAAGTCTAAGGCTAAGCTCTCATAGAGCCCTTCTCTGCAAAGGACTTCTAAGAGATAAAAGCAAATACCAACTCTTGTACAAGGTGTACAATCTCTGCCAGAATAGGCATTTGAAAACAGTGTCTGCTGGTCCAGTATACACCAAAAAAGGTTTTCATTTTTCTCCAAGCCCTGGGAGGGCAGCTAAAAGAGCACAGCTCCTTCATGACTTACTGGAAGAATGTAAGACTTTGCAGAATAGCTTAGGATACTAAGTGCAAAGTGACAGATCAACACTTTCTTGTTGAGCAAAGTTCAGTTCAGCAGCTTTTCTTCATGTCCTTGGCCTATTGGTAGACTCCAGGCATACCTGCCCTCTGGGACAGGAGCCTTCTCCATCAAATGCCCTGATGAACTGTCTTTTCCCGTTTTGCACAGTCCCATCGAACTTTGAAAGCAAGCTTCTGCTCTACACAGCACAGGGCTTCAGGGTCATCGGACTGGCATGTAAATCTCTACAGGCGGGGAAGCAATCTACTGATCTAACAAGGTAACCCATAGACTGCTCTTTATCAGCCACATTGAGCCATGGCCTAGTGGTGCCTCACATTGTACCATTACTACAACACCCCTGCCAAAAGCAGGGCTGTAGTACAGAGTTTTGTTAGATTTAGGCCAGAGGGAATTTGATTTAAACCTGGATATAGGTCTGTCTGAGAAAGTGTAGAGGGCACTTCACTGCCTCATACTTATACATTTCTTAACAGTGGCTCAACATAGGAAGTGTAACTCTAGTCTAGTATGCCCCTCCCTCAGTCCATCATTTCTACCAATCTTCTTGCAGATTTATCCAGGCTTTCAGCTGACAAGAAGTCTGTCTTTTTTGTTGTTGTTATTTGTTTTTTGTTATCCTGGCAAGGCAGCAGATTACCCCCATTACACTACCTGTTCTCTAGTCCAGTCAAAGTCAGCAGACTCCTGCTGCTGCCTTGCTGACTGTCAGCAGTCCTGCTGCTGCTGCTGCCAATCCTTTAGCTTTTTAGCTTTAGATTTCTTCAGTTTCTAGAGAAGCCAGCAAACTCTTCTTCTGTACTCATAGTATTAGTTTTTCACAAGCCTCACACAAGAACACATACACATTAATCCATATGCTTTTACCCAAATCCCTCTAACATTTGCCTGTGATACACCAGTAACATCACTTCTGAAACATTTGCAGTTACTTAGCATCTGCTGTCCTCTCTACTAGCTGCAGGTCCTAGTTCAGTTGAGGCTCACTTGCTCTTTCACAGTGCTTTTTGCATTCCTGTAAGGCCCAATGACATGGAGGCAAAGTGCAAGCGGTTTAATTCTTGTGACAGGTGTCATAACAGACCTATCCAACCCAAAGAGCAAATGTGTGTGATATGGCCCAGATTTTGCAGTTGTGTGTGCAGTTGTAGCAAGCGTGATGTATATACTGCCAGGAGAAAAAAGAAAAGTGGAGATCACACAAGATCTGCTGTGAAAGCAGTGACTATTCAGGCACCACCTGACTCAGCTACTCTGACTGCCATGCAAGTGTTTGGCATTACCTCCTTCTTACTACAGTGCCTAAAATAAGTGTTTGAAAGCTTTTTTTTTTTTTTTTTTCAGACTTTTCAGAGTCAACCTGTCTCTCTGAGAGACCTCTAGTTTGTGAGTCAGGGATGGGATTGTTCACCAAATTCTGTTCTCAACTGCATGTGTTCGACTGTAAAACAGGCAGTAACACAGGTGTAAAGAAAAGAGTTGGAGAAAACAGAATTGAGTTCCCACATGCTATTTGCTCAGGTCCTACTTTCAAGAGTAGCAGATATATTTACTAAGGTGTGTTTCTTTGTTGTACAGTCCTTAAATGAGAAGGACTAGTGTGCATGAACTTTCCAAATCAGACCACCACAGTTTGGGAAGCCTGCAGGAAATTCAGGGTGCTTTTTCATGCTGGCTAAGGATGGTGCATGAATGGGAAACAGTCCAACTTCCCATCAGGTTTCATGTTCCTGTGTTGAGCAGGTAGGCTGAAATTGGCTCTTTTTTGATTTGGCAGTTAAGCAAAGATGAGCTGGAAGCTGGCTATGTACTGAACTCATTCTTCAGAACAAGGGAAAAAGAGAATAGAAGGATGAAAAATCAAGTGGAGATCCTCCATACACAACCGGCACCACTTGCTGCCAGTGGGAAGTAAGCCCTGCAGGTGTTAAAATAGCACCACAAAAGACAGACGGCCTCGGACTACTAAAAACTAACAAGTTATTTTAGTTCTTTTATGTTAGATGGGATGGTTAAGTTATAACTGGCTATCAGTAAATTCAATGGAAAAACAGGCCAAAGGCAAAAAGAAGAATAAAATCTGTCCGTCTGTTCTTCACTCTTAGGGAGGAGGTAGAAACTGATCTGACATTCCTGGGTCTGCTGATAATGGAGAACCGATTAAAGAGGGAGACGAAGCCTGTCCTGGAAGAGCTCAGTGCTGCCCGTATCAGGACCGTTATGGTCACAGGTATCTAAAAACGGTGGATTATTTATGTGGCCACTGGCCCAGACAGGACGTTCAACTATTCAACTGTTTGAGTGAACGGTCTGCCACTGCTTTGTCACCACCACTGGTAGGAAGTCACAAACATTTGTGTATTTCAGACAATTATAGTCCAAGAAGCATCTGTGTTGTAATAATGAAGTGAACTGAACCATGCAGGCTCACGTCCCTGACAACTTCACCAGGCTGTGTCAGATACCTAACTCTTAATCTGTCCCACTTTCACCACAGATCAGAGCCTTCCTGTTCCTCTGATGCCTTCTAGTGGGTCCATTTGTTCTCCCTGGTAAGGTTATCAGATGACATGCACAAAAACATGTCATGCAATACCCCCTATTTATGGGGCCTCATGAAATCCTGTTGTCATAAATGATCAGAGATGGAGCATGGATGCCAGGACAAATCACTAAACCTTTTGCCATCTGTTAACTCATGCCTACCAGTCCCTGTTTTTAATTGAAGGGCTGGTTTGGATTTGGATAGGATAACCCCTAATTTTTCCATGATCCAAAGATATTTTTCCAGGAGTCACACAGATCTTGTCTTCTTGGGCTCCACCTCTTTCAGTGCACATCCTACACCAGAGCCATCTAAGGGCAACTGATGAGAATCAGTGATACTAGCAGCAACTTAGCAGTGAATCCCTTACTGTTTTTTGTCTAAAACACATAGTCTAGGAGCGCTTTTTCCATGATCAAGATGAAGATGAGAATATTTCATCTCCAGCTCAGAATAAAAATACATCAGTTCCAAATGTGCATATGTTTAATTGTTGAGACAGACCTTACCTGCAAAGTTTTGATCTTTATCCAAAACTTTCGTAGGCACAGACATGGAAATCTTACTGATTCTTCTAGTTATATTTGAAAAGTTGGAATTCAGGAAAAAGATAATGTTTCCTCCATAAACATTTCCTCATTGCAAAAATTTTTAGGTAACACTCCACTTGATTTTTCTAGGTGACAACATTTGGACAGCTGTAACTGTTGCCAAAAATGCTGGGATGATTTCTGCAACAAACAGAGTGATTCTTGTGGAAGCAAACCAAGTACCTGGATCTTTTTCAGCATCTATAACCTGGAAACCACTAGAAGAAAACAAAACTGAAGATTACAGAAGCCTGGTGAGCATATGAGAAGCAGGTGTTTTGCAGCAGGAAGACAAACTAAGCTGGAATGCTTCAAATAATGCAGAGGGATTATGCTACAAAGACGAGTCATTCACCATTGTCTGCATGTCAGAATGCTATGTGCTAGAAGAGTGTTTAAAAAGAAGGGTTCTTTATAAAAATGTACTTTCCATGAGCTTCCTTCCTAGCATAATATCTTTCAAACATTTTTTTGCTTTTGATAACTGCCTAGCAAGGCTTGAGAACAGCTTTGCAGAAAGCCAGGAAAGATTTGTCTCTAGCCCTCAGTTTAGCTGATGCCATTTTAAAGCTTGTTTCCTTTCTCTGCAAGGTAAATTTAATAGTATAGATGTTGAATTAAAAACTGTGGAACTACACTAAATGAACCAGCCTAGTTCAAGCAGGTAGAGAATTAGCACTTCCCTATACCTGCATAATTAAAACACAGATTAACTGTTGAGAAATTGCATATACACAGTGAAACATAGGCTAGCTATGCCAAAAAATTATATTTAATCAAGCATCTCCACAAAGACACTGAGTCAAAGACCAGTTACTCTCTCCCTGAAGAGTATGTCTGAAGATGCTGACCCTTCTCTGGGAAGGATGAGAGTTAGAAAGATGGCAGGGAGTCTCTGCAGGGTCTGTTGAGGGGCTCCTTTCTACCAAAGCTAAACCTGAGTACTGTCTTCACTGTATTTCACTGCAAAAAGTCATAATTCTCTAAGGTGCCTGCATGCTCTCTCTAGCCCCTCTCACTTACAGTGCAGCTTATCAGACTGGAACTGTTGCATAAATTCTATCAAATGTGGCAATGCTGAGGACCAGATTTTCAGATGTACAAAGCACCCAGTTCTCACTGAAATTAATGACATTATATGCCTAAATCCCTTTACAAATCTGGGCAAAGACAACGGGCCTTGAACCTAGGTGTCCCAGAGCCTTGAAAAGTGCCTTGCCCCTGATATGTCATTTTGTTTGTCTGGAGTCTGCTTGTGCACAAATAGCTTTTGAGGACCTGGGAGCAGCACTCATTTTGTCTTGTTTTATAGGAGGATGATGGTGATACTGAAAGAAAAATCAGGCTGGCATTGGAATCAGGCCAGTATCATTTTGCCATGAGTGGAAAATCTTACCAAATTGTAGCACAGCATTTCAGGCACTTACTTCCAAAGGTAAGATGTGCGCTATTTAATGGGAGTAGGTTTGCCATTCAGTAGAATGGATTAGCTGAAGAGATCTATACCAGGACATCTTTTGGGACCAATTCTAACCCTGAAACACTCATAGGCTGGATGAATGACTGATATTAATGTATGGGGCTGGATCTGAAAATCCCTGGATTTTTTTCTGCACCTGAGAGGATCAAACTGTCCTCATGGTGTGAGGACATTTCTTAAAACATATGCTTTGCCCTTGTACTGCACTGATTCTCTCATGTTTTAGAGAACAGGAGAAAACATGGTATTACACAGCATGACTTGTCTGTTTTATGGAAAGGATAGTGTAATGAATTATCTTCTAGTAAATCCCTGCCTGGTAATCTATATTCATTCAAGTGATACATCAGGCCTCTTGTCCTTATTGTGATTTTTAAAAAATATTAATAATGATAGCTTTTATAATTGATCATCAGCCTTTCCTGTTTTGAAGTCTAGCATCAGTTGTTTGAAAATGTGAATTTTTGGTGATTTCTATTCCAGACTATCACCAAAATCATTGTGATTCTTGCCTCAAGTGCTTAAGTCACTTCCTTTTTTCTCCTTACAGCTCCTGCTGAATGGAACAGTTTTTGCTAGAATGTCACCTGGTAATAAATCCAGCCTCGTAGAAGAGTTTCAAAAGCTGGAGTAAGTTCATAATGAACACTAAGAGTAAGGAAGTGCTTGATGAATTTCCAGTCTTGAAAAAGTCTAGTGAGAGCTAGCTTTTGTCTAACATAGTGTTCCCTAGAAGTGCTCAAAACTGAATGTTCCACAGACATACACCTTGGCAATTAAATTCCAAAAGCCTGTTAAAGAAGAGACACTAACATCCATGTCAGTTTGGCAACCTGTCAAAGACCTAACACTCCCATGATTATGGGTTTTATTTGTTCACATCATCCTTCATTCCTACTTCTCTTTCTGGGCCTGAAGGAGGGGCACTTGTCTACCCAAGATTTTTCAGAATGTTTCCCAGCACTGCAGCTTCTCTGATGCCAGTGGTCCTTTTACTGCGCTGTTGCTGGCTCAGTGCGATGGGTTAGAAAACATGACAGGGTAGTCTGGATTGGTATGCCCTGCACTGCTTACCGTCACAGAGGTGTATATATATATCCCTGAGTCCCAGGTGTCTTGTTGCCTGTTATTCAACTGTTTCCCAAGTCTTTTGAAGACCCCCACCCTCACCTCAACTAGCTAGCCCTTGGACTTGCCCGAGAGCAGGGTAAGCTTTAGGCTGTTTGATATTTTCAGCTTGGTATGAGCAGTTGTGAGCACCCCAAACACTGTCTGGCCTCCCTGGACCACCATTAGTGCCTCCCAGTGAGAACTTCCCTGACACTGAAATCCAGGCCTCAGCAGTACAAGACACAAATTAGTCATCTCCAGAAGCACTGTGCTGCAGGTATAAGAATTTACTTTTAGTGCTCACCATTTTACAAGGTTATTTCAGCCTCAGAGTGGGGAACTGTTTCCAGATGTCCTGTTAAGCCTGTGTTCTCCTTTCTCTGCTCCAGGTGCCTGTGTCACTCTCTATATGCTCCAGGAGACTCTGGCAGGACTGGACCCCAAAGCAGAGTCCCAGTTTATGTCTGTTCCCAGTGAACTTTAGATACCAGTGGCTGCAATCCTTCCTTCCTGAGCAGGGCTGTCACCATTAGCCATTTCCTCTATTATGATTGACCTTAAACCCAGTGAGGGTGGGAGACTGAGTCCGTTGTAGTGAACATAATACTTCATGCTAATGTATTCTTCAGTCTGTCACAGCAGAAGCTGTTTACTGTAGGCACATCTGAGGTGCAAAGCCAATGAATGAGCCACTGAGCA
Source organism: Gallinago undulata (assembly GCA_026546715.1). Classification (NCBI taxonomy): domain Eukaryota; kingdom Metazoa; phylum Chordata; class Aves; order Charadriiformes; family Scolopacidae; genus Gallinago; species Gallinago undulata. The sequence continues at coordinate 13,913,056 of JAOTQQ010000052.1, read as the reverse complement.
TATGCACAGTCCGCAGTCCTGGGCTTGTATTTCAGTCTTTCAACATTCTAGAAGAGCTATTAACAAAAAGCTCATGTGACTTTCATATATGACTCACATTGAGGAGGTTCTGATTCCCTCCTGTTTACAGGTCTCACTTTTACCAGCACTAAACTGTAGGTCACTTTTTTTTTAGTTACTTTGTGGGCATGTGTGGAGATGGAGCCAATGACTGTGGGGTAAGTGAAAATTCTTTACAATATATTACAATTATATGGACTTTCCCATGCCGTCATTCCCATTCTTCTTCTGGACCCAATGCCTCAAACGCATCCCAGTGGATGAACTTTTTGGGTGGAACACACCCAGGGAGTGAAGAGGGACTGCTGTTCACAGAACGCATCCTGTAATAAGGGGACATTTCTTGGCTGACATGTCAGTTGCTGTGTCTTCCTGGTTTGTGCGTGCTGAAGGAGAATATAACTTCCAGGCTTTGAAAGTGGCACATGCAGGGATATCGCTGTCGGAGCAGGAGGCATCTGTGGCTTCACCTTTCACATCCCAGACCCCCAGCATAGCCTGTGTGCCAGAGCTGATCAGGTAAGCATGGGGTTTTGTTTCCTATTACATAAACAGTTCCCACTCCTCTCAAATATTAGCGTTGGGTGCTCCCACCAGGTTAGAGTGTACATATCTAGAGAAAAATAAGTGTCTTTGACCTTGAAATTGCCATTTGCCTAGTTCCCATCTGAAACTCCTTTAAGATATATTAATTCACTCAAAACTACAGGAGGAGGGCATCTACAGCTGAGCTTAATGCCATTAGCAGTATTTTAAACGCAAAAGAAAGAGCAAAATGGAAAATGCTCCATAAAGCTGAATCAAATGCATCAACCTGTACACAACTGCTAGGCCCTGCCTCTGATACCCTGAGCAAGCAAAACGTCAGCACCTATTATGCCAAGGTCCTGATTTTGCTTACTTTGGCAGATGAATAATAAGAGTGCGTTATCCTCATTGGATACATATGCTCACTTCGGGAGGAGCGGACTTGTTAGTTTGAACTCACTGAGCAGCTGCTTGGCTTTGTATGTTTTTTGTCATATGGAGTCATTACCTGCACTGTCAGTATCAGCAGGAAGACTCTGGGGTAAATTATGGTCTTGGGAACACAGGTGACTGGAATCGAAACCTTTTGCTTGCAGCAAGATTTCTGCAAGTAAAGATTCTACTTGCATTCAGGCCAGCTACTTTTTTATTTCACTTCTCAGCAAGATACTGGTAGAGACTTCTCTATTTGTGACACATGCTTTGTTTTTCAACAGTGTTTTGAGTGGACTGGGAACAGAAGCAGTCCCATCACTTAACCGCTGTCTTTTATTCATGTTTTCACGCAGGGAAGGCCGTGCTGCCCTTGTCACTTCCTTCTGCATGTTCAAGTATATGGCACTGTACAGCACCATTCAGTACCTTGGTGTTCTTCTACTGTACTGGGTATGTCTTGGGAACACGTTGTCTAGAACTGGATGAGCTACGACTCCCTTGTAAGAGAAACATGGCATAAAAGCCACAGCAAACCTAGGGTATGGAGCTTTACCTTTATCTGAGCTGCTGACTTCTGTGGTGTGATCATATGGTCCTCCAGTACCCTCAGCTGAAAACTAGAAAGCTTCTTCCCATTAATTTCAGTGGGCTCAAGATCCAAGCTGGGCAAAAAGAAGGCTGAGATACTGAACAGTATTTTGGATGAGGGCATATGTCTGTGAAAAGGGAGAGTCTGGTGTAAGCATATGCTATTGCAATTTAGTCAGCATTTAAAGCATGAATTAGCTTGACAGTAAGCAAAATCCCCTAGAGCGCTTTAAACCACTTTTGCATGGCTTCTTCCCAAACAGAGAGGAGGGCTTCGCATTCAGAAGTCACCCGGCATTGAGAAAGCACATCTCTTCAAATAGCCTTCTTTTTTATGGCATTGAGTGAACTGGAAGCATCGTTAGTCTGAACAATGCCCAAAATGAAACTATTCACTGCAGGGCGAATGATGACGAATCTATTGGCAGGGTGGTGGATTGTGTGGTTCCCTTATCTGCTGACTAGTGTTTCAGAGCAAACAGCAGAGCATTAGTTCCATGAAAAGAATACAGCTTTCTGAAGATGATATAAACAAGCCCATGGCAAATGTCTGATTTGTGATTTTTTTTCTTTGTGTTCCTCTTTTCAGCAACTAAACTCCTTTGGGAATTACCAATTTTTGTTCCAAGATCTGGCTATTACCACTGTAATTGGTGTGACAAGTAAGCCCCTTAGTCATCCTATGCATTAATGAGAGAATGATCTCAAAAATTTTCCACCTCCTTGGAAATGCATAATCCTATGTACAGAAATGAAGAAAAGAGAGAGTACAGAGAGTGCAGGATGTTTAGATTAGTAGAGGAGGTGCCTTGTTTGAGAAAATCTCGATCTCTGAAATAAAATGGGTAATTCTTAGAGGTGCATTTACTTAGCATGTAGGTTGTTGATAACTGGGATGTTATCCTAGAAGAAGTAAAACCAGACCTAATGGAGTGGAAAGTATATTCAGGTTTTTTCCTGATGACTCGGGAAAGGAGATCAATAACACACCTAAGAATCCATGTCGGTGACATGGCAGTGGGATTGAGTTTGCCGATGACACCAAGCTATGTGGCGTGGTTGACATGCTGGAGGGAAGGGATGCCATCCAAAGGGACCTGAACAGGCTTGAGAGGTGGGCCCATGCAAACCTCATGAAGGCCACGTGCAAGGTCCTGCATATGGGTCGGGGCAATCCCAAGCACAAATCCAGGCTGGTTGCAGAATGGATTGAGAGCAGCCCAGAGGAAAAGGACTTGGAGGTGCTGGTTGATAAGAAGTGCAATCTGAGGCAGCAATGTGCATTTGCAGCCCAGAAAGCCAATGGCATCAAAATAAGTGTGGACAGCAGGTCGAGGGAGGTCATTAATTATCTCTTCTGTAACCAGTAAGATTTTGTAAGAAAACAACTCTCTATTTTGTACTTGATATAGTATTTGTATATATTATAAAGAACATTATAGACTGTAAAAGTGCTGGCTATTGATAACAGCCAGTAATATACAGCAGCACTGCTTGTATTTTGGTCACATGACTAAACATGTGTGTGCATGTTTCAGTGAGTTTCACAGAAGCCTATCCAAAGCTGGTTCCCTATAGGCCTCCTAGCCAGCTCATCTCTCCCCCATTGCTGCTCTCTGTTGTACTTAACATCCTCTTCAGCCTCAGCATGCAGATTTTTGGGTTTGTGATGGTCCAGGAGCAGCCTTGGTATTCCAAGACCAATATACACAGGTAGGTTTGTGTTGTTTCCAGCAGCTAGGACCATGCCAGTTGTGCCGGTCGCTCAACCCTCCTTCCCTCTCCAAGAAGGGTAGGGAGAAGAGGGAGAGTGATGAGAAAGAAAAAAACATGTGTGGATTAGATAAAGACAGTTTAATAGAACAATATCAGAAAAGAAAAATAATAATAATACCAATAATAACAGCAATAATAATAATAATGGCACAAGTTCCTCTCACTGCCCAGTGAATTGGCACCATCCTGAGCAGCATTCACGCGTTGTTCCCCTGGGCCAGCCCCATTTATATACTGTGCATGATGTTTATGGTACAGAATATTCAATTGGGCATTCTGTTGTTCTGTCTATACTTGTTCTCAGCTTCTATGGGAAGCTGGAAATAATCCTTGAAAAGCATAAACATTGCTTAGCAATAACTAAACCAATATGCATTGTTTGACATTCCTTTCATACTACATCTGAAACACAACCACCACTAAAAAGAAAATCAACTCTATCCCATCTGAAACTGGGACAGTCCCCTTTCTTGGGACTCTGGGTGACATAGGTCAGACCTGGTGGGACAAGTCTGCATGGTAGTATTGGTCAGCTTAACTGCAGGCCTCAGCAGCAGCTGCAGGCAGACCCTGTGCTTCCCCACAGGGAGCAAACGCATTCTACAGTGTTGTCTGCAGGTCCCTAAGCTCTTCAGCAAGTCTGCTGTGCAGTGCATGTGGTGAGCATGAAGAGTATTTGATTGCAGGGAGGATACCAGGGTAATCAAGTATGTTTGAGCACTACCAAGTTCACCAAGCTCACTCCAGCAGGTAAGATTGAGGATGCTGGCAATAACTTCCATCTTTGTGATAGCAGGAGCAAATCATGGCTGTGAGGGAGGTTTCATGATAGTAGTAGTGGAAGCTGGGGGAAAATAACCAGGACAGTGACAATTTGCTGACCAGTGTGACCCTCCTTTTCAGTGCTTGCCTCTCAGCGAACAACGCCATGGAGAATGATTCGTCTGTTTCCAGCCTGGGGCTCCATGGGATGAGAGACAGAGCCCTTGAGCAAACAGACAATGGCTACAAGAGCTATGAAAACACCACAGTGTGGCTGCTAAGTACCATCAACTGCCTCATCGTAGCACTAGTGTTTTCCAAGGGAAAGCCTTTCAGGCAGCCCATCTACACAAACTGTAAGTATGGGGAAAGAGGGAGGGATCTGTGAGGAAGTCAACTCAGGAGATCAATTCACTAGGGAAAAATTAAAACTTGACCAAAGTGATGCCAGCCAAAAAAAGCAGGAGCCCAATATTAGATTTCTAAATGACTAAAGGCTGCCTTTTCAGAAGTTTTAGTGCCAGTGGCTTCCTAAGCTGGGCCCAGACATTGTGCTTCTGTACTGCTAAAAACTTGATCCTGACCAATGGAGTTTGATACAAACTTTTAAGGAGTAGCAGGAAGGTGGTGCGGGCTGGTAGAAGCATTGTGTTACTTAATGCAGCCTGAATGAGCCATCTCTAGAAGAGCCAGAATTAGGTGGTTCCACTTTGCTTTAGTCTTTAGAATAAGTCTTGAAGAGCCCTATTCCTGTCTCCCCAAAGCATGCTGCTTGAGTGCTATTTGACAGAACTCATGTTCAGAGCATTCTTTTGGGCCCATCTCAGAAAAAACCACAAAATGACATTTGTGTATTTGCAGAGGCCCTGTTTCCTGTTCCAGAACCAGAGGCATTTACCATTTGCTACCTCTATGGCCAGTAACTGTTTTAAAGAGGAAATATCAAAGGAGGCAATAACTTGAAGGGGCAGTAGTGAAGTCTAGTAGGTCTGTTCTGCCTCTGAAAGACTGTCACCTGAAGGGAAGATGACCACATGATTGTGGCAGTTCTGGAAGTTGCAGTGAGGAATAGGAGAGCTGTTCTTTTTCTCTGTGGGACAAATCCTGCAGCTGTCTCTCAGGCAAAGCTCTGTTCATTTTTTTTTGGCTGAAGAGTTAAATTAATGTTGCAGGTTTCGTGGCTTTGCTGTTTCGGTGTAGTAATAGTGAGGAGGAGACATTTCTTCCAGATAGCAGAAGAGTGGGTCATCAGACTTCCAGAACCAAGCAAAACCAGAGTGGACGGCTATGGGGGGTGAAGTTTGGTGCATGATAGATGAAGAGAAAATTAATTTACTCATCATTGGAACATTTTCCTCTGGATGGGGAGGGCAATAGATTCTTCATTGCTTAGACTCTCTAGAATCTGATTGAAGGCAAAGTCTTGATATGACTGAAAATAAGGGCAGAGATCCTAACCATATCAAGAAGAGCAAGACTATATCTTGGACATTTTTCTGAATGGCAGGAGACACTGAGATGAGACAAACTCACTGGAAGACTCTAAGACTTCTCAGATGTGAGAGACCAGATCAGATGTTGAAAATAGTATTTTCGCATTTTAAATCTGTGGCTACAAGGCTTGTCCCAGCCTCACATATACCTACTTGACTGAGTAAAGCTGAGATTTTACTATGGTTTTTTTTTTTTTTTTTGCTGATAGTTCCTTTCTATCTCATGCTTTTTTTTTGGCTCTTTGAAACAGAAAATGATAACAATCTTCCATAGTAAAGGTGAGCAGTTGAGATTGCTCATAAATGTGTGGTTTTATGTGCTTGTTCTTGTCCCCTCAGATGTGTTTGTACTGGTGCTCATAGTGCAGCTGGGCATTTGCCTCTTCTTGGTGTTTGCTGATATTGATGATCTCTATTCTAAGATGGATGTGAGTATTGTTGCTGTGGGTGGGTTTTCCTCCCACTGCCAGGCCTATTATAAGTGGGATTGTTTTAACAAAAGGCAGACTATTGCAGGGATATATGAGACCTCTAAAAACAAATCAAATTTAAAGAGATGGATTTTAGAGGATGGGATTGAAGAACCTTCTGAGATACAGTAGCTCCAAACTAAGATCTGTGCATTCTTACACCTGGACAGCTCCACATATATGTCTGATTGTTTCAGTGTGTTGTCCATGACAGTGCTAAGCTTCCCATGCTTGGTGTGTTGGCTTGATAGTTGTGAAGTCAGTAGAAGAAAGCGGCCTGCAAGTTTAAGCTAAAGCACCATGCCTTTGTGTTTCTCAGGCTGTGCTACTCTGCACACAGATCCTCTCACAAAGAAGATCTGCCAGTTCACACTCAGAACATCTCTCAGTTCTCAGTCCCCAATATTTTCAGGCTCCCTCAATTTCAGACATCCCTCAATTTCCTAAAGCAGCATTTGGCTTTAGAACAGTTGTAGAGAAAGACTAGTGGGCCTGTCATGGCAATAGAACATCTGTCTTGGTCCTTAATTAATAAACACTAATAGGGCTTGGCTTATTTAGCCTGGCAGAATGGAAGCTGGGAGTTGCCTTGTGCAAATCCATCTTAGAGGAAATGCAAGAGAGGGATAAAATCTACATCAGGCATAGGACAGGGTTGTCAGTGGACCTGGCAATTAGTTTGTTGAGTCTGGGAGGCGTTAACCTCCTCCAGTGTGACACTCTCACTGCCTTGTAGTAAGAGGCACAGGAACACAACAACAGCAACGCACCGCTATTTTTTCAGTACATCTCTCATCAGAAAGGTGAAGTGTCCTGGCTTTGGATAACAAATATTGAACAAGATGCTGCTTCCAGCCCTGTATCTTTGAGTGACAGTTAGCAAGTGGATTTAGAAATGGAAATAATGAAACACAGAAAGAGAAATACAGAGAAGGGGAATGGACCTGGATTTTGAAGGCCAAGCAGCCTAGCTAAGGCTGTCTCACAGTGCAACTGTTTCCAGAGCACTGGCTTAGTGGGCAGACCAAGTTAAAGAATCTGCCACGAGATGGCACTTTAAAGCAAGTCTTAGTCCTGTGGTGGACTGTTGTGACAACAGGACGTTGTCAGCACTGCAGCTGTGAGGGGCTAAAATGCCTTTGGGGAGAACTGCAAAACTCCCAGGCTGTCTGGAGGGAATACACTGGATTTGCTGAGAAGAGAAAAGGGAGGAGTGGTGATAAGAAATTCTGTAATAGCCTAGCTGTGGAGAAACTGCTGATCCAAATTTTGGATCCGAGCTGCATCTCCAGAATAAGTTGAGTTAGAGCCAGAAACCCAGTGCTGGGTTTGGAGCTGAAATACTCGAACTTTGAACTATTTCTTATATTAGAAAGAAAGAAAGCGTTTAGATTTCCTGTTGCAGTTCTTAAGTAGAATTTTCTCTGCTGCAGCATAAGCTTAAATGCATCTTTATCAATAATTCCTTAAGACAAGTAGCTATATTGGCTCATCAGCAGTGTACAGCCAATGTGGGAGTCTGGCTTTTGATGACACAAAGCTGGTGAGGGGTCTAGAGAACAAGTCCTGTGAGGAGTGTCTGAGGGAGCTGGGGTTGTACAGTCTGGAGAGAAGGAGGCTGAGACAAGACCTTATCACTCTCTACAACTACCTGAAAGGAAGTTGTAGCAAGGTGGGGGTTGGTCTCTTTTCCCGAATAGCAAGTAATAGGACAAGAGGAAACAGCCTCAAGTTGCACCAGGGGAGGTTTTGATTGAGTATTGGAAGAATTTCTTAAAGAGTTATCAAGCACTAAAACTGGCTGCCCACCGAAGTGGCTGAGTCCCCATCCCTGAAGATATTTAAAAGACAGGTAGACATTTGCTTAGGGACATAGTTTAGTGGTAGAGTTGGCAGTGTTAGGTTTACGGTTGGACTCAATGATCTTAAGGGTCTTTTCCTACCTAAAAGATGCTATGATTCTACGATAAAAGCTCCTACCACTGTCTAGTACACGCACATGTGGTTGAACAGTTTCTCCTGCTTTTTTCCCAGCTTGTTTGCACCCCTACCACGTGGCGGATCTCCATGGTGATAATGCTCGCAGTCACACTTGCTGTGTCCTTCCTTGTTGAGGTGAGCATGCTTCACTGAATGTACCTGTCAGCACTAACTAGAGAGATGAAAGGGTCAGATCACACTCCTTCTCCCTCCTCAGCCCAGCTTGGGAATATCTGTTAAAACAGGAGCCATTGCTGCTACCTCGCCCTTACTCTTTCCTCAAAGCCCCACACCTGAGTGATTAGATATAGGGGAATGCAAAGCCCAACCACCTTTTCTTTCCTTTGGTGAATGGGATTTCTCCCTGCCCCAGGATAGAGAAATCTGGGCAGTCTTTGGTGTTTCCTACTCACATCCTGAAGACTGTCAGAAGGGGCTGGTCTCAGTTTTCTGGTACAGAGTGCTGGTGGAATTGGTGTGAGAAGTGGTGAGTAAAGGGCTATTTAAGGGATGTGGAAGAGTGGAGCAGGGTGGGAGATCTGAATCTCTACTACTTGGCCCATGTGTTTCTTGTGGATGAAGAGGGAAAACTGTCCAGGTCCTCCACAATCTTCCTTTTACTCTTGCTTTTACAGGAAGCTGTCATTGAGAACAGACCCTTATGGCTGCTGCTGAAAAAGACCTTCCGGTACCACTCAAAGAGCCAGTACAAGAGACTGCAGCGAGTATTAAAGCAGGACTCAGCTTGGCCACCTCTGAATGAAACCTTCTTCTCAGATTCTGTGACAATATCAGTAGAGGGAAATATGGGAGGCCACAGTAATCCAACATTTGACAGCAATGAAGATGCACTTTGAAGGAAACTGCAGAGGACACATGTCCAGGACAGTTGCAGTTGGCTGTAGAAGGATTACCTCAGAGACATAAGAAAAGAGGAAGGACCAACCCATCATGTTCCCCCATTCTAAGCGTTATTTTTAAATAAATTAACTGAAAGCAGAAAAGCTGGCTGCATTAGCATAAAGCCACAACAGCGTTTCTCCTGTCCCCTTGCCCATGTATGAATAACTGCTAGCTGTAAGTGGAACAGCTTGCTGAATACTGGCAAACTATTCATGGTTGAAATGCCCCATTGCTGCATTATGCAATCCATAAAGCTGGGGGCTCCTCCAGATGAGAAGTAGCTAATTCAGACACCAGAACTCCTCTGGGGAGATCCCCTTTGAGAAAACAAGTAGAATTTACTCCTGATAGAGGCTGCTTAACATAAGCAGGTCCTAGGATTCCTGTAGCTCCTGGGGTTTCAGATACTTCTACCTGATGTCTGGTATTTGTTAGGGTTTTTCCCCCTTCTGGTAATATTTGGATTTCTGGAGCTGGAAGGAGCTGCAAATAACCAAAGCCTTCTAGAAGCATCCACTCCTAGCGCCATTGTGCTCTTCCCGTGATGGCAACAACACAGAGCTCTGTTGCAAGCTCACCGCTACCAGGCAACCTGTTTGCCCTCTTCTCAGTTTAAAACACCTGGTACTTGCATTTTCTGCGTGAAAAAAATCTGTTGACCTATAGAGGAACAAGATTTCATTGTTTAACAGTTCTTTTTTGAGGTAGGTATTTGTTTGGGATATCCATTTAAAAAAGGTAGAATGAAACACACGATAACTGCAAATTATGATCTCATTCTGTGGGTCTACAAGGACATGCTGTCCCTTGTGGTGCGAGCTTGCTCTACTGGAGTGGCTGCTTCATGGATGGGCTGCTGCCTGGCATCAGCTCCTGGTTTTCAGTGGCAAAAGAAGCAGATATTGAGCGGGTTACTACTGCCAAGGACCTAAGCCCTGAATTAAAAGACAGGGAGCCAATTAGGTCTCAGAATAATTTTATTAAATTTGGAGGCATGCTTTTAAGTTGAACCATCTGAGGTTTTGGCTCTGGTTTCCAACCGTAATTGCACGTGCTACACACCACAAGTCATTCATCAACTCATGTCACCTTTGATGGTGACTTTTACTCACTCTGCTGTGCTGCTGCTTCTGTACATAAAAGCAACAGCACTGCACGTTTCTGCAGGTTTTACCTACTCAAAAAAAGCAGCTTCTACTGGCACATACTCTCTCAGGCCTCTGATGCTGGGCTGACTTTCTGCTCACCCTATTTTACAATCTCTGTCCCCATCTGGGTGAAACAACAAGGTATCAGTAGGACGGTCTCAGAGGAACACTTCCTTCTTTAGATAAGGCACACAGGGGAGTTGTCCCCTCTGAGCTGCACAGATTGTTTTTCACAGCTGGAGCTTGCCCATGCTTTTCCTGGGTGGGGCTGAGGAGCATTTTAGGAGCACTTCAGTGCTAGGAAATACTACAGCGCTCTTGCCTTTCCATGGAAACCCAGGGAATCAGGCAGATTGTGGGTAATGTAAAGATTCTTTTGGTCTTTTAGAGTGAAAAGTCACTCTGGAAAACAAATAGCAAATCAGAAGAGATTATGGATTGTTTTAATTCAACATGTCTGTACTGGCACAGTGTTTGAAAAGAACTTAGCTTGAATCAAAAGATAACTGATAGTATTTTTCTAAAAAGAAAAAAACAAAACAAAACCAAAAATGTTTCAACATGAATAAAACATTTATTTGACTCAAAGCAGTTTTTTCCTCATTTTAACCTGTCACAAAGCCACACAACTTGACACAGACCAGAAATGGTTCACATTTATTCATTAAAGTGTCTCCAAAGTTAGGGAGAATTCCCAGTTTGCAGCAAAGTCCATCGGAAAGTGAAGGGTAGATGCTGTGTGCACTCCTTGCAAAGAGGAGGTCAGTGGAGCTATTTCTGCCACCCACTGTTTGAGATACAGCAACATTTCCCTTGGGGACAAAACTCCTTTATATGAACTCCCGTGCACGAGAAACATGTTGCTCCATAGGATAACCTGGCAGCTGCAGTACCATTGCAGACCAGACGCATCATTTATGTTTATGTCACAATGGAAGTTATAGAAGTATCAGTTTGTGGCAAACCTGTGGGTCAATGAGATAAGAGACTGTCTTGTCTGCTGCTGAAATACAGCCCTACCTGCAAGAGAGCAGAATTCAGAGGCTGGTGGTGGTGCTGCTCTTTCAGGTTCCATCTTCCTGTGCAAGTCCAGTGTCTCCAGCCGAACTGGGGCATATTTTATCATCTCCCCTCAGTGATGTCAGCCACAGCCCAATGGACAGAGCTCTGCAGTGTCCCAGCTGCCTTAAGCTGCTTATAACTCTGGCCGTCGGGAGGCAAGCCATGTCTTACACACATCCTGCTGCAGAAACCAGCACATACTGCTCACACTGCTCTGGTGAGACCTCACCTGGAGCACTGTGTGCAGGTCTGGAGCCCTCAATATAAGAAGGACATGGACCTTATGGAGCAGGTCCAGAGGATGGCCACAAAAATGCTCTGGGGGTTGGAGAACCTCTGTTATGAGGACAGGCTGAGGGAGCTGGGGTTGTTCAGCCTGTAGAAGAGGAGGCTCCAGGGAGACCTAATAGTGGCCTTCCAGTACCTGGGAGGGGCTACAGGAAGGCTGGGGAGAGCCTGTTTACAAAGGCCTGCAGGGACAGGACGAGGAGCAATGGGTTTAAACTG
>JAOTQQ010000052.1:13833510-13901244 GCA_026546715.1 Gallinago undulata | reverse complement strand
GAGGCCCCTTCCCTGGAGACATTCAAGGTGAGGCTCAACGAGGCCCTGGGCAACCTGGTCTAGTTGGGGGTGTCCCCACTGACTTGGGGGGGTCAGACTAGATGACCTTTGAAGATCCATTCTAGCCCAGATGATTCTATGATTCTATGATTCATATGCACACGTCAAGCCCCTGTGCTCTACTCCCTCACCTTTGGTGGAATATCAGAGGTTCCACTTCACATCCCAGTGCTGGGCTGTCCCCTCAAACTTGTACTGGGAAATGTATTTAGGGTCAGGATGAGAAATAGGCAGAAATAAAAGCTTTAACCATGTTCAGGATTTACATCCGCATTTTTCAGTTTGAGTGTCTCTCTAATTTGAAAGAATTTTAAACTTCTGGAAACCAGGAGGGCATAAGCAGTAACAGGCATAGTCCCATCCGCGGTCTGGTCCATGCTCCTTCTGCCTGTCCTCGCCTGCTGCGCACACAAGAGGCAGGGGTAGTGTAGGCTCTGGGTTCTGTCTGTTTGAACTTGCTGCTCCGCACTCCCAGCTCGTACTGCTGACAGAGCAGTAGGGAAACACAAATACAACTCACGCCACTTGATGAAAAGAGTTGATTTGTAGGAGCAAATTCTGAGGCCGCCTAAGGACAGAGACAGACTGACAGCCCTGGATGTGGCTTCCACAGTCCCTGTCTGCAGCCCAAGCTATCCAGACACAGCTGAGGAATCCCCCGAAGGACTGAAGCTCCAGGCTCCCTTTCTCCTTTTGTGACTGGCAGTGGACACCAATTGGACAGATCCTCAGTGATCTTTGCCAGCAGACACTGTCCATCCTGGTTAGATTTCTACAGCTAAATCAAAGGGGCAGGCTCTCTGGAGTGCAGCCAACCCACTGAGCCATGCAGCCACTCTGCACAGCTCATTTCAAAATCTGATTTTCCTTTTGAAATACACTTGTCCTAGTTAATGAAAGAAGAAAATAACTTTGGGTTTTGTCCTTCCCATTTTTTTATGACTTGTTTATCTTGCTACAGTCATCACGGTTTTTGTCTACTCGTCGGCACTCTAGAGCTCAGTCTGCTTGGCAGAACACACAACCAACCAAAGAACAAAGCTCCATTTGAAAGATGCAGACCCTTGCCAGTCAGAGCTGTAGGTGTACACACTATTAACAAACCAGAAACTTTTACAATCACAGAATCATGGAATAGTCTGGGTTGAAAAGAACCTATAAAAGCCTATCTAGTCCAACCCCCTTGCAATAAGCAGGGACATCTTCAACTTGATCAGGTTGCTCAGGGCCCTGTCTAATCTGACCTTGAATGTTTCCAGGGATGGAGCATCAATTTCTTCTAGATGATAGATCGCTCCAGGTAAAGGAGCATCCTATTTCAAGAAGAGAGTGAGGCTGGAGAGAGAAAGAAGACATTGGGAGATCATAACAGGCTTTCTCCTGAACTTACAGGTTACTTGGGAGATGCTGGAAGAAGTGGTTTTGGACCTGGGACAGAGAACAGGAGGCACATTTCATTTATGTCTTACTCGTCTCTCTCCCCCCACCCAAGACCAGGTAGATCTTGATTTGATAGCTCTAAGCCATGAAAACCAGCAATGCTCTTTCAGCCATTCTCCAATGAACAAAGTTTTACTACTGGATGCAATCACATGCACATGCCAGCCAGCGTCCAACACTACTCTGAGCAGAACTGCCTGTTGCTGTAAAGCTGGCAGCTGCCTTCTGTTCCTTGTGCTGCACCTCCAGCCTGCCACTCCGTTCCTCCTTGGGATCACCCTTACACAGAGCTCACTGCCTGCTCTCCACTGTCTGAAATGAGAGCCTTAAGCTGTCTCTCATGATGTTCTGCTACTGCTCTTGTTAAATGTTTACAGCCTTTCAGGCACAAGTCATATGGAAGCATCCCATCCTTTTGATGCAGACTGTGGAGCAGGAATGTGGACACGCCAGCCTATGGTTTGAGTCCAAGGCTCTAAGCAAGTCGGACATTCATCAACTGGACCAGTTTATTTGTCCTCAAGAGAAATGGAGAACATCACCAAGAACAGAAAAGAAACGAGGGATGTCACCCTTATGCCCTGGAGGGCAGCTGGAACAAGTGGCAGATTAGCAGTGTGTGGTCTGTGGTGTGGGCTGGGAACACTGAAGAATATATGGTGGTGTTTCATACCAGAGATACTAAACGCTTGTTGCAGCTGCCTCTTAAACTTCAAGGGAGGGGAGATTGCTCATTTGTATGGACCATGTTGTGTCTGATTAACTGTACGCATTACACTGAGTACAGCCAGACTTACTTGCTGAAATAAATATAAATTTAATTATAAAACTCTTTTGGCTTCTTTGAGGACAGAGGGTGCTGCTTTACTGCTCTCTGCAGATTACCTGCTGGTTTCTTTACACATCAAAAGAACCTTTTGGCATGGCTACAGCTTCCCATTTCCTTACAGCTGAATGGACACCTGGTACCTGAGCAAAAATAGAGCTTTATTAGTTCACAAAAAAGTAAAGGGACCTGAAGAGCAGTAAGGTGGCACATGCTGTGCACCAACAAAGGAAGAGAGTTCAAGTTGTGAAAAGTGAGAGGATGAAAAAGGCAGGCAGCCCCAGCGTGTCCCTCTCCTGTCCCCCTGTGCCTCCTCCTGCAGTGTGGCTCTGGGCAGGGAGCTCTTTGTCCTCCAGATTTGCCCCACTCAGAATCTGCCAAAACCCCAGTTCCTGACTAAGCAGCTGAAAAGGGAGGGGAGTCAAGTGTCTCCAGCAGCTGTTCAAAGCTGGAGTTGAACTGCAGAGGTTTGCGTTGCCCTCTGGAGGGGCTTCCTTTCCATAGCTGTCCAGTGAAGATGGGGACGCAGCCTTCTGGTTTTACCAGAAGGGAAGGCTGCAAATGCCTGTTGGCATAACCCGCCCTGCGCAAAGTCAGAGGCCTTGCCTGGCATCTCAGGGACAGGGTGGCAAAGGCAGAGCTCTGGACAAGCTCTCCAGGGCTCTCACCTTACCCTCACTGCTCTCTTCTTGCTCTCTGAAATACCAGACCTCACCACACGTCTTTGGTGCCTGTAAAAGCCAAGGCAGAGATCTGTCAGACCCAAGTTGCCTTCCCCACCCTAGGCTCTCTCCTCTGCCTCAGTCGGGGAGGTGGCCAGGTGAGGTACGTAGGTAAGATAACTCGTAGCAATATACAGCCACGGTACCCAGGCAAGGCAGAGTGTGTTTTGGCTCCAGCTACAACAATCATACACAAAATGCCCAGATCTCCTCGAGAAGCCGCTCAGTGATGCTGCCTTGGACATGTCCCACCACGTTCCTCTGAATAAAACACAGCCCTGGGGTTGCACACTCATGCTGAAGGCTTCACCTGGGCTGTGCTATGGAAGGGGGAAGATAAAGACTCTCGGGAGGGCTACGATTCAGGTTTGCCTTAATTGTTCTCTTGTGGAGAGCACCAAAACAGTTTGTCCTAGTAAGCTGAGAGGCTTAGAGCAGTGAGTGCTTGTGCCAGGTGAACAAATCTGGGGGAAGGGACCAGAAGCAATCAGTGTTTCTGAGATGCCTTTATCCATTGATTTTCCCCAAGACAGAGCACCATGCCCTGCCCCCTGACAACTTTCAGCTCATCTGCATGAAGGTCCTAATGTTTTGTTTGCTTTGCTGGTAGGTGACATGTTTTAGAGCAATTGCCCAGCTCTTTCTTCCCCACAGGTGCACAGCTGAAGGGGGTACCACACAGAGCAGCACGCTCCTCCTGAGCTCGCTGGGGATGAGAGAAGCCTAGTGCTGGTGGGATCTGGCTCTGTAAGAGCAGTGTCCTGTGGGGACTGACCCACTACCCTCTCCAGGATGCTGGATTAGTGCACAGAGAGGTGTTGTAATGGTACAGGTATAACACCTCTGATACCTGAACCATGTACAGTGCCAGTAGATACCCAGCAAGTGTTTGAATCATTTCAGCTGTTACTGGAAAGTTCACTGCACTTACCAACAACATGTCTCAGCTGCACTTCTCTAGAGATCAGGACAAACCCAAGTGACTTCTAAGTAAACTTGCCTTCTTGGCTCCCCTGCCTGCTAATGAGGTGAAGAATGCAGTCACTAAGCCTGTGGTCT
Organism: Gallinago undulata; assembly: GCA_026546715.1. Taxonomy (NCBI): domain Eukaryota; kingdom Metazoa; phylum Chordata; class Aves; order Charadriiformes; family Scolopacidae; genus Gallinago; species Gallinago undulata. The sequence goes on along the minus strand of JAOTQQ010000052.1, from coordinate 13,897,137 downwards.
GTTTAAAGCTCTAAAAATGTCAGTCATCTCAGACATCTGGTAGGACTGCACTTAGTTAACCCAGCCTGTGCGATGCCTGGGGCACGGCAGGCAGAGGTAGAAGAAGGGCACTCAGGGTAAGAGATCCAGGTGGCAATTGATAGCAGTAGGGCACTGGGACAAAGGGTTTGAAATCGAGCATGCCTTTGCTTTTCAAATGCTTTGTTCAGCTGTTCAGTACAGCTAAGTTTATTTTGTAACTTGGTATCAGACACTCACCAGTGATGGGAATAAATCTGATCAGAGCCCAGGGAAGGAATGAGAGGAGGGCAGAATGATGGGAACATCAGGAGAAACACAAAACCAGCAGAAATTAACAAGAAAAAAATACAGGTGGTGCTGGACAAATGTAAATTCTGACGAACACTGCTGTGCAGGTCTTATTGCAGACTGGTTGGTCACAGGAATAAATGGCATGATCCTGCTAAGTAAGGTTACCAGAACCTGAGTTCACAGAGGACCATTGCCCCACTGCAGTTAAGGTCTGGGCTGTGCTTTACTGAGCTTGGACAGGGATTTTGCAGAAATCACAAGAGTGTGAGGCTGGTGGGGACCTGATGTGGTTATTTTGTCCATCTCCCTGCTCTGAGGCAAGTTCTATCTATCCTTAGATCATCCTTGTCAAATTACGTCCTGCTTTTCCTAAAGTCTTCTATTGTATGAGATCTACTGTCCTAGGCAGCCGCTTTGAGTATTTTACTATTTTTTCAGTTAGAAAATCTTCCTCAATATCTATACTAACTGTGAAAATCTAATTGTTTAATCTAAAAAGAAATTAGTCTGATTGCTCCTTGTCTCTAATAGGAATAGAAAAAAAAAATAGTTGACTGTCGTCTTCTATGTATAGTAAGAGTGGTTCTGTTTCCCTTCAACCTTCTCTTTTCTAGTTTAAATAAACTCAATTATTTAACGTTTCCTCATGGCTCATGTTTTCCAGACTTCTCAGCTCGTTCTCATTTGGACTGTTGCCATTTAGGTTGTACCTTCCTAGAGCCTGAACTCCGGCTGAGGACTTGCTAATAGCGAGTCAAGAGGAATTATTTCCTCTCATCTTACTGATCTCACCAACCTCTTGGTACTGTGGCTCAGAGTGAAAGTCACATTTTTGGCAAAAGGAAACAACCTGGAGTTTGCTGTATCTCCTTCTCTGTCATACACCTGCTTGACCACTGCCTCCTCATTTTGTACTTGCTTCCTCCAGCTACTCAGTGCAGCATTTTACTGAATTTCATATGGTTGATTGACAAACATCCCAAAATCATGCTGCATTGTTTCTTTCCTCTAAAGCAGGTGCTTCCATCAGCTCAGTGTCATGAATACCTTTCAGTTGTCCTCTCCATCCTGTTATCCAAGCTGCTAACAAAAACATGAACATTTTGTATCCCTCTGGATGGACAGTGAAGCACTGACACCTAGTTAGGGTTCAACCTTTCAGCTCATCATAAAAGGATCCTATTTCTCAGTATCTCCATATCTCATGGGGAGCTCTGTCAAAAGGCTAAATGTGCCACATTAGCTGCTTCCCTCTTGTTCCCCAGAGCATCTTTATGTTAGAAAGGAAATGAGATTGGTTTGATAGGATCTTCCCCTGACAGATCCACGTTAGTTGCTCCTTATCACTTTATTATCCCCTCGGTACTTACAAACTGACGCTTAAGAATTTTCTCTCACATCTCTCTGTGTTTTCAAGTCGGGTTGACTGGCCTGAAATTTTCTGAGTCCTTCTCTTTTGCCTTTTCAGGTGCTGGCTCCACAGCTTGGTGGAGTGGGGCTGGAGATGTCCCACACAGCTTGGGGAGCACTTTGCAAGCACAGGCTGTGGTGGTAGCGGTGGGCATCCTGCTGCCCCACACAGGAAAACTGTTGTGACTCCAGTCCAGAGACTGGAGGTTGTATTCCTGTAAATGAAACACACCTCACCCTGGATGATGAAAATAGAGAGAACCAGTAACACCACCCAACTAATGATACCTCTCTTGAGTTTCATTCTCCTGGAGAGTTACAAGAGGCATTGGCTGGTGGTAGGCAATTACCTGCTTATGGTGGGTTGCACTTTTTATCTCTGTGTAGAAACCTTCTGCCTCAAGAACATTCACAAAGGGACTTGGTGTAAGGGCTGGCTACAAAACCCTTAGAAATAGACACTGCTTCTGAAAACCAGGGAGTGGAATGACTGCAAGTGTGCCACATCCAGGGAGCTGCATGGCAGTGACTGATGTGCAGAACGGTGTGGTGGACAGACTTACCATTGTCCTCTCAGAGGAGAGGTATAGACAAAGGGGAACAGTTTATTTATGTTGAAATCTGATTCAATTCAGGCTTTAGGCAGTCCAAACTGACAATGCTAAAAAGAAAAGAAATATATGGATTTTTCCACCACCACCTTGATTTTTCAGGATTCTCTAGTTTTTGGTCCATTTTTGCTGTTTCATGGACACAACTACAGCCGGCAAGACCTCCTCTCCCCCCCACCCCCCCTCCCCCCGCCAAAAAAAAAAAGAAAGGATCTGGTTAGACTATGCAGAGCCAGCCCCAGGTGCAGTGAAGATGACAATTGCTCTTTGGTTATCCTAGGGTCAGACAGCCTGGTCTCTTCTTGCTCTGTTTCAAAGAGAAGAAACGTGGATAAATGCTTTTATTTCCTCAAATGCCTGCCTAGTGGAAAGCGCTTCTCTAGGATGGAGCGGCATATCGAGGGAGCCTTAGGGGACTCCAGACATGCTGCGTCGCAGTCCCTGGGTATTGTTCTCACTCCCACCTTGGGGAAGGAGAATTTAGAAGAATTCCTGATTTTCCATCACTGGGGAAATAATCTGTGTGCAAAGACTCGCCTCTTTATGGAGTTTAAGTCCCCTGGTCTCAACAGTGACAGAGAATTGCTTCCTTGTGGCTGAGCCAAACCAGGAGCCATTGTCTTTATTCACACAAACATGTACTTTATTCCAGGACAATAACACAGTACATTTTTCCTGCCTGGATAAATGGTTGTTTTCAGACTTTGTGACAGAAAGAGAATGGGGGTAGACAGAGCAATTTCAGGTTAATGCCTGAAAAATGTCTCAGACAACATGGAGAGCTGGGGACATGAGAGACTGGAAGATGTACAGTGGGTCTCCCAAGCCTGCCTGCTGCTGTCATGCCTGCCAGGGGGACTAGTAGGAGCCCCCATCTCTCCCTGCCTTGCAGGGAACCATCCTCCATGCTGTTCAAGAGCCCTCTGTTGGCCAGCTGCACTTCTCCAAAGGAGGCATCCAGCCCCTGTGCTCTTTCCTTGTAACTCAGGCAAAATTTGAACCAAAACTGGTGTTTGAGGCAATGCCCAGAGCCAGTGGGAAATTTCAGACCAAATCCACACCTGAAAACCACTGCTCCAGCGTGCATCTCCACTGCACTGAAACCAAGCCCAGGCTTGGACAGTGTGATGTCCCCAGAGCAGATGCTTCTTTCTGACATGCTGGAGGTGGTCCCTGGCACTAACGTGGCTGCCCTGGGGTCAGCTTTGTGCAGGGATGCAACACTCTCCTACCCTTCTCCTGGACAATGTCCCTTTGAGCCCTGTGCAGAGCCACCTCCCTGGCACGGGATGGCAGTTGCCTTCCCTCCCTTACCACCAGAGGTCTACTCCAGCCAGTCCCACCCCAGTGAGTACAGAGAAGCCAGGAGGCAGAAAAACATGGTCTTACATAAGGGCTTTACACGTGAGAGTGGATTTTCCTCCCTCTCCTGGGAGCCGTATAAAAAGCATGTGCACAGTGAAGCAGCAGATGGGGCCATGGTGAGAGCTGACTTTAACACTGGCCTGACTTCAAGTCAGTAACTTCATTGAACATTGCTTGACCCCACCAGCAACAGCATTGTGAAAATAACGTGATCAGATGGAGGAAAAATTTTGGAAGGATCATTGTGTGCTCCTCAACAAGGATGAAGAAAACGAACTGGTAAGGAGTGGAGGACAGTGCTGGGTTTTAGTTTTCTTGGGTGCCTCTCTTTCCACATGCCCATTTTGGATATGCCTCTGCTGCTTCTTCATCTTCACTCCCTATTTGGGCACTGTGTCTTCAACATAGCCTTGATAAAAGAAAAACGCTGGATCAGTCCTTGCTGACTTTGAGATTGATTTTTTCAAAGAACTAAGTAAGGAACAGAGCAAAGAGCTAAGTCTGGAAGCACGAAACATGGAAGAGAACTCTTTGCTTACCAGAAGTCATATGGCCAGGAAGCAGTGTCCCTTTCCCCACTGTTTGTTCCATTGTCTTTTCCATCCTAATTGTGAGGATCTCTACTAGTGGGTACACTTTCCCTTACTGGGCCATCATGTGTAAGAAAGCAAGTCATAAGGAAAGTGCCTACAAATTAGTTTAATCCCGGACAATTGTCTGAAGTAGTTATTAGATCACTTCTCCTGAAATTTAAGGGTCTTTCTTTGCTGCTTACCAGGTCTAGGAAGATTGGGCAAATGACCAAAGTCTATTGCAGCTGTCATGGCAGGAATCCCTTGTTTCTCAAGGGATCTTTGTTTCTCTTTTACAGCAGCTTTTATGGAACTGCTCTCTTTTTACAAGGGTTTTTTATTAGTGTTAATAGAATCTACTTTCTGTCTTTGATTGTATTTGATTATTGATTATGCACAACAGCCTGGAATGACTGCTCTAAGTGAGTGCTTTGCAAACACAATGAGTTGGAAACTCTTCTACCTGCTAACATGGAGTGATTACAAAGAGTATGGTGAAGGTGGGGGTAACTTCTAGCCATGCACTTGCCCAGCCCCATACCCACACCTCTTCCCCAGCCTTCCCTGCTCTCCCATCCCTGTGGGGAGATGGATGAGGTGGGGGTCCCACACATCTCCTGTTATTCCAGGCTCCTTGTTTTCCAGGCCTGCATTCATAGCAGGATTTTCATAAATGCACTCCAAAAAGGCAAGTAGATGAAAATCTCCTTGAATTTCCTTAGCTGTAGACATTGTGGTTTGTCTTCCTACACTGAAAACACCATTTGTAGTTATTGATTTAAACTTCTGTGGCCTCTGAAGGAATAGCATTTTGTGTACAGCAGGGCTGCACATCTGAAAGCTACAGAGCTGGTTTGAAATGGATTTTGCTAACCTGGTATAAGGGCTGCATGATTATCTTTATTTCAGTTGAGCTGCATTGATTTCAGCTTAGTTTGTTGATTATGATCAGAGCTCAGATAAATCAAGTTAATTGCTCTCTCAAACCTAAATAGGTGCTTACTCCATGCCTTTAAATTACTTGAAAATGATATTTGAAGTTAAACCAGTACAATTGTTTGTAAAAGCCCTCTCCAAGGAGCTCTGCTTTGTTGCAAACTCTATCCTGTAAAGCACTTGTTGTCCTTCTGCCATTTCTTTGATGTATATTTCAGATGTGGGACTTCCTCATTCTTAGTTGTTTGTTTTTTTTTTTTAAATATAATTTAAAACACCATTCCCTCCCCCTTCTCTCTACTACCTAAGCCAAGTCAATCGGTTATACTATTCCACCACATTGTGTACTTTAGTTGGCGAGCTATTCTGGAAAAACTCGGTGTGGTCACAGGTAGTTGTACAAGACCATTTACCACCTCTGCCTGTGTCTGTGGGCTCACTTGATACGTCCTCAGGGGCAAGTGCCTTATGCACCCACTGCCCTGTGGGTGGGTGGGTAATTGTTGTCTGTGGTTTGAGTTAGGCATCTCACCTCAGTGATGGCACAGGATTGCTCCTGCAGCTCCCTGCACAGGCCTGTCCTGCAGCATCCCTGCTGGTGCCAGAGCATTGGGCCAGGCTTGCCTGTGACGCTGCTGCTTCCTCCACTCCTGGGTGCAGGTGCTCTCCTGCCCTCACCATCAGCCCTAGGGTGAAGTCGCAGGGATTTCCTGGGCCGGGCTTTTGGAATAAGGTAGAGAACTGGCAGGTGAGTGGGAAGTGCCCTGTATAGGGGAACACATGGATTGCAGCAGCAGGAATAGAGTCAGCCGATGGACAGCAGTGGGTGAACACAACAAATTAAATCTCCTTTTCTAGGTTTTCATCTCAGACTTAAATCAAAATTATTTTCATAGAACCATAGAGTGATTTGGTTTGGAAGGGACCTTAAAGACTACCTAGTTCTAATCCCCCTGCCATGGGTAGGGACACGTCCCCCTAGATTGGGTTACTCAAAGTCCCTTCAAACCTGGCCTTGAATACTTCCAGAGATGCGGCATCCACAACTTCTCTGGGCAACCTGTTCCAGTGTCTCACCACCCTCGCAGTAAACAATTTCTTCCTAATACCTAGTCTAAATCTCCCCTCTTTCTGTTTAAAACCATTCCTCCTCATCCTATTGCTTTACTCCCTGATAAGGGTCCCTCCCCATCTCTCCTGTAGGCCCCCTTTAGGTATTGTAATGTTGCTATAAGGTCTCCCTGGAGACTTCTCCAGGCTGAACACCCCTAACTCTCTCAAATAAGCTTTTTCCCAAATAAAATTTTATACAATCTGCCATGGCATGGGTGGTACAAGGTGAGTCCCATCATTGGGGCTGCCTGGGTTTCTGCCTTGGTACCTGTGGAGAAGTAGAAAGGGACAGACACATAGCTGCTGAGGGCATGGATGCAAGTCCAGGGTGGCACCTACCAAGACTGTCTTGCTACTGTGAGAGCTGTGGTCAGGCTGGATGTGGGTGATATGTCCAAAGGGTTGGCATCCTTGGATGCTGTGAGCCACCAGCTGTGAATGGAGGCTCTCCCTCCTTCCCTCATGTCCCACAGGGTGCCAAGGGGGCTGGGAAAGCACCAAGCATGTAGACAAAGATCTAGTTATGCTACAGGCATTAAAGTTATTGTTAGCCCTGTGGACACATTTAAAGCAAACCAAAGGGTACAAAAATTCAAAGTTCTTTATGGTGAGGGTGACAGAGCACTGGAACAGGCTGCCCAGGGAGTTTGTGGAGTCCCGTCCCCTTCTCTGGAGATCTTCAAGATCTGCCTGGATGCAATCCTGAATAATGTGCTCTAGGTGTTACTTCCTTAACAGGGGAGTTGGACTAGATGATCTCTAGAGGTCCCTTCCAGCTCTGACAATTCTATGATTCCATGATTCTTCTCAAGGCGAAAAAGGCTATGGATTTAACAGTCTCCTTCACAGACAATGGAGCATCACTGAATAGATGACTATGGGGTTATCAAAATGAAGGGCAAGTAGGGAAGTTGACAGATGACTTGGGGAATATGTTGGAGGAAGAGAGTGTACAGAGCAACAGACTGGAGTTAATTCTTCATTGATCCTGGTAGAGCTGATGTGAGAACACTTCTCTGACAGCAGCAACCCAGCAGCATCATCCTTTCAGCAGCTTTGCTCAGTTCTTAACTGTGTCTTATCAATCAGCAAACTTTCATTTCCAAAAATGACCTTGAGCAGTTATGAGGAGGGCTTCACTCACCAGCCTTTCTTTTCAATGAACTTGTGCTTCCTGATGAACAAATGCCAAGGTCAAACTTGTTAACAAAGAATGCGTTCTCTTTGCTGTGCAGGAGATATTTGGCTACAAAACCCGAGGCTGGCGGAGGGCCTTGTGCGTTGCTGGCTACACCTTGTCCTGTGGGGCTCTGCTGCTGCTCTTTTACTGGAAGCCCGAGTGGGATGTGTGGGCAAACTGCATCCGCTGCAGCTTGGAAGAAGCGGACATTGTTCTGCTCAGAACAACAGTAGGTGAACCCTCCTGCCCACTGTTATTTGCAGAACCTGTTCCTTTCACAGATGGGGCAGCCCGTCTGTCTTTGTGTGATGTAGCAGGTTAATAACATTTTCCACCTTTGGAAGTGGAACAGCAGGGATGAATCAAGCTTCAGAGGATCAACCATTTTTATTTGCAGAGTTTCAAATAGTGTGTAAAAGACTGTTTACACTAACAAGAGCACAGGTACTCCGCCTGAAGGCCGGGCACCAGGCAGACTTCAGGCATTGCCATCACCCACCCACAGGCTCCAGCAGTTGCCCTCTGCCCGCGACGTGTTCCCTCAAACAGCTCTGCTCTTCCCTTCTTTTAAGTGCGTGGGGCGCAGCCAACTGGCTTCAGTGGAGAGATCATCTTCAGAATTTGTGGCTGTTAGTGGCCTTTCTGCTTTAAAGTTATTGGAGAATGTCTAGGAGATGGGTTTTAGAGAGCCAGATTTGGGAATTAGTTATATTCTAAGACTCCATGACTGTAAACTAAAACCCAACCCAATTCTGGCAGAACAAATGCTTAAGATATTTAACACTCAACATTGCAATGATATTGCTAAAATAAATGCACTCAGACCACTAAATGAGTAACCTGTTGCTCTTTGTAACTAATTACATTAGACTAAACTGATTGAGGGACAATTCAGTCTGACAAATGCATACATAGCAGTAAAGCTGAGTTGCTTTGGGCTAGGGATGTATAACAAGAAACACAGGAGTTTTGTAGAGCAAAGTAGCTGTTGCTGAGGACTCAATGTCCACACCAGAAGTATTTCAGAAAGCTTTTACTTCTAGCCTGATCCCATAGACTGAAAAACCATCCAGTAGCTACTGAAGCATATCTGCTGGTTTAGTTTCATCTTCTCTGAATGCTCTGCGGCATGAACCAAAGCAAATGGAGATGATTGCGAGATTGACTTCAAAGTGCTTTCCTTAGTGGTACTAAAACACTGATACCAACATCCCTGTTGATGTAGACTTAAATTTGCTGTGATTGCAATGATGCCACAGTACTGCAGTCCTCTGGGAATCTCATATATACTTCCCAGAGTTGGGAAACATGATCACAGGCAGCATTTAGGGTTTGTCACTGAATGGTTCTCTGTTTGTCTAGGATGAGTTTCAGAGATACACCCAGAAGAAGGTCACCTGGATTGATTTGTCCACATTGGCACTGCCTGTGGGTAGTAATTCAGATGGTCCTCTTGTAGCTGATAAAGACTCTGTCATAAACAGAGCTATAATGAAGCCACAGTTAAAGGTAAGTCATCTACAAAATGAAGAAAGATGGTGGGAAGGAGGTGGGTGAAAATAGGAGTTGAGGCACTTGGAAGCTCCCAAGAGTGCTCTGTCAGCACCGCCTGCAAATTCTGGTTACATAAGCTCAAGTTTTCTCCTAAAACATGGTGAAGTATTTCTGTAACAGTGAGATGGTTTTCTCTTGAATGGCAAAAGGTGTTTTTTGCAATTTGGTCTTGCAGGTGAGATCTATCCAGGTGCAGAAAATCCGTTATATTTGGGACTTTTCTGTAAAAGAATTCAAGAAAGTTGGGTGAGTGTCAAAAGACTGTTATAAAATCCTTTGTGATAGGGGACTCCCTTGTCTGAACTTTCTCCTCTTGTCCTAGATCGTTAGAAGATAGCAACACGTGTCACAGCATACACCACAAGTTTGGAGCTGGCCTCACAAGGGAAGAACAGAAGATCAGGTACAGCCTACGTACGAGTAGACGCATCAGCTAATTGTGATAGTGTGACCTATTAATTCTTCCTTTCAAATGTATGTGAACTTCTTTTTGCTCACCTAAGTAGTGAGGCACTGCAAGCTGTGTGGGTGGCATTCTGAAAGGTGCAAAATCATTATCTCTTACACTCTGTTGAGCTCATTATCTTCTCAGTGATGCCAGGCTAAGTCGGGGGAAAATGTTGCTAATTCCACCTGGAGTTCAGGGCACAGCAAGCCATGACTGGCTTCCTTTGCCATCATCTCCTTAAGAGCCTTATGGAAAACTCATCACAAGGTTTAGGAGCGAACTGATGATCTTTTCTGCAAGAAAACAGCAAAGTTCTGCCTCTGTGTAAAGTCCTTTTAGATACAACAGCTTCTTGACAAGTTTATTGGTCCTGCTCAGCCATATGGTGTCCCCAGGACTTATTTTTTTAGATAAGTGTTAATGTTATTTGGTGCACAGTTTTCCACATGGTCTGACCCTACATGACTAACCTATAACATGGGTAACTCTTCTCTACCTTCCTACAGGCAGCTGGTGTGTGGGCCTAATGCCATTGAAGTTGAAATTCGTCCTATCTGGAAGTTACTTTTTAAAGAGGTCAGTAAGTCCAACTAGAACTTTCCTTAAAAGGGAAAAGAGCTATGAATGCTGGGACCCCAAGCTGGCATGTGTCTGCACTTTAAGTGCAGTCTGTTTGAAACCCTACAAAATACATGAAAAGCTACAGGGCTCCTGAAATTGCTTGGATTTGCTGTTACCAACCTTTCAGTGCCCCCTGGAGATGGTTTTGAAGAGAACTCCAATGTGCCACTAAAAAGTTTATTTAATTTGAACTTTGCACTTCCATCCAAGGCTGAAGCTTCATGTTTGAAATATTAATAGTGGTGCCTGGAGGCAGACTGGTCCTCATAATCTTGAGGTATTTTGGTCCAGATACAGCTTCAGTGTCTGAAGGCTGGCACCCTGATTTAGTGTCTGTCTCTTTGTCCTAGTGAATGTCGAAGAAAGTATTAAATTTTCATTGAGGGACCAAATTTGTCAGATGAATAATTCATTTCAGTTCCAGACTTTATGCAGAAGCTCTTTCAGTGGCTATTTTAGTTATACCAGTTCTACAGAGAAGTCTGTCACTCTGACAGACAAGCCAAGTGGTGGGCAAATCTCTGAAAAACTTCATCAAATTCTTTTGTTGTTAGTTAGGTAACACAATAACCAAAGTTATATTCTGAGACTTCGGTGGGGCTGGTGGCCTGTTTCAACATAACACATTAAAGTGAATGATGACTGGTATTGTAAGGCTGATGTAGTTTAGACTATCTAAAAGTATGGATGTACAAGAAAATCAAGCCTTCATTTTAGCTGGCATCTAAGACTGATTACTGATGTCTCCACAGACCATTATTTCTTCTTTACTATTTTCCTTTTTCCAAATAAACATTGTATTCACAGTGACTTTCTTAAATCACAAAGCATCAAAGACTTTTATGGTAATTCAGTCTCCTCCCTCCACATCAGGGTAGTGTCTCCTGTGTAGCAATTACTTGGCATCAGAAATGTTAAGGTCGCCTTTGCTAGATGGCTACAGTGGGAAACCAACTGACTTAAAGTCCCTTAACTCTGATTTGAAATTGCGAGTATAGTTGCTGCTGCATGGTAACTGGTTAGCAACAGCTTTTAATTACTAACACCTCAAACTACGTGTAAGATGGTAAGTTCAGAGCTGGAGGCTATTAACACTCTAAAACAGCCATGAAAGAATGCTGCCTTGGGATGGCAAAACAACACTTTAAATTGGTGTTTAAGACTCCGGGATGTTGTAATGAAATGTTCTCACCTCTTCCCACACTCCATCTCTCCTGATGTGTTATGTCCATCTCCTGATGTGTGCTACGTTTGCATTTGCAGATTTTAAACCCTTTCTATGTGTTCCAAGCCTTCACCCTCACACTGTGGCTGAGCCAAGGCTACACTGAATATTCAGTGGCCATCATCATCCTGTCAATCATTTCTGTTGGCTTAACTGTGTATGACCTCAGACAGGTGAGTCTGCTGCGCAGCCTGCCAGCTGCTAGCAATTTCATCTACCACAGACACAAGTAGCTATTTATATGTTTGTTCTGATTATTTCTTATCGCTGTGTATTCTGCTGTATTACTACAGATTTATTTCTATAGTAGAGTTAAAAGGCTCCTACCTGGGTCTTGAACTTCCCAAGAATTAAATTAGACTGATACCTGGGGTTTGCAAGACTTTATGAAGGTGGACTATACCATGACTCTGGTTCCTACTGTCATTTCATGGTGATTCACTCTTAAGGTTTGCTAAATGACAGGTCTTAACAGCAAAAAGAAACATGACTTTTTATTTCTCAAATCTGTTCAACACCTCTGTCACGGATACAGCTGCTTGGAGGAGTTTTCTAATAGACTCAGCCCATTCATTTTTTGACCTAAAGCTTTCACCTGTGGTAAGCCTGAAACCTTCAGTCTCTATGGCAAAGGCTGAGCCTTAGGCATCCTTTGCCTGCCATTGAGTATCCTCATGCAGCCAGATGAACTGTGCTGCAAACACAGTTGGGAAAACACTTCTTAGATTTGAATCCACTTTAAATACACAGGGAAGGCAAAAATCACATGGAGAAAAGAGGTGAAAAAAAGGTAAAGAAGGGAAAAAAGAGAAACGATGTGAATGAAAGAATGAATGCTCATGTGCTGCTTCACTGCCAGGCACAGCTTGTGCCTTCTTCACTGCTACAATCATTGCTTCTGCACTGAATTACTGGGGAAGGGCAAAATTCAGCCCTTTGAAAGGTTCCTTGAGAAGGTGGTAGAGCAAACTGCTCTGTGAAGTGCTGCCCAGAAGGAAGGAATAATGTCTCCCCTTCCAGCAGCTGGCTTTTGTTTGAATGCACTCTGCTTTTCCCTGGGCTGTTTCCCTGAGGCTCACATCACACCCCCTCTGTCAGTCCCAGGCTCCCAGGCCGGTGGGGCTTCGGGCAGTATGTGCCCACAGTGCTGCGGAGCCACTCCTGAGCACGCTCTGCCCTGCCAAGGGCATGCTTCTAGCGCTGCCTCCTTCCAGCCCTCACCCTGATCTCAGCAAGGACTTTGTGAAGAGCTGAGGTGTTTACCAGCACAGGTGTGTTGGCTGCCTATCACATTTTTGTATCTCTGACTAATGTCTGTAGGATGACTAGCACTGCCATGTTGATCGAGCACTCGCATCTCTTGGTGCACACCTTTGTACTTAAAGTACTGGTGTCCATCCTGGTATTGCAGAGAACAAAGGATGGATATGGTGTGTTTGTCTTTCTTGGGCAAGGCCAGTTTTATTGTGTTACTGATAATTTTGGCAGGAAGAATTATGGTGTTTGGACTTCCAGATATTCTTCAAACTGGCTTGACATCTTCACATGAACAATGCTAATGAAGAAATCCGCACTTGGGGATTAGTTTTTGGCAATTGTAACTTTTAAATCAAGATAAGGCATTCTCTCTGATGGCCTTGCAATGACAGTTGACTTCAACATTATCTCAGGATGTGTAATTGTCTGACTTAGATTGCATAAACTGGCAGCGCACAGACACACAGCTAAATTGGATTTTCTTTTTCTTACTGCAATGGCAGTTTTGTAACAATAGTCTTAAAACTCAGTTGTCCTGTTGATAGCCTCCTACCAAGGATAGAACTATTGAGCACAAAGCAACCCTCCACTAAGGATCTGCAGATAGTACGTCTCCTTGGCTGCAACACTGCTCTGCCATGAAGCAGGAATAGCCCCTTGAAGGCTGAGGGAGATTGAGCAGCATGAATCGGAAGGAAACAGAAAATTAGGTCCATGTTCCCATGACAGCTTGTTCCAGGTTAACTTGATGAACTTGCATCCTGATCTCTAACAAGCAATGTGAAACCTCCCCTGGATCACTCAGCAGAGTTCAGTTTCTATAACGTTAGTATGATCTCTGAATTGTAACCTACTGCTTCACTTGAGTATTGGTGTTTCAACACTGCAATTGCTTTCCCACCAACAGCAGTCTACCAAGCTGCACGACCTCGTTGAGGAGCATAACAAAGTCCAGGTTACAGTCTGCACGAAGAGCGAAGGTGAGTCATCTGTGTCTCATTTTCCTCACCAGCCTGTATAATTAACTAACATGTTGAAATGTATCTGGAATTGCACAGCTCCTGTTGATTTCTACAGCTGAAACGTGAAGGGCAAGCTGCAGGGAGAATGGGGCAGAGGGAGGTGAGCCGGGCAGGGCAGTGAGAAGTGTGGGCACAGCCGATGTGCTGCAGTAATGATGCATCTGCATCATTATCATCCGTATCTGTGGCAGCTGTAATGATAGAGGTGAACCTAGTAATTTGTGTTAAGAGTCGAGAACAGCTTGGAAAATTTAATTTCACAAACAAGCAAGGAGATAACAACTCTGGCCTTCCGAGACCTGCTTCCCTGTTCTGCTATAGGCCACTTTCACAATCTTGTTAAGTAGCTTGTGAGTAATTTTCAAGGAGTCTAGATATGTCTCCCACTGAGGTGTGCACTTTCTTTCCTGCATCTCAGTTCCTTGCCCATAAAGCAGGGGTAATAGCTATTTTTGTATCCTAAAGGTGTTGAGATGGGCAATTGTTAGAGTATTGGGAGATGTAAAGGCCTTGGATAGGTTTCCTTGGTAAGAGTGTATTATATTGTTAAGCCAATAAAACTGAATATAACCACTTGGAGGGAGAAGTTTAGACAAGAGATGATCTTTGTGCAATTACTTTTCAGTCAGTATTTTTTCTAAGAAGTGCTGGCCTTAAATCATGCAGTGTAGAACTTTGGTGATGATGTGTGTGCTTTGAGACCTTTTAATTGCCCAACTTGTGCAGAAGTAAAGATCATTTTTGTATTGTTCTACAGGTTACAAAGAGCTGGAGTCTTGTTACTTAGTCCCTGGAGACACGTTTCTTTTAGATGGCAAAAAGCTCTCCCTCCCATGTGATGCTGTGCTGATTGATGGAAGCTGTGTTGTGAATGAAGGGATGCTCACAGGTGCAGCCTTGGACTTGGAAATGCTAAAGCCCTGTGCAGATTGTCTGTCAGGGAGATGTCTCTATTTGTTCTGACAGCGAATTGTTTACTATTTATTAGAATAGTTTGCAGCAGGAGGTGGAAAAACTGTGGCTTGAATAATTCACAGTTGTCTTGGGCTTTTGAACACTGCCATTGTGCAATATGCATTTTATATCCATGTTGAAAACAAGTAAGATTAATATACTGTCAAGAGTAGAAAGTGAAAGTACTCGAATTCCCTGAATATGTATTTTTTGAGTTTTTGGATTCTGACCTTGCAGTGGTTCTGTTCAAGCAGGCAGTGTATGAGCAGAGGAGTCACTGTTATACCTAAACATGGAGCCACTACAAGCTGTGAACTTGGATCAGGGGCAAATTTTGGCCCAAGCTCATTGATAAAAAGGCTCAGAGATGCCATCTAATGTACTCTGAAACTAGAACTATAATGGCTGTCACCATAAATCCATGTATGTAAATACACAAGCCAGCTAACTAGCCAGGCAAACCTGAGGACCTGAAGGGTGCTGTCCCTTTCTAAACTGCAGAATCTGATAGATGTTTAAATCCCCTTCAAGTGAAGCTGCACGCTGTTGTTCCTAGGTGAAAGCATTCCGGTTACAAAAAACCCCTTGCCTCTCACGGAGAGCCCGATGCCCTGGAAAACCCGCAGCATGGAGGACTATCGGAGACACGTCCTGTTCTGTGGGACAGAAGTCATACAGACAAAGCCAACGGGCAGAGGGCCAGTGAGAGCCGTCGTGCTGCAAACCGGTATTTCTTTTATCTTTTTCTAACCAGCGGCGGGGAAAGGGACAGCCCCAGAGGCTGGTGGGAGAGCTGGTTTCTCTTTGTAGTTCAAGTCCAGCACAAGTCTGCTCACCCTGAGAAGTGCTTGTTGCCACCGGATGGCTAGGGCTGGTGCAGTGTTACCTGTCCCTGAGCAGCACCGATGCCATATGACACCACTGTCACCTACACAATGTATGGCACATGTCTTCACACAGGGTTCAATACAGCTAAAGGGGACTTGGTGAGATCCATCCTCTACCCCAAGCCAGTAAACTTCAAACTCTACAGAGATGCCTTCAAGTTCATCGTGGGCCTCTCTGCCATCGGTGTGCTTGGACTCATCTACACTGTGTGTGTGTTTGTGTCCCACAAGGTAAGTAGGAGGGATGCCTCCGAGCCACAGGCGCTGGCTCTGAGCCCTCGGTCACTTGTTGATTATTATTCATTTCTGTAATCTAATTTTCAAATGCCAGAATTGGCGGGGGGTGGACGGAAGAAAGATGGACAGAAAAAAGCAGAATAAAACTGTCATCGTCAGGACAGAGCTTGGGATGTGTTGCTGCTGGGCAGGAGGGTTGGACCCCCTGAGAGTGGCTGTTCCCACTCCACCACCCCTGTTGCTCTTGCTATTTGCAGAAGCCGGTGGCAGACGTGGTGGCTATGGCCCTCCTCCTCCTCACCGTGGCTGTGCCTCCCACTATCCCTGCTGCCTTGACAACAGGCACTGTCTATGCCCAGAGGAGACTGAAGAAAAAGATGATTTTCTGCATCAGTCCACAGAGGATTAATATCTGCGGGCAGATCAACCTTGTTTGTTTTGACAAAGTAAGGCGCTTCTTGGAGCACTGAAAGATGCTGGGGGCTGTAAGGAACATGAGATTATTATTTATTATTTTTTTTTTCCCCCCACACCATCTACCCTGATCCAACCCCAAGGAAAAATCCTCTGCAGGTGCCCAGGCGGCAGGGTCACACTGCAGGCAGAGGGCTTTCCCTTACCCTGCCCAGGAGCTGGGGAAGGACCTCTGGGGATGTGGAAGGAGGAAGGGGTGGGCAATAGCAGGGTAACTAGATATTTATCTAAATTTAGACAGGCACGCTGACAGAAGATGGACTGGACCTGTGGGGCATCATCCCTTCTGAGGGAAGCCGGTAAGGAAGGATTTAATTTCGCAAGAGCTAATCTCCAGTGTAAATGTACTGCCAAAATGCCTAGCTAGGAAGGAGGCAGGTGCACAGGGTATGGAGAGACAGCAGATAGCGTGCACAAAGAGATGTTTGGGTGCATCTGGGGAGGCAGAGTACAATGGGTGTCCCTGCTCAGCTCCTTCCCCCTGAGGAGGGCATCTGAGTGCTGCTGTGGCAGGCGAAGCTGTAAGGGTCGCTGCTAATCCAAGGCAAACAGAAGTCATCAGCAGCATGAGTGCTTTTAATTACCCTGAGGGGATTTGGAGAATATGCACAGAGCTTTTCAATTATGTCATTCTCAGCACAGTTCAATAAATATTCTTAATCTAGTCAATAAACCTTTCATCACTTAAATGTTAGGATAATGCTCCTTCTGTTGAAATTAATTGTTGCCGACTTTGGTGCCTGTCAAATCTCACCTACCTTCTGTAAATGCCATAAAAATAAATCCAGGAGACCCCAGATCAGACCTGCGAAGCTCAAACGTCCTTAGGATCCATCTAAGTTCTAAGCCCAAAGACCATTGAAATCCTCAAGAAATAACTGCTATCTAAACATTAAATGTGACTGTATCTAGAATGATACCATTTAATTCATATTACTGTATTACAATAACAGACTTCAGCTCTGCACTGCATGTTATGCCAAACTCAAAATATTAATCTTTTGCAGTGACCAGGACAAATCACACACCCCATATCAACTCCCACGTTTCATTAGTAGCTGTTAATACATCAGATACTTCAACGCCACAGAGATAATCATGCCATAATGAATGAAAAGATTAATTCATTGTGAGAGGAGTGAAATCACATTCCCAATACTTTCTCAAAGGACAGAGAGAAAATTACTATCCTATCCAAATTAATGAGAAGAGATTAATAAGTGTCAACCAATAAAGTACTCTTCCAGTGGGACCAAACCACAGGCACATAGGACGGTCTCATCGTGGCCCCCCCCTCCAGTGCAGCAACAGTTCACAGTGAATCAGGGCATGTTGAACAGGCTCAGGAGCCCACCAAAGGCAGAGATCTCATAGTAGCCCCAGAAGGATTTCCATCGAGGTAGCCTTGCAGGTAGTGTCTGCTCACATGAGCAGCAGAACGAAGCTGGATCCGTATATCACAATAAATTCACGTAATAAAAAAAAAACAAAAAACAAAAAACAGCCTTTGCTATTTGCAGATATGTCCAATCTGCACCCAGCTGGGGAACCAGTGCTGGTGGCTTGCCATAACGCAAGGAGGAGCTATTGCTATTGGCATTGATCTCATTAGCCTATTTGCATAATTACTCTTTCTTTAAACGTTCACATTTCTAAACATATTAAAGGAGTAGCTGTCAGCTAAACTGAACACTGTGAGGCAATGGCAGTAAAGGAATTTCATTCAACTTGCAAAATATCCTATTGTACGTTTAATAAGATATAAATGTTTGGTGGTTTTATGTGGTGCTTAGCAGTTTTGTGGTGTCTCTCAAGTATTAATTAATTAATAAGCCAATTATGACCAGGCTGAGAACAAGGTATAATTTGCTGGAAACAGAACAGACTTTGGCCCAGAGGGACAACAGGTCCTGGATTCATTGTTCCTTTTAATAGAGCTGCGAGCCTTCATGCTGCTCGCCTCCAGATGCATTTCACTGTGCCTGTGTTAGTAACAGGGGATGCTAGTGGTGATCAAAGGTAAATAAAATCTATTTAAATTTCTCCTTAACGTGCCAGCCTAAATGGTAACGGGTTGTGTTTTGGTCTGGCAGACACAGCTTGTCAGCCAGCCAGTTTCTTAGAGGGGAAAAATATGTGAGAAGGGAGGATTCTGAGAAATCTTCCATGATGAAGATGGTCCAGCCTTGCACACCTTCAGTCTGTACTGTAGAGCCAAGGAGGGAATAAACCTCAAGGTTTTCCACAGAAAGAAATTGGGGCACGAATCTTTGACAGAGTGCCTTGGTGTAGCTCCATAGGAGTCAACCAACTTACCCATTTTTAAAAACAAGTTGTGAGGGATGAGCATCTGGTGTCTGTGGCTATGAAGATGTAAAATCTACAGCTGGAAGTGAAGGTCGTGCTCCTCGTGGCTCTCCCAGGGGTGTTGAGAATGGGCTGATGGTGTTTATCCATCCTGGCAGGTGCACAGCACCAGCCTGAGCAGATGAACCCCCATTCCATTCTGCAGCTTCACAAATTTCTCCTAGGGCACATTGCCAAACTTCTTTGCTGCAAGTTGTTTCATCTCCAACAGAGTCTTCTCTGCTTTGTCTAACATCAAGCAGCACTTGCCAACCAGGACTCCTGTGCCAGCCCCTCCAAGTGTTTTACTGTCTCAGTTACTTCACATCAGGTTAAACTCTTGCCAATTAATTATTGGGTACTTTTTGGCCTCTTGAATGCATTTGACCTTTCATCAGAAGGATGGGTAGGGCAGTGTGTTGCTTGCAGTTATTGGGCTCAGCTCCACTGAATCATAGAATCATAGGATGATTAGAGTTGGAAGGGACCTTAAAGGTTATTGAGTTCCAACCCCCGTGCCATGGGCAGGGACACCTCCCACTAAACCAAATCACTCAAAGCCCCATCCAGCCTGGCCTTCAACACCTTCAGGGATGGGGCATACACAGCTTCTCTGGGCAACCTGTTCCAGTGTCTTACCACCCTCACAGTAAAGAATTTCTTCCCAGTATATAATCTAAATCCCCCCTCTTTCAGTTTAAAACCATTCCCCCTTGTCCTATAACTACATTTCCTGATAAGAGTCCTTCCCCGTCTCTCCTGTAGGCCCCCTTTAGGTATTGGAAGGCCACTATAAGCTCTCCCCGGAGCCTTCTCTCCTCCAGGCTGAACAACATCAACTCTCTCAGCCTATCTTCATAGGAGAGGTGCAGCTGTAGGCACTAGTTGAGGACTTGTGTCTCTGAATCCCCCTTAGAAGTGGTCCTGCTAACCTTCTGCTTTTGATCAGTTTTCAGGAAATCTGTAAGTTCCCATCCAGCACTCCTCTGCCCTGGGGACCTGTGTGTGGAGCCATGGTGAGCTGTCATTCACTGGTTGTTTTGGATAAGAAGATTCAGGGAGATCCTCTGGACCTGAAAATGTTTGAGGGCACACACTGGGTAATGTAACTCGCACCCTCTGCACACATCCAAAGCGAGGACACCTTTAACCCAGCCCATGGGGGTTTACTCACAAGTCGAGCTCACATACATACCTGTAGGGGAAAATCACAGTCCTGGTCATAACAGCTGGAATTAGCTCTGTTATTTCTAACATCATGACAGATTGGCAG
The DNA here is from genome assembly GCA_026546715.1 of Gallinago undulata. Classification (NCBI taxonomy): domain Eukaryota; kingdom Metazoa; phylum Chordata; class Aves; order Charadriiformes; family Scolopacidae; genus Gallinago; species Gallinago undulata. The sequence continues at coordinate 13,877,340 of JAOTQQ010000052.1, read as the reverse complement.
CACTGCGGCTGCTTTTTTGATAGTCCAGCAATCATTTTCCTTGGGGCTGCCTGCATTCACTCTCTTGATTTGGAAACACTGGAGTGTGAGGAAAGAGAGGGGGAGCCTGATTGCTGCTTGCTGGAAGCAGATGATCAGACCACGCTGTTGTCCATGTGGTGCAGAGAGCAAAAAACAGTCAAGGAAATGCAGAGGCAGGTATTTATGCTCTTATGGGAGAGGCTGTTATCTCTGATTAGCAAAGGGACATCCCTATGGAGGAACCAAGGCTGGAGCCTCCAGCTGAGTGAACAGCATGCCTCCTGGGGGGGAGGTGAGAGATTGAGCCTCGGGGCTCATCCATAGGGATGGAGAGTTGCTTGGGTGGGAGCAGGATGGGAGGAGGCAAGAGAAGGAAAGGGACTGCTCTTCTCCCTGCCATGTCCTTGCCTGGAGGGGTTCTGGGTCTCTGCAGTTAACTGCCTCCTCATCTTTTCTCCTTCAACCTTTTTCTCAAGAGAGATTAATCAATAAGTAAAAGAGATGGCAGCTCTTTCAGCAGCACTGCAGGAAGGCATCAGGCTGGGGCTCGCTCCTGTGGAAGAGCCGGCAGCAGCAGAGCCACATGACAGCAGAAGGGGACTGTAAGGGTGAATGAGCCCTGGCAGCATGTAAAGTATCAGAGCTGGAGGGCTAAAAGCATCCTACGCTGAAAATTACCACCCTGTTTCTGCACAGAACATCAGTGAGAGCCTTTTAAAAGTAGGGGACTGCTTTTAAAGATAAAAACAGCTAGATAAGGATAATTATTTCCCTTCATCATTGACATGGCATTAAATTTATATGGAACTTGAGTTTAGAGAAACCACAAAATTTGGCACAGGTTCTTCCTCTCATCAAGTTGAAAGACCCAGGTCCATATAAGTTTCTGCTAAGGACGCTTCTGCAGGGAGGCTGTCACTGGTGATGGAGAGGAAGACCTATTAGATCATCACAAAACACTTCTACAACTGGGTGCCAAGAGTAAGGGGGGAACACGCTCCCATGTGCTGCCACCTTGCTTTAACAGACAGGAGTGAAGCCAAACAAACAAAAAAAAGTATCATAAATATCACTTTTCCTTGTTCAGGAGATGGATGTCTCCAGCGCGGCTCAGGATGGGGCTGGGGCTCTCAACATCTGCGTTGTTAGACCAGGGCCGAAGGCCAGCAGTGTAAGTCGAGTTCTTTCTGAGAATGAATGTTCTGTGTGTTCAGCCTGCAGTGTATGATAACTCCTAGCACATGCACTGCTCCTTTACCTGGGCTAGCAGTTGCAAAACGCCTTTCAACCCTGGGCTAGCAGTTGCAAAACGCCTTTCAACCCCTCTTGGTACTGTGTTGCACCTTCCCAAAAACACCCTGGAAGCATAAGACCAGAAAAGCAAATTCTGATTAAAGTGGCGATACTGCTCTGAAGTGGCATCTAAAGCACTTTATGGGCTTTAAAAGCCCCACATTTCCAACTCCATTATTTGTGCTAATAAAAGATAGGGACTTTACAGTCCTCACCCTGTAAAGCTGCTGGCAAAATGAAACTAGGCACTTAGTTTAAATGGAAACTAATGCAGAGAAACTTTGTAAACGGAATAAATTTTAAAAGCATGAGTTCACCTGCAGGAAGAGGCACCGTAAGGGCAAGGCATTACAGCTAGAAGAGTGGACATGGGTCCATGAGTCCTGCTGGTAGTGGTCATGCAATGGCACTAGCAGGTTTATCAGCATCACCCCAAAGCACAGTGTTGTTTCCTTCACTGTTCCTCTTAAAAGTACACCTGGGAAGCTCCAGGTTTTGACAGTTAAAAATTGTTGTGTTTCCAGTCCAAATGTTGAACCAGGCAGCATCCTCCTGGTGGAAAGAGTGTGATTTCTGTTAGCAATACCGGGAAGACAGTGCTGTGGCAACAAGGAAATCAATCTTGTTTCTAGGATTGCTCTGTTCCCATGGTAATGTCACTGTAACACATCAAACTTCTGTTCCCAGGACTGTAAATTCAGGAATATTACATTAATACATGGTTATTAAGAGAAAGGACAGGATAAAGCCTGGAAAGCCACATAAATATAAGGAAAACCATTGAGGTTCCTGGGAAGACAGAGTTGTTGAGACTGTGTTTCTAAGCTCAGTGATCTGGTTTTATAGCCAGAAGGCGGCAAAAGTGAAATAATCTTCTATTAATAATAAATCACCTTAGCAGGAAAGCCTCAAATGAGCTGAAACTCAGAATGGATTTGCTTTGCATAATCAATGACTCAACGTCTCACTTGCTTGATCTCCCCAGGCTCCCGTGGAAGGAATAACAATCCTACACCAATTCCCATTTTCTTCTGGGCTGCAGAGGATGTCTGTTGTTTCACAGAAGATTGGAGAGGAGCAGTATGACCTGTACATGAAAGGAGCACCAGAAATAGTGTACAGCTTTTGTAGACAAGAAACTGGTACAGAACTGGGAAAGGAAAACTTTACAGTGTTTATTTGGGCTTAATCCAAACCAGAGTTTATGTTGGGGCTCTAATCCTAAAAGATTTTCTGTGCTGCAACTGCATGTGTATGCCTCTTCCCACAAGCAAGCCTCGGGCTTGTTAAATGTCATTAGTTAATCCTACAGACAAGTTTTGATTGCTTGTTTGTAAGTTAAAGATGCACACAGCCCAACAGCTAGCGAGATGCACAGCCTGGGGTTCAGCCCCATACATCCCTTAGCTGACTTGCATCAACTGAAGATATAGTGCATAAATAATGTTGGTATGTCAAAATACCCAGACCAGATGTAGGCTCATGCCAATTGCATGTGTTGTACAAGTTCTTAAATTTCCTGCTAATTTATTGCCCTGTAAATTCAGCATTGAGTTACTGACTCAGCTTGCAAAGGCTTTAAATCTCGGTGATGGGAAACTTACTGTGGACATAAAAATTACTGTTATTAAGGATAATTGGTATTAACACTCTAGCCAAGACTTCTGTCCTCTCTCTGCAAGTAAACATAGGCTTTTCTTTTTCGTATCTGAACAATATTATAGGCTTATACTCAAATTTGTCTGCAAACTTGAAACTCGGGTCACATTCACTGAATACTTTCAATGCAAAAGGTTGCCAAGCACAGTACCAATGGTCTGTGGCTCTGTCATCTGTTATTTCAGATGGCACTGTCCTCAAAATAAGTGCAAATGGCTTTTGAGGGACAACGGAAAGATTTAGTTTAGAACCACCTAAGATCTAATGATACAAGCCTCCAAACAAGGCAACATCAGCAAGAAAAATATCTTTTAAATTATGTTCTGCTTTCTCAGGTTTCTGAATAGCTCCTCTCATCCTGTCTTGATTGTTTCTCTATTGATTACAGCTTAATGAATAATTAGGTACTGCACTGTAAAGCTGTGATTGCAGTACATAGTGAGTATAAAATACTACAAAGTTAAAAGGAACTTACAGCTTTTAAAGTCAAGGGAAAGATCAGAGAATTGAAAAGCTAGGATTTGGGAGAATTCTCACATTAAGGCATAGACATAAAAACAATTCCTCAGTCACTCAGCACGTATATAGTAAAACTTAGGACAGAATTATGAAGTCGCATATTTTTATTATTTGTCCTCTGCCCAGTAATTCATCTTATCTACCTGCACCTTAACATGCATTCCAGAAGTATAAAACAGAGGCATAGGTCACTTGTCTGAACGGCCAGTTACTTCTGTGAGAGGCCACAGTGCTGTAACTCAGGCTATGAAGTAGTTCAAAGGACAGGCATTTAACCCTAGAAAAGCAACCAGCAAGCATGGAATATTCTAACAATGAAACCTTTTTTCCTGGAAACAGTCCCAGCTAATTTCTTAGAGGAGCTGAAGATGTACACAAGCCAAGGCTTCAGAGTCATTGCCCTGGCCCATAAAGTGCTAACCCTAGGAAAGGATGTAGACATGAGCAGCCTGGAGAGGTAAGGTGTGCTGATGAGCTGCTGGGATCACCATGGGGCTGCTTTCATAACTGCTTGTTACAACCTGTCCCAAACCAACCTGCCCTGTCCCAAACCTTCCCCTCCTCTCCTGCCAAAGGAAGCTTGTTGGGAAGCTGTACCCTTTAACACCTTTCTCTCAGCAGATGCTGATGACACTGTTAATTGCCTGCTTTATTACTGCTCTTGCAAGGCTCACTGAGCTGAATTTCAGAATCTGTTATCAAAGGGTAATGAAGGCTCGTTATTGTGCTTCTCTGTGGCAATGGGTTCGGACTGCAATACAAATTCTGTGTGCCATAATCTGTGGGCTTCAGCCAGCCAGTTCCTGCAAATCCCTGTCCTTCTCCCCGCACACACCTCTGCTGCGTTGCTCCTTCCTAGAGACAGCAATGTAGCAGAGCAGCAGCTTGGCTGAGGCTGCAGAAATGTTGTTTACTGAGCACTGCTCATCCTGAACTCACAGCAGTTGTGTTCCCTGCGGAACCAGCGTGTTTCCCACTGAGCACAGCTCGCCCGTTGAACAAAATCACAGGGAGAGCCTCGCTCCCTCTGCTATTCCTGGGAAACAGCGTGTGTGTTTCTGTCCTTGCTCCAAGAGATGAGGCAGAGTCTGGGCTGACATTCCTGGGCCTCCTGGTGATGGAGAACCGCCTGAAGCAGGAGACGAAGCCTGTGCTACGAGAGCTGGCTGCTGCCAGTATCCGGAGTGTCATGGTCACAGGTGAATCCCCCCAGGCTCCTCCTGTGGCTGAGCTGGCTGCCATGGGGCACACAGGAGAGAGATTCACTCCTCCAGTATCTTCCATAGCACATCCGTGGTCTCCAGCTGGGCTGCCACCATGCTATGGCAGACACGAGGAGCCTGTCTCTCCACTGTCCTTGCAGGGGACAACCTACAGACAGCTGTCACCGTGGCCAGGAACGCGGGTATGATTCACACGGGCAGCAAAGTCATCCTCATCGAAGCAAACGAGCCAGAGGGCTCCTCTCCAGCTTCCATTGCCTGGCGACTGGCAGAAGAGAGCAAAACAAACACAGCTGCTCCCCATGTAAGCACAGCCAGGGATGGCTGCTTTTGGGTGCCAGGGGGAATTAACAAAGCTTTTACTGTCTAATTAATGTCTAATGCCCAGGCTCCTTAGGCCTGGATTCCTTGCTAAGGATTTAGAAGTAGCTCTGAGGAATGGAGGAAACCTGGGGGCTAGTTTGTATCTACCCCAGGATACACAGAGGTGTGGTAAGGACCATGCACCTATTAGGGAGAAATAATTAATACAGTGGCTCTTTGCTCAGGGCAACATGCAAAATAACTACATGAATAACTGGCAAGGCTCTGCAGATGCAGGGGCTGCTTCAATCCCACTTGAAGTGTGCAGAATTAACACAATTATACATACTGGTCTGTGTGACTATTTGCTGGGCCAAACTTCAGTGTCTAAATTAGCAGCCTGTGGCTAATAGGGATTAGTTACGTGTGGAAACACAGCTAGAAAATCAAGCACTGCCAGGTGTAAAGTTTTACAAAAGGATGCTGCAGAAGGCTGTGTCCCTGGTTGCCTGGTGGGAGGCTGATGAGGGGGAAGTGAGATGGCACGTTGTGACCTCAGTCTAACAATAAATGCTGTCTTATTTCTAGGAGGTATGTGCTAATACCGAGGAAAAGATCACCTTGGAAGGCGAAACCTGCAACTACCACTTTGCAATGAATGGGAAGTCCTATCAGGTTATTACAAAGCACTTCTACAGCTTGCTGCCAAAAGTAAGTTCAGAGGAAACAAAGCACTTAGTTGCCCTCCCTGTTTTATGAAGTGGCAGTTTTGTTCCAGCTGGAGAAAGGTGTTTTTCTGTCGGTAGCTGCAGAGTTGTCACTTCACATTTTGACAGGTCTGGGCAGCCTCCCACCATGCCTCAGGTTTAACCTAAACAGCTTGCTTTCAGCATCTTCTAAGACCTCAAATGACAGGGGTGGCTGTGGTGCTGCGAGCAGCTGTGCCGTGGAGTCACTCCATGGTCACCTTCTCAATTTCAGTTTAATTAAAAGCATCAGCCCCATTCCCATGTGCCGCTACCGTAGCTGGCAATGGCCTCTGCTCAGGAGGGGCATCAGGAGCATAAAATACTCACATTTAGCAGCAGAAATCTTTCACTCCTGTCACCCAGTCCATAAAATAGCTGGTGCTGGGACAGATTTTTGGCTTTTATGCTCTCTGGCCAGATTTTCAGGTAGGAGAAACTTCAGGCTGAGCAGTGTTATTGCTGCTGTCATCAGCCATCTGCTCTGCACTTGGGAAACACTTATAACGCCTTGCTGCTCTAAAGGCTGCTGCAGAGCACGTGGGGATCGCTGGCTTCCCAGCACCTCCTGTGGAGCAGGAAAGGCAGGCAACAGAGCAGGAGGTGCTCTAATCTGGTGTTAGAGAGAATCTGAACCCTAAGGATAAAGAAACCATGAGAGGGCTTGGGAGGTGGGATTAGAGGGTTTCACAAGTGTTGAGCACCCATCCAGGAGAGAACTGCTCCTGCCTGGGTGGAGTGATGGAGGCACAAAGGCCTGCCCAAGGCAGCTCCTTGCTCTTTCTTGCAGATACTGGTGAACGCGACTGTTTTTGCTAGGATGTCTCCTGGCCAAAAGTCCAGCCTCGTTGAAGAGTTTCAGAAACTCAAGTTAGTTTCTCTTTTGTTCTCTTTTTGAACCAAACCCATACCATGTTTTCTCTGAAGTGTGGTTGTCCCATCTAGCGCTGCTCCAGGCTCATCTTTCCAAGGGGGAAACACTGTCTGGAACAAAGTGGCAGCATTCCCTTTCCTGTTATAGCCTCCTTCAGACCTCAGTCCTAATTTTGCTCTGTGTGCTCTGCCCCAACCTCTCCCCATGTACAACCTGTGCCCCGGAAAGAGCCACTGCCTTCTCCAGGGCCAGCACCACTCCCTGCAAGTCCTAAGCCAGCAGGTGCTCCACCATGGAATCACACAGCTACAGGAAAGACTTACGTGTTTTCCTTCTTCTTCCTCCATCAGTTACTATGTTGGTATGTGCGGTGATGGCGCCAATGACTGCGGGGTACGTAGGAGCTCATCTTCCTTTTTTGTGAAATTTCATCTTTCTCAGCCTAAGGAGGGCTGTGACAAGGGGCTGCCCAACACCACTTGTCACAGGCATTTCCCGCATTAGCCTATGTGGGACAATTAGTCAGTGTGTCATTGGAAAATACCAGCTATGTGCTTTTTTAAAAAATATTAACATACATGATAATAGATAATTACTGATTTGATTTCCCTCTCCCCCCTGAAGTAGGGGCAAGGGACTTTTTCTTACACATTTGTTCAAATTTACAATTATAAATTATTATGTTACCTATTATATTATTATAATAAATGTTATTATAATATAATTTTATAGTAATGCATTAGCTTGCTTTGTAGACGCTGTCCACAGCCTACACCTGAGCACTACACCAGAGGTGACAAGGCCAGGTGACAGAGAGCTCATAAGACAGTAATAAAAGAAAAAATGAACAAAAGATTGAAAGCAATAGAAAGAGGATAAAATGGTGATTTAAGTAGTTTTAGGAGAGTGTTTAACAGGAGAGGTGTGCACACACTCTAGGGTGGGAAACGGCACACAGGGTTGTTCAAAGGATTGTAACCAGGTATAATGGGATTAAATGAACAAAAGAAGTATTTAAGCTCCAGGGAAGGGAAGATATGTGGAAAATGAGATCGGCTGGGCCACAGAATACAGGAAGATCAATTACAAAAGACACTTGAAGCAACATTTGTAAAGCACCAGTAAACGTATTGCGTGGGGTGGGTGTCTCTCCATCTTCCTTTACTCCTGTGGATTTCAGGCTCTGAAAATGGCCCATGCAGGGATATCCCTGTCTGAGCAGGAGGCGTCTGTGGCCTCACCCTTCACCTCCCAGATCCCCAACATCCAGTGTGTGCCGGAGCTGATCAGGTGAGTTTGCTGGGTGTCTCAGGGAGCTGCTGCCTGCTCTGAGCTCAGGGAGGGGGGTCACGAGTGGGTGTGCACTCCCCTCAAAGATGCTGATAAACCAAACCTAATTCCTCAGTAACTATAAAAATATAGAGCAGAAGGGGTTTTGAATATTTTTATTATTATTATTCTCAAATTCCTGCACCAGGAGTTTTTTTTCTCCTTTTAGGAAAGCATTGGCCATGATGGCTGATATTTTTGGAACAGGTACAGCTGGAGTGTGGCATGAAAGAGCAGGTATAATGGTGACCACAGACTAGAATTCCTTGCCATTACTTTAAGATATTGATATCCATATGCTACACACGGTCACATATAATATCCATATGCAGCCAGTAATACAGCCATTTAACCAAACGTATGCAAAGGCAATTACTTGTTTGTGTAGAAATGTGCTCGATTCCCAGAACTGTTGAGCAAATCAGTAATAAAAAAGCATTAGCACCTTAATCCAGGTATTAAAATTGTAGCTGCAGAACAAAACCAAAGAAACAAAGCACTGCAGGTGAAGGGTAGTTAAGTGGCTCGGCAGTATCTTAAGGCCAAAATATTCGTCTATGGAACTTGAGCTGTTTCCTATTCTTCTTAGAGATCCTAAACAAAAGGAGTTGCCCTCCTGAGAAGAAGAAACCCCCAGTTTAGTAGTACTAAACCCCCAGTACTGTAGCTGTAAGGGAGTTTTTACCTTTGCTTTGTATTTTGAGCAGGGAAGGTCGAGCTGCGTTGGTTTCTTCCTTCGCTGTTGTTAAATACCTGACCCTTTACGGCCTGATTCAGTTTGTCGGTACTGCCCTGCTGTTTTGGGTAAGTGTTTCATCTTGTATCACACCCTGTGCTCACTGTCAGTTTTTACCTTTAGCGAAGTGAGTGTCCGTGAATCTGCCAGGCATGGCCCAGCCCCGCTGGCAAACAGGGTGGGTGTCCACATGGGGACAGTTTCTCCAGCCACTAGTTTGGGCACAGCAAATTTGTCCATGTCCCCACTACCCAAAGACATTTCAAACCCGGCACAAAGTGAACCTCTAGCTGTCATTGCTTTTACCGTGGGCCGGGAGGGTGTGACCTGATTACATAGTCCAAGGGACATTGGCATCTGCTGGAAGAAGGGTGGAAAAATGTTCAAAGGCCACATTCGAGTTTCATGTTACCCATGAAAGTGCTATGAATTAGCAAGGCATCCAGAGGCATCTGGCTGACATCTGGCAAGCTGGGTTTGCTAGTCCTCATGAGGCTGCATCAGGGCTGTGAGGCTGCTGTTGCTGGCATGACACTGCTCTGAAATAGCATCGGACGCTGCAGTTTGCATCGTCAAAGTTGACATCGGTTCTCAGGTGGTGCTGCCTTTGTTTTTGTTCCAGCAACTGCAAATCTTTGGGATTCACCAGTATTTGATACAAGACGTCGCCATTACACTTTTGGTTTGCCTAACAAGTAAGCCACTTGGGGAAACCAGCTGTGTCTGTTTGAGAGCCTGATTCTAGATGGTTGAATTCCTCTCCCAATAAAAGTGAAAATGAGGAGCCAAGTTCTGCTGTCAGTAACATCATAACCGTTGACGCTAGAGCGATTCCCAGGGCCCAGACCATGAGATTTGGCTTATAGTCCTTTGCAAATATGGCTGCAGAACTCTGTACATAATCGATAGGGTTTGGATATGGGACTCGACTGGAAGAGGAGCAATTGCTCTGGTGACTATTAGTGGGGTCAGACAGTGTAAAATCAGCTCCTGGTCTCCTGTGTGTCCCTGGCATGAGATCCAGTACAGCTCTTGGACTCCACTGGAGATCCCCACCTGCAAATAAGGGTGATGTTCCCCATCTTCTCTCTATGTTCTCCTGAGGGGGAGATTCAGAGGAGGTTCAGATGGAAAACACTGGAGATCAAAGCCATTTCTTGCCTGCTTATTAGGGCTAGGCTTTACAGTTTTCACCTGTGATGAGCAGGTGGGAGGTCTGTGTGTGGCTCTGCTCGCCCAGCAAACGCAGAGGGCTGCTGGTGGGCTGGGCTGTGAGGACTGCAAATGTCTCTGGTGTCTCCGCAGTGAGCTTGACTGAAGCCTATCCAAATCTGGCACCTTATCGCCCTCCCAGTCAGCTCCTCTCTCCTCCCTTGCTGCTCTCCATCATCCTCAATGTGTGCTTTACCATCATCATGCAAACCTGTGGCTTCCTTCTGGTGAAGAAGCAGCCCTGGTATGTAGCCCTGGCCAGCCAGAGGTAAGTCCCTCTTTTTGTCTCTGGTCCCGCGCATTGCTGCTGTGTGCAGGGGACACCCCAGTCTCACCATGGCCTGCAGCTGGGCACACTGAGGGACCTGAGCAGGACAATTTCCACCCCCCAGCTGTGTGTGTACTCAGCAGAGTGTTGCCAAGGCAAAATGAAGTTGCAGCAGATGCCACACTCAAATCTAAAGGGTCAGCCCGAGGGCTAGCACAATTGTGTTTCTCCAACGCCCATCTGGAAATGTGGGAGAAATGGCTGTGCCAGGCCATGGGGCTGTGGCGGATGGAGGGGTGGCAGGGGACGGCTGGCTTCCCTCCCTCCATCTATCCCTCTGCTGCCTTCTCCCAGAGTCCGGCAGCACAGCTCCCCCAGGGAAACAATATTACATACTATGTGCATAATACTCTATACCATATATTCTAGTATATATATTAATGAGGAGCATATCTTCACGCAGAACTGAAGTGGTAGGGCAGGAGGCCCAGCCAGGCGTTTCAGTGGGGATGCTCCCAGATGCCAGGGCTCAGCTGGCATCTTTCCCTGGGGATGCACGGGTGTATCTCAGGGCGAGTGTGCCAGAGTAGACAGAGTAGACAGCTGGAGCATGCATCTTCGTAGCCATGTGTCTTGAACACTGTTATCGTTGCCCACAAGCCATAAAATTAAGCTATTTGGGTTTTTGTTTTAAAACCTTTGGGGTTTACTCCGGTGGGTGACACCTGGTTATAGTGGGCTGGGTCGGAGAGGAAAGGGAGCTGCTGTTTGCAGCTTACTGTCACTGGAGAAAGCGGGAACAAAACGCTGGGTGTTACCTTACAGACATTGCTCTCCAGGGAACCAGACCGTGTCCCCCACCAGCCCAGGGGGAAACGGTACCAGCAGCGCTTCCCAGAGCAGTGTCCTCAGTTACGAAGACACTACGCTGTGGCCACTGTCTTCTATTAACTGCATCATTGTGGCCTTCGTCTTTTCCAAGGGAAAGCCCTTCCGGAAGCCCATCTACACCAACTGTGAGTAGATCTGGAGTAACATGTGCTTCACAGACTCTCATTCCTGCCCCAAAATCACCCTGGCACTAGAGGCTGCTGGGGAAGGGATGCTGTGGGTTTTTCTGTACCCACACCAGTGACTGGCATGTAAAGTAACTGCTGGTATATGTGAGCTCCTACTTCTCTTTCTAAAAAATCTGTGATCAGTTCTTTAGTTAGCTTCTTCCTGAAAATAAGAAGCAGCAGAGCTGAAAAAGGAGACTGCATCTTGTTTTGGAAAATGTGTGCTTTCCAGAAGACGATGGGCTGGATTTAGAGCAGAGCTGTGTATTATTGTGAGCACAGACAGCATATGAGGATCAGGTGTATTTGTTTCAAAATACACACATCAGAAGGAGTTCTTCTGAGATTCACAGTCTTACCTTGCCTGACTTCCATTCCTAGAGATGAGAGAGAAAAGCCTGTGATAATGTCACTGTTAAAATCCTCTCACAATAACCTTTCTTTTTCTGTTTGAGTTTTGCCAAGGTGATTTCGTTCTTCCAGCCACTGGTTGACTGACATCTCGTTTATAGTTGCAGCTCATGGATGAGGGCAGGACTTTGCTTCATCTCAGGAGAGTTGATTTTGTTAGGTATTTTGTTAAAAGGCAGATCTCAAACTCATTTCACAGAGCACTGATCACCTGCAGAAGACAGGAGAGACCAGAAAGAAACTGCCCTGCAAGCACCCAGGCTGAGATGGGACAGAGGATTCTGTCAGCTCACAAATCCACAATCACTTCTCTCTGTTTTATCCCTGTTTAGGGACAATCCCTAGGAGGAAGAAAAGGGCAATTCCCTTGGTTTTGCCACCCACTCAGCCCTCTCCCTCTCCTGCCTGGCAGTGAGATGGTTGTCAGGAGGCCGTTGGGAGCTGTTGACCCAATTGACCAGCTGGTTTTAAGATGCTCAGCTCCTGGTAATTGCCAGGAGCTTGGCACCTCTGGACATCTGAGCCATTTGCCATCACTCTGTGGCCTCCTTTGGAAGGGGATGCAAAGACAGACAAACTCTTTCTTGTGGAAGGCACAGGCATAGCCCACTTCTGCACAGAGTTGGTTGCACAAGACCCTCCCCACCCTGGGAGGGCAGCCCATGGGAACATGCATCCTCCTCTGCTGCTTGCAGCCCAGGTGTGTGGCTGTGCACGTGGAGAGGAGTGAGCACAGGAGAAGGGATGCTGGTGTGGCTCACAGCAGCGCCCTTTTGAGGCAGTTTTCTGTGCTTGTATAAGAATAAGAATGTGCCAAATCATTTATGTGAGAAAAAAACAGTGTAGGTGGTAAGCTTTGCAGCAGGCTGCTGGGAAGTAGCTCTTCTAGTTTCAATTCCACAACTCTTCTTTTAGCTGGGGGCGGGGGGGAAGGTATTTTACATTATGGCATTTTAAATTTATGGCATTTGGGCCTCCTGTCAGCATATTTGCAGAGTTTGGTCACCAACGTCCCTCTCTCCCAGGGCCAAAAATTCTTTTCTTTCCCTAGACGTGTTTTCAGTCCTCCTGACCCTCCAGCTTGCAGTCTGCCTCTTCCTCTTCTTTGCTGACATTGATGCCGTCTACAGTGGCATGGAGGTAAGTGCAAACAGAATGTGCATTTCCTTTTTGTGCCACATACTTTGCTGGCCCTTTACCTAAGCATACAGAGCAGAAGGTACAGCTACAGTCATCTTGGAAAGGAATGTGCTGGTCCGATGCTGACTGGGCAGCCCTTTCAAAACTTCTCTAACATCTTTCTGACAAGGGTTTAGTTAATGAGGTGGTCCTCGTTGCCTCTAAAGGGTGGCAACATGGAGAGGAAAAAGAGCTTAGAGCTTGCTGAGCTTTTCTTCTTAACAGAAAGGCACAATGGGGTGGATTGTGGTTTTGCACGTGGTTTTGCAGCTGCCTCCAGCTGTGCTGCCCAAGGCTGGGAATGGCCCAGCCCTGTGGCTGGTTACAGCCATCCTACATGGGATGGGTTTAAGTGGAGGCCTGGCATCAAGGAGGGGACACACAGAGTGAGAGGAGCCCCATGTTGTGCATTAGCTGCAGCTCCCCAGAAGTATTTGGGCACCCAACCCTGCCCCAGGCACCCGATTCACTGTTTTCAGCAGCAGCCTAAGTAGCTGAGATGAGTTAGGCAGCTCCACGCCATGGGGAATGTGGCATCAAACCTTCCGAGATCTCTGTGACAAGGAATCGCTGTCACTTCCTACTGCCTCCTCCATGCTTGCCACTGGGAAAATGTTAGTCAGCCTCTCAAATCATTAGGAGCATATGCAAGTCTCGGCAAGGCATTTAAACCTAATTGCTGTTCATGTGTTTTCCAACAGTTTCTTTGCACTCCTGTGATCTGGAGAGTTTACATCCTACTGATGCTCGTGGTCACCTTCTGTGTATCTTTTTTTACAGAGGTGAGTGCATTTGTTTACAGGGGTGAAGAGGAGCAGCATCTGCATGGGTCTTTCTATCCCTATTTGCATCAACACTTTCCTCCCGCAGAAGCATAAACCCTCTGGCCTTATTTTTTTTTTTTCTTTCCCCATAAGACTCAAACTGCGTCAATCAAATCCATTTTATGCAGCACCCGAGATTATTTAGACCACATCTCTTAAGCCTTGAGAGACAGAGGGAGAGTGAGCTGGCGTGCAGCTGCCTGGGAGGAGCTGCTGCCCTGGCTCGCAGGGGAGCAGAACGCAGCATGGGTCAGGCCCCTGGCACTGGTTTTAAAACAACTGCTTCCCTCTTGCCCTACAATCGACTGGGCCAGAGACTGTGCTGACTTTGCAGTTGGATGTTGCAGTCATGACTGAGCCCTAAAGCATTGTGTGGGTCAAAGAGAGCTGTGTCACCCCTGGGGTGACAGTCCCCAACAAGGAGCAGCAGTGCCCAGCCATCCTGCAGCCAGTGGAGGGGAAACATGCCCCCTGATAATCCCCTTCAGGCAAACAGACAGAGGTCGGTGTTGTGCTGATAGAACCAAGCAGAGCCTTCCCGTGGATGAGGACGGTGGCTTCTGGCAGCCATGTTACTGGGGTGGGGTGGGGGGGAGGCACACGCAGGCACCCAGCACTGTGCTCCCTGTGGGGCTCGGGGGTTGCACATGTAGCAAGGGTTGGCATTTGTCCCCGAGGAGTCCTTCCTCCCAGTGACGGGCAGCAGCACTGACCCCACGCCGTGTCCCTCCACAGGATGTTATCCTGCAGAACAAGCACCTCTGGCTGCTGCTTAAAGCCTGGTTTGGGTACCGGTCGAAGAGCCAGTACCGAAAATGGCAGAGGATGCTGCAGAGGGATCCCAACTGGCCCCCTGTAAACAGAATAGACTTTGCAGTGAAAAGCACGGATGAGATTTACATTAACCCCACCTACGAACACAGCAATGAGGACTAGGTGAGACCCTGCAGCAGGGCGCGGGTCCGTGCAGTGATGGCAGCTTCCTGACTCGCACTGATCAGCCCATGCTTTCATCCCTTGATGTGCACCAGAGTCAGATGCTTGAAATCCCTGCACAAACCCAGCCATTCAGGGGCAGGCTGGGCCCACGCTGGCCCCGTCCTGGAGCACAGGCAAGGATTGTTCTCTCAGCTACTGGTAAAATAACAGCCTTGACTCCACTCCATGGCAACAGCAGATCTTGGACCTTGCCAACTTCTCCTACAGAGGCTCAAAAATACTGAATACAGTGAAGCGATAGCTTCTGCTGCTCCATGTCACACTCTTGCTCCATGTTTCAGCCACTGTTCCACCAAATCCTGTCAACGTGCCTACCGGGTTTGATGGGAAGGCAATCTAAAATAAGTGACCTAATCTTGACCGTGCAGAGTAGCACGTGTACAATTGCAAAATCCTGCGTTAAATGAAACTCTGCAGCTTCCAAGAACTACAGGAAAGTTCCCCAGATGAAGTAATACCCATTTTCTTGCATCCTGGAGAAAATTACAGATGTGAGAGGGCACATACTCTGCCCTCGCCCAGCTCTCCCTTATCAGTTCTTGCAGAGAAATGAGGCTCCGAGTACAAGAAAGGGTAGAGCTTGAGAACTGCTGTAGCACCAGGCTGGGAAGGCTGCGCATCCACAGCTGCTGTACAGACGTACAGACAACCCCCCATGGCCGTGCTCTGCAGCTGCCAGGCCCCGCCTGAGATCTGGCGTCACGGGGCAGAAAGCAGGGCTAAGCCTGGAGGTCCTGCTGTGACCGGGTCACGCCATGAAGCCGGGGTTCTGACGTGCTCTGGTGCTCGGCTGCCTGGCAGGTACAAGAAGCTGAGCCCCTCTGTACCCACTCTTCCATCTTCAAATTGTTCAACCACCTAATTAGTTTACCCAAGAAAGAACTTTTGATTACGTTTGCAGGAAACAAAAAAAGGAGTCTCAGGTTCAGTTTTATTATAATACATTTTCCCATGTTAAAAAAGAAGAAATTTATTCAAATGTAATAACAGAGGGCACTACAGAGTACGACCAGAAGTCTTGGCTTTGTTATTTCAAACATTGAAACAACTGATGTTTAAAAAAAGCTTCTGATCCCGTTATGTACATGTTAAGAGCAGACAAAAATAGCAAGCCTCTTACAGACAGCTCTTTTGCTCTCATCTCTTCTTACAGTCCAGGCAGTTGCCTGTGGTGAAATCAACACAGGTTTTAACTTCTTACATGTGATTCCAAATGTGCAAGCCAGCCATTCCTAGAGAAAAATAAACCACGCTTTTCCAAAACTCTTTTCTTCTAAGACAAGGCACGTGTCAGTTTTGTGACAAGAAAATAGTGGGGCTCCATAGGATTGGAGATGGGGCACGGGTGCTGCACAGCTCCTTCTCCAGGTATGTTCCCCACAGCACTGCAGGACCCCTGGCTGGAGGAAGATCAATCTTGTGCTGGGGCTACAAACTGCTTAAACTCAGCTTCTGGTCACTGAAGAGTCAATGGCCTGAGCTGTAGACGGTAAAGGCTCCTGCTGCCTTGCAATCCATGGTGGTCTTTCTTTAAATCTCAGTGCTTTGGCAGCCCAAGGAGCTGGATCATAAAACGGATGGGTTGGAAGGGACCTTAAAGATGATCTAGTAAGCTTGGTCAGGTCCAATTACTGCATTTAGAGGGATGAAAAAGGAGATTTCAGTGTCACAGTGGTTCCAACCTGGAACAGCTGGGTTTTTGCCAGATCCCCCTAGACTAAGGTTCTGCTGCTCCCAGAGGGGGTGAGAGAAGCTGGGGAAAGGCATGCTTTGCAGGCAGGAAAAAATTGAGCTGTCATGCCAAAAACAGAGCCCTCATTTAAAACACTGAGGAATTCGGCCTGTAAGACCTGCCCTTCCTTCCTGCCCTCGCAGGAGCAGCTCGGTTTAGACACAGCAGGCAAAGCCTCCGACACCCTTCCACAGCCCTGGCAGCCCAGGCTTTCCCACTTACACAGGCTCTCAGCTGCACAACACACAATAAACCCTCAGCAATACTTTTTTTTTTAAAAAAAAAAACAACAAAAGTAGCGTAAAAGTAAAAATGTTTCTTCACACAGGTTAAAATAGGTTATTCACAGAAAGAGCCCAGGGGATGTAGTGGATAAGAAACAGGATGTGTGCAGAATGCCTGCACCAGCCCTCAGCAGAGCACCAGGGCTGTGAGGATGGAGAATTTGCTTCCAAGCGCTCCCAGGCTACCACAAAACTCATCACAGGGAACACAATAAAAGCAGATGTAGCAAACAGGCTAGTGCTGCTCTCAGCAAGGGCGACACAGTTGTTAGTAACTTTTGGGGGCAGCTGTAGCCACAAATTGTCCTGGGTCCCATCCTGGCCGGGGGCTCCCTGTCCTGCTCCGAGCTTGTCCCGTCAGTACTGTCTCTCTCTGGATCTGCTCCGGAGCAAGCCCAGCAAGGAGAAGGCACCAGCAGCAGCTGTTACAAACCCAATGGCACCGATGGCTCGTTTGGCCTGCAAAGGGGAAGGAAAACACAGGCTTGGAACAGGAGCTTTTTTTTTTTTTTTACCCCCAGGCATGCTAACGAGGAGCAGGCAAAAATAATGAAGGCAATTAAATGAATGAGAGAATGAGAGACACCTGGCCCATAAGCAGAAGGGATAACACCCAGGCCTTTACCCTTAGGCTGTAGCATTCAGATAAAGGGCACTATCAGGCTGCAGAAAGACCATCTAGTGAACCTCCTGGTTTGGAGTCTCCAATGAGGCCAGAGGCAGTGACAGTTTGGACTCTGTGCCTGGGGCTTTGCTGTCACCATGCAGTTTCCATGCTGTGCCCTGGTCCAGGGGCTGACACAGAGCAGCAAGGAGGTACACTGTGAGGCATGCAGGGGCTCAGCGCATGTTCCTTACCTGGTCTGAGACCCCCTCGCCGTAGCGGAGCAGCGTCACGAAGTGCTCACAGTTGCTGCCGAGCAGGTCATAGGACACCTCCTGGTCGATGAGGTACTCGGCACGCTTGATGATCTCCTCCACCGGCAGGGGAGCGTAGGTGCCATCATACTTGTTGTTGATGTGGTAGGTATCGTTTCCCACCACGTCCTTCAGGAGCTGCATCCTCACCCGGGCCTTTCTGCTGAACACTGACTTTGCGCTGGAGAAGGTGGCTGGGGGCCCTTCATCTGGAGAAGGTAGGAATGGGATGAGCCAGGTCTCCAAGACCTCAGAGGGGTTTCTGTCTGGCTCCTGGAAATGCTATCTACATGTAAGCAGGGAACCCCACCAGCCCATGGAGAGAGACAAGGCTCCCAGGCCACCCCAAAGCCCCTTCCACACCCTGCTGGGCTGCATCAGCCTTACCTACAGGCGTCACATTGATGATGTACCCGTCCCCCAGGTAGAGGGCCCAGTGCTGGTAAGCTGGCCGGAAGATCTCAATCAGGTCCCCGGGCTGGGGGTCGCCGGGGTGGGTGGCGCTGAAGGTCTGGATAGCTGCCATCTCAAAAGGCTGAGGTCAGGACATGTCCCTCTTGCTGGGCAGGCTCAAAGCAAGGCACGGGTGGAGAGGGGAGATCTGGGACATGCACCGGGCACCTGCTGGGGATCGGAGGATCATTAGGAGCCAGCACCCTCATACGGCATGTGGAGCACCACTGAGTGGCACCCAGCTGCTGCTGCTGCTGGTCCCCTCTCTCTGCAGGGCCCAGCTGGGGGTGCCCGGTCCCGCTTGCCAGCCCAGCCCTGGCCTGGGGTAAGTAACGAAATGGCCACCCCTCCCGCCGAGCGCTGCCGGCAAAGGGTGAGGCCATCGCGGGCCGGCATCCAAGTGCCCGTCCCCGCCGCGGGGCCACCTCCCCGGGCCAGCGCTCGGAACCCTCCCTGCCGCAAGCGCCCCTCCCGGGCCCGGTCCCTCGCAGCCGCTCCCGGGGGCTCTCCCTTTGGGGCTCTACTTGTTCTGGCACCGGGACAGCCTCCCCGCAGGGTCGCAGCTCCTCGCTGGGGCCGAGGGGGGGGACACCCGGGGTGCCGAGCCCGTCCCCAGGCTCCAGGGCATCCCCCGGAGCCGCGCCCGCCGCCGGTACCCCGGAAAAGGTCGCATCCTGCTGGCGGGCACCTGCTCCCACCCCTGCCACCCCCTCCGACCTCCACCCCAAAGCGTCCCGCTCACCCCCAGCGCCCGTCCCGCTCTTGCCGTGGCCGGGATGTCACCCAGGGGCGGGGGACACCAGCGGCGGAAGCTGGGCCGGCTCCTGGCTCCTCCCGCCCGCTATAAATGGCGAGGAGCCAGGCGGGTTCCAGGCAGGTGGTGCTTGCTCGGTACCCCGGGGGGGCTGCTTCTCTCCCTGCCGAGGCCCCGCTCCGCGGGGTGGAAGAGCCGCGGGGACGGGCTCCGGTGCGGGAGCGGGGGCCGAGCCGAGCACCCCCCGCCTGGGAGCCCTCCGCTGCTCTGCCGGCGAAGGGAAGCGCCGGGGAGGTGGAGCTGGGAGTGAATCCCAGCGGCCGCTTTAAGGCAAAGAGGTTTCTAGGGTGGCTTTCCCGGTTGTCTTTCATGTTGTGGGCCCGGAGGTTCCTTCAGGGCATCATAAGAGTCTCATGGTTGTGCCCAGCAAGAGTCCCCTGAGCTGGGGGGGGTTGCACTAACCAGTGTATTTAAAGCGCAGCGTTTCAAGTCAGGTGAGCAAGCTAGTTGATTTAAAAGGTTAGAGAGATTTGTCACCTTTCTGGCTTCTGTTGACATGAAATAGTTGATTTAGCGGAGCGCTGAATTGCAGTTCTGCTTTCCGTGTCACCCTCTGTTCCAAGTCTCAAGTATTCCCAAAGCTTTGCAGGGGACAGCCAAGGCAAGTCTTGTGGTATTGGTGGGGTGGGGAGGGACATGTATCCATGGAAATCCAGAAATCTGCTTTATCTGGGCTCAGCTGAGCCCTGTTGCCTGGGGAGAGCCCGGGCTGGGATCCCACTGGCTGGGGGGAGGGAAGCAAGCGTGGTCAGCAGCACCCGGCACTGCCAGCGGGCACGAGAGCACAGGGGGAAGCTGCCACCGAACAAGCAGGAAAAATGCTTTTATGATGGGGGTGAAGTTCCAGCATGAGTTTGACAGTTCGTTTGTGCACGAGGAGGTCTCTCGCGCTGAGTGATTTTCATTATGTAGCGAGGCTGAAAGCCCCCTTTGCATTCCCACCCTCTCCAGAATAGCTGTGCTGCGCTGGACAGACAGCTGGCGTGGGCTGGAACGGACCAGAATAAAATGCCTTTTATCTACCTGACTGTTCATGGAGGTTACAAATACTCTTTTGGCCAACAGCACATGTGGGGTTATGGACACAAGGGAAAGGAGAAAGGGTAAGTAAATAATATGCCCATGCTGTTCCTCGCCGTAATCAGAAGTGAGGCTGCAAAGAACTGGAAAAGCATCAAAGAAACCTTAATGGTGCATTCCTTACATCTCAAAGCTTCCCTCATGGCACTGGGAATTTGTTCAGGGCTTGTAGAAGGCTCAGGCAGTGCCTCGCTCCCCCGGGCCCCGTGAGTGCTCTGTCGTGGGGGGGTGTCTCGCACATCACATGTTATTGGGCCTTGCCACAAACACCTCTGATCTTCTGCTGCAGGGGCGTCCTTAGCGTGGCCTGGGACTGAGCTGGTGCAGATCCCTACCCATGTTCGTCACCAAGTGGCAGCTTCAGACTTCACAGACCCCAAGGAGAGTTTATGACAGGATCTCATTCTTCAGAAAGATTTTGTTAAGTTATGCTCTTGTTTAGTACCCACAGGCTGGGGGCTGATGACAACCCTGCTTCTTGTCCACTCAACTCTGACAGCAAGGAGACAGCTCTCCTTCAAACAATCACTACTTTGCATCCAGCACTACCACTGGGAGCAACGCAGGCCATCCTTTTTTTACTGCAGCTTGCACCAGATCTTATATATTTCTGTCCCCAGCTGGACCTGCCTTGCCGGAAGAGGAGCAAGAACTGTGTCCAGCTCAGTCTGCTAATCCCCTCCCTATGGAAGGATTTGGGTAGGGTAATCTCATGAAAACCTGCCTGGGATGCTGTAATTCTGACCTCATCAGTCTATGGTTTGTGGATCTACCAGAGGTGTGTATGTCATGGTGTGCAGCATACTTGTGCTGGCAAATTCTGGCTGGACTTTGTGTTTTTCAAGCAGCCTCTGAAGACGGCACAGTCTCTAATGGGATTTAAGACATATTTTAATTTGGGTGTATAATAGGAGATTTTAGATGAACAATTTCAAAGGTTTTCAGGAAATGCAATGATTTATTAATTGTTTCTTCTCAACATACTGGAAATAATATTAAAATAAAAGAGCAGAAAGTAATACAAATCAATTGAAAAATATTTCTAACTATAGGTATGTACTTGAGGATTCATTTTGATCAAACGCAGTGTTCATGATGCAGCCATAATCTTGCTCGTGTGCTCTGTCATCCCGGGACCATCTCAAAGAAGATTCCCTTGATACCTCAGCTGTATCCATTTTCCTGTTCCTTCTGTACAATGGAGGAAAAGAAAGAACAATCATTTTAAATTTCTGTTGTTATCTGCAGTGAGAGGTCAAACAATGGTGCAAGCATGAATGAATTCAGATTTTGGAGAAGCCCAACTTTTGTGGTAGAGAGGCATATGCCCTGTGTACAGGACATGGTGTGTTCATTTTTGAGAAAAAAGCTAAGTTTTCCCTCACATTCCTCAAGTGAGATCCTGAATGCTGTGGTTCCTTTCTGGCCCTTTAGGGATGTGAGGAACAGGAGTTTTGAGGTTTACAGGTGCTAAAAGGGGTGTATGTGTCTTGGCTCTGCTGAACGTAGCAAAGCTGGGAGAAGCCTTACCTGTAGGCGTACACTGCAGAGGAGATGAGAACGATGGTAACAGCTACACCTGCTACAGCTCCAATGATGATGGCAACTGGAGGGCCCTCAGGCTCCACTATAGGATCTTCAAAAGAAGACGAAAAACCCCAGTCAGTGAAAGGTAACCATATTGTAAAGACAATTGTTTTCTCAACCATTGCCCCTCTGCTTGATTTATACTGTGTTCTCTGATCAATGTGGCTTTCTGGAATGGCTTCAGGCCCAGGTTCTGTATGCTCCATAGAGCCCTACTGTCCTGCTTTCTAGAACCTCTCCACTGGGGGTTCTGACCCCTTTGGGCTTGGATCCCCACAGGCTCTTACCCACTGAGTTACTACTAATTTACAGCATGGAAACGAAGGGCAAGCTCAATCTTCTCTATAATGACACCCATTTTGAAAGTGGTGTGTAATGCAGACAGCAAAATCCCAAACAGTTTTCTTACCTGCCCTCTCAACTGTGCAGATTGGTCCTGTGTACAATTCTGAACACTCACAGGAGTGGGGAGAGCTGCTGTTGGTAGTTTCAGAGCAAACTCCATCATTCTTACAAGGATTTGGCATACATGGTCCACCTAGCAAAAAAAGGGGAAACGCTTCAGTCTTTCTGGTAATCCAACCCTGAGAGAATTGTTCTTGCTTAGATTATGCTGACTCCTAATGCTGCATATTCCCCTGTATTTTAAAGTGCATTACTTCTTCTTGGCAACAGGAATAAGGGAAAGAAACACTGTTTCTACAATTAAACATCAGAGTAAGATCCCTGGTATGCTTTTCTTCTGTACGCATTCTGCTGCAACTATCCCCAACCCAGTGATATCCTAAAGCAGTAAGTCAAGACTTCTTAGCATCAAATTCAATGTGATAGCAGTTGACTCACTCCTGTAGCATCCACGACTGTAGTTTGAAATGCCACAGATTTCATCAGAACCACACACTATGTCAGAGCAGAAGACAGTGGAGCTTTCTGTGCACTGGCATTTCTGAGAGCAGTCATCAGTGGTGAATGTTTCTCCAATCTGGAAAACAGCAGTTAAATGTTTAAAAAATATCAACTAAAAGCAGCCAGAAAAACTTTGAGCGGAGCCCTGGGGTCCCACGCTATTCTCTCTGATTTCCTCCTGTGAATGGCAACAGGGCAGATTTTTTTTTTTTGGTAGTTTTGTACAAAAAAGAAAGCAAGCAGTTTACTAATCCAGATCTTTGAAACTCAAGGATGGCCCAAGAAAAAAAGATCCTAGCCTCAGGTGGATTACATGTGCAACCAACAAGCCCTTAACTGTTGCTGGAGATAAGAGAGAGTGGCAGATGCCTTCAAGGCAACATGGAAAGGCCATGTGCCTTTTTTCTGGCAAGTGGCACCTGTTTATAGCAAGTGTCTGCCTACTCCCATAAAACAATCTTTACTGACTTAGGCCTTTTCTGTAGCATATCTCCAGTGTTACAACAGAAATCTATCAGATTATGAAGCTCTTGTATCCTGCAATGCCAATGGAGGATTCTACGTGTTCCTCAGAGTCCAGCCTTGCCTGAGGCTCTCTTCACGTCATAGCCAATTCTCAACTCTGCCTACACCACTCTTCACTGAGAGGAGAGAGAGACACCAATGACTGACAGTATTTCTCTGTAACTGTGGGTTGTAAACTTTAGAGCATATGAGGCTATTATTTATCATAACAAAGATGAAGAATTAACATGGAGGTCAGAGCGTAATCATATACTTTCTCCAAGTGCCTGCCTTGAGTGTTCTGGCAGGCAGCCTTTCAGAGGCAGACCAAGTGATCTACTCTCTCTTCTCTTTTCTGCAGAGGCCAGGATTGTATTAAACCGTTGTTCTTTGTTTCTAATGCTAAATTATGTGCTGGGGAGATTGTCAAAATAATCAGCAGAAGAAAATATTGTTTGGTGCTGCGGGAGCTGTCTGACCCACAGGGAAGCTGTACCTCATAGTATTTGTTAAGGTACGTGCAGCCACATTGTTTGTAAGGCACGCAGTCAGAGCCACTAAGAACAAAGCCAGGGAGACATTCACAGCCTTCAACGCAAGGTGATTCACACTCCGAGGGGCTGGTGAAGTCGTAGCAGGATGCTGGGCATGCGGACGTGCACGAGCTGTACTTGCTGTTGGCGGGACATGATATAGCTGTAAAAATAGGGAGAGTTATGTTATAGCAGGCTGCTGCGCGTTAATTACACGATGCCCTTTGATAACCAGAGGATGTTACCGTTTTATAGGGGGCAATACAATGAACACACACGCGCAGAGATGTGCAGGCGTGTATAATAGTACTGAAGCTGTAAGTAAAGCACTCCAAAAGTCAGGAAATGCATCGTCAAAGCTATTTCTTTGCTACACTCTCATTCCCGGTGCTTGCTGCAAATAACTTCTCACACATTCAGGGCACCCACCCCTGCAAGTGCCAGAGCTGTTTCACAACTCTGGGAACCGTGTTTCACCAGGAATACAAAGTCATCTAACCATGGGTGCTGCAGGAGAAGTATGGTTTAATGAATGTACCAACTTGGAAAAAAAAAAATCAGAAAAAAGGTGAGATTATTGTAAGTTTTATTTCAGCATTTTTGACTCTGAAAGATTTGGAGGTTTTAGCTGAATTTTTTTTTTATCTTGAAATTTTACAGGCAAGAAAGAAAGAACGCGTATGTTTTGTAGATTTAAAAAGAGATTGAAATGAAATGTTTTTCCTTCAGATTTGTGGCTTTGATGGTCTGCAAAATTTTAACTTCTTTGCCCACTTGGGAATGGGGACATTTTTTTTCTCTCACAAAACTTCTGACAACAGGGGAACTGACTTAAGCTGGTTTCTCTGCTTTCCTAAGTAGCTTTCTAGGTGGGGGTCTAAGTGCAAAAGTCAGCATAAGACACAGAAGAAAGGTCAGAAGAGGGCGTGTGCAGGCTAAACTGTGAACAGTGAATCAACATGCTTTTACTCCCCACGAATCTTTGTTCCATGGTACGTCTAGAAAAATCCTCACATCTCAGATTTTGAGAGTCCTTTAGGCAGAAAGCGTAATTTCTGTCTCTTTCTGTGCTTACCACAAACTGTCCGTTGCCTCCAGCCTTCCATACGGACTCCTTGCTGCTGACAAGCCAGTGCATATTCCTCCAGACTGCGACATAAGGTAGCGTTATCATCTCCTTGCACACACACATCAAACAGGCAGCTCCTGCATGCAACACGAGAAAGCACTCATTCCCAATACCTTTGTTATTGTTTATTTTCAGCTGCTTTTCTGCCTGGCTCGGAGTTACTTCCGTTTTCCCGTATCTTGCTGAGAGGGAAGCAGAGGAATAAAAAAATCCCAAACCCAAGTGCAGCCACATGATTGGGAATATCAGGTGATCTGTTGTGCAGCCGCTGCTAACATATGACGTATTCATATATGAAAAAAGCAATAAAGAGCTACCTGACTGGTTGTCACAGTAAGTTATTCTTTGCTGTCTGCTCCTGGTTTGGGCTAGCATGTCTGTACCTTCCTGCTGGAGCAATTTTTAGTGCTGCTAAGTCTTATAGCTGGACTACGCACTTCTTTCAATACTTTGTTCCTCTACAATACCTTGAATATTGACACAGAATTCTGTTTGTTTTCCAGTCTCGGCTTTGCTCATCATCTGAATATCCATGGCCTGATTTTCAGAGGTACTGAGATCTGAGATGCGATCTGAAAGTATGCAGCACCTCAGAAAAATCATGCAACCACTAAGAAGGTAAAACATGCTGCTCAACCCAATTCTAGAATGAGGAGAAAAGTATGTTTAGAATCAGGATATTTGCACTGAAGCCAGTGGTTCAGTTTATTTGGCTTAAGATACTTGTGAGAAAAATGTGAAGGTAAGAGGGACTTTGAAATGGGCATTAGCTATTTTTAAACATTAGTTACAACTGTATGACTAAAGAAAACTGGCACCTACTTGGTAATTTTATGACTGGTGATGGATTAATGGTGAATGTGGGGACGAATCAACAGGTTTCATACAGCTATACAGCTCAAAATTAGGTGTGTAGGAGAGCAGCCATGAAACACAGCAAGGGGAACTTTGTTGAAGATATCAAGTTAGTTACTCTTCACTAATCTGTTTTTTGCACTTCTCCATGAAAGATTCAAGAGGTGTCACTGCCAGCTTCAGCCTTTGTGGCTATAGCATTAAGGCTACATTTTATGAAGTTTGAATTGCTAAAAGGTACCTAAGCCAAGTACCAAATTCTCACTGAATGTGGATGAGAACTGTAAGCACCTGGAAATCCCAGCTTACAGGTATAATGCTTAACACTTCTGCTTTATCTGTATGGGAAAGGAGGAAAGCTACTTTTTAGAGCCAACAGAAAAGTGAAATGCTAAATAGATGGCCAAAAGCACTTACTATCCCCAACTACTATTAATACCCTGGAGACTGAAAATGCAAAGTTCTTGTCAGAACTAGCACCAAAATGATTTTGCAAATGGGGAGAACAACTGTCTGCAGTAGACACTTACGTGTAATAGAAATCGGGTGAGACCGTAGAATGACAATTTACGAAAGGACCTTTTGAGTCAATCAGGATTTGACATCTAGAAGTGCTGTTTTCTTGTCCCAGCTGATTTTCATTGCAGCCTTGGAAGAGTCCTGGATCTGGTTCCTCCTCAGACTCATTTTTGGAATTGACATCTCGTCTGGAAGAAAAGTCATTATGAAACCATCAGTTCTCTGTACATCCAGCATTCACAGTACTGCTCTCCAAGAAACACCACAAGACAACTTCTGCCTTGTGATGTAAGTGTAAGCTTATTTTTCTCTTATGATTTATCCTGAACAGGAAGGAGATAGGTGAAGCAAATCAAGAATGTACTAGAACACTTCCTACTGTCTTAGAGATTTATGGACATTTAAGCCAAAAATGGATAGCTGTAATTATCTCTTTGGAAATTCTGCATGACACAGGCTTCAATCTATTCAGTAAAACTTGAGCCAGGATGATGCAGCTGGAATAGACCACTGTTCCTTGGCCATATGTTCACTTGCACTGAACAGCTGGCTGCATGCCTAAAGTGCCAGAATTCTCCTGTAGGCACAGCCTCCAGAGCCCCTTCATGTTCAACATTACCCTACATACTGCTTTCTACTATTCTGGCAGTCAAGTTTTTGCAGCCAAATTATATCCTGACAGCTAATACGATTCCATTTACTTGCTGAAAAAGTTCTGTGTTAGTGGCTAAGTAACCTCAAGAGGTTTTTGAAAACAAATTGGGAAGGAAGGAAACTTTTTTCCCCACTGGTTTCAATGTCCTGTATAGACTAATTAGCACAGAATTTGCCTGACCACAAATATTATGCTCATTTATACTCAAAAGAATGTCCTTACCTTTTGTGCACTGGCAGAAAACACTAGATAGCCATGCAAGTAAGGAAATCAGACTCTCCCAGAACTCCTTCTGGGAGGAATTTTGAATTCATCTTGATGGATTTCAAAGCAACCTTCATGTTCCAGAGGGAGGGATGACACTGAACCAGGATTTGCCCTCCCTCAG
Organism: Gallinago undulata; assembly: GCA_026546715.1. Lineage (NCBI taxonomy): Eukaryota > Metazoa > Chordata > Aves > Charadriiformes > Scolopacidae > Gallinago > Gallinago undulata. Next base: position 13,850,329 of record JAOTQQ010000052.1, on the reverse strand, counting down.
GCCCATTCAGTACAACATCATGTGTTTATCTTTGCCAGGAACCATGAACTTGGCAAAGATCTTATTCATCCCTCTGCCCTAGCAGTTGTAATGGCTGTAACTCCAAAGAGGGATCCTGAACTGGAGTAATGCAGTGATAGTTCAAACCTCTTTTGGACAGAAGGGCACTGATAGTTCACTTTAGTGATGAGCAGGAAAAGTCCCTACACAAAGACCAAAGGAAGAAGAAAGACCAGAAATAGGACAGTGTAGTTATTCCTGGATATTAACTATGGCTTAATTCACTCACTCCCAGTGGCTGTGCTTGCCGTGGATATTAGGTAAAAAATTAAGTACCTGAGACGAGAAGTTTTTCTTTGTAGAGGAACTTTCCAGCTCTCACCAAAATTATTCACATTTTTCACCCAAACACCTTCTGGATTTGTGAAGTCATTTCTGTATCTGTCATCAAAGTCACCACACAAGCCTTCCACTCTGTTTCTGTAGGTGTTGGCCAGCTTTATATCTAGGGAAGTTCAGAAGGAAAAAAAGCCATTACATAGGAGTCTTTGCTCTCGAGTGTATGGAAGAGGTGGAAAGCAGTGCCAAGTACTGCATTTCATGATTCACATCGGAGTTGTGGGATTATTTGGAATAGACTTGGGAGGAAGCACGTAGAAGGATGCACTCACAACATATTTTACTTTAATTTTCTGGAAGAATCATAGACTCAAAGAGTGAAGTTTTCTAATTTTGCTTTGGCTTTACATCTCCTATGGGATGAGAGGATTTTTTGAGACAGTGCATAAATATTCCTGTACATTGTTTTAGTGCCACTTACCTGCATTTTGATTGCCATCAAAGCTCACGTATAAGCCAAAATCTGTCTCCAGGTAAATTCTTGTTGTCCTCTGATATATACGAATACCTTCATGAGGATGAGCAGGGGGTCTCACCCTCACACCGTCCAACTAATAGGGAAACAATAAGTTAAAATTCATAATATATAGGCCAAATTAAAATCTGGCTTCAGTACAGGTAATGCTACAAATGAACACTCCTCTGGTTTTATGAAAAATATATCAGATAATTCAGCCAGGTAAAAAACTCTATCCATTTTTTTAAATTAACAAAATCATATATTGAAGAGAGTGATCTGGACACAGTATTTTCATGCCATCCTAAGAGATTTCTACTATTGAACTAAAAATGTGTACATGAATGAAAGAAATTAAATTTTCCTACCTTTGTTCACACTTTTCCCTACCACTGATAAAAAATTGTATGGCTTTATTGTAAGCCTTGGGGTATTTGGGATTTTATTCCTAAATCTCTCTATATTCATTTATTTGTTTGAAGTAGAATTATATCCTTCATAGCTATAGAGAAAAAAGACTCAACACAACTAAAAATCACATTTGTGGGTGCCCCATAGCACTACTGTAATAATATAGTTAGCTTTAATACTTAAATTCTTCAGAACAGGCATTTAATACTCCAAGGTGTTTTACTCTAAGGGAGGGCCTTTCTCTGTGCTCTGAAGTCAGTGAGAGACTTACCAATAGCTGCTTGTTCTGCCTGAATCGCACTGTGTGATTGTAAACATTGATGAGAATCTCTTTGAGGTAAGTAATGTGTCGACTTCCACGGAGAGGATAGTTCGTGCCTTCAATGCTAAACTGTGTCAGAGTATCAGGTAGGTCAGGGATGGTCTGAGCCAGAATATATGTGTATTTCCCTTGAAAGTGGTGCACCAGACCATCGAAGGTGATGTAGTGTGGATCGCCCATGACCCGGCATTTCCCAAAACCTAAAGGAGCAGAGCTTTGTTACTCTCCAGTTTGAATGTGCCAGATCCCAAGCATGGATCATTTTAACATAAGTTAGATAAAAACAATTGCTGCTAGCATGCAGGCATCTTAAACTAAAGATGGATGCTCAGGTATCACCAGAGAGAACGGGCACTCAAAGGGAGAGACAGCCAGAGAAATTCATTCATCTGCTGAGAACAAATGTGAGCCAACTGAACTGAAGCAGAACATTAGGGTTTGTAGACTTTATACAGACTAAGCTGTGCGCATTGGTCCTCTACAGAGGAATGACAGGGCCACACAGCATGGCTTGCAGTGGGCTCTTAGAGATGTCGGTCTCAATCCTCAGCAACGTGTCGCTACAAAATTATTGGAACATGAAATGCAACATCTAATTTTGGCTGGCTCACTGCTGTCGCGCTGCCTTCTTCTGAGGCTACTAGATTGATCACTGTGTTCATCAGACCTAACAATCAGATAAAGCGACTATGTCTAAGTATTTTCCTTGATCACTGAGCAGAGGGCAAACCATTATCCCAGGACCAAGGTTCTCCTTAAGACTGCTGGGGTGCCTCTGATGTGGTATTTTGCCAACATGGAGCAGAAGGAGGATGGATTTGAATTATGCTCTTGCACTAATCATCAATACAGTACAACCTGTGCCATACTATTCTTCAAAATTGAAGTGTAGAGTTACTAGGCAACAAGCTATGTCCTAAAACATCTAATTTACCCAGAGAATATGGGAACCAAGGTTCTCTGACTGGCCTATTACAAGCCTTTTCAGATTTGCCTTTATTTTTTCTGTTCTTGAATCAATGTGCAATGGAAAAAGCAGAATCATTGCCAAAGAACTCACAAACATAGGTGAGTTTTGGCTTTAGTATATGCAATGCAAATCTATCTTTCTTTCTATTTACTGACTGAACTGTGAAATTTAAGTAACGTAAGAATCTTTTACTTAGACTTAAGTAAATTTCAAACTCTTGTTTCTCTTCCCTCTACAAATTCTTTATCTTGTATTGGAACTTTCAATTCTGAGAACTGAACAATAAAGCGTTCAGTTCAATAAAGTGTCATCAGTAGCACTGTCAGAGCTTCCTTCTTTCCTGTGGAAAAGTCTGGAAGTGCCATGGAATAAAGAATAGACATCAATATCCTTCCTCCTTCTCTAACCCTCATGGTACATCAAGTGAAGACCTGCCCATACATACCTGTTGGATTGCACTTGTGTTTTCCATTTTTGATCACGCAGGTTTCTTTAGAATCACAGCTATAGTTCTCACATTTGATGACACCATTCTTCTGACACTGGCATCTTTTGGTGCAGTGTGGAGTTATCCAGGTCTCCCCAGCCTGGATGGAAGTTGTGTTAATAATATGATACCAAAGTGCTCAGCTTTGCAGTGCAATACAAGTTCAATAGCAAAGGGTGTGGGGGGGTGCCCAGGTGCAACCTGTCTAGTTGGCAATTCCACAACTGCTCAATCTGGAAGTAGTTTCACCAAGAGCCTGGGAGGGGGATGTCAGTTCATTTATCTTACTGTCTTGAACATGAGAATTTAAAGATAAAGCAGGACTAGGACAGACTGCTTGAATTACTCTGATCAATTGACTAGTTTAGAATATGCCTCAATTTTGGTCTCAGGTGCAGAGTACCAAGCTCCTGCACCTCCTTATTCCTGAGCCTGCAGTTTTTACTGATCAAATAAAAGGTATTTGAGAGGTGGCCCCTGACGATTTCTCTCTCTCTCTCATTCAGATGGACAGGGGACCAATCTTCTACAAGTTTTGCAGTCAGAGATTTGTTCCACAAACTACTTACACTGTAGTAATTGTTGTCATCATCTCTGCAGCCACAATTGCTCAGAGGTACACACTTGCCATTACTGAGCACGTAATTATCATCACACTCGCAGCCCTCTGTGCACTCTTCTGTCTTCTCACAAAGGGAAGAGGCAAAAATGTCATTGCATGTTGATGGACAGTTGGAGACACAGTCCGTGTAATAGCTGTGAGATGGACAGGGCAATGCTGTTCGGGTGAAGAGAATAGAACCAGCATTATTAAATACATTTAGAAAGTGCACTGTGAACACATGCGCCTGCCTGAAAGCTACAACTTGGCCTGTAAAATGGTAGTATAAAATTGCCTTTTAACAGCTGATTTTGATCATCAAATGGGTTTGATATTTTTTTTTTAATGTTTTAAAATAAAACCCAACAAAAACAAAACAAAGAACCCTCTCTGGAGCTGCAGATGCAGTTCTGTTACAAATATGCCAAATCATTCAGCCTCAGTATTCCAGTTCAGCTGCAAATGGGCACCACTACAAATGAGAATCTTTAGGGCAAATTCCTTAGAATGTTCAACCTTCCAGTAATGCCGAAGAGGTGTATATCTAGCTTAACCACAGAAAAAAACAACAAATATGCATTGTCAGAGTGAAGAGATTCATCTAGCTCCATATGCTATTTCTGCCAATGTCTAGAGACGCATAAGGGGACAGTTCAAGAAACAAGGTAGCAGGACAATATGTTCATTTGTCCAGTATTTTCCTCCACTTGTGGCAAGGAGGCAACTAGGAATTTCTGATGGTCCTATTCAGCATTCATCTAGCTTGTTTTTTAACCAGCTAATTGTTTTGTCCTCCACAATGTTACATGATAATTAATTCTACAATGTATAACTAAATTGTGAAAAAAACAGCAAAAAGAAACCCACTATGTAATCTTTACTTGTTTTTACATAATTTGTTTGTAACTTTGTTGAACAGGTGCAGTGAGGCACATACACTGGATATTAATCCAGGAACACAGCCCTTAAGAAACTGGCCAAATTGTCGGTTTTCATTCAAAACACAGTGAGTGGCATTGAGCTCTGTGTCCTAACACAGTATCGCCCTTTGTTTTAGTCTTCTGATTATATTATGTCTCCATTTTAGGCTCACTGCAATGTCTCACGGCGCTCATTGGGCTACTGATGGCAATCCTCGTGACTATCCATAATTCATCAAGTCCAGAACTATCACTGGGTTTAGCTCAACCTGAACACAGTTCAGTGCAACAATGGAGTCATAAAATCATAATAATAGAATTGTACTTTGTGAGAATTCAGTGTTAATTTTCTTTTACACAACTTGTTCACCTAATATTGCTAATTTGCCTTCCAAGTTTCAGTGTTTTCACTTGCTTGTGCACTTACGACAGAATGTGCTATTCCTCCATCTAATGGTGATTCCATGACTCCTGCAGGTGTCCACGTAGAATTGAACTATGTCACAGAGAGCAGACTTCATGCCATCATACTGACACATGTCATAGATGCAGATCTGTATGAAGTCTTCAGGGTTGACTAGATTATGACACGCTTTGAATTTGTCTGATTTTAGGACATTGCACTGGCTTTCAATGACTGGTTTACTCTCGGGAGTGCAAGGAGGAACATCATCTTCTCTTAAGTCTGGTAAACAGCTGCATTAAAGCACAGACATAGTTGCATTTAAGTTTCAAAGGCATATAGAAGACAGACTAAAACTGAATATTTGTTTCTACTGAAAGGTATTAAACAAGTAACACTAGAGACTATAGTCTTCTTTCAGTTTATGCATGAAAGATTAGGCAGAATTAGACCTGCCCAGCAACCACCATGCTGCATGTGACCCTTGTTGCTCTCACTGATTTTGGCCCAGACTAGACAACTGACTTCTCAGCTTTAGCTCAGACCTGTCTGGTCACTGAAAACTTCTGTGGTGATCTGAACCCTTGGCAGACCCTGGCTTCTGCTTTTGGGCCTGCCCGGCTTGCCCTGCTTGGGTAGTGTGGGATGGGTCCTGGCTGGTGAGAACACTGTTCTCTTGGCTGTGTTATCACACTTGGCTCCCTGTCCCTTGGGGAGCAGCTGGCTCTCACTGTTCCTCAACACTGTACCCCAGCACCAGGTGTTTCCAGTGTAAAATAAACCCCGTGGACTGCCCCAAAGCTTAATTCTCCAAGTCTGTATGTAGATCAACGGAATGGCTGTGGTTTCCCTCTGGCCCATCCAGTGGTTTTCTGTGGTGACTATTTTTTTGAGCTTCAAATTGAGGAAGAAAAGTCTCTCATATACACTGCTTATATTTAACAAAGTAGCAGTCAAAACAATTGATTGGAGACCGTTTACTGAATGAAAATGGAAGGTAAGAAAGTTATATTTACCTTGCATCACTGTCTTCCTCAACTTTCCAGCTATTTCCAAACTGTGCAACATTGACAAGTGTACCATTGGGCAAGACCAGATCATCTGTACGATCATCATTGAAGTTACCACACATTCCCTGTACCTGCAAATGAACAGAAACCATATTCTAAGCACAATCTGTTCTACATCAGCTTCCCCAATAACTTCTTATTCATTGCCTATGAAACAATGTGACCAAATTACCACCAAGAACCAATCTTGTACCAGAAATTTCAGACATACTCACTAGTGTCTGACTGCACCCATGGAGAAATAAAATAGGAACTGCAGTAAATTGGTGGTTCCCTAAAGCTTCAAAGCATTTAATTCTATAAGTTGGATGCATTCCCCTAGCCAGGTCACTTTCTTTACTTACCCTTTCGGAACAGAAGGAAATTTTCATGAAGAGAAAAAAAAAAAGAAAAACTACACGTCTTGCAATACAGCTACAAAGAAAGATGCAATAGCAAAACACTGGATTAAAAGAAATTAAAAGTAAATGCACAAAGCAGAGGTTTTCAAACAGTGCCAGATGTTTACATACTAAATCTTACCTTTGAGAAATAAGAGTGTGGGAGGGTGATTTCCAGATGGTGATTGCCATCGTATTTCACTATCACACCAAAATCAGTTTCCAGTACTATAAATTTGCCAACGTTTCCAATGGACACGCCTCGCAAACGGTTCTCCACAGGAGTGTAGACTCTCTCATTATTCAACTGGAGAGACATATCATTTGTCAGTATGGACATTCTTCCATGAAAGCTTTTCTGCTCACAATCTATATTCCTTGCAGTGCTGAAGATTTCTTTATGACAATTTCATCTCGTTTACACTTCCACCACCGCATATTCTAACTATGGATTGCAGGAATCAGCCTTTTAGCTGAGGAGAGCTGGGCAGGACTCATAGCCCATGCCTTTAACAGGGAGCTGGAAAGATCCCTGATAGTGAACAAGCTCTTACCCACTCACCTATAGAATTCTCTGTCTCTGGTACTGCCACATGCTATTCTAGACCAATACAGTATAACTTACTTTTCCTCTGCTCTTTTTAGCCAGCTATAGGTGGTTGAGTTAACAACAGCTATTGAAATGGGGGGCCCTATTCTTTAGTTCAGGCAACTATTCTCCGACCTGGATGCTCTGGGCTCCATCTCCAAGATACAGCCGATAGAGCAGTAAATCCAAACCAGAAGCCTTGGCAACTAGTGAGAAATTATATTTCCCCATAATATCCAGTTAATTGAGGTTCCTACGAGCATACACATACAAATTCCTGAGGAAACATGAAGATCTTTTCTCCTACAACTACCGTAGGGAACTCATTTTAAGATGCTTCTTGCCAGAATAAAGAGCACCATCACCTACCAGGATCCCTTGGTTTTTCTGAAGGGTGATTCGTACACCATACACATCTATGTAGACTTCTTTCAGATATGTGGCCCCTCTTAGTCCTCTGTCTTCATTCTTGCCAAGGATGGTTATAGGAATGATACTGTTTTTGTTGACAACTTCAACTAAGGTGTAGGTGCAGGTACCCACAAAAGTGTACATCAGTCCATCAAAAGTGAAATAATGGGGATCTCCTGCCACTTGACATGTTGCTTGACCTGAAAGTAAAAAAAATAATCTAAGAACTTTGAACTGGATTTCACCATGGACTCAGCTGACAAAAGATGTTTGCATTAGTGTAGCAACCTAATCCCTGTCATTATTAAGTCAGGAAACCTTCAGTGTTCTCTCAAATTCATGTCAGTGCCATTTATTTGGAAACAAGAAATTTCCAGAAAGTGTCTCCTAAATTTAATTTGCAGATTATGTACAAACTGGCAACTTGGCAGCAAAAGAACCTCTTTATGCATTTCTATATGCTGTTGAAGGCATTATTTATGATAGTTGAGAGTAATACAGAGCTTTTCTACTTAACTATATAAAAATTCATAATTGTATGTATAAAGTATAAATCCAAATATAAAAGTAAATAAGTTTGCATCTATATACATATGTATTTAGTGCACTCGCCATCACCCAGACTCTCAGAAATGCAGTTCTCAGTTATTCTCAAATTTAGATCTTGCAGCACTGGTGATGTGGGAGTTGAATTTGTATTATCAAGACAAAATGAATGCAAGTGACCTTGCAAGCTTCTGGGTAGCATCAGTTTTTGCTGATATTCACTACAACAGAAAGGGGTCTGTGCTTGCAAGACAGATCATTGTGTCTTTTCATCTCTTTGTACTGACAACAATCATTTGGGACTTCATTGCCATCACATATAAAAAAATATTTAAATAAAGCTAGAAGGAGAAGAAGGACCTAATTATGGAATTGACATTGAGAACCATTTTCAGGCAGAATTTACCATTGGAATGACAGCCCAGCACACCATCCTGAATACTGCATTCTTCTCGGTGTCCACACTCCCAGGATGTGCACGTGATGTTGTTGTTAGCCTTGCAGGTGCAGCGTTCAGTGCAGGAATTATTGGTGAACCAGCTTTCATCCAGCTGAGTGGAAAAAACAGTGTAGAAATATATGCTATAAACATAAATTGGACAGTAATACTGTAAGGGACAATCAAATTACTAGTATTTGAATGAGCATTATATTTGATCATTTGGGCAATTGTAGCCACATAGCTCACAGATCAAGAAGGCTGTCAGAGTCTATTTTGTGATTATTAATGACATAAATATAATTGTGTTAGTGTTAATAACATCTTTTCCTCTCATGGTAATAAAGAATGAGATTCCTTGTGGGTTTTTTTTTTGTTTGTTTGCTTTTTTTTTTAATTTCTGAGGTAACTTGCCTGGTAATACTGATTTTTTTCATCAACACAACCACAGCTGCTTTCTGGCACACATTTGTCTCCACTCAAAACATAGCCTTCCTTACAGAAGCAACCTTCCACTGGTAAGGAACTGCAGGAATCAGCTGCTGAGATGTTCAAGCAGGTAGAGGGACACCTAGTACCACAGCTCTTGTAGATGCTGCCTCCAGGACAGGACATTGCTAGAGAGAAAGAGAGAAAATAAGATCACTCAAAAGGGCAAAATCATGATAGAAGTTTTCCTGATGCTATCACTGTTTGCTCTAGAAAATTTACAAAAATTGCTGCTAGAAAGTCTGACACTTGGGAGTGCTGTGTACAAAGTATTTTTTTGCAGTGTGAGATGGGTGTTTTTTGGTAGAGGTGAATAAGACAGGTGGGCCACTCTGCAAATCACCTCATGAAGGAAGTCAAACATTGTAGGCTCGCTTTGAGGTAGGTCTGATGTGATTACACAGGACTAATTTTGCTTGGTTCAGTAAACCTTTTCTGCAGGTTTAAAGACATAAAGTTACTCCATTCTCTCTTCCCATACCAGCCGATACGGCCCCATTACTGCAGTTCCTATTTGAACACCTGCATGTATTTAAAAATAGAACTAAAAATCAAAATCCATCTTTCACTGAGACCCCTTGAGGAAAATATATTATACTGTCATGTCTTTCCTGCTCATGGTAGAACTGGGCTTCTATCTCTCAAAGCAAGGGAAGACATTACATTTTACAGAAATCCTGAGGCATTTGTCCATTTCTATCATCTAAAAAAACCTACATATGACTCTCATTTACTTCTGTCCCTGCAGCAGGTTCTCTTAGTCCTGTCAGGCAATTACAGCCAACATCTCCAGTCACCTATCCAGAGTACCTGCTCTTTGTCAGGTTCTTAATTGAGTTTTTATTGGATTTGATGGAGGAAGCACTTGAGAGTCAATCCTCTTAATGTGACTGAGTCTTCTCTATCACTTTAATCAAGCCATAAACATTTAGATCATGGGCTATGGCCTCAGACTATGGAGTCTGGGTGTCTATAGTTTTAAGCTGACTTGGAGGGTAGAACCTCATTTCTTGCTCTTTTTGTATATGAATTCTGTGTGCTCTGTCCTAGGGCTGACTTAGTGGGTGCTTTAAAGCCATTCTAAAGTTACAGTAATTATTTTTCCAAACTTAGCAGCTCCCAGAATATCTCAATAGTTTTTATGGTTTAATTTCAATGCAGAGCTTATTGTTGATCATAGAAAAGAAGAAACAGAAAAAAAAAAAACGTACAAATCTGGAGAAGGTAATACAGTGGTAACTGGTATAATCAAAATTACAGTAAAAAAAAAAAAATCGAAAGGAATTATGGTTGACCTTTAGAGGACCTTTTTCCTCCAGATATGTACTTTGTAGATAAAAAGTCCTTTGAAATATGTCTGGCAAGCACACAACTGCCCAGTGCTGCATAAAATCAGCACCAGTGGAACCCCTGGAAATCTTTATTCTAAGAAATATGAGTTCATTATATTAAATTTGCCATAACATCATGCTGAAGAGAATCAATTGCAAGATAGGTGAGAGTGCTTGATTTCTTCGCTTTATAGAGAAGTACTTGTAAACTTCCTAAAAACAGTGGTTTCTCAAGGTCTCTTAAGAAACCAAAAGCCATGGATAGGCATTTGTGTATGGAGAACTACCAGTTCTGCTTAAATTGAGGATGGTGGATTTTCAATGGAGCAAAGCAACAGTTATTTCCCCAGTGAGGAAGCTCACATAAGATACAGCTGAATGCAGTCAAACTTTTCCAAGAAACTAATAGTAAATAATTAAAACTTTAAAGATAAGATACTTAAAGATTAGATACTACATGTATCTAAGTGTTTATGAAAATTAGTGTTTTATACAAATACTAGAATGGTACTGAAACTGAAGTAGGCTCAAGACACGACAAAAGGTAGACTATACAGAAAACATTATATAAAATGAAATAATATGCATAAAAAAGGTATGGGAGAACGTGTATACTTTTGAAGTTTAAATTCAGAATAGATATTTATAAGTCATAACACTCACGGCAAAGAGTAGCATTCCTCCACTCTATGCATATCCCAGCATTGATACATGACTCAGCATAGGCCTGGAGTCCATAGCATAAGGATGTTGCCTGTCCACCAGTGAAACACATATCATAAACACAGTTTTCAAAGAACTTCTCTGGAGGCACCTTGGTATGACAATCCTTGAAGATTCCTGTAAATCAAGAAAGACAGATAGAAGGACAGAAAAAAAAAAAATAAAAGGGAATGATAACATCACCACCACCATCTATTTTCTGTCATGGCAAATGTCTTCTGAGTACTCCAGGCTAACTTTGTTTAGTAAGTTAAACCAACACTTGAAATGGAGCATGCACAATGTGACCTGGCCCTCTTGATCAGACTTTCTTCTTTTTACATGATTGTTACAGTATAGCTTCCAGAAATTAGGAGTTGCTGGCTAGGCAAGCCACTAATTCTGGACAACTGCATGGGCTCTCCAATGCAGGGAATATCTACAGAATTTCAGATAAACTATCTATAATACATGCAGGGATAGTGCCCTCTGAATTATTTCTTTTAGTAAACAGAGTGCAAGTCACTATAAAGCAAAGAGCACCTATGGCTCCCTGTGCACATTGTCAGAAAGACTTCATGGACACATTGGCACTGTCTGAATGGTTGACGTATCTTGACCAAGTACCTCTGTGGTTTATGTTGGCCTTTCACACTGGAGGTTTTATATGCTTCCAGTGTGAGTCAGAACAACAGACTATAGAGAGGGCCCAACACAAGCTGTAAAGCACTCCATCACATGGTTCATACTACCTGTTGGGTCTGTGATCATGCCACATGCTGTGTTCTTCTTTGCTTCACTCTCCTGCACAGGATCACATTTCTCTTCTGTCCCACTCGAGCAACTGGGAAAAGGAAGCAAAATCAAGTGTATATTTCACATCTCCTACTACCTTATTTTCAGTGGAAGCTTGATGCATCCTGCACACCAGGGTGTATTTTATTAGGCACAAAGCTTTATCCAGTCTCTTTGAAAAGTTGATGCCAGCCTTATCATTGAAGGGACTCCCTTTTTGATGCCTGCTGGGTTATTCAAAGGCTTATTCTTAGCTGATAAAAGACCCATGGGATCCAATCAGTTATGTTTTCCAATCAGGGAATTGGACTGAAGTTCCATCCACCTTCACACTCAGCAGATAGTTCCTGCTTTGGAAAACAAGACTTAAAGCACACAAGCCCTCTTCTCATTCCCTATTTAATATAAAGGGGCAGCTCCCTACTTTTAATGGGCAGTTGGAAGGTGTAAAATGGGACTGGATGACAAAACCAGTGAGTGGTTTGTAGAGTTTGATTTGCAAATGCCGTGTGATTAAGTTAATATACGTACATGGTGTTATTCTCAGGTACAAGCCAGCTTTGTCCAAGATCATTGGAATCACTTGCACTGTCACCAGTGGGCTTTATGTTGTCATCATTTGGATCACCATTATAATTACCTGTAAGGGTAAAAAGAGATTTATGGGACACATGAAGTTCACATCTGTAGAAAAAAACCTAGGTGTCAGCTGTAAAACAAATTACTATCAAATAGGGAGAGTATATACACAACAGCAATGTGTACTGGGCAAAGTAAGAAGGGCTCAGACTTTGACCACTGACAAGAGCTGCTGTTCAGAGACCTGTGGACTTGAAGCAAGAAGACTGTAAGTTCTTAAGATCACATAGCATACAAGAAAGAATCACTTAGACAAGTCCAGCTTATTTCCTTGGATCCTACCTGTAGAATGCTGGACTAAAAATCAAAAGGTGTTTTCATACCATTATATTCTTAGGTAGATTGCCTGAATATAAAATGTGAAAAAAACACGAAGAGATAACTGAACTAGGAAATTTCAAACGATCCAAATCAAAGAATAATCAGAAACTCACAAAATAAACTACTCTTGCAATTTCTATGATCCAATTTTAATCCTGAAGCACATTCCATATAATCACTTTGGTTTCAGAATGTTGTTCCAGCTAAGCTTCCTTAAGTTCAGGCATTAGCAACATCGCTGATGAAAAGTTAGTGGTCACTACTAATTCCAGCAAGCTCCTACTCTCGTTAGCTACATAAGCCACCTGTGACTTTTACTTTGCCATCCTATTACAATAGAATTTCTTGCAGAACATGGTAGAATGTACCCTTTGTGTCTGATCTTTCTCACAGGACTCTAAAAGGCCTTTATATTTTGCATCATATATAGCACTTAATGTTCTGCAGTATTTGAATTTTGGAACTAAAGTATGAATTTTCTTTCTTACTCATCAAGTCTGTCAGGTCAGGATTATCCATTTCAAATCCTTGTCATTACTTTGGTTTAATGTTTTTATCTTAGATAGAATAAGAAGTAGGTAAAAATAAGCCTTTTCTTTATCTTTTATTTAATATTTTTTCTTTTCCTTTGAACATATAAAGATGATCATTCAGGTTGTATAAATACCTCCTAAAGTAGCATAGGAAAACAGCAGCAGGAAAGTTTGAGGATGTTGGCAGTAAGCTATTCTGAAGGTTGCTCTCTGCAGTAGAAATAGCCTCAAGTTTTAATGATTCACAAAATAAAATGGTATGGCATTCTTCACACCCAACATAAGAAAAATACATCAGAATAGAAATAACAGAACAATGTATTTGTAGAATTCTTGAGCAGATTCATGCAAATAATTGCTCTTCCTAAATTTAAACTGTAGAACTGACATGAGGTGTTTTTTTATTTGGCTAAAAATGTTATTTCTAGTTATACCTCACAAGATTAAATTGGATAGCATGTTACCAGGAATTTTGTAAGTAACAGTTCTGAGAAACTAAAAAATTCTAGCACATTTTCTTCACTGTTGTAAATTCTGGTCCTTTTGACAAGCACTAGTTGCATGGAGAGCAAGTATGACATGCAAAGAAAAAAAGCTTATATAATCACCAGCCTCCATAACACACTAAAAAGTGACTAAGGCTATGACTTACCACAGAGGCCACAGAGCAGACCACTGTAAATAGAGGGCACAGCTACTTCTGCATAGTGATTTCCGTCATATCTCACCCACAGCTCAAAGTCAGTTTCCAAGAGAACATATCCACCACTGCTTTGAATACTGATCTTCTTTTCAATAAATACAGGCAAGTTCATTCTGCTGCCATTCACCTGCACAAGAAGTTGTAAAAGTTAGTGTATGGCTGCTGGGACTCTTACAACTGCCAGCAGCTGAACTACGTTAGAGAAAGATATGATCTTGTGCACAACTGGAAGTAATTAAAGAACACTTCATCTGAGGAAATTCGTTGGATATTTCTTTAACAGAGCTATATTTAACTAATAAAAAGAGAAAGTTTGCTATGAACTGTACCATCAGAGAAAATACTTCATTATCTGAATGTCAATTTAAAAATATTACATATGTCTTTTAAATGTTTTCTTACATTCACTTTCTTATTTTTCAGCAAAGAAATCTGGTGGCCATAGACTTCCACATGCACTGACTTCACATAAGAGACTTTGGTGTTGGCTCCTCTGTGCTCATTTGTTGTGGACACATCAAAGTATGGGAGCATCTCAGAGACATTGCACACTTTGGAGAGGGTGTATGTGCAATTCCCCATGAAATGATGAACTCTGTGGTCAAAAGTGTTATAATGTGGATCACCAGAGGCACTGCAGGAAGCATGGCCTGGGAAGAAAGAAAGACAGAATAATTCTCTCAGAATCTCTACAAGATTTCTACTGTTGCTTTGTTCCTACTTGGTTTTACTTAGTAATTCCTGCTCAGTTCTAACAGTGATGGCATCAGTCAAGAACATTCCAAAACACAGCTGAGCCTCCTGCCTTTAGAACCATAAAGAATCTGTACACTTATGTGTGAGAAATCTATGGTAGAGGGTGAGGAAGAAGACTACTTAGTGCTTAAAACTGGAGGAAAGAAGCAGCTGAAACTTCTCTTATATCTAAAATAAAAACATAATTTGGAAGCTAAATTCATTTTAAAAGACTATAACAAAAGACTATAACACTTGCATAACAGGGGAAAACTTGCCATAGGAAAAAAAAAATATGTATGGACATGACATTAAAGAATATGTGAGATAACTATCAGGCAGCTGGTGTATTGTTCCCAAAAACCCAAACAACGTGGCAAAAGAGACCATGGGCAGGACATCAATAATGACTACTCAGAAAGAGTCTGACTGCTGAAGAACAATCCCACCAGTGTGACTGGGTGAGCAAGAAAAAGCTCGAACTCTGAAGTACAAGAACTCTGTCACTTGGCTGTCAGATCAATATTAGGAAAACTGAGCAGTTATGACAGACACTAAGAGATGAGGATGGAACGTGGCAGTACCTGAGTTTGGTGTGGGTGCTGGTGGTGATGGCGTGTGTGGAGGCTGCACTGTAGAGCCTGGTGAGGGGGTCGTGGGTTGTGATGTCGATGGACCTGGCATAGGAGAGAGTTAGAAAAGATCTGCATCAGCATGGGAAGTTGCAGGAAGTGGTCCACCCTTCCCAAAAACCCAACATTGTGAACAGAGACCCCCAGGGCAGGGATCGCACAATGATTACTCAGCAGAGATTTCTGCACTTGAGTGAGCTCCAAACAGCATTTCTGGACAATAAAAGGACATGCGCAGCTCCCTCACTACAGCCACTCCATCCCTCAGTTGAGGGCCTTGGAGGAAGTGAACCGAACAGCTGCCACAAGAAGCAGAAGATGGGCAGGGAGCATGAGAGTACCTGAGCTTGGTGTGGGTGCTGGTGGTGATGGCGTGTGTGGAGGCTGCGCTGTAGGGCCTGGTGAGGGGGTCGTGGGCTGTGGTGTTGATGGACCTGGCACAGGAGAGAGTTAGAGGAGATCTGCATCAGCATGGGAGTCTTGTTGCAGGAAGTGGTCCACCCTTCCCAAAAACCCAACACTGTGAACAGAGACCCCCAGGGCAGGGATCGCACAATGATTACTCAGCAGAGATTTCTGCACTTGAGTGAGCTCCAAACAGCATTTCTGGACAATAAAAGGACATGCGCAGCTCCTTCACTACAGCCACTCCATCCCATGGTTGTGGGCCTCGGAGGAAGTGAACCGAACAGCTGCCACAACAAGAAGAAAATGGGCAGGGAGCATGAGAGTACCTGAGCTCGGTGTGGGTGCTGGTGGTGATGGCGTGTGTGGAGGCTGTGCTGTAGAGCCTGGTGAGGGGGTCGTGGGTTGTGATGTCGATGGACCTGGCACAGGAGAGAGTTAGTGGAGATCTGCATCAACATAGAGTGTTGTTGCAGGCAGCTGGTCCACCCTTCCCAAAAACCCAACACTGTGACAACAGGTTCCCAAGGGAAGGGATCAAATGGTGACGCCTCAGTGAAAATTCAAGGACTTCAGGGCTCTCCTACCAGCATTTTTGATTCTGAGAAGGCAGATTCTGGACATGAGCAGGCAGTGTGCACTTGCAGCCCAGAAGGCCAATGGCATCCTAGGCTGAATAAAGAGCTGTGTTGCCAGCAGATCCAGAGAAGTGATTCTGCCACTTTACACTGCTCTGGTGAGACCTCACCTGGAGTACTGTCTACAGGTCTGGAGCCCTCAATATAAGAAGGACATGGACCTGATGGAGCGGGTCAAGAGGAGGGCCACAAAAATGATCAGGGGGTTGGAGCACCTTAGTTACGAGGACAGGCTAAGGGAGCTGGGGTTGTTCAGCCTGCAGAAGAGGAGGCTCCAGGGAGACCCAATAGCAGCCTTCCAGTACCTGAAGGGGGCCTACAGCAAGGCTGCAGACAGTCTGTTTACAAAGGCCAGCAATGACAGAACAAGGCGTAATAGCTATAAACTGGAGAAGAGCAGATTTAGACTAGACATTAGGAATAAATTCTTTACTATGAGGGTGGTGGAGCACTGGAACAGGTTGCCCAGGGAGGTGGTTGAGGCCCCTTCC
>JAOTQQ010000052.1:13691689-13825007 GCA_026546715.1 Gallinago undulata | reverse complement strand
GGCTGGGCACGCAGCGGTCGTTGTAGAGCAGGTACCCGCTGTCGCACACACATCCTTCCACACACGGCAGGCTGCAGTTGTAGGGTGCTATTGGGTTGACACAGGTGGCAGGGCAGGCTGCAGCACAGGGCTCATAGTGACTGTTGGCAGGGCATGCTAGTGCTGTGTAATAAAAGATAAACCTCCTTAATAATTTTTTTTATCTACTGAAGTACTGAGTTTTGTTTAATATGATATTTTGCTTTATTTTGAACTATTTGGAAACATCTTGGTCTTCTGAGGCAGTTTGATGTATGCCTTTGCTGTCTCACTATCCTTTAATTTCTTTTGAAGTTTGGGCTATTTAAAGTTGCCCTTATGGAGAGTTTCCTAGGAGAACTCTTATTTCTAAAGAGTATTGCTTTGAATTTTTGTATCGGGCTGAGATCTTGGTGTTATGTTAGTTATTTGTTCTAGACATGTGCCATATTTAAGGTATAGACCTGGTATTTAATTCTAATCCTATTGTAGCTTCTTAATTAATTTTTTTTTCCACTTCACTAAGGTCTCTAATGTTTGTTAAATAATCAGGATGTACAAGTGCTCTATTCTCTTTTCAATCTTGTTACGTACACAACATGTAGATACCCAAGCTAATTATACATTTTAAACACTAACGTTTTCACTTGAGAAATTGCCAGAACTGAAGTTTCCTGAACAATCTTTTTTCAGCTTCTATATGTTTATGTGATGTCATTCAATTTTTAATAACATATTTTCTCACTCTGTTTTTAGCCTGATTTCATAAGGAGACAGAGATCACACAATTACGTCGTACATTTCTCTGCTCATCCTCCCACTTACAAAATTTGACCCAGCTGACTTATTGGAAATTAGTTGGTGAGGTTGGTAGAGGACAAAAACATATTTAGATCCATTAAATGAAATAGGCACAAAGCAAGGAAGAGATATCCTGCAAGCTTCTTCAACAGAAAGAACAGCTACAGAGAGGGCCTACACTCCTGCTTAGAAACTATAGAATCTGTGGTAGAGAAAACCTCAGTAATGTAGCAAGCAGAGGAAATGCTCCAGCCAGAAGCTGTGGTCAAATGTGAAACAAAAGTCAGAAAGAAATCAGACTTCAGTTATTTCAGTGTTTACAGACAAGTCTCTTTCTTTAGTCTCCCAAACTTCTTCAGCGCAGAAGGCACATAGAACACTAGATCACTATTTCATGTTCCTTGCATTGCTTCAGGTGGATGCAGATCTATTCAGGACTTTCATCAGTATTTAAATCCTGTTCTAAAGGTAACTTTTTTATCTATAATATATGCCTGAATGCTTGAGAAATGTTCTTTATTTAGTCTTTAACAACATTGACAGAAAAAAGGTCATTATTCCCATTTAATCTCCAGCACAGACTTCTGTCTACTACTTTAATACTTGACACCTTGTGTCTCTGTGTTTCTGTCTCTTCCTTACCCTCACTGCCTTCTCCACTTCCATTATTGTGGTTACAATCTCCATTGCACAGGCTTCCTTATTAAGTTTTGGCCTTTAATTCCAGGCTGCCTACCTGCGTTGCCACCTCTCCTATCTGAAACTATGAATCACTCCACCTGTACAGGACAGTGATTTCCTCTACATCCATAGGCATGAATGGCTCGCACTCCCTCTTCTCTTATACATTCAGGAGTTTGCGCCACTGGTAGTGTTTCAAATACTCTCCTTCTCCCGTGTACAGCTCTGCCTTTCATCTACTCTGGCTCAAGTCCCTTTGATGTTCCTGTAAGGTGTCAGCCCTGATGTGCTTTTGCTGAGGTTGCTGCAGGAGGAGATAGCTTCTATTCTGTTATCTGGGTGCCTGGCCACCACACAGGGTAGAGAGGCTGGGGCTGGAGAAGGCAGCTCAGGCTCTTAGCAGGGAAGGTGGGTAAAACCCTGACATGACTACAAAGCATGTGCAAATTTAGGTTTTTGGTTTGGTTTTTTTGTGTGTTTGTTTTTTTTTTTTTTCTTTTCTCAAAGACACTTAAGTTTAGGCATAGCTTCTTCAGAAGGCAAAAAACTCTCTAAGTCAAATGTCCCTAACACTCTTAATACCCCTGAAGAAAAATATAAGGACACTAGAGGAATTCAAAGAAAAATCCTCCAATTCTATTTTAAGCTGGGCTAGACAATATTTTCTCCTTTCATCAGAAGCAGTTAACTATTTTCAGTAGAATCTTCCCAAAGGAATCAAACTGAGGACTTATATGTAACCCTGAAATCTTAAGCCTGATCAGTCAAGATTCACGATGTTACATGAATTCAAGGGTCTTGTAAAGCTCTGTCTGCAAGAGGTCCTAATTATATTCTCCTGACAAGTGATAATTTCCAGTAATCTTTGATACATACGGCAGAAGGTTGCATTTCTCCATGGTGTCAGTTGGACTCCTGCAGCTTGGCACACGTCCGCATAAGCCTGCATGTTTTCACAGAGGGCTGCATTGTCGAGATGAAATTCACAGAGATCATACTGGCAGGCTTCAGAATAACTTTGTGGATCAACTACTGAGTGGCACTTCTGGAATGGACCATCAGGATCGGTGATCAGACCACAGTATTCATTGCTTTGGATCATATTTTTTTCATCTGCAGTGCAATTTGGGGTGTGGCCATCATCTGGCAAGCACCTAGTGTAGAAAAGAAAAAAAAGATATGGAAAAATTCACCGAGGTACTTGGGATGCACTAACACCTAAGATGCTTTTTAAGTCACATCTACCAAAACTACAGGGCTTTTTCCAGGCTAAGCATGACATATTTTAACGCTCCACATTCCAAATACTTAGGATAGAAAATCAGATTTTAATATGATCTCACCCTTACAACCTCTGACATGCCTGGAAGAAACCTAAATATGAATTTTGCCCTTCTTTTAAGTCAACCTTTCTACATGGAAGACACCTAGGAAGTACAAATAAAAAGTAAAATTATTCAAAGTTAAACCTCTTCCGTAATTAGCTAATATACTGTGAAATTATATAATGAATGGTAAAGTATCTCAGAAGAGTTTAAACAGGAACTTCAAGTATTAGCATTGTTTTATTCAAATTTCCTCCTTTTAAACACAGTTAAATTTGCTGTGAAATTTTATCCAGATAGATAAATTAGGCACACTGACAAGACTATATTTCATCCCAAATGCCCGACATTTTTTTTGGCTCACATAAAACAGTAATTTAAAACACCGGTCATTGCATAACCAACAACTAAGGCCTAACATCCCGTCTGGAGTCCTACCTGGAGTCATTGTAAACCTGCCAGCTGTTGCCGAGGCTGGATGAGTTTGCTTCCATCCCTCCACTTGGGTTAAGAAAGTCATCTTCTTTGAGCCCATTATAATTTCCACATATTCCACAGACTTTAGACATATAGGTATTGGGAAGAGTGATTTCTGCTCTGTGATTTCCATCAAACTTGACATTCAGCCCAAAGTCAGCAGTCACCACAACATACTGCCCGCTGAAGGAAATACTGACACCCTGTGCCAATGTCAGAGGCAGCACCTGGCTGACTCCATCAACCTGCAGGCACAGAGAAGGACGAGCATTATAACCACTTCAAAGGAAGTATTTTTAATGGTGGCACTCTTAGATCACATCCCTATAATTGAACACAGGCCTTGCAGTGACTTTAATTATCATCTACTTTGAATGTTTGTTCTTATTACATATGTAAGAAAGTTTGGTTTACTTAGAAACTTATATATAATAAAGACAGTAAATACAGGGGAAAAGTATAAAAGAGAAGCTGTTAGACAAATGTGGGTATATGAGCTTATTATGTTTCTAAGGTCAGATGGGAAAGGTCTCATGTACATTCAAAACTTTATTTCCTGTCACATCAATCGTTGCACTATTTTCTTATAAGAAGGGTGGTGATGAAATAAGGTGACCTATTCATATATTGGGGGTTTGAATCAAACATATCTGCTGCTTTGGCCCTCTATGGAAGGGAGCCATAAAGAAGCCTTAAAATACAATAGCTGGCCAAGTGACACAATCAGTGTGAGGAAAGCCATAAGACTGTCACTCTAGGACCCTCTTATCTGGACCTGCTTTATGGTAAATGCCATGTTAAGTGAAGTCAGCAATGATGTGGAATAACTAGAAATGAAAAATAAACATTCAGCTTTACAGGCTACCACACAGGATTGGGAAATTACCACCAGCATGGACTTGGTTAATGCAGGGCCTTTTTATTCCCTGATGCAGACCAAGCTTGAGTATGGGGGCACGCTAGAAAAGTAGGCTAGTCCATCAACCCCATCTGGAACATCAGCTCCAATCCCACGTTTTAGCAATACAGCACAAAAATTTACTCTATGTTTGCAGTCTTGAAATTCCAATGTTTAAGAACTCCACACTACTCCTACTCCTAAATACCTGACTGCCCTCTAAACATTTCTGTATGTATGCTGGAAATTTGTAGTCATTGTATAACAATTTTCTCCTGCACGTTGTGAGCTACTGATGATAGACACTGGGCTTCAGCCTTACCTTAACAATTCTATTTTTACCCAGATTGATCCTGTAGCCATATACATCGATGTCCACATATCGGACATAGGACACACGAGTGTTGCTTCCCCTGTGCTCATTGGCTGCTTCCACATTGAAGTAGGGCAGCGAGCTGTTGCTCTCACACAGCTTGGAGAGGGTGTAGGTGCACGTGCCCATGAAGTCATGACGCTGCTTGTCAAATGTGTAGTAGTGAGGATCCCCGTGTATACTGCAGATTGCTGCTGGAGAAGGAGAAAGGAATATGTTCTCATTAATAAATAGATCCACCCAGAAAAGCCACCTCATGCCTCCATTGTGCAGTGGGAAAATACAATCATCCCCATTTTCTTGGGACCCCATGATCTTAAAGGTCCCTTCTAACCTAGACAATTCTGTGATTCTACAGATTACATATGGAGAAACTAAAGCAGAAAAGGAATATTTATATGGCATAAGGCAATGCCATAGAGAGATACTCAAAGAAATTAACTGAAGCAAATAAGTAGCACTAGTAGTAACAAATTTAGGTGCCCTTCTAAATCCCATTGACTAGCATATGTGATTGGCTAAAATTACCTGTCATTGGAGGTGGTGTAGGTTCTGTTGTTGTAGTTGGTGGTGGTGTAGGGGTAGGGTCAGCTTCTGTTAGTAGAAAAGACAAGGCAGTAGAATGAGTTTTAACGATACATGTTGAATACTACATACACACCAACATACATGAAATTCCACTTTCTCTTCACCAACATAAAGTTAGAAGATTTTTATTGAAACAAGTGGAACTGCCTGCATTTAAAAACGAGGATGTGTGGGTCTTTTGAGTGCTTAGGAAAGCTCATCTAATTGTTAACTTGGTGGCTGAGCTTGTGCCAGTGTGCTTCTCTGGAGCTGGAAGTGTATTTACAATTAGATACGTGACTCCCTCTGGCATGTATTTTAGGGCATGAGGGTCGTACTGTCTGCAAGTGTTGGCAGGTCTGGGAGTGAGTAGCCTACCAGCAGATTCCATATAGCAGAAACAAATAACTCTCAGGGCACTGGTGGTTTCTAATCAGAGAGTTTTGCTTTTTCTTCAAAATGAGATTTGTTTCTTAGGCTTGGGACAGCTGTAAGAGCTCTCTCCTGACAGACACAACAGTCATGTTGTGGAGCCTTCCCTCATGCCTGCTTCTGCTTGCAAACAAATATTAGCATTTTTTCCACCTATTCTATATCCATCACAAAAATATATTCTAAAATAAGTGGTCCTCTTGGTGTACTTTTATGTGTGAACTAGCAACACCAGGGTGAGTATTGTCTTGATGTCACGTTCATTCACCTAGTGACATGCAACTGAGTGATGGATCTGAATCTCTGGAAATACAATAGTGACTAAAACGTTTAGAGCACACGTGCGTTCACTCTTGCCCCTTTGGAGAAAACAGAACAACTCTCCTCATTCAGGGGCTCTCCTACTGCACCCTTGAGAGCTCTGTACCATGCACGGAGTGTGCAGTAACAGTCAGTGTACAAGCAGATAACCAAGTGATGAACTGATTAATGGAGAATAGCGCTTTCCAACCTACTTATAGATGCACTACAGGTGTATAAACATCCAAGTGAATCCATAAGTAAGGCAGTTGGTATTCTGTGTTACGGACAGTGCTAACAACATTATTCATAGGTATTAAGTTGTAATATAGTAAATAAGTCATACAAGAACAAGTTAGAGATTTTTGAATAATGACATAGTAACTACACACTATGATGGTACGACTTTTATGCTGATTCAAATTCAGCTGGATGTGGGGGTTTTGCAAAATACTTATGATTACAATTTAGGAAAAGCCAATAGATTTCATATAGCTTGAAATCTAGTGTATATTGATAAATCTCTGCACAAAAGGATCCTGTTCACTTAATGAGCTCTATCTTCAAAGCTGAAGCTATTTTATATTAACCTGCCTGAAAAGTGGGATCAGCTCCGTTGCATGCACTGGTTTCTTATACACCTGCTGCGTATTTGCCCATTTCACATCCAGCTCCCTACTGCATTTTTAATGCAGATTTTGCATATCTAGCCCAGAATTGCCCTTTTCACTCTTTCAACTTTGGAAAAAAAACCATCAGACTAAACCCTGATAATGGCTCTAGTCTCATAAGGGATACTTCTCAACAAGCTTTAAGCTAACTTTGTTGTACAGCAGACCAAAAAAGCAGAAGAAAACCTCTTCCAAAGATTATTGTCCCTTGGTATCTCAGGTGAAGAAGTTCTGCAAATGATGTTATGAATGTCAAAATTCATAACATAAAGACTGCTTGCTACAGTTGTCTTGGAAGCTAATTTCTCATGTGACAAATGGAAATATATTTAGTTTCTCATCAGTTTGATTAAAGTGTCTATTCAATCAAACATTCTTTTAGAAGCAAAAAGGTTGAGAGAACTTTAACTTTTACTAGACTTAATAATTCACTTAACTTTCATCATATTCGTAGCCATATAATTTAAGAGAGAGAGAGAGGAGCACTTTTCTCTTGTGTCTTGGAGTTATATTAATGCACTATTTAGTGACTAAATAATGTGCTAATATGCCTGGAAAAATGAAGAACTGACTTTCCCTGGGACCCCACCCTCCCAAAGGGCCCCAAGTATTTTTCACAGAACTTTATAGAAGATTATATGTTCTGAGGATGTGGACCTGAATGGAAATCTTCATCTTGGCTAGAATAAATTTGAAACACTTTATTGTCATTATATGAGTAGCATTTCACAGAGAATGAGGTTTATTCAGACCTAGTAACAATTTCTATATAATTTTCAGCAAATTTCTTGTTCAATTCAATTCACATTTTGTGAGTATTACACGCTTTTCAGTTAAGATGGGACAAAACTATAATTCACTTCCAGGCCCTAGTCATCTACAGCTTGTGCCAGTCACAGGGTCAAAGATCAAGATCAAGTTGCCAATTCATAGTCAGAGGTGGTAGTGCAACTCAGTTTTATTGATACTCAGTTATTTATTTCCATGACATATTGCAATGCTGTGTATTTGCTGAGCTCGTATAAACTGAGATTTGCTGTAAAATTCTGATTAGAGAACATTTAATCTAGAACTGAACACCAATGTACATAACCTTGTCTGGGTTTAGAGATGCACTTCAGACTTAAAACAAAGGTAAAGTTTGCTGGACCTTGTGAACATGGTCACATTTTCAAAGAAAGGGATACCCCGTTCTGAACATTTGAGGTGGTAAGGAAAGATTTAGAAAGAAACTACAACAAAACAAATACCATTCAAATGAAGCAAGATGTAAATTTTTTGCCATTTCTCTTTTGCGGTTTGAAGTCATGAGGAGTTTCTATATTTTATATGGAATTGAGTAACTGTCAACAGCTTAACAGATATGAAGAAAGAGTATCCACTGAGGACTGAGGTGCAAACACAGAAACACAGACTTACCACAGGATCCATCCCTTACTCTCACATTGTCCAATGCCGTATCTCCATACTCTGTCAGTCCTCGGACAGCCTCAAAAATTACCTAGGCAGGATGCAAAGTCAATCACTTCATCAGAGTTGTTTAAGCAAATATGACACCATGTCCCTTAGCATGTTTTCAAAATATTCTTTCTGGTCTATCTCTAAGGGCATTAAATAAGCTGAGGTTATAACGGTTTTCCTAGATTCCCTCAGAGGTCTAAAATATATATTCTGTAATAAGCTAAGGACTTCAAGAAACATTGCCTTATATTTTGCTGATTGATGAAAGATTTATGAGATTAGTTGTCTGGATTCTACAGAGGAGTCAAATGTAGGCAGCATCCCAAAGTTCAAATCTTAACTCACAGCAGACAAACCTGCCTTTAATTAAGGCACCTACAGTCATTTAATTAATGATAAAATGAAAGAAGGAAAGAAGGAAAAAGAAAACTAAATATATTTTATCCTCTAACTAACGGCATCGGTAAAACTCAGGGGGCTGTTTGTTTCTTCTCTTAGTTCATTGGCACAGAGCATGAGGCCATTATATTTAAAAAATATAAACCAAGCAAATTTTGGTTATATTTTCTAGCTTATAGGCACAATCTTTTGCAGCCTGCAAGGGGAGAACAAATGCTGGCACTGTACAAAGAAACTTATTCTGAAAATATATTACCTTTATCTTTCTCTGTGTTGGAAAAGTATGAGTGATGGCACCATATTTCCACAACGAACTCTGGTTTCCCCTCCGTCTCCACACTATAGACTCTCCTGCGCTGTCTTTAATAAGCACTCTCAGCTCATTCTGGTCTTCTGACCCAAACATATAGTACCAGAAGTCTATGCATATTTTTTTAGAAACCACTGTGTCTGGGCTCTCAAGCCTGTTGGTGTCGAATGGAATCAGATTACTCGCTTCTTGGTAGATGAAATAGCCTTCTGCAGAGTGAAAAAAATTAAAATATGTTTGAATATTTGTAGCCCTTTAGGTGTCATTTAAAATTGAAGTACAACCCAATTCTAGAAGATATCAAGAGCATCATTAGCAGTGCAAAGAAACAAAGTAGAGGCTGTTTGGAATTCACATTGCAATGGTCAGCATCACGTAATTATCCAAACCAGACTGTGAGCTGGAAAGCAATGAAAATATATCCCATCTCAAAGGAAGAATTATTTTTGGTTCACAGTTAAAGATATAGGCCTCTTTCAAGTGAGAGCACCCCCAGACACAGTGCCCCACTGATCCATGTTCAATGTCCTCTTTCCTCAAAGGAAAATAATGCAATCTGCTGTACACCTTCTCTTGTGAGATACACTTTTTTTTTCTAAAGGTTTTGGTCTCAAGATGAGCAAATCCCTAGCACAAGGAAAATTCCAACTCATCAGCATTTGGTTTTGTCTCAAAATGGAAGGAACAGAAAGCAATGCCGATGTTTCTATGAAGATATTTAGGTTTGACATCATGGAAAGGAAGGAAACTTTTCAAAATTCAGAAACTCACAATATTTCTTTTAAGATTTTAAATGCTTTAGTCTGAATTGGTTCAATATGAGACATATTTTGCTTTACTAGGGCTGAAGGTTTTTTGCTTCTCATGGGCTAAGATCAAAGCTACATTTCCCTAGTGCAGTTAAAATCAAGTCTCTCCCATCTAACTACAGAAAGGAACCAAAACCAAATGAATGACCGTTTCTATATGAAAAGGAACGGCTCAATACATAGCGTCTAACATTCAATCATATGTTTTAATTGGCAAGAAAATGAAAGTCACATTTTAAGTTATATGGTCTGTGTCAATTCAAAAAGCAGAATATTATTATTTGTGTGAATCCAAACTAAAAATATTTAATTTCTTCTTTCAACAGGCAATTTTAATTTTTATTATCAAAATACTAAAAGTGCAGAAAATTATTTAGCAAAAATCCCAACTAATACTCTTCTAATCCGTTTACTGAGTCTGCTAGTAGCTGACATTACAGCCTCGAGATAATTACAGAAAGCAATATGACTGCAGAATGATCCCCCATAAATGGATCTGCTATGGCAAAGATAGCAGTTCAAACAGAAAGAAGGAGGCATGCTAAGCATTTGTTTGATGATATGACCATGTTAGATCTCAGTTTTTCAATCACATGTAGCTGAGGACAAGCTTTTTAAAGATATTATGTAATTTCAGGCTTGATCTTGCAACACTTTGCCATCATGAATGTTATCTAGTGCCAGTACAGCGATCATTAAGTTTATCACCATTAGCTGATATCAGTGTAATTTGGCCACAAAACCTCTTTAGCATAGTGATCATTGCATGTCACTGCATTCTCTATGACACATAAGCATAACATAATTAGCTTTCTTCTACTTCCATGCACTGATAAAGATTTCCAACCCATGATGTACCAACCCAGTTTTGTTTACTCATTACTGACACGGTAAAAAAGACAGGCATCAGCATGTAACAAAGCTGACACATTTCAAAGGTTTTCATGAATCTCTTTTCTCTTTCACAGAAAGAAGAAGAAACTGTCTTCTAAAGGAAATCAGCATTGCCACAACCAAACACTTACTTCCATTAGGGTAGTCTCCATCAGGACCCGTTCCATTAGTTGGAGTATCATGTTTGGTTCGTATCCACACTCCCTGGTTGACATTGCAAGGTTGGGTCCAGTCACAAAATGGTCTTGAGTTGTTGTTAAAATCACACCTGGTGAGGTAGGCTGAAATACAACACATTAAAGTAAGGAAGAAGAGCTTATTTGTTCAAAATCTGTGTTGGATGGTAACAGCACTAACAACATGTAGTTACCTGTTTCAGGATCCCATGTTCTCAAGCCACCAGTTGGTCTTTGCTTGATCCTGCCAAGAAAAACAACACAGTGAAGCCCTTGTAGAATTAGTGACTCAAAAACTGTTTAAGAAAGAATGTTAGGACCTCAAGATATGTCTTTGGGTGTTTCACTGAATAACTGAATAGATCCAGGTTTTCATCCATGTCTGACTCTTTCTTTTCCCATATGTGCTTACTCCTTCATGGTAAAGCTCTGATGTGGGGTATGTTCACTTCATCTAGTGTGGAAGGATCCTCTGCTCTGTATCCTACTGAACTGAAAGGATACCAGCTCTCCTAGGTACGGGGAGCTATGGAAGGGGTGGGTGGATGCAGCCCAGCTCAGACAATACCAGCATAATAGCAGAGACTTGCTACTAACTTGCTCATGGCATTGTCATCCCCATTATTGCAAAGCAAAGTGTATGTGTACTCCGTAACTGTTATTTGTTGAAAGGCTATGTATTTCCTTTAAGTCCTGAAAATCTCTCATTACACAAAGCTGTCATCTCATTCAGCTCTTCTAATTTACCCTGAAAACACTGCAGAACAAAAGCAGTTACAAAAGCGTAGTTCTTGTGGTGCTACAAAGTCCTGCAGAGACAAGTAGACACAAGACCAAAATCTCACTGCAGATCACAGACCAGATGGCTCTGTTCTTTGGGTGTTTTGCCTAAAAAGGGTATTTCCAGGATTGCAAGGCTACAATAGTAGTTCTTGCTCTGACAATGGTCCACAGTTTCAGGAGGCAGGGTCCAGTTCCAGCCTCTGTGGTGCCTTCTCCTTAATTATCCTTATTGTACGTGACACAGTATAGAGAATCTGTTGTAAGTGAATGCATCACATTGGATGTCCCCACTGCCCCTCAAAATCTAAGCACTGACATTTAGAGAAACTTGGGAGATTAAGAGCAAATATCACACAATCAATTTATCAATGAGATGCAGCAAGCAACTGGAAAACAGACCAAGCTGAGACTAAGGAGGAAAGAGAATATGAGAAGACAGATAAAGTAAGAAAATTTCCTTTGCTTGTACTTGTTGGATTTCTTCTTTCATGAGACAGGGAAAGCTGTGAGAAGTTGCCACTTCGTTTCTATTCAGTGCTGTCTTTAAACAGTAACACATCAGGCAAATCCTAAGGCAAAGGTTACTGTAGGTATATTCAGAGTGTTTTATAACTACTGTGGTTATTTTGTCAAGGTCTCTCCTTTTCAGATGTGCCATTAGAAATCCACATGTTAGCGGTTTCTCTCACAGACAGGAGCCAGTGCAGAATTAGGTAACAATAAAATGAAATTATTTCTTAATTTTAAAAATTACATGGTTCAATTGTACAACATTCCACATTTAAAAAATGAAGAAACATTCCACATTTAAAAAAAATGAAGAAAGGATATTTATCATTAACAGCTAAGCTTCCTGAATTAAGCTATATTCAGCATGGTGCTACTTACCCTGTGGTATTCAGCACTGAAATACAGAATAAAATCAAAGTGTACTGTGAGTGCCAGAGGGTGCCCATGCTAGAAGACAGGGTTATGTCTTCTGCGTGGCACAGTTTGCATAGTAATCCACCAGCTATACTCAGCAAGGAGGAAATGAGGACAACCTACAGTGAAGCAAAGAATATATTGACCAGAGGGTGGAGGCGATTATAAAAATCTGTCAAACCACGTATCGGTTATGTCCCTGGGTTATCTGTCCTGAGAAAAAAAGCATACGTACTGAAAGCTCATACTCTGTGTCACTTACTTCCTTTGACACTCTCAGTTGTTTGCTGGAGAAATTGATTTGATTTGGGCAATTTTTAGTGCTGCTGTTGTATATTTTGAAAGTCTGCAATTTTAAAGGGATTTCTTCTTCACATTGATAGCAAGACAACAGTCTTCATTTTAAAACTCCTGCCCAGTTTTCACTGCTAGAATAAGCAAGATTTCTCATATTGGCTGAATTTTCTCCCTTTCTGAAACTAACATTCAGCAGAGCAGATAACAGGCTCTCAATTTTTCACACAATAGTCATGTTGTCATGGGCACAATTCAGGAACTTGCTGAAATATTATTGCTACTATATTGCACCTGCTTAAAAATAAAAAGCATCATTTTGTGCCTGCAACAGAATCTCTATTTGTTGCTGGCACAGAAAAAGCAGGCGGATCATTCCCAGTGCCACTTGGGTCTTTGCTGTTCTGTTCTTTTGCAGCATTCCTTGCGTTGGCATCTCCAAAGAAATCGCTCAAAGGCAGCCAGATTCTCTACTTCAGCTGGATTTCATGAGTGATGAGAATCATAGGAGTATCAGAAAATGTACAGTGTTTCCTTACATTGCCTAGAAACCCCAGACCATGGCTTTTTTTTGGGTCTAAAAGCACGATGTCTCTGGGGGGGGGGTGGGGTGGGTGTGTGGTTCTGGAAAAGTGGCCTCTTAGGTACAACCACTTTCCCTTTGTGATTATATTCCGATGATTAAGGTCATTAAGGCTTCATAATTTAAGTCCAGAATTTCTTCAACTCTCTTTCCCTCTGCTGAACACAAAATATTTTCACTTGCCATTAACAATGAACTGAGGAGGCTGCTTACAGAAACAAGAGAAATAAGGAAGGATCAAGGGCGGCTCAGAAACACAAATATATTCAAGTTAGATGTTATGTTGACAATGGGCCTGGGGCTGCATTCTGCCACAGGCTCATGCCCCACACAAGCGCCTCCAAAGCCAGAGGGCAGATGTTCACTTGACTGATAATCATCCCTTCCAATGAAAAGCATTTTCTAGGAAAATGTGTGGTTTTGCCAATCAGTAAACAGGGAAAATAATTTCTGTGATTTATAGACAAAAGAGTTTAATTCCCTGCACAAAACTGTTGACCACACTTTTCCAGTGCAGTTGAGGAGACCTCAGTGTGAGGGGTAGAACACAAGTGACCTTAAATGAAAGTTGCATTGAACACACTGCATTTTCAGCAGGGCTGCTGAAATGCTGGTCCAGCAAGTGATCACTTGGGCAATAGCTGTCCTTAGAACTGTAATGGGGATAAAGGGCCCCTCCACGTATGCACGTGCTGCTCTCTATGATTCTGACAAGATGGTAAAACCATCCATCCAGATTATGTCTTTGACCCCACCTCACCCATGGCAAATATGAGGCACTGCAGCACCATGAACACTCTTGTCAATAGAGCATGGTATGGTCTCCACCCATCCATACTGGGATGGGTGACCTTTTCTGTCGCTTTGTCACTCCCGTTTAATGCCAGCTCAGGTACTCTGTGAAAGGTAGTACTATAGGGCTTCCCAGCAAGGGAAAGAACTCCTTTATATACGAGAAGGATGACAAGGAAATGGCTTGCCATTCGATTCCAGTGGGATGTGACAGTATCCTGTGCTCCTGACAGTCAAACTGATCCCTTGAAGGCCTACTATTTCTCTTCTCCATCTCTGAAAGGCATCTGGGAGATACTGCCATTTTATAAAAATACTGGTCTGGATTGCACATCAACCTGAGGAGGAAGAAGAACAGCAGTTCTTCATTTCTAATACAATGAAGCTGAAATTCTTTCCAAGACAGTGCATTTGCAGACAATCTTACAAACAAGTTATGTTTTACTTCTGCCTTAAGCCAAGAATGCAAGCGATGCACACCCAGCAACTAACCCCTGCTACTGGCTTCCTTGTGCTCTGCATTTCTTCCTTGTCTTCCTCTGCTGCTGCATTTCTTTTTGAAACCAGTCACTAGATTTTGCCCCATCTGCAGCCAGCATTAGAAATTCTCCTCACCTGATGCTTGGTGTCAAGGCACATCGGGGCTACTCATGGGAACTAATTGCTTTTAGGTAACAAACAGATTTCCCCACATAAAATCTGCAGAAGATGCTAATAGCTAATCAATGAACAGTGTGACATGCAACATCCTCAATAATGACAAAGATAATACCACATACAACTTCATTTCTGGCTGGCAGTCAGAAATGGGCTCTTAAAGAAACTCTTTTTTTTAATTTTTACAGGATGGAGTTATGTTTCTCAGGAGACAGAATCAGAATGATACCCCTGCAAAGAGACAGTACAATGAAGACACAACACCAAAAAAATTGTCCCAAGCAAGAAAATTCAAATGGTAAGAGAACCAGATCACCCATTCTATTGAGTGTTGTCTAGTACGGCTTCTGCTGCACAGTTATTCTAGCATATGCAATTGTCCTCAATTATGTAAATCTGGTTACTTAATTTTCCCGAATCCAAGTTTCTCTGATGAACAGCAATTGCACTGCACCATGTTGTAAATGCACAGTCTGTGGTGTTGTAATCAGTAGAAAGCTAGGGAGCTCAGCAAGCTTAAAGAATGGGCAAAACAATATAAAACCTCTTTCTCGTAAGCCATAGATTTGGGGCTAGTTGAGCCTCATGGTGACACTATCAGAGACTGCTATGCTGCTATCTAGTACAAAGCAGAGAGGTCACTGGCTGATATGCAATACTGATGTCTTGTTGGGATGCACTTGAAGCCCATGTATATCCCAGGGTCTATTCTGTTTGAAGAAATGTTAATTCTCTGTTTAAAAGAAATTTTAATTGGATTAACTAAATGGCAGTTCTTAAATGGCAGAATACTGTGCAGATTCTCTTAATTAAGTATACATCAGGTTCAGTAAATTTGCACATAAAATCTAAACATCTTTATCTGATTTTCAAATTTTCAAAGGTATCTCTTTGGTCTTTGCATAGATTTAACTGCAATGGATTTTTGTATCAATTTTATTTAAATCGGTACAATTTGTGCAAGTAAAAGGATCCCTCTATTGTTTCTGTTCAGGTAATAAAGTTCTTACTTTATCTTAACAGATGACTGAGCTGGTTTTTGCAGCATGTATTACCTCCCTCACTATTTCTGGAACTCCCAGTGTCATCTAGGCTCCAGTCTGCCTTTACTAACCTTGTGTACGAGAAGGCACTGCCAGATCTCCAGTTCCTTCAGGAGTCTCTCTGTGCTGGACTTTTGTTGGAGCTACCACCAGATCACTGCTCTGGTAAACCTTCTCTGTGGAGCTATCAAACAAACAATCAGCACACATAAATCCATAGTCAGATAGACTGAGATTATACAGAAGTGCAACTAATCTCACCTTTTGCTCTGTTAAGTAACATGCTTTAATAGGCCAAGGAGGAAGTACACAAAAATCTTGTTAGAAAATAAATACCTAGTTTTTTGATGAGCAAAGTGTACTTCTCTTCCGTTGAGCTCAAGCTGAAGTTGTTTTTCTAACTGAAGCTTAGATTTTAAAATCAAGCCATCTTTTTCCTGGTTTGAGAGCTGTAATGATTTCAAAAATAGAATGTAGCATTCTTATTAGGGTGCAGGTGCCAGATTAACATTTCATTCTCTTCCTTATGCTTTGAACAGCGCATGGCTAACAGGTAAAAAAAAAAAAAAAGCAACTTTTTACTTTTTGGTCAGTCTCAGGTTCTCAGGTGTCTGTGGACAATATTCCTGCACGCAAATAGTACTCATACTGTGACCCAAAAGAAATGCATTTTCAAGGTAACTTTCATAAGTTTTAGATGCTTACAAATGTGTACTATATGGAT
Source organism: Gallinago undulata (assembly GCA_026546715.1). Lineage (NCBI taxonomy): Eukaryota > Metazoa > Chordata > Aves > Charadriiformes > Scolopacidae > Gallinago > Gallinago undulata. The sequence continues at coordinate 13,808,615 of JAOTQQ010000052.1, read as the reverse complement.
AATATATTATTAAAACTGTAAATATTAAGGTCTTTATTTTCTTCAAATTGAAATACACTCGCAAAGTATTTAATTTCCAGCACACCAAGGTAAAGGACATAGTATTCCTCCCAATTAATGTCCACATGTGTAATTGTCATAGTTTTACATATAGAATCCTTTGATTCATCTGGAACTATATCAGCCAACGCTTCCCAGCTGGACAGGGCCATGGCAATGCATACTAATTGCAGAACCATACAATAATTGAAGGAGGAAGGAAACTCTGAAAGTCAACTGCTTCACACTCTGCTTAAAGTCTAAGTAACTTCAAGGTTGTATTAAGTTGGTCTGAACCCTGTCCAATTATGATGAAAATACCATGACCTGTCTGGGTTTCTCTCTGGTTCCTGTGTTTGACCGTCTTCATTGTGAAGACTTCTTTAAATACAATTAGTAATATTGTAATGAGCTTATTATACCTGCATTCAGGAATACATGCAAAAGCACCTGGAAGTGTGCTTTAACCGGGAATAACACAATAGAGAGCGGACAAACCTTTCTTTGATAACCAAACCAGACAAGAGAGAACATACAATTTACCTGGATAGCACCTGGCCTTCTAGGGATGGAGCATGTGGCACTCCCAAGTCCTGGCAAATTCTCTTTATTCTAGGCCTGCTATACAAGTAGTATAGCAGAGGGTAATCTGTGAGAAAAGCTTTATGAAAAAAAAAAAAACAACCCAGCCCTAAATAAAATTAAGTATATTAATCAGTTAGGATTTTACTATGGAAAATAGTTCTCAGTTTATCCCACAGTTCTTCTATTGCCTTAATATGTAAATCCAGAAAAGGAATAAAATTAAGAAAATAATACTATAATATACTTAGGAAAATCTTTTAAGCATCCATAGGCTGTAAAGCATTGCTCTAGGCTCTCTTTGCGTACAGACAGCTAGGAATAGGTTTCCAGACTGCTGTGCTCAAAGGCCAGGTACAATAAATTCCTCCAGTTGCATTCATTCATTGAAGCCACATGGGTTTGCTCCTTATTCCTGAAAATCTTTTCCAGGCTCAGGTTTGAGAGCTACTAGTTTGTTCCCATTTCCCAGGAGGGTAGGTCACAGAATGAAGGCAGAGGTCACAGAATGAAAAGAAAATCCTGCCTTTCCTTTATCTCAAATGTCTGTTCTGCGGAGTAAGCTCTTGTACCTTGGTCTCCCACATGAGTCAGCCTGTCTTTCTGGCCCAGGGGGTATTTAATTTTCCACATAAAATGAGCAGGTCCAAAGAAGTAAAATGTGAGTGAAATGACCTAGTTAGCTCACACACTACAACACTCACCTGACTTGTAAAACACTGAAGTTTCACAGAAGTGAAACAGCAGCAGTGATGGATGCTATGGGTACATGAGCAGATGAGCAATCATAAGACATGAAACTGGTCAAATTGCATTGTTTCAGCCATCTAGGAAAATAAAAACTGTGCATCAGAAAGTGTGGTGAAGGGTAAGCCATCTCCCTTGAAGGCAGATAACTGAGACACTGCCAAGCTTCCCCTGGCTTTTGTAAATGAAAATGTGCTTTTGGTGGGATGATGGTAGATAATTTTGGAGAGTAGTCAAGGTAAACCCCTGAGAGAGCTGGCCTTGCTAAGGACATTCCCCTGGGCCTGGCAGTGGGCTGAGATGTGTGCCAGAGGTGCAGGTAACTGAAGCATGGAGTTAAGTTTTGGTACTTAAAACCTGAATTAAAAGCAAGACGATTTGTGTTGATCACAGATCATTGGGGCACTGAGTGTGTGCTATGAGATCTTAAGGGCCCTACCAGCCTGGGGCCTCTGCACAGAGCTGCTCTCTGGCCTTGACAGGGCCTTACCCTGCCTGGTTGTTGGCCCTGCTGGCTGACATCCTGGCCTGCCCCATAGCCTCAGCCATCCCAGGCTGTGTCCAAGTGTGGGCCCTGCCAGCTGACATCCTGGCCTGCCCTATAGCCCCAGCCATCCTGGGCTGTGTCTGACCCTGACCCCCACAGGCAGGCTCACACCTCAGGCTGAGGCATCAGGAACTGCCCTGGTTTCAGAGCTGGTTCCAGTCAGCTCAGGAGCTGGAGCAAGCCAGGGGGCTGGTGCTGTGCTGTCTCCGCTGATAGGAAGAGACGGGTACATGGTTGGAAGCCATGGTGGGCAGGACTGTAATGTCTCACACCGCCAGTCTCCTCAGAGGAGGAGATTCTCCAGGTTGAGATTGTTTTACTCATTACACAGATAAACTCCTGCTATGGGGCTTATACAATCAGGGGATCATTCAGTAATGTCACAGCAATTTTCCATTCATGCTGGAGTCACTCTTCAGCTTCATTTCCTGGGTCTGGCCAGATATTGATCTACTGCGTTAGTTCAGGTGGTAGGGACGTCAGTTGTTGAGCAAGAACCATGGCAGTGATTTCTTCCTTGAGTCCAAACTCCATCTTCACCACACCTGCTGTTTAAAATTGGGAGCTTTGATATGCACCATGACAGCACATCCTGGCACGTAGCTGGCTGGAGTCCAGTGCCTGCTCCTGTTTGTGGACCCGCTGAATTAGCTCTTCGTTGCAAGCCGTTTTGCCTTCACATTTGTGCAAAGTTGTCAAACTGCTTTGATATCTGCAGATTAAATGAATAAAATGAGAAAAGCATTACTGTTTCAGTCATCCCTCTAGATTTAACTGCTGGTATTAGGTTTGGGTAGGCCTCAAAATCATGGGTAGTTTTCAAAGGTTAAGTCAAACAGCAGCTGTCAAAACCTTTGCCTTTTAATTAATTTATTGAGAATAGATAAGATTGCCTCCAATCTTTTGCCATTCAGACCCAGTTCAATAAGATATTTAAGAACAACTTTTGGCAGGCCTGTGTTTTACCCTGTTGATCCCAGTGAGCCTAGCCAAGGCTGCAAAGGCTTTTGAGCTTTCTTAGACTTTTTGCAGACTCCAGCCATGGGATGCTATGAAGCTGAGGATGAATCTCCTTAATGTTTCACAAACATTTTCTGTTTCCGCAGTCCTGCATAACTTAAGGCACAATCCTTTCTTCTTTTCTGTCTGAACTTCAGGACTGAATTTCACCAATAAGTTTCTCTCTTTTCTAGATCTCGGGAGTCAAACACCCTGCATCATAACTGCAGACAGTAATGGAGGAAAGTCAATAATTTCTCTAGTCTACTTGTTTGATACTATTCCTGCTCATTTTTGTCACCTCTGCTACCTCCAAATGCCACCAGACACTGAAGAGCCTGCCTAAAATGAAACAAGGGTAAGTTTACGAGGAAGGGGGCATCAATTAGGGCCAGTCTGCACCAATGCCTGGATAATCCCAGCACTGAAGATAATGGCCACTGTTGAACTGTGCTATCATCCTTTAATTAAAGACTTACATTGTAAAAGAGATGGCTAAGGATGTATCCAAAGAGACACCCTGCTTCTGTAGGTCGAAGTTATAATATTTCTTTACATGATCATTCACACACTGTGAATACACTGCAAGTATAGATACTATTACCTGGTCCCTGCCTGACAACCAGTAGAGTTTGAAGCTAATGCAATCCTCTAGCAAAGCCACATTCTATGAGCTATGCAAAACGTTTTTGTGCGAACAAGTTTTAATTTTTGAGGAGTTCCTTTTCCAGCTCTATTATTTGCTAAACCCCAGTGGGTAACTATAAACAAGGGATTGTCATAGTCTGGGTGTGTAGCTTAGGCTCAATTCTTGGGCGAACGCTGTTTAGTACTCTGAGCAATAATCCAGAAGACACCATAAAATCTTAACTGACAAGGTGTGCAGGTGACACAGATTTATGGATATATTAGATAAGGAAGCCTACAGAACAGTGATATAGAGATCTGTAGTCTTGTAATATGCACGCAAATTCACTTATGGCAAATACACAGTTGTACTCCCATTATCAAAATACAGGCTGTACTTAAAAAAAGGTGACAGGGCAAAGGAAGTTTTCCAACTTCACAGTGTACAATCAGCTGAATTCAATATCATAAACTGATCTGATTTGAGGGAAATGCTGGGGCAGCTGTTAGAGCAATAGTCAGCTAAGCATTTTTGCTCCTTTAGAGTATCTTATTTTAGTCTGGAGTCAGGGGTTCAAGAAACTTGCTGAAAATAATGAATTGATGATAGAAGAGAGTAAGTAGAAGCAGCTTAGAATACTGAAAAACATTGCCTTGTTGGATAAGTAATATGTGACAATGCTCTTAAATGTCATAATGCCTACAGAGAATAATTTTCTCTTGTGTCATGATTTCTACTCCTGTTGAAACATGGTAAAAGGAGAAGTATCTCCTTGGGTTTGTAACGATACCTTAAAGTTACCAGTGATGTGGGGCTCATTATCTCCGCTGCTTCATGGCATTAACAGTGGCTTTTGTTAGTTCTTCACGACAAGAGGCTGTTTCAGTACTTGCAGATGATCTATTTGCTCTGCCATTGCTTTTGCTGCTGTTTTCTAGGAGCAGAACACAGTACTTTCTTCCACCTTCTGTGTGCCTGAGCCATCCTGCCCTTCCCTTCACTCTGCCCCAGGCTGCTCCTTCCTGTCATCTTACCCGTTCCAGGCTCCTCTCCCAGATCCTGTCCTCACTTCTTGGACTTCTACCCCCACATGCATTTTTCTTGCTTTATCCCCAGGATCTTTCTACCTCACCTGGTTCTGTCTTTGCAGTTTCTCCACAATCATATTTTCCAACTCTTGCTGCTTGCAATTTGGTTTTCTTTCCTGCTGCTACACTGATCACTGCTCCAATATACCTTTCACGTGGCTCTATGTCTAGATCTGAACTGGACAGTTTTTCTCCTACTTCTCTGTGCCCACTGGTATTGAGGCAGCAGCTTGACAGTGAAGAAGCAGGATACCAGATCTGGTTCCTCATAATTTACCTGTTTAATTCCTAGCAACACTTTGCTTTGCTCACATGCAGTTGGTCTGGAGCTTGCTGTATGTGCTTAATGCAGCCAGAATAGGAAATTCAGTTACAGGAATCTGGCCAAACTGTGTTCTGGCCAGAAGTCTGATTCTTCATGAAGTTGAGCAGGCATGGTTTCAAAAAGCACAGTTTTGATCAGTGCGATTGCCCCCAAGCAAATTCCAAGACCCCTCTTTTCCTTTTTTTTTTTTTTTTTTTTTTAAAGGGAGAGATTACTAGGTCTCTAATGAGGAAAACTAACTAGAATTTTGAAATACAGACCAAACATTCTTTGTCTCCTTCTGAGGGAGTTTCTTTTAAATGACTAGTTTTCTGCTTGGAATATACCAGGAAAACCAAACCTCATGCTCATAATACTATGGAAAATGTTGTCCCAAACTGTTTGGTTTGGCTATATCATTAGTAACTGAAGGCAGAAGCAGAGTTCTACTTTTAATTGCTCAAATTCTCAAAAGAAAGTAGTTATTCTGACTGCCTCTGTTTCAAGACATTCAAGTGCTGAGCTCCTGATGGCCTCTGAAAGCCTAGCTTCTTCAGGGTAATTTAAAACTGGGCAGGAGAAGCAAAGTGGCCTGATCACCTGATACTTTAAAATGGAAGGCTTTTAATTTCTACCAGGTTTCTGTTGGTCATTTAGGCAGCCTCTGACTGGGAACTACAAAAGGGTTCCTTTTAAACGTTTGCCCATGCATAAAAATATTTTAACTCTTCCCAGTTAGCTGATATAATCTCTGGTGCTTTGAAGGCACTGAAAGATCCAGACTACAGAAGTTTCAGTTCTGGAAGCTGTTCATAATCTAATTTTTGTAATGACTCATGTCAGTCAGGGCAACTACCACACTAGGATGAATCAGTGGTAGACTGAAAATCTCTGCATTGCACTACATTGTGTAGATATGTTCTGAGTCATGTTCTTTAATTGCTTCAAATTGCAGCTGTAGAAAGTACTAAAATGAAAGGAATCCTCCACCGTAGCATGACTACTTAAATGGTGTCCTTTGACATTGCATGACTGAGAGCATAGTGTAAATGAAAGCTTAGGAGTTGTCTGGCTCTCAGGTTAATGGAATAGAGTAGGGGCTGAACAGGGGCCCTGTAGTAGTTCAAATTTGAAAGTGATGGATGGTTCAGTTTAGACGTCTTCAATATTTTTCAACATTTCCAGATATGTCAAGGTAGGCTCCTTAGCGTGGGAGCATCCCAAATAATTAACCCTTCCTGAAATCTGTGGGTGAACTCTAGTCTCAGTATGGAAGAGGTCCATGTGGAAGAAAGATGGTGTACAAAATATTCTTTAGGAATATAAAATGGATCTATAGAAGACCATCAAGGAAATTCCCTTAAATTTCTGAAAGGGTTTTTAATTTCGAGGAAAATTAACTTTTCCCCCAAGGTTGTTTTGTCATCTTGTTATATGAGGATTCATTGAGTGACCTATGTGGTGGCGGATGACGATGAACAATGAAATCTATGTATCTAAAATTATTAGAGTGATTGCTGAAGAAGCATCACAGTTTTATTGCCCAGCTATTGCCACCAGGAAAGCCCTCAGACTAAAACAAGTTGACAGTGAAATGATTGCAAGTAGATACTCCCCCCTGTCAACTCTTCAACTTTGAAATATATGTCCCTTTACTGGAAGCCAACTTGAAACCTTACCTTTAGTTAGATACCAGATAGAAGACTCGGGGTTAAATCCTGGTTCTTATAGTGTATTCACATAGATGATGGTAGATATTGTGGTGTACATCCAGATATAGACTTGGCCACACTAACTTTGATACAAAGAAATTCAGAGGAACTGGGGGGCGGAGAGCCAGACTGGCTGTATAGTCACCACAGCTGTCATGGTTTCGTCCGAATTTACCAAAATCGGACTGACAGATGGCCCTTCTTCCCCCACCCCCCCAAAAAGAGAGGAGAAGAAGAGATAAGGAGATTTAGAAGTTTAGATTAAACTAAACTACTTTAATGAAGAATTAACATTAAAATAAAAAAGAAGAAAGTAATGAAATAGATACAATATATACAAACCATATCAAGCTCCCAGGATGACAGTCCCATCACCGGCAGGCACTGGGGAAGTCCCAGACTGGACTCAGCAATGGATGGGAACTGGGTTCCAGCTCTGAAGTCAGGAACACACGGGTTGGGATCAAAGGCAGATGAACAGACAGAGTCCTCTTCGGACTTCGGCCATCGAAGAAAGAGTTGACCCTTTGATCCCTCAACTTTTATCCTGAGCATGGGGCAGATGGGATTGAATACCCCAGTTGGTCAGGTTTGTGTCATCTGTCCTGTCAGTTCCTCCCCACAGATGTGACCCCTCTATGTTTTTTCCATTTCCGACCCTCTAAGGGGGCAAATAATGAAATTGGCTGACCTTGGTTGTTATTGTAATAAGTATAACCAAGGGCCTCTCTGCATACCATTCCGTGGCATGGAGCACAAACATTGGCCTTATCATCCTGAGAATGAGCAGTTTTCTCCACAATATGCTGTTAATTTCAGTCAGTTAGAAGAGGCCTAACTAAAACGTAAAATTACTGAACAGAAAATTGGTTCTGTTTTTACTTCAAACTGGGACAACAGTGATACAGTCTGGAAGCAATCTGGCCATATTCACAGAGCACAGGTCTGGTAGATTGGGATGAGAGGTGCACTAGCCCAAGGCAATGTCATAGAGTGCTGCCCTTGCCTGTCCACAGGGTGATTTTTAACAACACCAAGCATTATCGGCTGGTTCAGGCCCCAGTGAACAGTTTGGATATACACCTGCTCTGTTGTCTGTCTGTAGCATAGAGACAAACATCTTTTCTTTCTCTTATCTTTTGAGAATGCAAGGTCTTTTGGGCACTGCCCATCTGTCAAAGTACTTTTGTACTACACCTTTTCTGACGTGAAGGCTGATCTCAGCAGACAGACAGTCTGTGGGTAGCAATAAAGCCTTGTATGACAAATGGAGTTTTGCTGCAGCCTGTCATGACTCAATAAAATGCACTGGTTTCCAGTTTGCTAGTGGTTTGCTGGCTGACTTTGACCTAAGAAACCTTTAGGAGCTGACCCGTTCTGCCTTACAGAGCCTTCCTCTGCCAATGTGTCATCGCAGCAGAGATCAAGCAGAGTGTCTCCACTAGACCTGCCCATTGGGGAGCCAAAAGAATTGCTAAGTGCCCTGCCTTTGACTATCAAATCTTCCTTTTCGTCTGCCAAGATTGTGTAGATTGGCAGGACAATGAGCATGAATTATAGTTTGGGTGAGGCTTCTGTCTGAGGGTGGGGAAGAGTACATGTCATGGAGTGTGAAGAGCTTATTTTTGCAGCCAAATAAATGTTAATATATTAAGTTGGGTTTATCTTGTTCTATGAACATGAAAATGTTCAACCCTCAAGATGATTCAATAAACAAAGCTTCACTGCCTATCAAGAAATTACACCAACGGGGAAGGAGGAAATGGCAAAATTCACTGCCTGAAGATGAGGAAGCGCTACTCAGTGCTAGTAGCTGAATGTGCTGCCAGCTTCTCCAAATTCCTCTGCCCTGGAGATGACCCAAACCTGAAACCAGGAATGGACAGCAGAAAGAGAACTCTTTCCTAAAGGAAGTGATGCCCTATGAGGCAGGCAGGAACTGGTTGCTACTGTGGGGCAGGCAGCTGCAGCTCTGGTATGGGCGTATTTCCATTCTGATGGCAGCATGTGTGGTGGGGCAGCTCTTGGCCGCCTGACTCTTTGCTTTAAGGAGTCCTTATGGATGCCTCTGCGTGGCAACTTCTGAGAGCATTCTGCTGTCTATTCAGAAACTACAAACCTTGCCATATGGTTGCTATAGAATAAATCAAGGCACATATCGATGTTATTTCTGTTGTCTGATGCTCACCACCCCACAGTACTTTTGCTTTTGCTTCATCCACAATATAACAAAAAGATCTAAAAGCCTTACATCTTTGGGCTTCATTAAGTTGGTCTCTGTTCAGACAGGCTGGACAGAAGATGTATGTTAAGTAAATCAGAAGAAATGTCTGAGTGCACCCAACTGAAACAGATTTGTTTTTCCAAGTATAAAAGAAGTTTTTTATCACTCCTGGCACATACATTTCAAAAGTGTTATACTGCGGGAACTCTTATTCTAAGGCTTCTTTGTAGCAGTAGTTAAAGGATTAAGGGCTGCTTGTGAGAATATATTTTTCTCTCAGAGAAAGTTGTAATCATAAGAAAGTGTGGGCTGTATAAGCCTTTGTCAGAGGATGCACATGTGTAGTCAGGAAACTTTCTCTCTTGGATCCCTAGTGGGAGATGTCAGCTCTCTCAAATAACCTCTGTTCTACAGCCTTCCAATTAATGACTTTTATGTAATTATGAGATTGTAAAAGCAAGTGACTATTTAAATATGGTATTGACCATCCCAGCCTCAGCCAGGCCTGCTGGGTCTGCAGGACAGATCTATGACGGTGGATAGGATAAAAGGCCAGGGGGATTCATTCACCCACAGCAGAGAAATGGGATGGACTGAGCCAGCAATCTCCTCTGCATCAGTAGGTGAAGTTTTACAGTATCAACGATGTGAAAGGGATTCATGAACTCAGCCCACTTCCAACTAGGCTGTGGTCTCCCCACATCCCCTGACTTGGAGGGAATGTCGATGTTGTTGTTGTTGTTGTTGAATATCTGTTGAAAACGCTGAGAGGGATGGAAGAAGAAAGGAGTCCAAACTGTTGCCAGTCTGTAGCAGGCCAGCACATTTTCCAACAGCTCAAACCTGCATGAATACTCGGAGACCATTTGTGGGAGTCCATTCACCAGATATATGTAGCCATCCCTTCTATTTGCATCAAACTGCAACAAAGCATGTTTCTTACCCTGAAAAGCCTGTTGTAATTTCTCCTTCGGCTTGTAATTTTAGACAAATAAAAGAATTTTACTGTCCACTGGAGCTCATTTAGTCAAGCTGCTTTCAGTGTTCTAATGCAGCCTTGTTTGCCTCCATTACCTATCTTTTAATGTAAGAAGGACTGGTGAAGTTTTTCCCACAGGATTTCCAGCAGCAATCGAATCCTGCTCAATTGCACCGGGAGGTGGCGGTGTGTAATCCCTGCTGCCGTGACCAGCCGGACGACAACGGGCAGGGGCTATGGGACATGAGAAACAGCCAGCCCTGGAGTTCATGTCCTCTGAAAGGCCACTCCCAGAGCAACAACAAAACCACAAATTATCTTATTACTTTAACATATCTCAATTTTTTTTTTGGTCCATATGACACAGAAGACAACAATTTTTTCTTGTCCAGGCAAAAGCCTTTGGCTCTGGATGTTGCTATTGGTGTCAGCCAGCAGCTCTCTAATCAGCCAGTGCCTTGCTGGCAGTGGCATCAATGGTGCTTGTTAGGCAGGTTTCTAGTTGTTGTCTGCCCAGAGACGGGGATGTTTCCATTCAGGCTAAGACCTCACCTGTACAGATTACTTCTGCCTTCATACATTTCCAGGTTTGTGATCCTACAAGTCTCATCAGTTCTCAGCTCCTCCACGCATTTCCAGATTCATTATTTTACTTGTCTGATGAGTTCTTAGTACTGTAGTCCCAGAGTGAAGTAACACCTCCTTTGTCTGAGGTGTTATTACAATTTCCTGCTACAGTTTAGCGTTTATATCGTAAAAGAGATTTGTCTTTGATGTGGCTTGTGATCATTTGGGACCTATGTGGAAATGCCAGGGTCAGACCAATGGCTGAAGACATGGTAAACAGACTCAGTGAAGCAGCCTTTCTGCTTTTTGCCCTCCTCCACTGGCCCTTACCTCTAACATTTCACAGTTAGCTTGTTATGTTGAGAACTTCCAAGCTTACAAACTAAATCACAATTGTGTTTATCCAGAAGAATAGAGTTATTAGTAACCTACTATAGAGCTTCATCTTTGTACCTGTAATAAGGGAGAGTGACATTTCTACTAGCTATAAAGTCAACCTATTCAACCACAACTGAATTTAATTTTAAATTATAAAAAATGAAAGTGCACAAAAAATTAAGGACCCTTTATCTGAGCTCAGCCACATGAACAAAAAGTATTTTACTGGCTTTTTGTAAATTACAGGCTCCAAGATACAGCTTCCAGTACACCCCCTGGGATGTACAGACTACTCAGATGCATTCATGAGAAACAAACAGAGCACAGAAAATCTGAATGCAAATCAGAAGTAGCAGAGCAGATTGAATGGTGTCTCAGTCAAGACTTGTGGTTCATGCAAGGTGGAGTCTTTGTAGAATACTGTGAAGAATTCAGGAGTAGGTTTTAGACACCCACTGCTACTGTTTGGGAAGTCTAGGCTCAGTTTCCCAAGTCTCATTATTTCTCAACAACAGAAAAAGGAGCACAGACCTGGAGGTGGCCCCAAAGTGACCAAAACCATTCTCTATGCAATCACAGCAACTAGGCAACCATTGAGATGCACAGGCCGTGTCTGTTAGGAAACAGAAGACATGAATCACTTTTCATCAAAGAGAAACCCCACTTTACTGAGTCTGTCTCCTCTAACTCGGGCACAAACTGGGCTGTTAAGGGAATGCCATGGTAGTTTGTTGTTAACTTTTCCTGTTGGTACTAATTGGGAGGGGGAAGGGAGAAGCAATAGGGAAGGGCTTTTTCCTCATCAGGGGGAAGATAAAAGCTCTCACAAGTGTATTTATCCCCACAAGTGTATTTTCAGTCCATGGAAGTGCTTATCTTCTGGTGAAAAATATTCCTTTTTTAATCAAAAGTCCACAAGTGAAATACAGCATCCTCTACTTTGGTAATAGGGTAAGGAGAGAGCTGGTCACAGTTCTTCAGAGGAAAGGAAGAACCTTGTTCATGGGAAATCTGAAAGGAATTTCTGCAGGAAAGTGATCTTATTCCTCATCTCCAACAAATCACAGTGAAGTGGTTTGCAGCACTGTACAAGAAATAGGGAAACTCATACCAGGTTTACAGTAGATTCATCCAGGTCTGTTCCCAACAGTCTCTACACAGAATCTGCTGTCACAAAGCATGACATCATGCAGTATACATTTATTTCTTCCCAGCAATATCCGATAGGAATTTGAAGTACAAATGGCTAATAATTCCAGTCACTGCTCTGGGAAATAAGTGTGCTCATCCCAGAAGGGCTTACGTTTGTTTTTCTTTCTCATGCTGGAATTTACTAGAGAAGTAAATGACTTTGTATCTCTTACTCAGCACCTGCTGGACAAACTGGAACAGACCCTGCTTGTCGTTCTGGAGTTGCTAAGGCAGGAGCTGCTACACTCAGGACCAGGAACACAGTTTTGCCATGCAGAGCAGAGCACTAGTGCCTCCCAAAGCCACTGGTGCAAACGGCACCCGGAGAGAAGCCAGCACAACCTCCTTCACAGCAGTCCTGGTGCTGGTTGTGACCACAGGAAACACTGCAGGAGATTGAATGTTGAGGTTCATGGGTGGTGATCTGGCTGTTTACTCAGAAGCCAACCTGAGCTTTGAACACTGGCAAGGTAGCCCCAAATGGTAGAAATTAAAGATTCAAAATAGATGTCAGCATCAGTATATCTAAATAATAGGGAAGAATACAGTTCTGCGGGAGATGGCTTTGGCTTGCAGCCTCTCTTCTTGCTCCAAACCCCTGGCAGCAGGCTGGCTGGGCTTCTTGAAGTGGGATTTGATTATGGCCTGCCAGCCAGAGCATCTGCTGCTCTGCTTGACTGCACAATGTGAGTGTGTCAGAACAAGTTCACTGCAAGGGAAACTCCACTGAAGTCAAGAGAGTTGTACTAAGAACAAATCCAGCCCATCATTAGGCTTTTTTTCAGGGTGAATTAAGTGCCAATGCAAGCTGGCGCAGTCCCCACTGTGGTTGGCAGGAGTCTTTTAAGAGGCTCAGGCCTGCCTATTCTGTGCTGCCCTCCTTTAGGATCAGCCAAATCACTTGGTGCTTCTTGCTACATGACACTTCTCTGCAGAGGGAGATATCATTAAGGACAAGCATCAGAAGTGCTCATAGCTATGGAGAAAACTTAAGAAATCTAAGAGGAATATGTGTCACTGAAAAAATACTGTTTTCCTGGTACTGCAAACAGTGTGGGAAAGTAGTTTTGAGACATCCACATGCAGTTACCACAACCAAGTTACTCCTGTTACTGCCATAGAGATGCATTTGTCAGTTCTGTTTTGCCACTGATCATATTATAGAAGCGTCCAGCTAATTTACTTATCTCATCATCCCAAATTGCCTTCAGTGGCAGTCTGGTTAGCAGTCTGGCTTCCCTTCCCACTGTTCCCACTGTCTCCAGCTGGTACAGCTTCTGCAGCCCCATGATGAGCTATCAACATGGACAACAGAACACATGAAGCTGAATGTATGGGGTACAGTCTAGTAAAATCTGATTTTAAATAAATAAATAAATAAATGAAATAACATAGACACTTCTCTGAACATAGCATCATTTGTGGTAACCATTTATAGAGGAGAAACCTCCAGTTTTCAAAGATATCTGCTACTAAGTTTTCAGGCCTCTCCATTGATCAGACACAGACATTAAAGGGCCTGGCTGCAAAATAGATGCTCAAAGTATTCCATGAGGTCCTCAGCAGTATCTCAGGTTTTTCCAGGATTATTTTCTAAGATTTTTTCCCTGATTTTCTTCTCTTCTGCAAAACACAGGTTCAGAAGAACCAGAGAAGTGCCTGAGGACTGGAGGAAGGCAAATATCACACCAGTCTACAAAAAGGGCAAGAAGGAGGACCCAAGGCACTACAAGCCAATTAGTCTCACCTATGTCCCTGGGAAAGTAAAGGAACAACTTGTTCTGGATGTCATCTTCAAAAACATTGAAGATAAAGAAGTTATTGGAAGTGGTCAACATGGATCATCAAGGGTAAATCATGCTCTGATAGCCTTCTATGATGTTATAGCTAGATGGCTGGATGAGAGCAGCAGATGTCATCTACCTTGACTTCAGCAAGGCTTTTGACACTGTCTGCCACAACATTCTCATTAAAAAATTAAGGAAGTATGGGCTAGATGAGGGGGCAGTGAGGTGGATTGAGTCCTGGCTGTGTGACAGAACTCAGAGGGTTGTCATTAATGGAGCAGGGTCAAATTGGAGGCCTGTAACCAGCAGCGTCCCCCAGGGGTCAATACTCAGCCCAGTCCTGTTCAACATATTCATCAATGATCTAGACGAGGGGACAGAGTGTATCCTCAGCAAGTTCTCTGATGATACCAAACTGGAAGGGCTGGCCGACACTCCAGAGGGCTGTGCTGCCATCTAGCATGACCTGGACAGGCTGGAGAGGTGGGCAGAGAAGAACCTATTGAGGTTCAACAAGGTCCTGCACCTGGGGAGGAAGAACCCCAGGCCCCAATATAGGTTAGGGGTGGATTTTCTGGGAAGTGCTTCTGAGGAAAAGGATCTGGGAGTCCTGGTGGATGGCAGGCTCTCCATGAGCCAGCAATGTGCCCTTGTTGCCAAGAGGGCCAATGGAATCCTGGGCTGCATAGGGAGAAGTGTGGCCAGCAGGTCAAGGGAGGTCATTCTCCCCCTCTACTCTGCACTGGTGAGGCCACAACTGGAACACTGCATCCAGTTCTGGGCTCCCCAGTTCAAGAAGGACAGGGAACTACTGGAGAGAGTCCAACATAAGGCAACCAAGATGATTAAGGGACTAGAGCACCTCACTTAGGAGAAAAGGCTGAGAGAGCTGGGGCTTATCTATGTTTACAAGTTCCTAAAGGGTAGGTTGAAGGATGATGGAGCTGGACTCTTTTCAGTGGTTTCCAGCGATAGGACAAGGGGTAACAGGCATAAGGTGGAACATAGGAAGTTCCACTCAAATATGAGGAAAAACTTCTTTACGGTGAGGGTGACAGAGCACTGGAACAGGCTGCAGAGAGAGGTTGTGGAGTCCCCTTCTCTGGAGATTTTCAAGACCCACCTTGATGCAGTCCTGAATAATGTGCTCTAGGCAATCCTGTTTAGAAGGGGAGTTGGACTCTAGATGATCTCTAGAGGTCCCTTCCAACTCTGTCAAATCCGTGAATCTGTGAATCCGTGAAACCAACCTCACTGGAGGATCTCTGTCACCTAATGTACACCAGCACAAATGCATTTCTGAGGCAGCAGAAACCAGCTCCAGGCAAATGTCTGGACGGGCATGGTAGAAATGGGGATACCATTGGAATGGCATTTTTCAATTCCAGCAATAAATTCAGTATTAGTCTTTTTAGTGACATTGGCCATGACATTTTGCTGAAGATTAGTAGTGCAAGGGGAGGTTTCTGTCCTTTGGTAGTAATAGATGTGAAGTATGGGTCACAAAACACACAAAAAAGCCCTTCCATTACCTGCTTCACAAAACCTAAAAGTTTTCTCATGCAAACACTAGCTTGAAACCATACCCATGGGATGTACAAGCCTCTTGTTTACAAGCAAGCTCACCCCTTGTACTAGTATCTCTGGAAGACAGATTCTGCAGTTATGCAGGGCTGTCACTGTAGTCACACTATTCTACATTCTTACATTTTTTAAAGGGCAAAAATATATGTAAGTATTAATTTGCAAACAGCAATGACAGAAATGGGAAAAAATCACTGATCTCTGTGTGTGTGAATGACTGAGATTGTACATGCTGATGTGCAGTCTCTGGCATTTGGGATTTCTGAGAGAATGTTGTTAAAAAAGGATCTTATTATTCAAACTAACTGTTCCTTCAGAGAGCAGGGCAGGAGGGGGTGGGAGTGTTCTCTGAATGCAGGGAAATTCAGATGGTAAGTAACGTGTGATGGAGAGACTGCAAGTGGAACCCAGCCAGGTTTTGATTATGCCAGTTCAGATCAACACAAAAGAATCAGTGACCTGCTGGATTTAAATGGTCAGCTTTAGTGGCCTGATTCTACCTTTTATGTTAAACCCCATCAATGCTTCTTTTACGCCACTTTACAAGCCCTTTGCCTGATTGTGGCCATAGAGAGTGAGCCAAGCACGCACTGTGACTCAGGAGACACAACGCTGCTGATCTCAGGGAAAACCCTCATGGCAGGGGGGTTGGAACTCGATGATCTTTCTTTAAGGTCCTTTCCAACTCTAACCGTTTTATGATTCTATGATTCTAAACCCTGTCCACTCCTCCCAGTGCAGGATTTGGCCCTTGATGTCCGCATCTGTAGGACAGTCCTGGGCGCTGGCAGCTTTCAAAGATGTATGGATTCATGTATAAGCATCTCTCTTACCCGCGTGCATCTTCTTTTCTATTAACTTACATGAAACTCTTTTCCATATTTGTACATATGTTGATGTAAGTGAAAATAAGAAGTCTAGTAGGATAAAATAGTCATTTGAAAGGACTGTGTATTTAAATAAAGACAAGACAGCTGGTCTTAGTGCCAGGGAAACAAGACTGAGACTCAAGAGGCTTAGGCTGAGTTCCTAATTCTGCTGGGCTCTATACAGAGACTGCATGTTAACAAATTTCCTCTTACATTCTGGTCTTGAACAAGACAGTGTTACTAAGGCTGCTTTTATAAAATGAGATAAATGTATTAATTCACCTACTTTATTAAGTCTAGACTGATTTATTCCTGATGAGATAGAGGAAACAAGTTAGGTGTAAGTTGTTTTACTAGCTAAGAGGGTTAGAGTGGCATGAATTTTACATGCAGATTTATACATATGCATAAATACACACATATACAACTTCTGCTCACAGCACAGAAGGGAAGGATGTGGCTTATGTGTATTTCCACAAATAAGGATGAAGAATTTTTTTTAAGCTTTCCATAAATAAATTACAACTGGGAGCAAAGAAAAAAGCAGATTTTCATTATACAAAAAATTAATTTTCTAAATCTCTAAGGAGAATAAATGGAGTTGTTCTAGACATGGGAATGATTTTTTTTTTTACTTATGTGCTTGCTATATTAAGTGTAGCTGGATCGGTACGATAGGCTGCCTTGTAAATATATGTAGTTCTTGACTATGCTTTTCCAAATCTAGTAATTTAACACTGTGTGGTATTTTGAATGCAAATATGTGATGATAGCTATTGAGGTTTAGTGATTGGTCTAAAAAGCACTAGAAACTGTCTGTCCTGTATCTGAGTTACAGCTGAGCAGGTTAGAAGGATCCCCAGTTTACAAATGTCCCCTAAGTCCAGCAGGTCTCCCAGCAGCCTTGCTGTTCATGAAATCTGTCTTTGTCACAAGTAGCAAATCTTGGGCTATGGAATATCACAATCTCATTATGGGATGTTGTCCCACAGCACAAATACGTTATTCTCAGTGGATTTACAAACAGAGTAGCCAATATTGCCACTTGGACATGACTGATGTACTGGGTCCAGATTTACACTGAAACATGATTTACACTTTTCAGGACAGTGGCAAGAACAGGCTGCAAAGACTAGAAATACTGTCAAGAGACTTTCTCCTTCATGGTTCCTTAGACACCATAATCCCTGTCCTGAAGCAAGGGGAGGGGGAGGGAACAGGTCTCCTTTACTCTTTCAATTACAGCTGGATGTATGAAATAATAATATTCTGCACAGTATTTCTATCTGCAAGTCCTGAGCTGTGCCTTCCACCTGTGGGAGCAAAGCATATTACCCCCACCAGTAAATAAGCCTTGTAATGTCCTTGTCAGCCCAGTTCATGGATCCTGGAGTTGTATTTTAGAGGGCTAGACATAATGGCTGTATCTATCCAAGTTACATTGACTTTAGTGCAAGTGGAGTAAGAATTGAAGATGCACCCTTCAACGGCTCCACAGCAGCCCTAGAAGCCTATTTTTTCTCCTCTTTAATCTGCCATTCCTTGTGCCCACATCCAGTGACCTTCTGTCCAAAGGGCTCAGGTCATGCATGGAGGACAGGGAGAGAAGCTTGTGCTGGTCAGTGCTGACTCCCTACCCCCAAGCAGTTCCACCCTCACAAGCACATGCCCTTCTCCCAGGTTTTGCAGCAGTATTCAGTTCCCATTACCCAATTTACCAGCAGAAAAGCACTTCTAATGCCTAATTAGGGTACCCTTTCAGGCAGTGGAGGCAGGCTATGCAGCATCCCAGTGAATGAAAAGCAAAATGCTAATAACAGAAATAATACCTTAAGAAAAAGTTGTTTTTATTTAATCCAAGAGCTGGCCTCTCTAAGTAGGGGAAACATAATCATCTGGGAATGAAGGTAAATCAAAATGAAATAGGGGAATCAGCTCCGCCAGAGCCTAAAATAAATGTGAGCAGTACTCCAGGGTTCTGTGAGATGAGACAAATGAGAGAGGAAATGATCCACTTAGAGCTAGAGGAGTCCAGATATCATATTAGGATAGAGGGGACAGCAGGAAAGGCCTTAGGGGATGCCTGCAGAGCTCTGTCACCCACACCCAGCAGAGCTGATGGTACTCAGTATCTTAACAGCCTTTAAGGCCAGCAGGAACTCACTGTTTCTAGGCCACAAGGAGGAGACTTTCACTGTTTCTCAATGGAGGAGGCAATCAGAACACCCTTGCACATGCATATGGGGTAGGAGTGCGAGATGATGCTGGGAAGAGAACATACTCTGCTTTACGGAGGTAGAAGAAGCAGTGAAGGCTGCCCTGGGGGAGAAGGGAAAGGAAGGAACTTGGCTGGGATGTCAGCAGAATTTGGAGAGAGAAGTGTGAGTCACAGAGCTCATCCTGCCATCTCGAATGAGACCTGCTCCCCCCAAAAAGGTCACTCTTCAACTTTTTGCCTAAAGTTTTGACTGCTACGCATCCCTGAGACACAGTGGTCTTTCACATGAGCAGCACTGCAGTGCAGCGCTGAAGTGAGCTCTCCATCCAAATTCAAGGCTGCCCTGGGTCAATGATCCTCTAGCCCAGCAAAATGGAAGCAAAGCAGAACAGAGCTGGCTTTTCTCCAACCAGCAACTTACAACCTAATTTCCATTTCTGAACTACGGGCATTTTAAGCCCAAAGCCTTTCTGAGTAAAGTGTCTGTGAAAATCAGAGCCTTTCCAATCCAGAGAGTTTGTTTATAGCTCAGGTCTGCATGAGTCTGGTGCTTGAATTTACCATCTGTGAAATTTTAATGGGAGAGCTGTGAAAAGAAAAGAGTTCTGCATGGTTTTACAGCAAAATCATGGATTTATGTTTTAAATATGAGATATCCACTGTGCAAAATCACAGTCAAGTACAAGATGAGTAAATGAAATAGTGAAAAGAAAATGAAAATTAAATGAAAAAAAAATAGATGCATGAAAGTGAAAATCTGTTGACAGATTACAGTTGTGTTCCTATGGTCACCAGTGCAACTAGTTCGTCTCCTTGGATAGAAGTTAGTAAGGTAGATGATCACTTCTCTCTTATTTCCTGCTGGGGATAACTTTTTTTTGCAAAGTTTATGCTAGCACTGATTCAATCTTTTAATATAAAAAAAGATGGAAATGACTTCTGAAATGCTGAAGGAAAAATTATACAGAAGAGAAATTCACAGTGTGGCCTATGCAATGGCAATGTGATATCCATTTATTATGCGTATCAGAAACTGCTTCTCCCTAAAACAGAACAGGTTTGAATTCAGTATATAATTACATTGTTTTTCTAACCCAGGGAAATGGAAAATCATATGCCCACCTGCGAAATGAGCACCTCTAATAGCAAACACGCAGCAGCAAGCAGATACTGTTATATCTCATTAAATCAGACTTCTGGGGGAAATTCCTACAATAAAATCCCTACAGCCAGTGTTGCAGCATCACTGATATGGGTCCTGGTGCAGAGAACAAAGTGGAGCTCCTGTTCAGCCAGTCCCCATTTGCCACTTTCCTAGGACAACATCCAGGCTGCTGCTCTAGGGGTCCTGCTGCTGTGTGCTTCATGGCTGCATCCTCTCATGCAGCTTTCAGATTTATCTAGATTTTTTCCCTGGACAGATGAATAAAATTGCTTCTGAATGCAAAGATACACAAGATAGAGCTGTGAATAACTGCTACACTTGAGCCCAGTATTTTACCTCAATGAAAATCAGTTGGAAAGAAGAAGAAGCCGTCTTGATGGCTGAGGGACTGAAATATTGATGTTTCTCTGCTGAATTCACACTTCACCATAGCCTGTCTCTGAGCCTTGGCACTTCTGCTCACCCAGGATGTACTGACATTTACCATCTTAAATCCACTACTCTTTGTCTGTTCATGGGACCAGCACCTCTTGAAATTCAGGTGACTTAAATAGATATCCAAGTATGAATTTCCTTTGATTTGGCTTCATAAAATGGTTCAGGGTTGCCCAGAGGGAGACACTCTGCTTTTGGGTTACCAGCACTTCCACCTAGAGTGAAGGAAGAATGGCTTCGCCACTTCCACTCTGAAACTTACCATATTGTAGACTGCCTTTCAAAATCTCACTCACTAGTGTCTCTGAGTTCATACAGTACATCGTTACCAGAACAAGGGCAAAGACCTAGAACAGAGGAAGAGTTGTGTGAAACTGCTTGGCCATGAGGCTGTAGGAAATGGCTGCTACATTGCTCAAGGCTATTGGTTAGACCCCAATTTTCCTCTCCAGTCTCATCTACATCCTGCCTACACTCCTTTGCCAGGAACTCCATGTACCCCCTTCTACTATTCTACTATGCTCTCTCGATCATAACAACACTCTTACTTCATCCTGGGTTCTGCCTCATGAGAACCCATCCGTACCAGAGGGAAGTCAATGAATGGTTTTACTTGAGGTGTCCAGTGGGTGTTAGATCAGCTCCAAAATGTATTGGTGGCTCTTCCTAAATAACATGTGTTTTAATTTTGCCAGGTAAGCTTTCCAACCGTCTCTGCTTAGTCTTCTAAACCCTCCTTTCAGCATCTGGCTGAAGCCCCAGAGCCTTCTGAGAGCTTTAGCTGACTAACACTACTGACACTGCAGCCATGTCTCCAAGATGACAAAATACACATTTTGTTTGGAGCAGGAAACTGTTGGGATAAATTTGTTTGCATCAGGAACAGAGTTTTGCTATGAAGTTTTTTGTCTGTAGTACAAGGAAAGGTCATATTTTATTTATGGCTGATAGACCTGTGATAGTCTATAACAGTGTGATAGCACATCCTTAGTGCCCATAATCCCAACACTTATTTCTGCTCTACAATAAAAGCAAAACATTTCATGACAATTAGAAATATAGCAAGGCAAATATTGGCCTTTTGAGACTCTGGAATTCTTCCTAGGTCTTTCACTCTGGGTGTATGTGTGGGTTTTCACTGGCTGTGGCCAAAAGCCTGACTCTGTTTCTGTAGCTTTCAGTATTAGGCTTTGAGAAGAGATCAGAAAAATAGCTGCAGAGTTATCCAGCTTGGTCAAGGGTAATCTGACTTAAATATGGTGAGACTGCGGGACAATGCCTACCATGTCCCTGGTGCCCTGACTCTCACAAAGAAAAGTTTACATAGGTAGAATTGTCCACTAAAACCATGCCAATCAGTCTGTGACAGATGAAACAAATCTGAGATTTCTACAGGCCTTCCACATGAAGGGAAAAAAATAAAATAAATTTGTGGTTTTTACTTCTTTGAAAGTTTCCTTTCCTACACCACCAAGAGGAATGTGACACTGGGTGAATGTGGGCGCAGGACTCTCCATCTGTCATGCTTGCCAATATTTCCTTGTTTCTGTATTTCTTCACAATCTTATGCTTGTGTGAGAGCTCTCTAAGGCAGAGATCCTCCATTTTAGGTGGGTTTTTTTGGTAGAGCTCTTGTACTACATTCTTTCAGATCTTACTATGGGGCAGGGTTTCATGCTCTGAAGATGTGGCAAAGGCAACAATTTAGGGAATTCTTATGCCCTATATCTCTCTCCATCTGTTTTATCAGTGCAACTGTTTTTTAGACCCATGCTAAGAACCAGAATAGGGAACTGGTCTGGCTTTATGAAGAAAAAAATGACTAAAGAATGAAGCTGTATATTCACTTCTGGCCCACGAAGGCAAGTCTGAGACCCTTGTACAGCGAGGGAGTTCATTGCAGCAAGTGAATAGAAACCAGCAGTAGTACTAGGTTGAGCGTAGGAACCAGTATGGCTACTAAATGCTTGTTTTGCTGAAACGCAGCCCAGAAGCAATGCTCTGAAGTTCTTGTCTTCCATCCAGTTTCTCCTTCACCCCATTAAAGTAATAAAACCTCCTACCACTTATTAAGAGCCAGCCTCCTCTGCTCTTAGGCGAGATGCTGGTTAGGAGAGAATAGGAGCACTGAACTGATGCTCATTACCTGAATTGGCAGAGGTGCAAATCTGGCTCAACAGGGACCAGTCAGATCAGGTCAGGTCAGGCCAGGCCAGAGGGGGCTGCAAAACTCCGTTTCAGTGCTCCACTTCACTGCTCTGCTTCACAAGCACTGATCTACTTGCTTTTTTTTTTTTTTTTTTCATCTCCTGCAGAGCACAGAGTGCAAACGGACAGGTGCTCTGATTCCTGTGATGAGCTGAAGTTGATGACTCCTAGTTTGCTCATCTGTGCAGCAGAGGAATCAGTCAGTTGAGGTAACACACTGACATGCTTTTTGCCCCAAAGCCTCTCCAGCTACAGCTGTGAGAACGGCTTTTGTTCTGCCACAGTGGAGAGGAGAATTCTCATCTATATTTTAAACAGCATGCTGAAAGCTAGGACTGATCTTCCTTGCTAAATCCAGAGAAATTCTATTGAACTCAGTGAAAATTGCATGTGAAATCTCTCAGGGTGATAACAGAATCAGGTCTTGCAAGCTCTCTGTTATGCCTATAGGGTTAATTGCCATTAGCAAATTAATTTTCATTTACTTCTGTCTAAATGAGCCATGAGAATCCAGTCATCATTACAAATCAGTGTACTAACACTGGTAGCATTGTCCTTTCCTGTCTACTGCCTCTCTCCTGTCCTCAGTTGATTTGGACACAAGTGACATCAGCCGCTTCTGGAGTGATTGCAACCATGTAAGTTGATGTGGCAGAGAAAGAAAATTGCAGGAGGACTTGACCCAGCAGAGAAGCAGGGAGACACTGCCATGAATCAGTCCAGGAGAGGACTGTGCACATCTGCAAATTAAATGGAAAAAAAAAGATGTGATTTTATGGTAACACTTGTAATGCAAGAGACTGTAAATGCATCTATAATCCAAAGTGTACTAAAAATTTCAGCAGACTGTTGACAGAGGATGTGTGCATTTACCGCATGCCCTTACCTCACATAGAACTGCAGAACATCTGTACGGCTCCTTGGTATGAATATAATTGGCAGGTGCTCTTGTGTTGTCATTGTCTGCCTCATTATTATAGCTACAGTTCCATCCTATTCTTAATTTTGGTAACTGAGCAGGTACAAATTCTTGCCTCTGTGAGGATTTGCACACGTAAAATTGTATTTTAAATTTGGAGGCACCTTTTCACCCTCTGCTTTGACTGGAGAGTGCACAGTTGCTGACTGTGTTCCTTTCTGGGGTGGAGGACCCTCAAGTAGACAAGTAAGCAACTTCAAAACTTCTTTACTCTGGCAGGCTCACACAGATCTTGAGGAAGCCACACTGCAGTGGAATGCCCCAACACAATGTAGGCTGGTTAGAAGAGGCAAGCTGATGTAATTAAAGAAACCTGCCAGCAAGAAAATGAGATTTAATTTAACCCTGACATCTTCATTGTAGGGGGCTATATGGGGAGAACTGGTGACAGCTACCCAAATTTTACAGTAAATCGTACTGCTGCTGGACAGACAATGACTGGCTGACCCACTTTTTGGCTTTAATACACAGTCATCAGTGTCAACTCCCCAACATGCTGTGAGGCACAGTTTCTATTACAGCTTTCCTGATGGAAATTGAGTAAATATACTTAAAACAAAGCAAACTAAAATGTCACAGTCCATTAACAATAACTAAGCAGAACTGAGAAAGGAAGAACAAGATAGCTTAAGGAGTCAGGAGCTAAATTACCTGTGGAGAGCATAAACATAAAGGCATTCACAGATCAGAGAATACCACAGTCATCAGCCACTGTGTATTACAGCCAAAATGCTGGTCAGCCATCCATCTATCCATCTCCGTAACACCCCTGCATTATGGATCTGCCCATCTCTGCCTGCCTGTTACACACAATTTAGCGGGTGTCAATGATTCAATAACTTTTGCTTATAATATACCTAGGCTGGCTTAGCTGGTGGCATGATTTATTGCAGCTTTATCCATAACATTTTGCAAACTGTTCCTGTTTTACTCTTCCACGAGCAGCTGTTAGAGTCTTTCTTCTGCATACTTAAAGTCTTCATTTTCTTCTCCTCTAGCAGCATGTTGTTTACATGCCCTGATTAAAGTAATCAAGGGAACTTGAGAAATAGCTATTTCATTCAGTTGGATTTTCAGCAGAAAGGTAGGTTCTTTAAATCTTGGACTAACATTATACAGGCTTCCTCAAATCTCCCTTTTCCCACAAAATGAAGAAGTCACTTTTGCCCAGCTCACAACTCTGTTTAAAGTCAGGTTGTACCTGCCTGTACATCAGTGGAAAACACAAACATCTGCACTGACTTGCTATCACACGGGGCTCACAGCCACCGTCTAGTTTCATCTACCTGCTTCCTCTACTTAAGTTCAGAGCTCTGTACTAAAGCAACAGAGAACCAGGCTATGAAGGGACAAAATCACAGTGGAGAGGAGCTGGGTACAACCATGTGCAGGCAAGGCGCATGGACAAGGTATCAGGCTTGGCTTCTTGCATGAGTGGGGAAGGAAATTTCCTCCTTCGTTGCAACTTCTGTCCTACCCTTACTGCTAGTATTGCCTGCTGCCTTACTGTGTTTCATTAGTGGTCAGGGTTATCCCCTCCCCTCCAAACAACAACATATGACTTGAGCTGCCGCCGAAGGAGGACAGACAGGGGCCAACCCAGAGCAGACCTGCATGGGGTCTGTGCCAAGCAGTGGAAGGTTTTCCTGTGCTAATGCCCCACATTGTAAGCTGAGGACTTCATCTAACAAGGGGTTCCTTATGTTCCAGTGCCAGGAATGAATGAATGTGGAAAACCACAGTTAGACCAAATACTTCTCTGAGATATTTTGTGCAAGCCAGCCTGGAGAGGACAACACTGTAATCTTTTTGGTGTTATTGTAACATATTGCTCATAAGGAATAACAAATACCAACTTCAAATTAACTGTGATACACACGGAAAGCTAAGTGGAGTGAATGAGGAGAGACCAGAGATAAAACAGGCTGCTCTCGAGATATTATTCTTCAAATTAAAGGGAGTGGATGGAAGATATACATCACAAAAATAATCTATTATGCTCAGTGTACTAGAGCAGAACTTTCACCCTTTTAAACTCTCATTAAAATGCAGCCATTTTTGTTTCAAAGGATTAATATGTTGGCTCTAAAGAGAGAAGAAAAATGTGATTCATGATGTACTTGGAATTAGATATTGTTAATTGAAAATAACTCTAGGCACTTACACAGTGCTATTCAGCTCAGAATCTTGAAACTAGGCTTTTTTGTTTGGTTTTTTTTTTGTGTGTGTATGAAATTCATTCATGTAAAGGGGCTGCTGAAAGACTTGTGTGCAGCAAATATCTTGCCAAAAAGTACTGTGGGAGCTCTGGTATGCTTACACTGTGCACTAAGGCAAACATCACCTTTGGGCAGAGGGCTTTCAAACATGTGGGGACTCACTGTCACATAGGAATAAAATACCTGTCTGTAAAAATAGCAGGGAATGATTTATGATGGTTTGGCTACAGCTGAATGGATATTTTTACAGCTAGCTAAAACAAGCCCCCTGGAAACTCTGGAAAAAAATGTACTGGTGCAGTCTGACTTCTGTCACTCTGAACATGGAAAAATATTTGTTGTGAAATGAGGCCTTTGTAGCCATGTGCAAACTCCTAATCAAATTAATGTAGAGAAGAAATTACTATTGGTGGTTGTTAGCCACAGTGGATTTTCTGATGCTCTGGATCCTCTAGTTTAGCAGGGAGGCTCAGAGCATCAAAAAGTCCACTGTGGTCAACAGCCACAGCAAAGTTCCCCAAAAGACTTCCACAAAACCTCAAAGGTAGGCAAACTATTAAGGCACTTGATGAATTAGGGCCAGCAGGACTGAACTCACCTGCATAGCGAACAATTTCTGCCTGGCAAGTGGGGAAGCAGGCACACACAGCGTGGTGGCTTGCTTAAGGTCACGGAACAATTTAGTCTTGTGTAAAATGAAAAACCCTTGAGTCACATCCTTTCCCCACACCATCCCAGTGTCAAATGAAGAAGAAGCACCATTCATGAACTACGGTAATTTCATAAAGTATCGAGCAAAAGACATTAAAATTAATAAAAGCAGAAACAGCTAATTCAGAGGGTGCTCTGTTCTTTTGTCTCTGGAGTATTACAATGACATTCTGTAGTGGTGCTGTGAGGATTTACAGTTTACTTGTACAGTACTGCCATTGACGTGTTGGAGCGAAGATTTAGCTTTGTAAGCCATTTGTTTCTGAACTCATTGTGACCTACTTTAAGTTTGCTGCTAAGTGGCTGGGATTTAGAGTGGCTGGGACAGTGATGTAACCAAAGTCACACTTTGGTACATGGAGACAAAATAGGTCATTGGTATCAATGCTAGGCCAGGAAATATTGCAGTGCATTACCAGGTTAAATAAATCACTCTGGAATAAAGATGAAGGAGGAACCACGCACTGAGAGGAAGGATCTGTTTGAAGTAGAGAGAAAACAGGAAGATGTTTTTCATGTGGCTAATTGAAACAATAATTCCAGCAGGAAGACTTGTTACTGATGAGTGTCTCCAGCACCTTTGAAAGCCCCCCGGGGAGCAGAGGTGATGAACATCTTTGAGAAACCATTTTCTGCAGGTTTGCACAGCCCTCTTAGCCCCTAATGACCTTCTTGTACCAACAGGCGGGGTCTGCTATCTACAGCTCCTGGAAATAGGCATAGCTTCCTTTCACACTGTCTGGGAGGCAGATAATGAGATAGGAAAAGATAGATACAAGAACCAATGAAGACCACTAAATCCAAAGTGCTGCATTCTGCACCCAGCTTTGGCTCTGGCTTCTCTGAGGAAGAGCTAGCTGTAAGCTGCATGTAAAAGGCCAGTGACATTAAAACACTGGCCTCTGAAGAGACCCAGGAATGAGAAATGCCACACAGAAGAAGCTATTACTGTTGTCATTTTATTGTGGGCAGTTCCCTGTTAGCCTCAAAGAGCGGTGGAGGAGGAGGCTGGAATGGAGGAGGCTGGAGGAAAAACCTTTAGGATGGGCAGAGAGGGCACTACCTGGGGCGGGCTTATGACAGGGCTATGGACAAATCTCTCATACCAGAAACCCAGGGAAGTAAATGAAAAAGCTCTATTTGTTGTCAGCCAGGTCAGGATTTCACAGAGGTCTGACCTTCAGCTTTATGTAGTCCAACATATAGGTCACAGCCTCACAAGGGGAGTTCCAATAAAGCATGGCACAGGAGTGATTTTTGCCTTTAAGCTCTTTGATATGTCAGGGTGGCTTTTATGACCCGTTCTTCTCTCTCATGTGTGACCTCTTCCCAAGGCTCTGCAGTGAGCTCCCTGCAGAGGTCATTAATGCCTCTCCTGAGGCAGCAAACATAGAGACAAGGGACAAAGGAAAATTTGGGTTTCACAAGAGGTCAGCACAACATTCTAGAAACATCATCTCTGCTTCCTGGGCAAGATATAGGTAAGCACAGAGCTGAGTTGGTCTTCAGATGGCTTTCCAAGCACATAATAGGAAAAACACTAGCAGTGTTTCAATTAGCACTCCGCAGATCTTCAGACATGCCACGATCCTCAGAGCTCTGAGTTCCCCACAACACTGAGCCTCCATGTGTTAATGGAGCGGGACCTGCTGCTGTGTGCAACGCCTCCACAAAGCACATGTTCCCTGCCAGCCCAGAGGGAAGAAGCAGCAAAATCACTCAAGTTGTTTGGCTCTAGCAGAAGGTGGAGTTTGATGTCCTGTTGTAAAAACCACAAACAGGGAGCCCAATCCTTGGCCCTTACTCTCTCACACAATTAAGTAAATTTCCCACAGAAATTAAAGGAAATTTTATCTGAATAAACCTCCAGAATTTACTGGCTTTACTTTGCTTAAGTAACCAAGGAGAATTTAAACTGATCATTTATTTTCCTGTGGAAAAATCCCATGAACTGTAATAAAGGAGATCCTGAAAAGCTTTTATCTTAATTACTGCAGAAAATTACAGAGAATTAGATCCTTTCTAATGGTTTTCTGAATCATCCTTTGGGATTTGATAGCAGGAATATAATTTGCTATTGAATTGTATAGACTAGAGGAAAAAACAATGCCTATAGAAAAGTGTTCACTATCTATTAGTCTCTATAGGGCTTCCCTATGAAAGGTTTCTAAAAGCCTTTTATTTACAAATACTTCCAGGGGGGTTCTATTATGCTGTACACCTCTGTTTATAATGCACACTCATTAAAGTAGGAAAAGCAAAAACAGACAGCAGAGAGCAGTGATCTGGTTTCTGGGAAAAAGGACAGAATGAAATCACAGGAGACCATCCTCATAACCCCATGAAAATGCATCACATAGCCAAGAAAGGCAGAAAAAAACTAAGGTTTTGATCCTTGATGGAGTTCCTGCCGGCAGACCCTTGTTCCCACCTAAATTCTGCGTCTCTAGGGAGCTGCAAAGAGCTTTACTTTGGATTACAGCTTCATAGACTAACACTGTAAATTGATAATGGAGTTTGATCATGCCCTGGAAGCTTGCATGCAAGAAACCATGAGTGCACGTGTAATGTAGCAATAACTGATCAATTCCTTGTTTACTTTCTTTAGCTGAGCAGCTTGGTCTTTCAACAGCAATTGTAGACCCCCCCTGAGCAGACTGTGCTGTACACAGCCTGTTTTTTTCTCCCCTAGTATGCGTCACACTAACAGAGTAAGACTTCCCAAGCCCTGCTCTGCACTCTCCTCCCACCTCACAGGCATCAATACTGTCACACGACTATAAGGAGAACTGGGTCTTAGTTGTGCAGTCGTTTACTGCGTGTCCAGTCTCGCGGTTAACATCAAGGTTATCTGTAATGATGGCAATCGGAGTTGACTTACACCTGTCCAGTTCCTGATGTTAATCTTTCTATTCTGTCCTGACTCCGGGGAGTCTTTCTTTATAGCTATCACTTTTTCTGCTTGCTGAGGGTGCTCATGGCACTCATGCCTCCAGGTCACATCCTACTGTAGCGACTGTAGAATGACACTGGTGCTGCAGGGTATGAGGCTTCTGATGAAGAGATGGTTCACAACGTTATTTCTTCAACAAAGAAGTGACAGTGTGAGGAGTGCTGTACCAAGAGCTGAGTCCCGGTGCAAAGCTATCTCCAGTGGCACCTGCCTTGCTTAAGCTTCTGAGGAATTCTTGTATTCAGAGCATGGTGGGCTGCTGTCACTCACTTGGTATGTTTAGGGGTGATGCTGAAGTCCTCTTCTAAATGGCCTGTTTATGCTAACTCCTTTTTCTGTTTATGCTAACTGCTTTTGCTCTGCTGTTATAGAACCTTGAAGGAAAAAACCTTACTGAGTGTAGTTGTATATGCTTTTCAACAGATTTGTTATTCCACCACCTGATGGGGGACGTACTGAACAGTGCCTGACACAAGCGCTCTCTGTCAGAGTTCCCCTGAGTTTAAGCAGTACAGCTAAGGCTGCCAGATGCAAGTGTTTGCAGAGTTGAGAACAGCAGAAGTCATAGCAAATGTCTAGGCATCTACCCTCATTCACCTCTTGCAAGTTCACAGCAGGGAAAATGGAAGAAAGATGACAGCAGCGATGACAGGATTTGCCTGTGTCTGCAAAAGAGCTGAGGAGGGAAAAGGAAACAGTGACTTTATGTGACTTTCTTCCCAGGTGACAACATGCCAAGCTTTCAGAAGAGGAGTCACAGAGGGATTCTAGCATGAAAGGATATTGTGGCTTTTTTTTGAGAAAAATTGAATTAGGAAAATATAACAAAGCTCCTTCCATGGCAGGTATCCCCACATTGCATAGCCATGCATTGATAGTCCGCACGATAAACGGTGTTTAATAATCTCAGACTAAAGGATATTTTTCACTTCTCAGGGACCCATTTATATTTCAGGTGTTTGCTTGCCAGCTGCTAGCACAAAACACTTAACAGTAAATATAGATCATTCCAGCAAGCAGAAAACAGCATGCCCAATGCTGGAAGTAGAAAATAAATTATTTTAGTTATTAGATTTATAACTTGAACTAAAACTAGGAAAACACATTCATGCATGTTGCAGTTCTGGCAAGTTCTGGCTCACTAGTATCTTTCTTTTGTGAAAAGCACAATTCCCTTGATTTTCCATAACTTCCCTCCCCTTTCCACCCGCCTCCCATTTTTTCATTATTTTTCACTTGCAATTGTCTGTCTTGGCAGTCAGACAAGTCCTATGTTCAGGATACAAACTCCTACTCCTTATTATAGGCCACTAAAATGTTTGATCTGACACATTTGCAGTCTGTCACAAACATTACAGGAGATTTTTTTTTCATTATAGACTGTTGTTGCCTTTTGTTTATCCATCTCAGGTCTTCTCTTCCTCAGATATGAACCTGTCTCCCTGCCAGAGTTGTGCTGAATGCTGCTTCTCAACAACACAAAAAACATACTCTTAAAAATCTCTCTGCAATGGCCAGGGGATGTCCCTTTTGCCATCAGATGCAGAAAGATTTTCAGTGAAGTGCAGCATCTAAACACAGCACAGAGCTCAGGCTTCCTGGTTTTCATTTTATGTTAATGTATTTCTATAGAAAGACACTTAGAAAACTCTTAGAGCTTCATGCTACTGAAAGGGAAATTGACATAGAAGTCAGTGGTTTGACAATCAGTTACAGGGATATTCTAACAGGAAACACAATGTGGAGAAAGGCAGAGAAAAGGGACTATTGGCTTTCACCCTGTGACTCAGGGACTGTGTGGGGTTTTTTGAGTGTGGGCACTGCCACAGGGAAATGCAGCATTTCCTGAAATCCTCCTTTTTTCCACTGCTATATGAGAAGTTGTAAGAAGCGTGTTCTTCAGGGACATAGGAAAGAGTTTGGGGACTGGAGCCTTTCCTGTTTCCAAACTTGAAAAAGTATCCATCTTTTACAGCTACAACCACTATCCAATGGTCTGGAGAACCGAGTCACCTGTGTCAGTGTGCAATTTTAAATAACAAATGATGCTGGGACTGGTACATTACGAGCCTCCGAAGAAGCAGCAGGTATGCCTAAATCACAAGGACAATTGCTATTTAAGAGAGCCTGCATGAAAAACACCTTGTCAAAATCTTCTCAAGACCTGCAGAATGAGATGTAAGGGTTAAACTGCTGCTGGTAGCCACCTTGAGAGTGGAGGGTCGGCACAGGAGAAATGGTGTAATTGTTTTTTCTCACCCTAGATCTATACATCACTGCAGGCACAGACCCACTGGTACCTTTTCTAAGCTCCAGGGTAG
Source organism: Gallinago undulata (assembly GCA_026546715.1). Taxonomy (NCBI): domain Eukaryota; kingdom Metazoa; phylum Chordata; class Aves; order Charadriiformes; family Scolopacidae; genus Gallinago; species Gallinago undulata. Next base: position 13,777,181 of record JAOTQQ010000052.1, on the reverse strand, counting down.
GAAAAGAGTTGCTGAGTGAGGTCTCTGAGTATACAGTGAAATGAAAGAGAAGTGTTAATGACCAGTTCTTCATTATGTTTATATCTGATTTTCAGTACAATAGGGCCCTGATTCTCATTTGTGGCTTTTGATATTACAGTAATACAAGTAATTAGCTACAAATGAACAACAGCAATGAGTGTAGTCAAGCCATATGTAATGCACGTAGATGTGTAAGGGAGCGTGTCTTGCTGTTTGTATTCTTCAGTCTGCCCTACCAGAATTAACTTCTTTATTATATATGGAACCAACCCCAACACCAAAGCTATATCCTCTCCATGTAGGGGGGATTTGCACATAGATCAGGGTCTTCATGTTCTTGCCATATCCCTGCACAAGAACATTAGCCGCAGTGCAGCACTACACCGCTCAACATTGCTCAGATCTGAAGCCAAATATTACTACTTGAAATAATCCCAATTTAAAAATAAAACTAATGAGAGAAAATTGACATAAACCTGGGAAATGAGGAGCAGAAACATTGCTTACAGAGGGCCTGAGCCAAGCCATTTACAGACTATGAAGTTTATCAGATCAACTTCAAAAGGTGTCTGTGTACAATCTAATTACACTTAGAAATTAAATAACCAGTTCAAAATTATATTTTCACAAAAAAAAAAAAAAAAAAAAGAAAAAAGGACACCAAGCCAAGAATAACAAATGATCCGGCTGGGGTCTTTCAATAGTTAGTGTCTGAAACTGGTTTAGAATCTGGAGTCTGCTTTTTAGAATCTTACTTCAAAAACTTTGGTGGATATATACGACCTAGATATATTTCTAGCTTGGGATATGCACTAAGCATCTGCTATTCTTTTAGAAAATGTTTTAAGCATCCTGGGTATGGGTACTTTGAGGCTGGCTATGACAGATGCAATGCCATTGTTTCAAAAGATTTTAATGAGCACAGCTCTGCTGCCATGTGGATGGCTCGACACTGTGTTCTGCTGACAGGATGTAGGCGATCACAACTCTTCACAGGGGGAGGCATTCATTCTTTTTTAATCTGGAGGAAAAGTTTATGTCTGTCAAGGAGGCAACACACCCCTTTTTAAAACTGTCTCAAGGTTGTGGTGTGCGCTGAGTGCTATTGATCTGTCATAATCTTTTGCATACTGAAATTGTGCCTGCAAATCACCCAGATTTTTGTTTACAGACACTAACTTAGACAAAGTCTCTCATGACGGGAGGGTGAACGTTGGCAGGCAGAGCTTCTCATGTTCTCTGGGAAACATCTGGGACACACTAAGTGTTTGGAGAAAGACAGAGATGAGTATAATCCGTGCTGCTTTGGCTGGCAAATTTCATAGCTGGTACCACACATGTCATCATGTGGAGACAGCTCCAGGTAGTGAAATTAATGGGGTCCATGGGCCAGAATGGGACTGGCTTTTCTCTCTAAATGAGGAAGGCAAGGGGGATGCCAGGGAGAGATCATAAATCCAAACTTCATCTGAAAGATTCTCCTTGCCCTGAGTCTGCACTAAACTTGACGTTTGTTGATTCCAGCCTTGTGGACCCTGAAGGCTGCTACCTGTAACTACTGTTTTGAACACATTTTGGGGGGTGAGTGAAATAGAGGCAAAGTTTCTGACACCAGAATGAGGTGAAGTCCTAATGCAGAGAAGCACAGGAAGTGCTTTGGTGATACCATGGCATGCTGTGACATTCCAATCCCATCCAGGAGTCCCAAAATGCCTCACTCCAGAACCAGCCTAGGGAATGCTAGTGGAGGGAAAGACCTGAAGAGCAGCAAAGCTGCTGAAGTACATAAGGATATCATCAGGGAAGCCTAATGAAAGTGGGTTCCTGATAAATGTGAAACCAGGTTTGGTGCTAATCTGGGCTCCCTTCCTCTTGGGACTGTCTCAGACCTAGGAATTCAGTCCACAAAGTGTGTAGGGAGGAGAAAAGGGAAAGGAGGGAAATCTCCACTGGGGTTCACATATCAGTAGAGAAAGCAGAGTTGGGTGCAGAGCCAGTGAAGGAGAGAGAGGAGGATGGCACAGCAGGATCCTTGGTCTGCTGCTGCGCACCTCCCTCCCTGGGCATGGTTCACTTCCCTGCTCTGTCTCATTCTTCTTATCTGCACAGGCAGCCTGTTCCACAGGCCAAGACCAGGTTTCTGCAACACAAGGCATAAAGGACCCTTGAACAGCTTGGAAGGTACTGTAAGAATATGAAGCAGAAATTGCAGCCACCAGATTGCAAAAATAAAGCAGTTCCAGACAGTAATTTTGTTCCCGGTGAAGCCCCTTGCCACATGAAGCTTTGAGCTACAGCTGCTTCAGTGCTAAGTGCATAAAAGGAAGATGTTTCTTGAGTCTACTTTTAGCCTCAGAAAATCTGGGTACCATTTCTACGAAATGAGGGATGAAACTAGCTTTTTCTGCGTCATACTCTTATTACCAGCTATAGTGAAACATCCTAAGATGATGTATCTCTGAGGCTCCATCTTGTTTCTGGACCTTGTCTCAATTAATTCCCCCTACCAGTCTGCAGAACCTAAATGAGATGCACTGAGCTTAAGGCTGTGGGTTGCCTGGTCTTTCTCCCTTGATATCCTGGGGCAATTGCTCTTCATAGCTACTGCAGAACTGTTTTGCCAGGCTTAGGATAGTAGTATTAATACTTACTTGCTATACAGCAGTTTTTTGAGACAGCCTATTCAGGTGTGAAAAGCATTTTGAGGTCTCAGGTCATGCTACAGAAGTGAGAACAGTTATTTCTTCTCTTTCGCTTCATTTCTCTGTGGCCTGTTCTATTTCTACATGCTGGAAATGGCACTGAGAAAAAAAAAAAAAAGCTATCTGTTCTACAACAGCAAAAGAAGAGGAAGTCTATTTTGCAGGAGAAAAAGAGGAAGACACTTTGAAGGAAAGAGAAAACACATGTGAGAAAGGAAGAGTGCATGTGGAGGGAGTGTTCGGAGTCCAGTGAAGATGAGCAGCAGTTTAGTAGTCAGGGTGTTGAGTCCCTATCCCAAATAAGGTGAATGTCCTCACCGGTGAGGCTTGGGCCCAGTATGGCAGAGGCCATAAATTCCGAATAATGCTCACAAAAGGAGCTCTGAGGATGCTGCAATGTTTCCACTTAGAGTTCCACTTCAGAAAGAAAAAAGATCTGGTAGAAAACCTCATGGCCAACCGTACTTGCAATCTCATTGTCATTTATTTGCTCAAGTAATCCCCAGTGCTTGATTTATGTAAGACTTGAATTAACTGTGTATTTATTCAGAGATCTTAAATTGCACTGATGTGATGAGGTAAAATTGCAAGCTGATGCAGTTTCAAGGGTATTAACAAGCATATGACAGTGCAGCAGATCCCACTTGTCACTGAGGGACCCAAACTCATTCAAAGGTTTCCAGACAAGGTGGAAAAAAAGCTCCTTCTTTTGGAAGTACAACTGCTTTTCATGGAGAATTTCTCTCAGCACTGAGGTGGGGCAGAGAGGTGCGGTACCTCTCAGAGACTCTTGAAAGAAAATTGAAATTACTTGTTCAATGCTGCTTTTGGTGAACAGTGTTGGTTTGAGCTCAGACATTAAATGAAGCACATTCTTTGGTTCTGAATAATTTCTGAATAATGTATGGTACCAGGAATAAAACAAGCTCCAAATGAGCAGGAAGCATGGAGCAGTTAACACCTTGATCTAATGGAAACTTTCTGCAAATATGAAGGTGACTATAACTTCAAGAAAAGGTGCCATTAAGAAAGGTAATCAAATAGAAATCTCCATTGCTTGTGGCATTAGCTGTTTCTGAAGCAATTTATGTTTCCAATAGATGTTTAGTGAATTCAGGCAATCAAAGCTAGCTATGAAGCTCTTACTGAATGGGATTTAAACATTTTAAATGAAAAGGGCGAAAAATGACAATGTAAGTCTGTGATTGGTGTGGGAGGAGAGTCAGCGTGACCATTTGGAGCCCTTTGAAAGGCAGAATCCGAGACAAAATGCTCATGAAGAAAGTACTGGAAGTGCCAGTATTGACATATGATGCAGCAAATAAGACATGGTTAGGAAAGAAAGCTACCCAGTCCATGAAGCCTGGGGAGAACATCAGCTTGAAAAAGGTGAGGCAAGAGGATTGGGGATAAAAAGTGTAGCTGGTATGAAAACATCCAGCTACTTTGCTAAGCAATGCCAGTGATGCGTGTATCATAGCTGCTAGGAGTTTGCACTACGTGAAAGGGAAACAAGGATATCCACACAGCTAGAAATGGTTATGGCAGGCACTCGGGGGACTTTTGAAGGTGGACAGGCCAAAACAGGTCTTGAAGTGGTTTGGGGTTCAGGAGTTCAGGTTCTGTGAGTCCTGTGGGAGCGGTGCTATCACAAGAGGGAGCTGCTCGCCTGTATGAGATTGTCACCCCAGACAAAAAACACTGCAGGTTCTTTCACACCCTGAGAGGGATGGGAGGCAGGAGGTCCCGAGTGCTCAGACAGGCAGGGACCACAGCAGGCCAGCGCAGGAGGGAATGGGCTGAGCAGGGTTAGCAGAACTAATCCAACACTAAACACTGCTAATTGCTCTTCTGCAAGTCAGATCCTGCATTATGTTAATGCTATGGGTTAACTCTTTTCATTTGTAGGCTTTGCTGGGGAGGGAGATGAAGCAAAGGTGCTCGGTCAAAGTCAAACATGGTGCCGGTCAGAGGTTGATGTGACAATGCAGATGATCACCAAAGCTCAGAGGGAGAATGAAGTCGCTGTGTGTCAGTGGCTGTGCACAGTACCTGAACACAACAGGGCCTGTGTACCCAGCAGAGGGCATGTGCATGCACACACACGCACTCCTACCTTTACCTTTGGGACATCATTTCTTAGATAATGAGCATATCAGTGCCCTCAAAAGCTGTCTAAGTAGTTACAGGACAAAGCCAGAGGCATCAGGTGTTCTCCTTTAAACAGGTTGTGGTTTCTGTTACAGGGTCCAAACCTACTCCTGATTTTCATTCTTCTTTCAGATAAGGTCCCACTGCAGGAGGTGCTGAACTCCCAATTCTGATCAAGATTAGTGGTCCAGAGGAACCAAGCCGAATCCCCGAGCTCAGGTCTAAAGACTAGCATCTGTGGTTACTATGCATCAGGGAAACCAGCCTGCAACCTCTTCACACTGAGCTTAGTCTCACCTTCCTGTGTTTTTCTCTGAATGCCTCACGCCTAATTTTCATAAACATATATTTTACCATAGTGGGACTGAGCTGAAAGCTTTGTTTCCTGCCAAGAATCTTGAGAGGATAATACATATCCAAGCAGTTTGCATCACTGCCATAGCATCTGAAATGCCCTGTAGAAGGTTAACACAATATATTTGTACGTTCCCTGGGCAGGAAGACAGACAGCTCTTCCAGTGGTTGCACTGAGGTAAATAATGGATTGTGCTAGGTATGTTCAATGATGGGACAAGCCACAGAAGATCAGGGAGAAAAACACCGCAGGCTGAAAAGTTAGAAGGCATTAAAAATACATACAGAAGAAAAGCATGTAGTCTTGCCGATGAGGGAATGGATGGAGATCAGGGGTCTGGGCTCCTTGCCACAGGCTGCTTGACCTCAGGCAAGCCTTCCGAGATGCCATTTCCCCTCCTATCCTTTGTCTATGTAGCTCCCAGGAGGTTCTAGACAGGGTTGGTTCAAGTGCAGCAGTGAGGATACTTTATCCTGGTCATTGCTTCTAAGACGTAAGATAAAATAATTCATAGAAACATATATATACATGAAAAACAATTTTTCAGGATGCCTTTGGAGCAAAAAAGGAGTAAGTGCAGAATGCCTCAGGAACGTGAGGGAGGAGCAGAGTTCTCAGCCGGATATCAATCCAGTTGCAGGACAGAGCTTTTGCTGAAGTTTAAAATTAAATTTAAATTTAAAAAAAAAAAACAACCAAACAAAAAAAAAAGAAGAAGAAGAAGAAGGGAATTTTACCCGGAGCCAGAGGTCTGGCTCCAGCCTCAGCCCCCGCCCGCCGTGACGCCGGCAGAGGAGCGAGCCCCCCCGCGCCCCCGGCCCCGGCAGCAGGCGGCCCCGCTCCGTTCCGCTCCGGCCCGGCCCCCAGCGCGGCGGCGGGCGGGCGGCTCCGCGGTGCCGCGGGCGGGCGCGGCGCGGGGAGGGGAGGGGAGCGGAGCGGCGGGGGTGGGGGGGCGCTCAGCCGGCGCGGCCGCTTGTTGATCGCGGCGACCGGCGCCGCTCCGCGCTTCTCGGGCCCCGCTCCGCGCCCGCGCAGGCAGCCCCCGCGCCCGGGTTTGCCGCTGCGCTGCGGCGCCGCTTCCATTCTCCCATTGTAACACCGTAAACCCCTCCTTTTCCCTTTTTTTTTTCCCCCTCTCTCTCCCTTTTTTTTTTTTTTTTTTTTTTTTTTTTTGTGCATGAAGAGGGCGGCGCCTCTCGCCAGCAAGGCAGGGTCCGCCGGCACCAACAGCAAGCCTCCCTTCCCGGAGCTGGATTTCCGATCGGGAGCCAGGGTGGAGGAATTGAATAAACTCATCCAGGAATTCACCAAGCACGACCAGAGGGAGTACGACGATCAGCGAGCCCTGGAGATCCACACGGCGAAGGACTTCATCTTCTCCATGCTGGGTAGGGCAGGGACCGTGCGGGGCGGGGGCAGTGGCGATGCCAGCCGGGGACCCCCGGGGCAGGGCTCCCCGATGGTGCGGCACAGGCAGACCCTTTCTCCGCGCCGAGCTGGGGGGGTCCCCGGCCGGAGAACGGGTCTCACCCCCAGGAAACTATTTTTTCCTGTCCTGTCCACCCAGCCTTGAGCAGCGATGTATTTATAAGCACAGAGGAAAGGCTGGGTCACAGGGCTGGCCGGTGCCCGAGAAACACGCCGAGCCAGCACGGCTGGAGGCGAGGAGAGCCCGACCCTTTATTGTTTTTCCCCTCCAACAATCGAGGCTGTAGGAAACACAGATATTTTTTTCTGGACCGCTTATTTTGATTTTAGACCGGCTGATGCATGTACGGGAGCATCCTCTGAACGGCATTTCTTTGCTTAGGTTGCAAAACTTGCGAGTGGAGCAAGTCAGATTGTGGCCGGGGAGCCCTCATCTGTGTGAAACTTTGCATCGTGGGCAGGGATCCTCAAACCAGGGTGAAACGTGTTGGTCCTTGCAGAAATCACCTGGGCTCTGGCATGACTAAGGCTTCTTAAGGTTACCAGTGGAATGACTAACAACCCTGATCCTCTAGGTAGTCTGTTCCTGATAAATATTTATCTTTTGACTAAGAAATCACTCACACAAATGAAAACCTTCAGGATACGAAAAGATGCTCTTCCACATGCAGGTTGGACCTTGAAATCAGTCACTCAGCTTTGAATCGGTATCTCAAACCTGGTATCTCAAATCTGCTTGTAAAATAAGGACGTTGATAAACAGCAGGTGTGGCTGGTGAACGGTTCTTTGTAGCTCAGAGGTGCACATGCACCTTCGAAATATATTTGGCACAAACCAAGTGTATGGTCTTGTGAGTAATCGGTGTCACTTTTCTCATTCAGAAGCAGAGAGCTGTCCTTTTGCAATAATAATTGTTTTCTGTACCGGGGGGGTTGTCAGTATAATAATCACTTTCTCTATAGCCATGAACATACTTACTCTCACTAAAAGAGAATCTACCTTTCCATCTGGTTATCTGGTAAGGTACCTGGATAAGTATAAATGCCCACTGTGGGATTTGCACAATTTTGAGTGTGTATTGCTTTTTTACCAAGGGCTGGACAGGATATAACAGACTAAATTTAGCTTGAGAACAAGGACAACAAGTTGAAAAGTCAGTAGCATGTATATTTATAGTTGCTGTTATAAATATTTTTCCCTTCCTGTTTAAAAAAAAATAATGATGTGGTGAAGCCATGATTGCATCAAAGCCTGTAGGATTTTTCTTATTGAAAACCTGATCCTGTGGAAGTCATCCACTATTATGATGTGACACATTTTTCAATCAGGGCTTTAAATAACTGGCTGAGGAAGCACGGCTGGATGGGATGAAGCAAAGAAGAGTAGAGAGAAAACAGCCAGAGCAGCAGTTCTGGGTGTGTGGCCAGCAAGTACAGAAAGCTTTATATGATCCTGTTTAAGCATTAGTGGTCTTTGCAGGGGACAGGGACCACAGGCAAAAGAAGAAAGGCAGAATAATAGGCTGGAGTATGCCTTTCATTGCTGCATATGCACCCAAATGCCTTGTTGTTCATGAAAACTGGGAGCCTCAGGCTGCTTAGAAATAAAGTAAATTAATGTGACCATCTTTGTTAATACAATGGCTAGAAGATGAGTGTTCTTCAGTTTTAAATATGTAAATTAAAACTTGGCTTTAAACAAAAGCTGTGTCTTTATTTGTTATGCCTGGCAGTTTTCAACGAGGCTTGTTTCTGAATAAAAGAAGGGACTCGAGGACCAAGCCCAGGGCAGAAATGGAGATGGGGTGTCTCATTTGTCTTCATTAGACCCAGAAGTTGTGTTTGTGGATCAGAACCTTCTTGGCCAGAGAGGCTCTTAAATCTAAAAGGATTTAACTTATTAATAAATGGCTCTTTCCCCTGTGCCTGATCCCTCCCATATGTACTGTTCTTATCTCATCGGGTGATGATGGGAAAATTAAACGTAGCTTTCCTGATTTAATTACATTGGTGCGTAATTGGTGGATGAATGATAGGTGAGGAGACTTTGTGCGGATTCTCAGATGTTTGTACTCTGCGTGGCTTGCCCTGTAGGTCAGACCTTTTCTTTATATTCATATTAACTCCTTTTTGCCTGTGTTGTCGTGCCCTGGCTATTAGTGACTGAACTCTGGGCAATTTCAAGAGTTGGGGTGTGATAAAATTAAGAGAGAGGTACTGGTTGTCATGCCTTTGTACAAAAACTTGTGCCCTGGGCATTAGACTAGGACTGCAAATGGCCTACCTACCTGGTGGGGGAAAGTGAGTATTTTCTGAATGTGGGCAATTCCTGGGTGTCCCATTCATAGTCACCAAGACCATATGGTCTTGCTAAGACCCTACACTGAGACAACAGGTGTCTTTTGGTGCCTTTCCTTGCACTTGGCTGTGCCTGATCATTACTTGTCTCTTTGACACAGGTATAACTGAGCCTCAACACCATTTTAATCAAGAAAACAATTGGAGAAAAGGCAGTCTTGTGTTCTGGGCAGTGGGTGGCTGGGAGTGACTGGGAGACCCAGTCTCTGCCTGCCAGTCATGAAAGGAGCTAATTACTCTCATTGTAACTAGGTTTGGGATTTTTTTTTTTGCCTAAAGAGAGATAAAGGAGTGTTTTTATCAAGTGATGATATTACAGTCAATGATATTTTGATTTTTAAAGCACTTGCTGCTGTTGTGATGAGAGGTGTGGAGCACTCATATTAAAAACCTTTTAGAGGTACCTGACCTAGAGAGTATTGTTCCTGCGGTACAAGTGCTTCCAGGAAACTTATTTAATAAATACTATCTGTCTTTTTCTCTTCATCACCTAAGTTTAAAAATACTGTAATGCACAGATATGCTAGGCTTAAAAAAGCTATATATTATTCTCTTGGGAATGACAACATTCCATATTAAACAGCCCCTTGAAATTTCTAGCGCTATTGCTGCCTCAACCCAGCTCATGTTATTAGGGATATTGACTCCATGTTTTACTTCTTAACAAGAGATGAGAAAAGACCAAGGAGATAAGAATAAATACAGACTATACAAAGCTGTTTCCTCCACTCCAGGAACACATTGTTGTTCCATCATCTAGAGCAGTTTTCAAGCTCTTCAGGTTGATGTTTTGTTTCCCTTTCCTGTCATAAGACTTTCTTCTCTGCAGACCCAGGAGAGGGATGCTCAGCACATTTCATGCCATTCTCTTTCCTCTCACTGCCCTCTCCCCTCCTCAAACCAGGGGAAGGACTGGTTTAAATCGGTGCTAAAGTGGGCAGGCCTCCAGTGTATCTTTTTGTCACTTTGGTGGTTGCGTCTCACTTCTGTGGGAGCTGCCGGCCAGGACAGGCAGCACTTTGACAATCTGCTGCCAGCTCCAACTTAGAGCTGATGACAAGACCTCTAGAGCGTTTGTATCAGCACCTGATACAGGAGAGGTGGTGAGCCTATTCTGAGAGCATTTCCCTTTTCTCTGGTGTCTGCCCAGTGCTGAGCTGGGAGTGCTAGTAAGTGTTTGTGACAGAGGTAAATCTCATAGTGGAGGCAGAGTTGGCATTTGCCAAAGATTTGTGCTGCCAATACCAGCTCACCGAATGGAGTGAGTTACCCTGCTGGGCCTCTGCATCTGTAGCAAGGCTTCCAGCTGTTTCTTGCATTGATGGGCCCCTAAATTATGTGCAGTGGAGGTGCAGATTGCTGCGCTGAGGACACAGGTGTCCTGACAACAGCTTGCTTTTATCAGTGTCTTCTACAAGAGGAGCATTTCATGGTTCTCCCCTGTACCTGAGGTCTGTATAGCAGAACAGCATTGGTAGCGGGACTCTCTTGTGTGGGTTTGTGCAGTACTTTTTCTCCCTTTCCCTGCCTGGCATAACTTGCTGATGAAACCTTCTATGGTAGATTAGATTTCAGGCATTGTCGGAAGTGTTACCTATTTGTCAATGATACATCATGGAGGTTCTCTGGTATCTGTTGTGGTGTCAAGCTGATGAAATAGCAACAGGGTTGGCGTGATCTCTCTAGGGTTAAGTCTTTTGTGTGTGTGCGCCTTTTCTCAAGAGAGGCCAATCATGATAGGAGCGCACTGTACTCTGAGGCCTATGTTAATAAAGGCTCCCTGCTGGCATTCCCTGTGCTGCTGAATGCATAATGCACAGCTGTTAAAAACAACCTTACTGTATTGCAGATTTCATTTCTGGCTTCTGTTGGGTCTCCTCTTCCTGCATGCTGCATGTTTCTGTATTTGCATTTGAGGTAGTGGGGTGTTTGTGTTGTTTTTTTCTTAAGGGAGAGAGTACTGTGCTGGTAGAGCAGCCTAGCAAGGCATTGGTAGCTTCTAATTGATTATAGCTCCTAGAAGTCAATCAATTTCATGTCACCGGGGATTCTTTCTGTGTAACTAGTTGGAAAGGATTGGTAGCCTCTTCTGGCTCTTTGTTCAAAGGGATTGCTGTTCCATGTATGTATGCAGTGAAAATAGCTTGAAAATCTTTCACTCAATTTGTTTTAAGATGCTGGTACTTCACTTGCTAAACTTCTGTTTTGAAACATTAGGCTGTGATGCAAAGTATTTAGTGTAATAGCTAGGAACATGTCCTAAGGGCGCAAATTCTCGTGGCAGGCTTGTCAGACTGCCCACTGCCTGTTCCTTTAGTCTGTGGAAATATTTGTAAAAGATTTGGGTGAATACTTGCCAAGCCCAATTATGCAATTATGTTTTAAGGGCAATTTTGTAATTATAGTGGAGGATGGTAACCAGGATACGTGAGTTGTTGGGTTTCTGACTTTTCCTTTTTTCTTCCACATGACTTTGCATGAATGCAAAACCATTTGGAGCAATTCTAGTCAGAAACCAGTTGTTCAACTTTCTTGTAGGCAGCTGGCTATTTTTCTAAGTGAAGCTAATTTAAAGGCAAATAATACATTGCTCAGGAAGGCTGGAGGACATGTTTTATTACAGCTTTCATAATTTATAAGACAGATGTGTACTTGGAGACCCAGAGCAGCCCATGGGTAGAGTCCAGTCTAGAGGAGACTCAGGATGTCATAGTCCTGGCTGGACTTCTCAAAAGGAATCTCCAATCTATGCAAGTCTTTTGAATAGTAGGGACTGTCTTTCTTAATGTTTATTTGACAAGCGCCAAGTTCCTGTAGGCTTTAACCATCTCCTGTACAGCTAAAACTTTGGCATCTTTTCTTGGACTGTCCCAGTCCTTTTGCTGCAAAGACGATTTTCCCCATGCACATCTCTGAAACCTTTCCCTGTGTTCCTTTCTCTGTCCAGATCAGATTCTAGTGGTTTGTACTCTGCAAGGTCAGTGAAGTGACAGAGTGCTAGGAAGAAATGTGGTTAAGGCCAAGACATTAGCTGTCACCTTCAGTGAAGGGGGCTTCAGTTGCCAGAGCTCCTTCAGCATAACACCATGAACAGTGATTGAGATGACAAATGCACCTGCAGGCATGTCTGTGTGAGACCCTGTGGAGGCAGCTGCAGGTAGAGGCTTTGGCATAGACCTCTGAACTCTAAGTTTAAGAAAAATGATCAACCGTTGAGTCCATTATCTATGGCTGGGTGATGCTAGTGATGCTTGAGAAGCAAGAGCTGTAGCTCATTTCCTATGAAAAGAGGCTTAAGAGGTGAATGCATTATGTAGGATAACATACCTCCCGAGCCAGGTTTTCCTTTAGCAACTTACAGCCGGGATGGGGTAAGCTCCATATCCTAAAAGAAAAACGTTAATTCTTCTCATCAGTAGCTTTCCCTGCTATCCTCTGAACAAGGAGATAAAATTCCCTGAGACTAACAATCCATTCATCTGCACAACATACTATATTACATTTAGACTTTCTTTAATTTGCCTGTCTTTGGGGTATGAAAGGAGCAGTAGAGTAGACGGAATTCTGGGGAAGCAAAGAAGGGCATCTGCCCTACTTTTTTTCCTTGGAAAAGCCGGGGGTCTATCATGGGAGCTAAAGCTGAAGGCAGCTTCGGACGTTGTAGATGTTGTACTCACAGAACATTCCTTATTGAGAGGAGTGTGCCTGCATGACAGCAAGAGTGAGAGAGCTGAAAAATGACCTTTAGGTGGATGTCTCAAGTTATTTGCCCTAGTCTTGTTCTGATCACTGGTAGTATGATCTGAGTTCAGGAGACTGAACTGTAGCTTTATTGGAACTTGCAACTGTACTTCATAGGTTTCCCATCCTAACTATGGATTTTATATCCAGTAAAGGTTTATGACTTCTGTTAGCACAAACCTGTCTTACTGTCTGACTAACTAAAATATGAAGGTTGGCTTCTTTTTTTGCTAATACAACTGGAAGGCATCTTATGAGACATTCAAAATAAATCTTTCAGCAGCAGCTGATGTTCCAATTGACAGATGCTGCTATGGATTTTGCTCTCTTTATTAAAGAGAATTCCAGTGTTTGCTTTCACTTCTACCATTCTGTTGCATTCCCTTTTACTGCAAATAGCAGTTGTCCTGGACTGAGTGGATTAATCTGCACCTTAGTACTTCAGCCAACCTGACAGGTCCCTGAATCATGTACTTCTGCATTAAATAAACTTTCTGCAGTTCTTTCAAAGCACCATTTCAGTGACTTTCTGGTTGTAAGGGAATCAACATGTGCTGTAGTGTTCAGTTTCACTGAGATAGATAGATTCCCTTCTCCCCAACATATTTGACATTTGAGCTTTTAATAAACACTTGATGCTAAGGAATTCACAACAATCCTGTTAACACATTATATTTCACCTGTCAGACAATATTAATTTAATCTAATTTAAAGCATTTAATTAGAAGATTGTTAATGCATTTTGTTATGAGCATGCTGATGTCGAAAGTGCAATTTGTATAGCACTGAGTGGGGGTGAATAATTACTTCAAGGTTTATCATATCTGTGTCTTTGAAACAGCATGGTAGCTATTTCCACCTACTCGTGTTTAGGGCTGTGGGCAGAAGTTTGCACAGCACTGAGTGGCTTCAGCTTGTAGCGCAGGAGGTGGGTGGCATCCATTTCACCCTAAGAAAATCACTCTGTAGGTAAAACACTGAGTCAGGACACCCTAAGCCTGTGCCCCTGAATTTACACAGGCCTGCACAAGTTTCTGAATATAATTGTATGTAGTGGGACCTAGGTACTGCCAGAAGCCTTGCTTATCTGCTGTGCTTCAGCAATCTGTGAGAAGTGGGGTGGTACCAGAATAGTCCAACATCCTGGTGTTGCTGTTCTTCATGATAGGATGGTTTAACTATGCAACCCTCTGAGAATAAAGCTGGAAAAGGAAGTCCGTTTTTGAGAGTCTAGCCTCAAAAAGATTTAACTAGTGAAGGCAATTAGTTGCTCTGTCATTGGGTGGTGTTGAGATCAAGTACAGTTCAACTTCTGAGAGACAGATTACAACCTGGCCCAGACAGGCAGTTCTAGCAAGTAATCTTGCCTTATACTGAAGGGATCCCAAAGCACAGTCAGGACAAATTAGTTTAAAGAATGCATCCTGGTGACAGTCGGCATGCTGGTGTCATTTGGCAGAGTCAGGCAATGCCAAGCAGTAGAAGGCAGCGGTTTGGGAAAGAAAGCAAGGAAAAGATAAAAGATGTGGCCAAAGCTAGGAGTCCTGCTGGATAGCCAGAAGGAATTGGCAGAGAATCTTCTTTTTTTCTTTTGTCTAATGACACCTTTCTAATGTCACAATTTAGATGAAAAGGAAAGGGGTTTGTGTGGGATGTTGTTGGTTTGCTTGGATCTTCTGTACCATGGCCTGTGGTCAGACCACGTAGAATTTTTTCCACCCCCTGTCAGAGTGAGAATTCGTAAAAAATTTGGTCCAGAACTGCTGAGCAGCTCGGGAACACTTGCAATTCATTGAGAAATAACAATGTTGGTTCTTGCTTTACTGCATTTATAAAATGTCTTATCTCAAGTTCTCTGCTCATGTTGTAGGATCTTTTGACACTGCTTCACACGTCTCTCAAGGAAGGATGTTTTTGTTCAATGGTGCATATATGTCTTTGTTTAGAAAATCAGGTGCTGAGGTTGTGAGAAAGAAGTTGTATTAAACAGCTATCAAAAATGCTAAGAAAAACCCTCCAATTGGCTTCTGTGCTTTTTCCTTCAGCACTTCTACTCTTTGCATTTTAATGGATCTCTTGAAGAGCTGGTGATGCTTTCGGTCACTCCTCTTGGAAATGAATCCTGTGATAATAGCTCTGTCTGGGCCTGATCCACAGGCAGATGCTTGGAGATATTTCATGTTTGTTTTGTACCTCACTAATTAATGTATAACTTAGTGGTAGAACAGCAGGAAAGCTGCATTTGCTGACACTTCATGATATAATGATTTAATCCTTTGTGACATATTCCTGCTGAGTGTCAAAGCTGATAACTCTAATCTCTGTCCCTAGCTCAGTGTGACAGGAACCTGTTCTAAAGGGTGTTTTGCAGAAGCTTGCAAGCTCTTGTAGGTGCTTTGCGACCAATTTGTGTAAACTTATTTTTGTACATTGCCACTCTTGAGTGTGGTTGTACAGCACTGCCTGGTGCACTGAAGAATCTGGAGTTGAGTGCAAACAAAGGAGATAACTGACTGCATTCAAATGAAATAAGGCTTGTCCTGGGAGGAGGGGGGGAATACTATAATCTCCTAAATACACTTCTTCCTTGCCAGCATTAAGAGCGGTGTGGTTATATTGATTCAGTGGTGCCAAAATCTCCTGCTCTTTGCTATCTATATGATTCCAAAGCCTGGGTATGGATGCAGGTCTGTACACAGGGATAGCTGTCCAGCTACTCTCCAGTGGTTATTCCTTGTGATACAACCAGCAGAGCTTGCTTCTGTTCCAGTGGACAGTGAATTGCTGTTTAAAATAAACTTTTGGTTGAATGGTATTTGTAAAACAATTTGCAGCTCTGCAAATAGAGGAGGGAATGTCATTGTAACAACACTTCAGGGGCTCTGTTGCCTTCTGTCTCTCAAACTTGCCTTTTGAAAGTTGCATACAGTGTGCTGAATGGCAGATCAGGTATTGATATTGGCCCCTTGATATTAGGCCCTCAAAGCTTGAATTGCTGAAATGTATGTTTTTCATAGATGGTAGGGAAACCATGTGCTAAGCAATCAGTAACCTGAGGGAAATAAGAGGCATGCAAGTCTCTCTGCAAGTGTAGCATGTCTCTGAGAGTAAGCTTTATCTGCTGACTTAAATACCTGGGTGTTGTTTTTTTTTTTTCAATGTGCTGATATGCACATCTAAGTGCAGTATTCAGAAAAAGGAGCTATTACAATTTGACTGAGCATCTGTCAGAGCCTTTTTTTATGTGCTAAGTTGTCTGTAAAAGCTTGAACCTGTACCCCCAGTTTTTTCCCAATATCCTATGAATTTTGTGAATGTGCAAAGCATTCCATTGAGGCAGCAAAGTTACAATAGAAATAACCACTTTGACACAGGTTTGTAATATCAAAGAATGACTGTGCCTGTGCAGTTATTTTAATTTGAGAGCGATTCATATGATCTAGGTAAGCACTTAGCAAAACTATTTGCACATTATCAGAGCTGCAGAGTTAAGTTACAAGTTGGTCTGGAAAATCAAAGTTAAAAAAAAAAGTGCTTTTGATCTTAAGCCTAAATTCTGGTTCTGGAAACTTCGGGCACTCTTGGGTTATTTTAAAAACTAGACGATCCCTCTCACTCCTTCACAAGCTGCAGACAGTGAGTTTAAAATCATCTTTTTATCTAAGCTGCCTCTTAACAATGCAGGTAAAGAAATCGGTGTCTTAAAATCTGCTCTTATGCTGAGACCGGTCTTGTAAGAAATCACTTCTGTATATGAATCACTCTATTGTGTCAGTGTATGCCACTCTCAATTCTCAACTTTTTTTAAGTATCCTTTTCTTTACCATGAAATGACTATGTGGTTTTATTTTATTCTATTCTATTTTCTGTCTTTCTTCACCCCAAACAAATAACTTGGGTGGTAAGTATTTGCTGTCCATCAAGGGCAGTGATGACAGGAGCTTAGGGAAGTGCTATTGACAAGTGAATAACCTGGGTTTGCAGGTGGAAGTCTCCTCCTCTCCCAGCAGAACTGTTCCACTCTGACAGTTTTCCCTGGGCCAAGGCCAGCCTTGCTCAGTGAGGATTTTAGGAGTCCTGTGGAAGAGGTTTCTGTCTGAGGGAAAACAGAGTGGGGGAGACAAATGAACAAAATCACCAGACCTACAGCATGTTGATGGACCTCCTATTGTTCTTAATTTGCGTCTGTAAATGGCACTAGTTTCCGCTGTTGTGCACCAAGACAATAATAAATAACAATCCTTAGCGTTTATAAACCACTTCACACTTTTCAGAGTGTTCAACACACATTAACTACTTCAGCTGAGATGCAAATTTCTGTGAGCAAAGCTACTCTTCTTGCTGCCCAGGGGAACCTTTCATTACAGCTGGGACAAGGCTTTTCTTTTCCCCCTTATCTGGAGCTGTTGGCAGGAGTGTTCTGTACAAGGACAGTTTTTAAGCCTTTGCATGTACCCCTGTTTGCTCAGGAATTGAACTACTCCCAAGTCAGATGTGATACTAGTAAGAAAATTGTGCAGGAGACTTGCCTATATGTTCTGTGCTGCAAATACACAGACTCACAATGAACAGATTTGTGGTTCCAGAAGCTAATGTGTCAGCAAAGATATTGATGCATTAAGTGCACCTTTCTGTGCTTGCATAAGGCCTTGGGGGAGCACCACCTCCAGTGGACGTCTAGGCTCAGGAGGGGAATAAACATCTGTCAGTTCTGACTATGCTGGATCATCAGACCATGTGCTGAAGAGAACTGAGGATGCTTTGGTCCATCTTCCACTAGATCCAGCCCCTGCCAGAGCACTAATCTGTTTTTTTTCAGGTAGGAGAAAGCACAGCAGAAGACCTACTGCCATGTTAGAGATGTGTTTTGAGGGCCATTAAAGACATTATGTCCTATAGCTTGTAATCCTGAATCCCAAACATAGCGTGTTTCATTGGCATGAATCTAATTTGTCTGGCATTTGACTTGCTTTCTACCTTGACATTTGTGTGTGTGTGTGTGTAGAACTGTTGAGAGGGAATTCAATGTATCTCTATATCTTTGAGCTGGGCAGGATTGGTTCTACTTTTTATTTGTGAGTGTTGTAGCATTCCTTTAGGGTGACTAGAAGATAAGCATCTTTTTTTTATTAGGTCACATAACCTGGGTTTAGTGGTTTACCTTGGCAATCACTATTTTATATTCTTTGTAAACTGATGCCTGGTGCTGTAGAACTGCCCACATGTGTTGTAGTTGTCACCTTCTTTCTGATCAGTGAGGTTTAGTTATAACTAGGTAGTCGCACTTCTTGATGGCCTCTTTCCCTAACCTTTTGGTAACTTTTATTTTTTAGAAGTGTTGTCTGCAGGTTTGACCTGAAACTGATTCTGAAAGAACAGCATAGATTATAATTTTCATATAAATGGTTATATGAACAGGAACACCATTAGCCTCTTAGTGACCTAATTATGCAGGGAGGTAGCAGTGCATTTTGAGATCAAACCTCTCAACTTGCTACAGCTTTCCCTTCAGCTAACAGCGTATGGGAGAAGAACAGCATGTTTCTTGCAGGTGAGGATTTCTTTTTCAGTGACTTTGATATCCTCATTTTCTGTTTGAAGTTAATGTGCAGATTGCTAGGTGGCGTCACTCAAAGTGACTGACTGAGTTGCTGTTGTATGTGAAGATGTCTCCAAGACAACTAATTTCCTGGTCAAACAGCACATTGGCTTGTGCCACAAGACATTTTAAGGGAGTTGGTCAGCTGAAGGAGCAGGATATTTTAACAGTTTATTATTAGCACTGTAGCTGCCAAATGTAGCTCAGATTCCAAGGCTGAAAATGTTCCTGTTAAACACTGCAAATAAATAGTTTAAAAAACCCCAAAAGATTTGTGGGATTTAAGTAGGAAACTGATTTGTCAGATAACTTCTACCAAATAATAGGAGTTGAATCTCAACCTTCATTTTCTCCAATTGCTATAGGTGTTTCTATGCTGGAAGAATAGGGAATTTAGGGACCTACTTTCACTTTTATATTTCGTTGTTTAAGTCCAGACTTCCCTGCTACATTTCAGCTCTGCTTTTTTAGTCTTGGTGTGCCATATTTTTTTCTAAAATATACCCCAAAATCAAATGCTTGTTTCCATTTATCTTTTGTTCTAAAACTCAGAAATGATTAGTGATTCCTTCCTGTCCTATCCTATCCTGCAGTTAGGATAAAACAAGCTTCAAGCATTGGATTTTTTCCCCTTTTTTATCCCCTCCTCCCAGTCCCCTTTGTCTCCAGAGAAGCAGTGTTACTGGGCAGGTATAGAACACTTACAAGTATTTTTCTTCTGCGTTTCCAATTTTTTACTTTTCTTTATAAAATACTCCTATGCTTATCCTGTTTCAAGGGACTCAGTCCAAACCAAAATGAAAAATACCCACATTTTTTCCTGCCTTCCTTTGCAAGGCTTGGCTGTACTGCCGAGCTGAACAAACCCCACCTTTGTCTTCGCTTTGGAATAAGAAACAAGCAGGCTTGTTGATTCCTGCTGCATTAACGCTATCCTCCTCCCTCACACTGATGTAGTGGTTATCAGGGGGGTAGGGTGGAAGCCGCTTGCTGCCATTTTCCCGAGACCTTCCAGGAGGCTGCTGCTATGTTGATCTCCTGCACTCTGGCCCCAGGGACCTTACGGCACTTACTCAGGCCATACTGACCAGAGGAACGCAAGCAAAAACCACTTTGTGCAATAGTGGGTGGAGAGAGAGGACACTGAGGGTGCTACGCTGAGAACGCATGAAGACTTTTAAATGAATGCCCAAGAGAGAGAAGGAGCTGTATCTATGCCCTGGCCTCCATCCGGTGGTACATCTGAACCTGAACTCTCAGCTAATAACCCCTGAGCCACTAAGCTGCCTTCTCTGAGCACGCTTGCTTACAGCTAGGGAATTTTAGGAATGCAGACTTCAGCAGGGTGTGGGGTTGAAGCTGCTCACCCTCTGTTCTACCAAGAGCTTTAGAAGCTACAGTGAGGTTGGTATTGCCTTGATGAAGCCCCATTGTGGTTGCTTGCAGCATTCTTTAACTAAAGATTTGTTTTCCTGGATAAAGTTCCATTAGAACAGCAGGAGCCAGTATCGGAGAGCTGGAGAGAGGCCTCTTGGCTTCCCTGGCACAGCACAGCTTGTCCCTTCTCCCTTCGTCATCCCCTCTCCCAATCCCTTTGTTTTTAAGGAATTAAAACTTTAGTGAGTGGGGTATTGAAGAGGCTGTAGTTAGTGGTTTACTGCCCCAAATTACAGGGGCAATTGATCTCAGGAGGTAAAAGGAGAGAGGCTGTGGGAGGATGGAGCTGGTATCACTGGTGCAAACCTCTCTCTTTCGATGTCATCTCCTCTCTGAAGCAACCCCATCCTTAGCCTCCAGCTACTTGAATTGTTCCTGTTGCAGGATGTGGGAGGTTAGTTGTTGACTCAGATGGGAGGAAGATAGGAACTAAGCTGGTTACACAGGCCCCACCTGCTTGGCTTTATCCACAGCTCTGTCCTGTGTGTCTTTGCTGTGTGTATCTCGCACAGCAAGGCAGCTTGAGTATGCGGGTTTGTTTTGTAGCAAGAGGTGAAGAAATGCACTCCTTAGTCAGACTCTGTCTCTGCTTCTGGTGAATAGTATATGGTCCCCTTATTTACTTTGAAAGCCTGCTGAGAAAGGAAGGCAAAGCGATTTGTGTCCTCAACATGGCAGAACAACCATGTGACCAGCATCTCTGAAAGATCCCAACAGTGCATCTTGGAGTCCCATCCAAACTCTGTTAGCCTGGAGTACCTACACATGCAGGTGTTCTGTGCCACATTTGATAACTAGTCAGTGAGTCAAGCTATTTGAGATGCTGAGTGCAGTACAGGAAGCACCCTGGACCCAAATGAGAACCCAGTGTGATTCTGAAGGAAAATATAAAGTTATTTTTAGGGTTGTTGCCATTGTGTTCTGCATCAAGGAGCATAATGCTCCAGTTTTGCACTACAGTTCAGCATTGTTCTGCCTTATTCCTTATTTCTTTGTCCCATCTATTTTAACTGGCAAATATTGGCTGCTTGAGTACTCCTTTCCTAACCCTGTGTCTTCTCATCTAGGTGCTGGACAAAGCTGTGTGGTTTGAGACAATCCAGGGCTTCTGTCCTCTACAAAACACTTAAAATTGTTCCTGGTTGTCTCACAGCAAATCTATTTCTGCCTTGCTGATGGCCTGGCTTGCAAGCTGAAAATGCCTGAATAGGATTTATTATGCTCTGACCATTAACTTTTAAACTGCTTTTAATGGTAGATGTTAAATCACTGTTGTCCCAGTTCCAAGATCTGTGCAATATTTCTGAGTTCTTAGGAAAGCATTTCCCCTGCCAGCAACCTTTGGTTTCTGAGAAGGACAACAAGGAGTTAGAGGGCTGTTCACAGGACAAGGAAGCAGTAGTTTGGTGACGGACCTGTATGCTGGCCAATGTTCAGGCGTCTGTCTAGCTCTATGGATCAGAGCCAGGCAGACCTGGTATGGCTGTGATGTGATGGAGGGATGTTTGTGTCGGTGTCTGGGTGCAGACGCTCTACTGGGACACGGTGATTTAGTGGCTCTGCTCTTGGCTTTGTTCCTTCCCAATTGAAGCATCTTTGAGGCAGCAAGAAAACTGAAATTCAGTGTTTCAGCACTGAGCTGCTTACAGCAAGCTATTTTATTTTTGTACATGTCTAATAAATACTGAACTGTTCAGTGTTACCTCTCAATGTGGCTTTGTCCCTTGCTGCTGGGAGCCTCTATATAGATTTGCCTTGAGACTGGCAAAACCGTGAAGTCCTGTGACTCAGTGTACAACGCAGGCTGCTTCCCTCAGTGTGACATGAGATGTGCACGCTTCTAGCTGAGGCTGATGTCTGTCACCTTTGCCTGGAGAGCACTAAAAGCGCTAAAGCAGATTCTAATGATTCTCCAACCACTTAATAGTCTAAAAGCCCTTTTCAGGTACTTGCAGAGGCAGCTGTGGCAGGTGAACAGAAGAAGGCTTCTTTGCTAAGGAGAGGGACTTCTTTGGCTTTGTCTGTATTGCATGTGTTTGAGGGGGGGTAGGGAGCCACCCGAGGCTTCTCCCTCTCAGACCCATGCATTCCACCTTCTTCACGTAACCTAGCACAGGGCTTTCTTTTCATCAACAAGATTACTATTTAGTGTGTTTTGCTTTCTTTATCCCAAAGCTGGACGTGGTACAACATAGTGATCCAGCACTATGCTGGTGGGAAATGTTTGAGAGCAGCGTACCAGAAAAGGCTGCAAAATTTTACAGTATGCTGTGGCAGAATTTTCCAGAGCTTGTGCTTGGCCACAGCAGGATAACTCTAGTCCTCAACAAGGTGTTTAAAACCACTGTTTGTAGCAGTCTTTGCGGTGATGGCAGCTAGTAGCAAAGCTCTGGACCGGAGTTGCCAGAACCTTAAGACCATCTTGTATTTGATAGTTTTCCTCTTCTGGAAAGTCTGTGCTCTTTAACTCTGGGTTTTTTTTTCACTTCACTTACCGTGGGAGAGGCAGGCTATCATCAGTAGAGACTGGTGACACTGAACCAGGGGTTTAAGCAAAACCACATTCACCAAGAATGCTTTCCCCAAGTGGGTCTGCTTGTCTCAAGATAAATGGAGACTTATTCTCTGCTTATTCTCACACCTGTAAAGTTTGAACAGACCGTTTTAACAGTGCTGCCGTATGGCTTCTTCCCATATTAGAAAGGAAGGTGCTGAATACGGACATCCTAGTGTGCCTGCGTCTGTCTGTCTGGACCTGTCCCATCAGTTAAACAGGAGCTGACGTCATATTTGAAGGTCAGCTGTTTTATAACCTAATATTACCTTTTTTTTTTTCTCTTGTTTTATTATCTCCCTCCAACCTGCAGCTCAGCACCATCTGGTGCAGGCACACAAGGGAGAAAGATTAGAGGAAAGTAAAGCAGCTTTGTTCGCTTCCCCCATTGCTTCCGATGTACAGAGGAGTCGTCAGTCTCTTACAGTATTGAATTTTAAGTGGTGGGAAGGGCTGGATCCTCTTAGCTGTCTAAGGGAGAAAAAAATAGTCTGTGCTTACCAGCTATCTGTCAGGAAGTGTCTCAGGATTCCTAAGGGACTTATTGTGGCCATAGAGTGCACTTTGCTGCATTTGATTTTATATTTAAATAGTTTTTTATGGCCTGTTTTTCCCAGCACCCATATTTTCCTTACCTGTAAATTGCCAGAAGCACTCCCAAATGAGGTACCCGCACAGCACTAACCCAGACTGCTCTCTGTTTTGGTAGTGGAGTGCTGTAAACACCTGAAATGAATTTACAGCTCACGGAGCCCCCAGACTCACACAGCACAAGCATGTCCTGCCGCACAGGGAGAGCTTCATCTTCCCTGGTGGCATCTGTCTGCACAGACCTGGGAGAAGCACAATTACTTGTTCAGCCTCAGCCTGCAGTTGAAAACGCCCCAGTTGTGTCCATTTCATAGGCAGGATGTTGTTTGCACCCCAGCTTCACCCTCTCACCCCCATCCTCCCTCCCTCTTTTTCTCCATCCATCTGGAGGTGGGACCACGCTCTGTCCAAACTGCATGATGATTGTTTTCTGTAAAAGCAAAGCTTTTTTCTCTCCAATAATAAAATGATAATAATTCAGGAATGCTGATCTCCTGGGTCAGCGGGATTGCCAATGTCTCCCTTCGCTTCAATGTTGCAAATTTTGATTAGGCTATTTTGAAACAAAATGTCTCTAGCCATAAATAACTGTTGTTATTTAGCTATTTGGAAAGGATGGCTAATTGGTGCACACTGGTTGGATACAAATATACAAGATGAGCTATGAAAACATTTGGCTGACTGTGATTCATGGTATGTACGTCGTGCTGTATAAGTGGTATACAATGTGCATATAGACTCTTTCTTGTCTTCTTTTTCTTTGCAGCTGTGTAGCCGCCTTCTAAACTATGATTTTGTCAGGTCAAGGACACTTTGTACAAATTCCTAATTTCTGGAGTGAAGGTAAGCTTGGAGGCTTTTGGGGAGGTCTATTTTTATTTTTACTGCTTTAATAAAAATAAAGTTAGTTTCTGCGCCTGCCCTCCCTCAGCTCCCCCCATTATATACAGAATCTCAAACCAACAACAGTAGGCATTTAAAAGAGTAAGATTTATTTGGAAAAAAGGAGGGAGCTCACGGTTTTCCCGTGCTTTAGGTTTGGCTCAGTTTGTAACAGAAAAGTGTTTTATCTCCTTTCACACCCATTCTGATGCAGTTCTTCCCACTGTAGTCTTTGGGGGTGGGATTGGATTTATTCCTCTTCTAAATCAGTGTAATGTACAGTGTTTCTTCAGTATTTGGTTTAGTTTTTCCTGTCCCCAGCATCTTGATTTATACAAGGTTCTTCCTAGAGAAGATCCCTAGTAAATGGAGCAATGGTTCCTGCATTTCTTGACAGGTTTGTAGGTTTGTAAAGTGCACTTTTCCAAGCAGTGAGACAAACCAAAGCCTCTGCATACGACAGTGAAGAGTTGAGAAGACAGATGGACACAAGAGGGCCTGACAAAGTCACCACAGTCTTCTTAATGTGAAACTTTGCCATCTTGAACTGGGCTTGAAAATGGTACTATAGATTCTCATTTGCAGCTTAACTCTGAAACCAATTGTGTTATGTTCTGTTAATTGCCTAGAAAGATGTTTGCGTCCCTCATTTTGTTTTTAAAAAAATTCTTGAACTAATTTTGATCAGTCTGTCCACAGAAGTTTACAGCATATTTTGTTTCCTCTCCAGACCGGCTCAGTTTTCTCTACCTTAGCACTATAGAAGTATAAAAACCCCTTCTTTGTGCTAGCTTGCCACGAGGGAAGACTAGATCTAGGAGATATTGAAATGGCAGTTGAGGAGGGAGAAGGAAAGCAAATGGAAGGTTTGACTCTTTTTTTTTTTTACAAGTTTTCTTAGTTGTTTTTAGTGCCCAGGAGAAAAGGAAGGATCAGTTTTTTATTATTCAGGTCATAATGTGGCCTTTGCAACCTAAAACTCTCCTAGGCATATCGCTTCTGTACTTCTAGTCCTCTCTCTGAAAAGGTCTCTTATTTCCCTTCTCAAGGACAGCAGAAGACAGCAGTGTTTGGCTTGGATCATTGTGAAATCCCCTTATCTGCCTGTTCTCACTTTATTTTTCTTCTGACTCTTGTCTTCATTGGTATTGAAAGCATGCAACCAAGGTTGATGAGGACAAAACGTAAGCTATGGTCAGTCTTTACTTAACTCTTTGCAGCTTTTCTTTATGGATGAGTGTGAGTGAGCAAAGCTATTAAATCTCTCTCTTTTTTTTTTTTTTTTTTTTTTTTGTTTCTGTCCCAATGCAGCAAGGAGTTTTAATCTGCCTTCTGTAGGGCTGAGAGCTCAGTCACTGATCTGAAATGGTGTACTGTGCCTGGTGGTACTGAGCACTCTGCAAGGAGCTCGGGTTCCTTCATCTCTTAGTCTTTTCTGCTGGATGTCAGGAGATGCATACACTTTATGATTACAGCAGGCAAGGTTGTACATGCCAGATTTCCAAATGTCAAGCTTCAAAAAAGAGGCAACATGATAGCTGGCTTTGTTGCCCAAGATTTCTGCCCCAGAAGAATATTCTGGTGACAGACATCTTCATGTAGCTCCTGGTGCTGAGGCCAGAGAGGCGCCCGTGCAGTCTGGTGAGGTCTTGGCAGGGAATGAACCAGCAGTTCTATTTCATCTGATACACATTCAGCAAAGCCATCCTGTTCCCAGTTGTTTGTTTTTTTCATTGCTTCTTTATGCATCTCAGCAAAAATCCCTGCTGATCATCTTTCAGGGTTTGTCTTATTTGTTTCTGGAACTTCCCTTATTGAGGAGCTTGGCAGAGCTTTGCTCACTGTCTCTAGCAATAATTGAGCTGGTTTAGTGAGTTACGGAGAATAAACTGGATTGATTTCCCTTTTGCAGTCTGGACTGGAAAAGCTGATTCCCTTGGTCTGCCGCGCGCTCAAGGCCACAAGCCAAGCTGCTATCAATTTTACCTTCTCATGTGAAATTGCTAAAGAAAAGATGCTTTCCAGATCCTGTGTGTGGAACAGATGTGGCTTATATTGGTAGATGATTCAGCTGAAACTGGTGCCAAAACATCTTCCAGAACTCTCAGCTGGTTGTTGTATTAAGAAAAAAAAATAACTTGAAAAGGAATGCTGGGCTGGCTCTGCTGCCTGTGTCTGTAACTGAAGCCATGACAGGTACTGTTCCCTTTGATTTAGCAAAGGTCTAGCAGAGTGGTGGGATGAGGTCTTGTGCCATTGGGACAGGGAGGCACTGAAGATGTGTGTTCAGAACTGGGTCCTACCAGGGCAGGAGCATGGAAGGAATACAGAAATGTGATTGGAATAGGCTTGGTTAATATGTAGAGGTGCTTACACACAGCCTGAGCCCGAATTACACACTGCTTCTCCCACTCCAAGTGTTCCTTTATTGTCAAATTCCGTCAGCATAGAGATCACTGGGGTCTTCTTGGCCAAATGTATTTCCTTCCACCTTCTGCTGAGATGGAAGAAATTGTGTTTTCATAAATAGGAATGTGATTAGCTCACCTATTTTTCCCTTTGCAGTCACACTTGGCAGTCTCCCAGAAACCCATTGGAATAGCTTTTTTGAGGTTAGATATATAAACATACTCATGCCGGAGATGGGACTGGGCAGCTGCCTGAAAGTCTAGCACTGTAAACGCATAATTGTTTGTTTAAAACTTGTTTATATGTATACTGAGAAGTGCAAATGAGCAGAAGTGCTTGATCAGATTCAGTCAGTATGTCCTAACAGCATGGCTCTTTGGACTTTACTGCTGATGATGTAAATCAGAGTGCTTTACCCCTAGATCAAGTTAAACTTTTATATATGGGTGAAGTTCAAGTGAAGTGTGTGCTGCTGGTGGTGCCTGGGGAATGCAGCCCAAAGAGCAGAAGCTGGCTGTTTTGTAACCCATAATAGGAGAGTATTAATCTTGACTGATGAACAGCTGAACCAGACACATTTTTTTTTACTGCACAGAGGGCATTTATGGTGAATACAGAGCAGCAAGTCTTGGCACCAGAGAATGTGGAGTCTAGTGTGTTGTGTCTGTGACTGTCAGAAATCACATTTATGCAGAATGATTGCAGGGTACCAGCTGCCTCCAGCAGCCAGAACACAGGGTGCTAGTAGCTTCACTCATGGGTACATCAAAGGGAAGAAACATCTACAGGTGGTGGTGGGGATTGTCTCCCCTCCTTGTTTCCGGAAAAACTTAAGCTCTGTCAGAGTCTTTTGCTGAAATCTATACTACATTCTGCCTTAGTGAAGAGAGCTAACTACAGGAAGAGTTGTGGTTTCTTTCTGTGACTGCTGAGTCAGCAGGGGTTGGAGATGAGAAATGCAGGGCTGTCATTCTGTTCCCATGGGAAACCCATTGCACCTTGGCACAACAGTTCCTCTTAGTATCTGTCCTCTGGGAGCTCTCTTTCTGGTTCTAAGCCCTACCTGCCTTCTGTTAGAAATCAGGATTCCTCACTGTTGTTGCTTGACTCTGGACTGTAGTCTAGAAGCCAGATCTCCTGTGCAAACAACCAAAACAGCAGCCTCTACTCAATGCCCCTGGTACATCTCCTGGCAATTTGGGAGAGATCAAGTGTGGCATGCTTGGGCTACTGCATACTGTTGGATGTAACCTTGGTGTTCCATGGTAGATGGTGGTCCTTTAAACAGTGGGTGGTGGCCTCCATGCTCTGTGCCTGTAGACTCCAGCTGCCTGGGGAGGGGGCAATGCTTGCATGGTCTGGCTTGCCTCTTCCTGTGTAATTATTAAATAAGGCAGTTGGGTCCCTGCTGTGCCTCTCTGGTTTCTTTGTGTTTGATGTTGTGTCTTCTGTTCTCTAGGCAGCCACTGAAGATTTTCATGCAGCTCAAAGTGCAGGGGCTGGTCCTTTCAAAGCAGGAGACTTGATGTCCTTTCAGGTTAGTAAGGGCAGACTCTGTCAGCAAAATCTTGCCAAGATGCTTGTAGTTTTTGCTAGGAAGGCTTCTTCCTACCTTTGCCTTTATCTGAGCAAAAGGCAGGTCCAAGTGGAGGACCCCCAAGACTGGGGTCATACTAGAACCTTTTAATGGCAACACTTTGCTAATAATGAATTGCATCTCTTGCACTTTTTGGCAATGCTGACAGAAGAGCTTGCAGTACAGGCTGGGTTAATAGCGCTTTTGTGTTGCTACCAAATTCTCTTTAATGATAGAGTAACTGTGTGGTCCCTTGAATTTCACTCAGAATTGCAGACATGCTGTGGTGCTAAGCAGTAAAATGATGCTTATTGCACACTGAGGTGTGCCTTAGTAGGCTAAAAACCACCCAGTAAACACAAAACCCAAGCGCAGGTGGGTGCAAAGATGAAATAAAACATATTTACCAAGCTTCTATTTACTTTTACCACAAAGATTTTTAAATAAAGTGTGGGTGCTAATGGGATAAAGAGGCTGTTTTGTGCATGCAAAGCATAAAAGTTTTTAGTACTTGAATCTGAGTAAGTTGCTTCAGTGTTAGAAGTTTGCAGTTCCCTCCCCGGCTCTGTGACCATTGAATAGTGGAGAGGATACAGTAGGCTAAGAACGTAATTTGGAGGAAATTAATTTCTCTCTGCTCCACCTCTTCCTGTGAGCAAAAGGAGGGGGAAGGCACAATGAAGACATCTGTTCCTTTGAACCCACTCACACACTTGCTGGGTAATAAAACTGGGGGAGAGGAGGAGAACCTATTGCTGCTGCTCAAGTGGTTGCTAATCGCTGATTGTTGAGTACTGAGGGGGTGAGCTTTTATCACGTTGACCTTCTTGGAGGATATTGAAAAGAAACTGGCACTGACCTCTGCCGGGATTTAAATCCAGGAGACTCAGAATCCCTTTGTGCCCCTTTCAAAGAGGAAGCAAATCTCTGTGGCAGCTACGCTCTCCCCTCTGCCTCAGGGTAGATGCCTCTGCTGAACGGACCCAGATGCTGCCCTCTCCTCTCCTGCAGGAGCCCTTCACTGACAGTATGTGACCACATCTGGGCCGCAGCAAACTAAACAGGAGTCCTGCAGAAAAAGTAAAATTGTCTTGTCCCCTGGACTCAAAGCATGCCCTGGGTCCCATCCACATTTTGCTCTTGTTATGTGTAGAGTTTAAAGTCTTGTGACCATAAACCCAGGGCTGTAGGGTCCTCCCCATCCCCCCGCTCCTCCTGCCTAATCTCATTGTGCTGCTTAGTCACAGCCAAGCCCACTCTAATGGGTTTAAGTGGCCCTGCTCCTGGCTGGGTGTGTTGTGCTTTCTGTTCAGCTGGGATGGTTGATGTAAGTAAGAGATCAGGTTGCACACATCTACTGCTTCAGAGTCCTCCTGGTATCTCAGCAGGTGCATGCCTGAATATTAGGTTTCCCTCTAAGTATCATATCTGGAAACAAAAGCTGCATAGTAACCAGCATGTTAAAAAATGCCAAGGGGGCGATACATTGATCTCAAACTAATAAAATGTAGCTGACAACCCTTTTATGAGCGCAGCTACAGAATCCAGGGACAGAAGAGTTTTCCCAGGTCCTTAGAAGTGTCTTAAGTGATAAAACAATAGTTGTGGCACGCACTGGCACCAGTAACATTGATGGAGACACTCTTTAAGTTGTGGATTTAGAGTCTGCTGTGTATTCTTCCATTACATTTCCCCATAGCTAGTGAGGAGCTGTCAGAGACTAATGGCCATCTGGGAGATGGTATAAAGTCTATGAACCTGAGGTGTTTGTTCGGAGTGGGACTGGTTCTGCCTTAACCAAAGGTAACAAGCAGGCAGTTGCTAGGAAGATGAAAGATGGCTTTGTGCAACAATGTGAAAACTGTGAGCCAGGAGCCTGCTGGTAGTATTTGCAGAGCTGACTGGGTTGGACAGGAAAAGTCTCTTAGGGGTGTGATGGACACAGAGGTATCTCTGTATTAGTGAATGGGATGCAAACCAAGGCTGAGCTGAGCAGTGGCATTCAAGATGAGAGAAAAGTTCCAGGGCACTGAGTGAAAGGGCTGATGTCTTCTTTGTGAATGCATGCCTAGTGATTATGGCTTTCAGCACAGCTGAGAGCTGCAGACAAGACACACAGTCACTGAAAAAATTCTCATATGGCCTTATGAAAATAGTCAGAAATCTCCCAGGCCTTTCAGTTTCTCTCCCAAGCTGCAAGTTTGATGAACCCACACAGTGGAGGAGAAATAGGGACTTAGTTATTGTAGGTGACACTGGAGCATGATGATGTGATTTAAAGTGATGTGATTCTCTAATTTGTGGCTACAAACCTTAGGGACAGACGTATTATGTTATAGAGGTGAGAAAGGAGTACAGGAGCCCCCGAACACCTCCCTAGACTGTAATGGGTGACATAATGTGCAGGGAAGAGATGACACCACAACATAACAGTACATATAGCATGGCCAATGAAGTTGAGCAAGCCAGCAGGGCTAAGCTGCTACAGTGGCCTGGCCTGGAAAAAGAATGTGAGAGGCAAACACTGACAGAAGAGAGGCAAGAGAGGTTGGTAAAGCAATAGGTAAGAGTAGAGGCTGGTACTGAATTAATCTTATGTGTTAAATACGAGTTTTTTCCAGAGTTAATCACTTGAAATGTTAAGCCCTGGAGACTGCTAAGGTGTTAAATGCAGTGTCCCTAGTAGGCATAATTAACCTCAGGGACCCTCTGAGTGCAGGATCAAAAAAAAAATCACCAGAAAGAACCCTGTGTTTCTCTACCCAATGTTTTTATCCACCTTCTCTCTCTTACGGTGTGGAGCATCTTGAGGGGAAGAGCTTTTGGAGATGGATTCAATCTTAGCAAGAGGAATAGAAGGGAAATCCAAGCACTCATACATCACTAAGCTCCAGAGGGGCAACAAGTGCCTCTAAACAACAGAAGACTGCTTGATGCCAGCACAAAAGGTTGTAATACATGCAAGAGCTCATCAAGGGATAGGAACATGAAGCCAATGATGTAATTGATGGGAGGCAGCCCTCAAAAATGGCATGTGTGTCTGTGAATGAAGTGAGCAGCTGAGTGGGGGAATGATGCTGCAAGGGAGCCTTGTGAGGTCAGGGATGGAGCTGCTCTGTCATTAAATATGTGATAGTACCACAAACTGATCTGATGATGCAGATGGCTACTCTAGCAGTATGTTTGCTTAGTTTCAGTGCAAAGCTATAAGCAGAGACAAGCAGGAAGGAGAGAAATGAAGGTTAAAGTAAGTTCCTTTGTAATAAATGAATTAGGGTGGTTAAAAGGGAGTGGCAGGTCTCTCAGTAATAGGTTGCAGCATGCTCCCTAGGCTGGATTCCATTTAGTTTTAACAGAGACAGAAAATAGAGCAGAGCAAAAACCACAAGTTAGATAAAAAGGGATACTCTGTCTACACAATGAGCAGGAATTCAGGCTGATAGGCTTTAATGGAGTGTCTGGGAAAGGTTTGATCATATGTGCTAACATCAGAAGCTCTTCTTGTCCTTAAAACAAATTGCTTATCTGGAGTAAATCTGAACATGAAAATCCAAAACTTAGCCAATTTTACTCATCTGTCAAGGCAGTAGGTGGGAACAGACCTTACAACTGTATTTACAGGAGGTTACAACACTGCCTAGCAGAGGTTTTAATACTGCCCAACCACCTTCATGGAAAAGAAGTTTTTACACTGCAAGGTAGCTTGAATAAGTTGTTTGATTTCCTTCATTAAGCAGCTTTTCTGGCAACACAAACATTGTACAACATGATTGTACAGCATACTATGTTCTATCCTAGAGGCAGAGGAAGAGCCACAATGGATTTGGTTAGCAGATCATGTGGGGGTCTTCTGAGTTGACAGGAAGACCAGGAATGCAACCTATACTGGAGTTTGTCTTGGAACAAGCCAGGCTTATTCTTTCTTTTCTCTGTCAATCCCTAGCTAGTACCAAGTTGGTAGTTAAGATTTGTATGCAACACTAGTAAGTATGGACTCCACTGCGTGTTGAGACTTAGAGGATACTTGAAAGGAAAGGCTGCTAAGCAGAACCTGTGAAGTATTGTTCTCCTTTGTCCTCTTCTTGAAGTGCTTGTCTTGGGCCTGAAATGTCCTGGATGGAAAAATTGCTTCTAATAACCAACGATGCTATTGGCTTAATGGAAATGGAATCTCTATGCAACACTGTTCTCTCTTTGTACTGCTTTTCAAGACAGACTTTGGTGCAGACCCCTGTGGTGCTGCAAGGAAGAGCAGCAGTGTCCTGGGAGCCACTGACTGTCCCTGCCATAGTCCAGCAGGT
The DNA here is from genome assembly GCA_026546715.1 of Gallinago undulata. Lineage (NCBI taxonomy): Eukaryota > Metazoa > Chordata > Aves > Charadriiformes > Scolopacidae > Gallinago > Gallinago undulata. The sequence continues at coordinate 13,745,076 of JAOTQQ010000052.1, read as the reverse complement.
TGAAAGCAGGGACCTGAAACCTTCATTAAGTCTCCGTGTACTCTCAGGTATGAGTTTTGCTGTTCACAGTAGGCAGAGTGTGACAGGCAGAGGGACATCTCAGCACTCTGATGGCTATTTAGCTAGCAGCCGTCTGTGCAGAGGATGGGTTATTTCTAATTTGAGAGTTGCATTCTGGAATTGATTCCCTTTGTTTGAACTGAGCTGTTGAAGGAAAGTACTACAGCACAGGTAGACTTGGTCAGGAGCCAGGGAAATAGACACTGAGAAATGAACCCTAATTCTATGATTCTGCTTCAGCAAAGAATCAAAAAAAGTGCTACTTTACTCTGCTCTGGTGAGACCTCACCTGGATTACTGTGTACAGGTCTGGAGCCCTCGATATAAGAAGGACATGGACCTGATGGAGCAGGTCCAGAGGATGGCCACAAAAATGATCTGGGGTTTGGAGCACCTCTGCTCCAAGGACAGGCTGAGGGAGCTGGGGTTGTTCAGCCTGGAGAAGAGGAGGCTCCGGGGAGACCTAATAGCGGCCTTCCAGTGCCTGAGGGGGGCTACAGGAAGGCTGGGGAGAGCCTGTTTACAAAGGCCTGCAGGGACAGGACGAGGGGCAATGGGTTTAAACTGAAGAAAAGCAGATTTATATTAGACATTAGGAATAAGTTCTTTACTGTGAGGGTGGTGGAGCACTGGAACAGGTTGCCCAGGGAGGTGATTGAGGCCCCTTCCCTGGAGACATTCAAGGTGAGACTCGACGAGGCCCTGGGCAACCTGGTCTAGTTGGGGGTGACTGTGGCGGGGTCAGACTAGATGGCCTTTGAAGGTCCCTTCCAGCCCAGATGATTCTATGATTATTGCCCACAGATTTCTATTTAGTTGGGAGCAGAGCCCAACCTTGGGGGCCTGCACCCACATTCCCTGTGAGACACATCAGAGGATTCCTCGGGAACATGTGTAGCTGCTGCCCTCCACAAAGCATAGGGTCCCAGCCACTGTGTAGGGAACCATGGAGCTGTCAGGCCCTGCCTTGGATGATGCTGATGCTCAGTGCTGTTGTCAGGCTGCCTGGGATCCAGGTCAGAGGTAGGCTCTGGGGAGTGCCACCACACAAGCCGCAAGGAATAATTATTTTCTGATGTCTTAGGGTAGTACAGTTAGAAGAAACCTCAGGGCCTTGCATCCTCTCCTGAAACAACCAGATAGCTGGTTTTACAGGCTATGGTGGTGGACTCCGTAGGCAGTTGCTTCTGCTCTGAGGTGGTTGTAGCTCTAGTCTGACTGATGCATAGCTGTCTGCAGGGTGGGGTGGACAGAGAAAGTGGTTTTTGCTAACAAATCCCCATGTCTTCCCTTTTGTCCTGACAGCATTTTCCTATTACAGCTCTTCTTACTAATCTCCCATATATCAGCTTTAATTTAGCAGTGCACAAACCAGACAGACTGAGTTTGTCACTTCTTTCCCCTGGAGCAGGATTTATTAGCCAGCAGCACTTGAAGGAACGCGTGTGCCCTGGTGCCTTCCTTCCTTTCTGTGCCCTATTCTGTGTTATTCAGTGGGATTTGTCTGGACTGATAGTACCTATATAATTTACAGAAGTGCTCTGCCCAGACCTGTCATTGGCTAGTACGGAAGTTTCTTTTTTTGATCATCAGGCCTGGGCCAGAATATAATCTCTCTCTTCCTTCTAAAGCGGCCTAAACTGTTGAGATAATGCCCTAGGAAAGAAGCAGCTTAAAATAATGAACTCTTGACCCATGGCATTTGTTACGGCATTTTAAGAGGACTCTCCTCTTTGTGCTAACCTCCTTTTCCCCCTGGAATGGCAGTGAGTGGGGTGGAAAGGGTGATTATGATATGAATTCTGGCCAATTTCCATGATGCAGAAGAAATACAGGCACCAGTGAACTTACCAGGTGGCCACTGAAATGCAAGCATTTCCCATGACCCATAGTTACAGCATGGAGCTTGTTGCCCCATGAAGGCCAAAATACAAATGGATTTAGATTTAGATTTAAAAGGCATTGTGCAAATTCAGAGGATTTGTCTGTCAGGGGCTATTTGGCAATTATAAGTCTGCCTGCAAGAACCCTAAGCCACACACTGCTGGAAGGTGTATCAGAGAAGGTATTGCTATTGGCTTACTCCACCTTTTTAAACTTTCCCCTGAAGTTTCTACTCTTGTCACCATCAGTCTGTGGTAGATGAACTGACCCAGGGTTGTTTTTCTACTGTTGTTGAACACTGACTGTTGCTTTGTCACGATCTCTCTCCCACCCCTGTCATTTTTGCCTTTTGCACAGAGCCTTGTCACGCAGGCATCTCTGTCGGAGCCTGCTTGCGTGAGGCATCATCCTAATGAGGGCTGGAGCTCAGAAGTTCCCTTTTCACACAAGTAGGGCAGCTGCTCCAGTGTGGGTGAGAGAGGAAAGGCAGACGCAAGTATCTTGAGCAATGAGGGTGTTTAAAAATAAATGGCACAGCAGTTCAGTTGTGCAGACAGATCAGCTTTTTTGCTTTTTTCACCTGTGTGAGCTTCTCTGATGTGCCTGCCGTTGTATTTTGCAGCCTGATACCTTCTCATTCTTCCTTGGTTTGCTGAGCCGTTGTCTCTGGCACTTTGACTCCAGGGATCTCAAAGTATGTTAAAGAGATAAATGATAAAGAGATAAATGCATCAGTTTTCTGGTGTCTTATACCACCCTCACTCATAGCAGTGGAATATAAAATATGTTATCCAATCCCCTTTTCAACCCTTCTATTTCAAGGGTTATCTGGTGATATTAAACTCCAGAGTTTGGCTGCTGGGAAGGTGATGCTGTTTATTGTTTGACTAATGTCCGGATGGGTGGCTTGTACACCACAGGTTCTTCTCTCTGGGACCAGCTGGGGATGTGCTCTGTAGCAGACTGTGGGGCACAGGCTTTCTTAAGAATTTTCATCTAAAACCTGTAATTCACAAAGTTTGTCTTGCTGGGACAAATGTTATGACCAAACATGAATAGCTTTTACTTTGTGGGCCTGCTTTCTTGTGTGTTTTTCCACCTTCCTCTCCTCCACTCGCTATCCCCTCTGCTAATTGCTTTTCATCAAGTTTATCTGGTATTTCTTAGTAGACAGGAATATCGTCAGCTGTTCATTACATGCTTTGGATCTCTGTTGAAATGGCTTCTTCCTAGAGGGGGTTAAGGCTTTGGTATCCATCCTGCAAAACTTGAGGGTGGACAGAGACTTGCCGTGTTGAAAATGCTGGTCTGTGTCCTGTTATCGGTGCAGCTGGACACGTTTTTGTCTGGGCTGAGGCAAAGGCATCCTGGCAATGGTCAATGCCAGCTTTTTTTCCTTCTACTATGAATTCTTCACACAGGACACTCGCGTTGCTGGCTTACATTTCCAGTTTTCATTCTGATGCATGCTCTTCTTTTCTCCAGTGCTTCCTCTGCTCCTTATCACCTTATCACCCACCGGGGGGCTTTGGGTGAGAGGTTCAAACGCACCCTGGGTCAGCCTCTTCCTCTCCAACAGTAGGTGAGATGGAGATAGATGGCTGGATTGAATTTTAAGGTCATGCTTCTGTGTTAGGTTATCTTGCTGTGTTTCTGTGACTTTAGGGAGCCTGCGTGCTCAGAGATAATTCAATGCTGTGTGCTACAAACGTTTGCAACTTAAAGCTCTTTCATTACGAAGAACTGTTGCATTCCTTTAGGACTACTTGTATGTTTCATCTAAACTGCCTTCTCAAAAGATCCCATGAAAATGTGACTCTCTTCTCAAAAGCTGCCTGCACAGCCTTTCTGGCATATGCAAAAGAGGTGCCATTGGTTTTACCTTAGCTTTATTCCCTAGCTAGTCATGAGTTCGTTTATTTATTCATATTTATTATTTGCAATGCCCAGCTATGTAACCCCATTGCTGACCTCATTCTCTAATCAGTTCATCTCATCTAGTAGGAAAGAAAATAAGCACATATTGCAGTTTGTGTTACAAATTGCTAGTGTGCTGGTGTATCTCAGCATTGACTGTGTAGCTGATCTGTGCCTTCATGTCTTGTGAAAGCTCGCAGAGTTAATGTTTTATAGCATCCGATCCAGTTCCCACTTAATGGAAAAAATCTTATTGGTTTCAGTGGTGTATGGATTGGTCTTCTAATCCTATGAAGGAATGTAGCTGTATTCTTCTGTGGATTTTAGCATGACTGTATGCTGAATGCCATAATGACTGCTGCAATATTAGCCTGCATATTTTCCATCAGGGTGTGAAATCATCTTGATGTTTGGAACTGCTCTAAACCATTGCTTATCTCTGCATGGGAGCGCTGTGCTGTAATAGCCTTAGGACTGATTGAATATTGCATGCTACTGGACTGTGAGTTCCCCTTAATCCAGGGGATTCCTACAGTCTTTTTGAAAACTAGGATAAGGAAAGGGGAGGAGGATGTGAGAGAGATTTTTTTTTTTGATTATTGTTTTTTTTTTTAAAAGGAATATGTAATGAACCTTTGCAGATAAACAGTTAGGTATTACAGGTTTGTCAGTGTGGTTTTCTGTATAAACTGACTGATGTCTTACTTTGAAGATGTTCAGTAGGTTTCCAGCATGTTTTTAATCTTTGTAGCATTATTGAAGCATATCTAAATGCTACCAAGAAGTTTTCACTGATATGTGGGGTCTCTGATGATGTTTCAATATAATATTTAAATGCTTTTTGCAGGTTTTATGGGGTGCTGCATACACACAGAGATTTAGAAAGGAGTTTACAAATATTTTATGTGTTACTAACATCTCCTATATCGAGACACAAAGTAGAATCCTATATGGTGGTTTTCTTTCTTTATACTGTCAGGCTTAACTTGCTGCACTGGATTCATCCTGAAGAGTTTATCAGAAACCAGCTACTTTCTCTGCATCTGTATTGAGCCTGTTGCTTTCATGCAGTGCCAAAATAGTGGCTGCAGGTACTAACGTCACATTTTCTGTAAAGAACAATCTTCTTAATAAAACCAAGACCATGCAACTTCCCCTTCCCTTTCCTCTGGATATAGCTTTTCTTTTTCTGTGTGTAAGAGCTGGTTAACTTTTAACCTCATTTAGTTTTCCTTCTAACTGACAGCTCCCACTACTGATGCACCATTTCTCTGAAATAACTTTGCAAATAATATCCTTTACGTATCAGAAGTTGATCTCTTCAGGGTGGTGGAGGGTATAAGCTATGGTATTCTGGCTGCCTTGTTTGGGTTCCTGTTTGAGGGGCATTTTTTGCTGTCACTGCATTTCTGCAGACCACTTGTCAAGCTTCTTGTATCCTTTTGCATGGCAGTGGGAGACCAAATCCCACAGAGTCAGAGGGTTAAACAAATTTTAAGGATCAGCAGCAATGGCTGAATGGGACAGCTGAAGCCCTTGGCTGAAAATTTGGTACCCCGAAGTCTTAGTGACCTTGTGCTGCACTACAGCAATTGTTTTTCAGAAGGGGACCTACCTTTTTCTTGTCATGAAATAGAGCTTCTTTCATGGGCTCATCCTAGTAGGCTGATAGAATCAGGACAAAAAGATGTGTCAATGGGGTCTTCCCAGGCCTTGCTGACAGATGAAAGCAGATCTTTCTTATGCAATTCCTACTTTTTCTGGCTTTTGTTGCTCCGAGACCTATCTACCCAATAGCAACACGCTGTAGAGTCCTGCCATCAGTTGTGTGTGTGTGTATGTGGAAATAGCAGCTTCAAGACCACTGCTGGTGACAGCTTGGGGAGAATTGTCTTGGCACAAGGAGTGCAGAAGTGCTTCACTCCCATTTGATGCCAGATGTCTGTTTATTTCTGGCTGCTGGACCAATGCCAGCTCTAGGGTGGGTATGGAAAAAGGGATTTAGGCAGTGAAAAGCAGGATGGGCAAGAGGGGTCAGGCCTGGCTGCTGGTCAGTGCCTTACAGGATCTTCTTACGGCAGAAGCCTTAAGGGGCTGGATGTCCTGCTCCAACACCCATGGGCAACCCTTTGTCCCCAGACTTACTCCTAACTACCTACTCCTATTTCTTTTTTACGCATCCATATGAAATATGTGGGGGTCTGGCCTCACATGTGCTTGGCATTAACAGAGCCAGAAACATGCCTCTGAGCATGGGGAGTATGCTCTTCCTGGAAAGTATAGCTAGGAGCACAACTGGAGCAAGTGAGATATGGATCATGGGGTTAGGATAACGATTACTCCTACCCTTCCCCCTAGTTGTAATTAGCTGTGGTGATGTCATCCTCTGTTCTGACTTCATGCTGGCAATTAATTAATTACAGAGCTGCAAATTTCCTGCCTGTCCCTTTTAATCGCTTTCTGGGAAACTAAGCAAACTTCCTCATCACATGTTATGGAGCCTAACCTCTGGAAATAGGCTTGATGGGGGGGGCTTGCTTGGATGCCTTTCTGAAAATGAGCACTTCCAGGTTAGGAATCCTCCCTCTGCTTCTCTTGAGCTTGTGTCCATGCCATTTCATTTTGGATTCAGTCCTGAGGTGCAAGATACATTTAAAACCCACAGTGATGGGAGAATGATGAGCCCACAGTGATGAGTCCCTCCCTTTAAGGGAATTCTGTCCCTGTAGGAAATGAAACTTCTCCAGCTAAGTTGAGCTATAACCTTAATAATAGTAACTGATGAATTGGTGTAGGAACCATTAGATGAGCCTGTTTCTGTTGGAGATATCCTCTCTGCTGGTGGGACAGGGTTCAGAAAGTCTGAACTGGAGCAGTTCTACATAGCTTGAGGGACCTGGGATCTGTCCTTGTCCTGCGAGGACCCTACAGCCCTTTGGTTGGACTGCACTGCTGATGGACTCTGTCTCTGCAGCTTAAACCTTGTTTCAGGGGCTGTGACTTGAACCGAACCAGTAGTGTAGTATAGGACATCTCTGTCACCCATGTACCCTCATGAGCTCTCTGCCATCTCTAATCATTGGGGTCAAGTGGGAAGGGTGGGAGAATGCTGCTAGAGGGATACGGGAAGGAGGTAACAGTTGATTGCACTAAAAGAGGAGATAAGGCTGCTGTTAAGGGCAAGTGAGATCCAGGGGGCCAGGAATGTCAGCATAAGTTGGCTGGATTTAAAACCAGTTCCGAGTAGGCAGTTCTGGTTAAGTGCTGATGCTCCAGATCTGGTCCTGAGCCAGGCTGGTGCAGAGAGAAGGAAATGAGCCTGTCTGCTCTGTTGGGGTGCTCCATTTAGCATGTGGGCATGCAGGGCTGCCGATATCCCTGAACAGGCTACCCTAGACAGCTCCTCTGCTGATGTGGGATGTGAGGAACCAAGGATCTGCAGTAGTACTCCTTCATTTAGAGAAGATCATAAAAATACGGTGCAGATTAGTTTTCTGAGGAAGCTAAATCCAGAGCATCAGTATTGGTATTTGAAGGGTTTGTTTTGCTATTGCTGGATGATATTTGCCCCTGATCTTCATACTTGTTTTGCAGCCATTTATTTTCCTGGATGATTTCTCAGCCTTGTGCACTTTGCTCTGTACAGACCTTAGCAAGGTGGCCTCATGGCTCCTTCAGTCAAGCATTTCCCAGTCAATCCTCCTTTTGTTTTGGGTGTCTCTCCCCTTTGAAGTGGGGTGCGTCTATGACAATGGATCCGTCAGTAACATGAGGGGGAACATATCCCATAATCAGGAACGTTCTGTCTAGAGAGAAGTGTTTATTATACACAACTTGTTAGGGACTGTCAATCAACCAGCCTCCCTTTGTTACTCCATAATGCATCATTAATGATGGCTGCTGCTGTGCATTTAATTTCATTGCACACAAGGGCCTTGTCTCTGTCTCCCCATCCCCTTCCCCCTCTTTATAACCACAGCATGGAAGAAATTAATAAATCGATTCCAGGGAAGGAGAGCTACAGGCTTGCTATAGGCTGTGTTCGGTGTCCTTGCTCTCACTGAGTTGCACCTTTGGAGAAATCTCTTGGATGTCAGTAGACCTATTTTGGGATTAGTGCTTGCTCCGCATCCTGAGGAAGGGGATTGGTATCTGCCCCCACACACACATGGGCATGGATAACTGGCCATGTGAAAAAGGGCCAGAGGTGTCTCATGAAAGTGATCTGTTGAGTGCCAGGCATGCATTTGCTGCATCCTTTTCAGCTCTTCATCACTGCCCCGGCCCCTCTGGATCTTTGAGCCCTGAGAACATGCTGATGCTTTGCTGATTGTTATTTTGCTCATTCAGCCCAACTCAATTAAGTTAAAAGCAGAAGAATATTCAGCTCCTCCAGGGCTTGTGAAAGGTGGCTGGCAAAACCACACTTACTGGAGGCTATAAATTCGCTAAGAAAGTCAGTGCCTCCACTGGAATTTTTTAGGAAACTACAATTAGTTAAAAGAAAAAAAAACACAACCCTGAAAATCCCCAGTTAAGACTGATAAAAGAAAGGGTTAGTTGTAGAGTGTTTCATTTGTTAAATAAACCTAACTATGTGGTTTGGGATTGGCCTCTTGGAAGCCCTGAAGCTGATTTTTGCCTACTGTCAAAGTTTGCAGCATTCATCTGCAGCTGAAATTCAGCACACCAGTAATGGCTAGGAAAATTCTGCCTTCTGGCTGGAGTCTGCTAATTGGTTTTGGTTGGTCTCCCTGTCTCATTTCTTTTTATTTGAATATCCCTAGGGCTTTTTTTTAACAGAAAGGGCCAAGCCCTGGTGTGAGCTATGGATACCAAACTCTCTGGTTTTGTTGCACTTCCCAGGATTCGAAATTACTCAGATTGCCTGGGTCCTTTTGTGTTCTGTGGAAAATCCAGTCCTTTTTTGTGGTCCTGAACCAGCGGCTTAGTGTCTACCTCTGCACCAGATTTTGCATAAGTCCTTCTGTGGTGCTGTCTGCTTATATTATATGTTTTTGGCGCACAAGACAACTGGCGTGTTTGTTCGTGTGGAAACAGTGGTTTGTGTGGTCATTCCAGCATGAAAGCAGGGAGTGGCTTGCATTGAGGGTAAGACACCCTCATGAATGTTTCTGCTCCCTTCTCCTGTGTTTTTCCAAAGGAAGTCCTCTCGTTATCCTGATACCTGTTTCACAGAAAGACCTGTAGCTACTGAGGACAGTCCTGAGGTTAACGCATAAAAATTGAAGGAGAAGGAGATTCGGTCAACTTCAGATGGATTTCTTTAATTCTCTCTCCCCGCATCCTTGGCTCCAGGCCATAGTCTTTTGGGATTTCCCCCTGGCAAACAACTTTGGCACAGTGCTCCAGGCTGGGCTCCAGCTTGTTCGCCTTTGTCCCGTGTGTGTTGGGGCAGCCAAGCCTGGCTGTGGGTTTCCGGTGTTGCTGGATGGGATCCCACTCCTGTCCTTCTGCGTGGGCACGACTTCTCCCTTGTGTAAAAGCGAAGGAAGAGGAAGCGACGCACGTGTCCTCTGCACTTGGTTTACAAGGGGGAAAAGCTTGCCTCTCCTGCTCACGGCCAACCGGTTGGCTTTTCAGTCACGAGAGCATCCTGTTCAGGAAGGCAAAGGCTAGGAGCAGAGCTGTTTTAAACACTTGATAAGCAGAGCTGTTCCACAAACCTTTGATCATTTTCCATCTGAAGGGAGTAACTCTCAAAACTGCTTTGCCCCAATTTTCCATTGTAAAAGAAAAATAATAAGAATTGACATTTCTTTTCTGGAGCAGAGCATTTGAGGTTTTTGAAAATATTTTGCATATTTTCTAGTTACTGTTCCTGTACCTAACTATCTGAAATATTTTTCAATTCTTCCTCCTGTGAATAATTTCAGAGTTTTTATGGCCTTTGTTTCAACTCAAAAGGAAGTCAAATTTCAGAATGTTTAAATCTTGGTCATAATGGGTTTCCATCTTATGTACTGCTCTGTGGTTTTGTTTGATATTTAACAAACACAAAATTTAGCACAGAGGAGGACAAATTTTACCTTTTGTTTCCAATGTTTTTCTAACACCCACGTTTTCACTGGAGTCACTTTTCTGAAATTGCTCTCTCCACTCGATAAGGTTACTTTCTCCCTCCACTCAGCACTAATTCTGGGGCCTCCAGTGGCCCACCAATGGAGAAAATGGTCTTTTGGTGCTGGGCTGCGAACTCATTTTCCCAGGATAAGAACATGACCCTTGGGTTAAGGGTGTTACTGTGCATTCATTGGTGCTGAGGGCATAGAGTGACTCTCAGTGTGAAAACTTCTAGAGTTTATGCAATTTCACATAGTTCCTAAATGCAGATTACTGGGAAGAAAGTGACCAGTCTTTGTAAGCCAACAAAGAAATTGTTGGCTTAAATTTTTACTGTACCCTTTGGTTTGACCCTGTAGGCTGAGTTCAGTCCTTGGATGAATGTATTTAGGGAAGAGGATTTACCAATTTACCTGCTAATATTTTCTTCTCTTTTAATGGAAGGTTCTTCAGAGAAAGACCTTTCCATGTGATAAACTGGTGCTGAGTTTCATCTACAAGACAAGCTACATGAGAAACTTACCTGTCTAGGTCTTTGTGATAGTAGAAGAATGAGCAAAAAGTTGGTATGAGAATGAAATTCTCAACTTCACAATCTGAGTTCTTTGCTGAAATTTGTTCCTTTACATCTAGTGAATTTTCAGGCTTGCTTTATCTTGAGGATGGAGCTATAAACCTTGGTACTTCCCCCCTCATTTGTGGGTAGGGTAGAGCAAATAATTAATTATGGAGTCTTAAGTCACTGCTTGAAGCTGTTACACCAGCTCATCATTCCCTTTAAATGTCTCTGGCACAGGCTCACTATCTCTGATTTTCATGTCTCACCAGTTGCTATTTTAACATGTTTTGTATGGAATAGGCTGCACCAAATAAAGCTATGTGTTGTAGTAAGTGCTTGCAGGCTTGAAAATGGCTACCACTCTGTTGTCTGCCTTATAACCTGAATTCCCAGCTCAGCTTTTTCCCCATGCCAGGAAATGTCTCCTGCCTTTGAAACTCCTCTCAAGAGATGAAAGATTAGCTTTATGCTGTCAAGGAGCTGTCATTTCAGGCAATTAGAAATAGATCAGCTGACGCCTGGTAGTTTTGCAAATATCTTTCTTTCCTGCGACTGCTTCATTTCTGGCTGGTTTTGAAGATTACATGCAGGGTAACTCTTCCTGATTGCCCACATGCACTCTTTGTTTCTGGCTACTGTTTTCTGGCTGCTTTTTCACTGTTGGTGAAGATTTTGGTAGCTAGTAATGCTGCTTGTAGGGTACGTACCTTTATTTGTAGTCTACGTAACAAATTTCTCCCTCCTAGTTAACCCAGTCTCTGAAGAAGGAAACAGAGAAAATAGAAGTTGTGTTGCTGAAGGCAGAGGCAAGCAAAAAAGCAATTTTTATTGCCCTAGAGGTTTGTCCTGTACTAGGACTGGGAGGAAACATGCAGCAGGAGCGAGACAATTGCATCGACAGAGTGAAACTCTTTGCAAACCCTTCGGCTACATCTTTCGCTAGGAAGCGCCTGCCAGCCCTCTGCTGAGCGCTGATCCCAACCCACCTGCCTGGTCTTGTCCTCTCTCCATAGAGGTGCTTCTGCTTTCATCTGTTTCTAGGTTAAATATCGCCACCTGAAATATGCAGTTCCCAAGGAGACACAGTCCGTGTTAGTGAAAGGCTAAGATCTGTTTCTTTGCATTTTAGGTTGAATTTGGATTATAAAATGAGCATGGGAGAGTGAGGGGGAGGCTGAGCCACAGCAATTGGCCACAGCAAAGAGGAGCAAAGTCCTCTTTGGTGGCTTCTGCATTGCCTCTGAAGCATCCTGTATTGTATGGGAAATTATGAACTCTTGGGTTTAGTTATGCTGCCAGCTCCATTTTGGCTTTCTCCTCTGTCTCTGAGCCTGTATTTTAACTGAAGTAGAGCTAACAGGCAGTTAACCTCAGTGGTCTACCTTGGAGATGTGCTACCCTACATGATAACATAGCTTCTACCAAACTGTTGTTCAAAAGGAGTCCCCTTGACAACTAAGTTTCTTGGCAGGGATCTGTTATCACTGGATGGAAGCTAAACAGAGAGCCTGGAAGGTAACCAAATACCAGGAGCTGGCCTGTCTGTTATGTCGGGCATCTTCAATGGCAAAGGCAGAGAAGGGTCTGCCCGCATCCAGAAATAGCAAGACAGTGAGGCTCCTGGCTCCCTGTGTGCATGTAGATGGAGGGGAAGGAAAAATGCGTGGTCTCAAGAAGCATTGTGTTCAAATCTTTGTTTTGTCACAAGCTCTGAGACCCTGGGGGGGCCTTTTGTGAGAGGATCTGAAGGGTGAAAGACTCTGGGCTCTGGGCCTGAGTGACTGTGCCCCTGATACATCAGCTGTGTGCTGAAAAAGGCCAGGACTTGGACAGATGGAGTAATGGAGATTGGAGGCAGGGGAGGCTGGCCTTGTGCCAGCCTGTGGAGTGGGGTGGGCAGATCACAGAGAGGAGATGGAGGGGGGGTCAGAGGAGGATAATCCTCACGTGGCAATGAAGGCTGCTGCTGTTGGTGTTAGAGCAAAGCATTACAGAGGTTTTTCTGCTGCTGTATTGGGGGTATCACCAGAAGTCTGCCAGCCCTGACAGCTGGGTGAAGTGGGGTGCTGACGAGCTTTCCCCTTCAGTGTCCCAGGAGATGTTCTGGGACATTCATCTGAAGATGGAGGAGCCTGGAGGTGTGCAGAGCCCTGGAGAGAGCCTTGTCTGGTGTGGAGCGGGGTTGTAAGACCCATGACCCTAGCTGGGAGGGAAGGCAGCATGTTGCTGGAGCTGGCATTTGGTTACGCTGGTGCATGTTTCCTTAGAATAACTCCTGAGCTCAACTTACATTTTTGTCCCCCTCAGCAGCCAGTCACAGCACTCTGCCCTGTCTGAATGCTTCTTCCCAGATGCTGCAGTGGGGCCTTCTGGTGGGAATGATCAACTCATGCTGAGCAGGCAAGCAAGCGAGGAGCCCAGCAGTAGAGCTAGTGAGCAAGTGAGGGCTCTCCAGGACCCTGGAAACCACTTACTACTGTCCCTGGCAGAGACACCTGAATTGTGCTGCAGTGCGGGACCTGGCAGGCAGACAGTGGTCCCTGTAATAGAGCCTCTTCTCCTGCTCTCAGTGGCATTTCTAACTCCTCCAGTACAGGTGTACAATGCTGCTTTTTTGCTTTGAAACTGCAGAGAATTTGGCTGGGTGGAGGATGTGTGAAGAGTTATTAGAAAATCCAGCAGCGTTCCTGGTGTGAAAGTGGGCACCTAGAAGATCACAGTGAGGCAAGGACCATCAGGTTCTGGGAAAAGATTCACTGCATCCCTGCTCTCAGAGAAGACAGATCTCTGCCCTGGGAAGAATCTGCCTTGCTTTTGCCATTTCTAGGGCTGCAGACAGATTCTCTTTTTGGAGTGTTTTCCTAGGACAAATACAATTTCCCAGGGAACAATATATGGGATCCTTCTGTCCCTTCCCTACCAGTCCTGCCTCTCCACCTCACAATGTGAGGCCCAGTAGGTTTTACTTTGCCATTGTCTTACGCAGTAAATTTGTGGAGAGAGCTGCCATCAGCTGTCCAAGGGGAACCTCAGAGGGAAGTGAGTGAGCTGGTTTGCTAAAACTGAGGCACCCAGAAGCTATGAGTTGGACTCTAAAAATAAAAACTCAGTATATTTTTATTTCTGTTCTGTTTTCTTCAGCCTTTTAAGTGTTTCTGAGCCTCATCTCCTTCAGGGTATTTTTGGTTTTTTGCAGCTGTGATGGGTAGGAATTGCTCATTTTTTTCATAAATTTAAGCTGATACTTTTGCACAGTCTTGGGACTCCAGAAAATGGGGTCTTCAGCAGAAGACAAGTAAGAATTGGCAGTATAGCCAAATGCTATCAAAAACCTATCAAGCACCTCCAACACATCTTTGCTTAGTGCCAGGACCTGAACACAATACAAACGCTTGTCTGTGGATCAGGATTTAAAGGCTTTGGAGTGCACAGGTCTGTCTATTAGGTTGGTACATGGAGGTGATGGATGAGAATGGATCTTTTTTTGTGTCATAGCCAAAAGTGGTTAGTAACAAAACATAACAGTCATTACTGTCCAGCAGGCAAGGGCAGTTGATGGCTACTGTCTCAGAAGTGCGGGCAGGTCTCTGTTTTCCTCTCCCTGTTCACTGGGAAGTCTGAGATCTGGCTCAAACACCACAAGCAAAAGCTGTCTAAGACTAGCCCTAGCTCTGCTTCTCACAATTTGGGATGCGCTGGAGCAGGCAGATCAAATAGTTATGAAGGGTGTGAATAAGCCCTGGGAAAGAGCAAGCAGGCGGCTTGTTTTATGTTTGCTTCCCTGTGTTTGTGTGAGTCACGGAGCTGGCGGTGGTCCTGCTTTCACCTCCCAGAGAGCAGAAGTAAGTGTGTAAGAGCCCCACGCTTATTTGCTGAAAATAGCTGAAAGCCAAGCGCTTAAGATACTTGCAAGAGGTTGCAACTCCTCTATCTATTGATTCTTTTTCTCCCCCCTTCGACTTAACAGCTTTCAAAAGACAGTAAAACAGGGGAAGAGCATGCGTGTAGTCCACAGAGTGTGGCTGGCTGTCCCAGCCCTCGTCTGGATGGCAGGTGTGTGTGACCTTGCAGGGTGTGCAGGAGTGACCACAAGGCAGTCAGTGGGATGGTGTGTGGAGACAGACAATTGCATCAACAGAGAAGAGGTAAAAATGTACTTCCCTTGTTACCCTGGAGGCTGCTGACATGCCATGCCACTGTCACAGCAGCAGAGAGGCTGGCTCTTCACCATCATACAGCATCTCTGCCCTGAGCAGTCAGGGGCCAAGGTGGTTTACACCTGAGCTGGTGCAAATCTCTGGTGGTTGTGGCATTCCCCTGCCCTTCTCCAAAGCAAGGGGCAGCATACCAGATAAGTGCCTTGCAATCAAGAGTGATGTTAAATTTTATGCTCTCATTAAAATTCCAGCTTCTGGAACTGGTAGATGATGCTCTGAGAATCCCGGCTTTGTTTCTGAGCAGGGGAAGGAAGTCTAGGAAGGCAGTCAGGCAGCTTGTAGCCTGGGGGCAAAGGTAGCAACGAACTCTGTGTTCCTTCCATGGGCCAAGTCCATACATGAGCTCCTGCTACAGGTTTTGAACACAAGGGTTGGCAGAGCAGCCTCTGATCAAGCTGGCATGTTGGGAAAAGCAGGAAGACTGCTTCAGCTTGCAAGGGATCCAGAGCTTGAGTGATGGCCACATATTCAGGTCAGCTCAGCTGAGCAGAGGGGGAATTAAGTGAGAGAGGCTGCTGTCACTTAAGCCATTGGTGTGGGAAATGCATCTGTGGTTTGGGGGCTGACTAAACCAGGGCTGTTTACGTGCTGAGCATCTCAAGCAGGCGAGAGAGCCAGCCATCTCCCAGCATTCGTCCTTCATGCAATCAAGCGATTGCTCTTTAACAACACAGGCTCCCCTCAAGCCCACTTCTTGCATTTCCTCTCTACCTTAAGCAGTCTTTGCTTCACTTGTTTCCACATCTGTTTATTCTCTTACACAAACTCTGGTCTCAAGCCTCTGCGCTGAAATACTCTGGGCTTTCAAAAGCATGACTGAACTGCAGAGTCTCTGGCTCCTCTCTGCTGCGTGCCCAGCTCATCTTACCCTTGGTAGAGTGAGCAACAAAGTCAGGGAGCTAATGAGCATTGTTGTTCAATGCTTAAAACCCGTATGTGTCTTCTGAACTGCCACGATTTTGCTTTAAAACCAACTCTGTTGGATTCAGCAGTTATTCCTCAGGGAAACTTTACAGCCATGTGAGGGCTCTGTTTACCACTTAATTCACTTCTTCTGCTTCCCCTGCTATTTTGCAGATCTGTGCCTGTCCTCAGGATCTATGCACGTCCTCAGGACTTTTATCATCCTTGCTACTCCACCCAGCCCCCTTGAAACAAGTGATCTGCCCCTCACACTGTCTGACTGCTGGGGCTGGGCAGACATGCCCTGCACACTGCCCCGTTCCTTTGAACTGGGGTGAAATGGGAAAATGGGTATGCAGGTTCAGAATTACCCATCCGCCTCGCTGTTTTCCAGACTCCTGACTCGGGGCAGACCAAGGACAGGACAGAAAATCCTGCATTGTGCCCTGGAGCATCAGTGAGCCTATGCCATATGGAGTGCTCTCCAGGGGTTATGTTCCAATACCTGAAAACCAGTTCTGGAGCTTGAAATGTTCTCTCTGGTGGGTTGCTTCTGGATATGTTTGTCTTGAGCCAGCAAGAGAGGTATCCCAGCAGTATCTCCCATGAAAGCCTCTTAGCAGTGTTTCCAGGGTGGGGAGTGTTCTGGGGTACATCTGCTAATGAGAAATATGTGTTTGTGTCATCCGCTGAGGTTTCTTCTGGCTCACACTTAAGGTGTGGGTGTGACAATAGCGATTTCAATGCCGCTTCAGAAGTGTTGGTAGGAGACACCAGCATCCCCTGAGCGCTGGCTGCTGCTGCTTGGCACGTTGGCAGCGTTACTGACACATTGCTTGCAGTAGCCAGTTTGCTATTTCTGTCAGCTCAAACGATACTTGGCTTTGTCCCTTTGATGCTCTTTATCCCAGATGTGTTTATGCGTTGCCAGATGTTCACAACTGTCTGTGTTAGAGCACACGCATCTAAGACTGCGTTACGCACACCCACTAACCACTCTGGACTTGTTCTGTCACTTGCCCATAGCTCTGCTGACACACAGACAATTTGATGGATCTCGGTACTACTGGTGGAGTCAATGTGTAACCTCCTATCCTACAATACATTGCTCACAGCAGAGGGTCTGTGCCTTGAATCTCTGAAGAGTCACAATGAAAAAATAAGAATAAAATTTCTCTGGGCAAGAAGGTAGTTTTGGCTTACAAATGTCTTTGCTATTTAGTTCCATTTTAAATTTATTTACTTCAGAAATTTTATAGACTTGATTAAAACATACAAATACCACTTTACAAGAACTGTTGTTTTTTAATTTATCTTAATGTTTTCTTCCCCTCCCCCATCTGCAGAGAGGCTCTCCTTTTATTGCCCTGAACAGCTCCAACTGTGGGTTGCGTCTGGATATGTTTGTCTTGAGCCAGCAAGGGAGGTATTTCAACAGTATCTCCAGTCCTGCTCCTCATATTTAGTGTGAATGTACGTGCATTCCTCCATGACCCCCTTTGTATTTAATTCTGAGTGCTCCAAGAATACTTTTGTTGTTGAGGACGAAACCTAAGTAAGGGGAACCTAAGAACATGCCTCTGTTCTGACGATGAAAACTAAGTAAGGGGAACTGATTAGTTAGACGTTGATTTTGCCTTCTCTGTTCAGTCTTCATCGTTGGAGGGCTCTGTCCTTAAACTGAAGTACCTGCTTCCATTTCCAGTTCCAGGAACTGTCTGCAGTGATGTGCTTGCTGTGAGTTTGCTTTCTTTTCAATGAAGAAATAGAAAATCTACATTTCGAACTAAATTTACCTGCAATGATTCATTCAGAGCACAGCTTTTTTCATAACTTATTAAAATGTGCTAGCAATAAACTCTTAACAATGCTTCTATAAACAGCAATTTTTCTTCTTTGAAGCCATGATGCACACTGCTGGCTCAGTTATGCTGCTGTGTACAGTGGCATAAATACTTCAAGAGAAATGACACAAAAAGAGCCCTGTACAGATGGCTTGTACAAAATGCTGGCCTTTCCCTTCAGTCATCGCAAGCTGGAAACTGGGCATTAAATAGGATTTGTAGACAGGTTTGGTGTCTGTCTTCTGGCTTATTCCCTCTTAAATTTACATCTTGCTCCTACCCTGTGTGCTGTATCCTATCAGAAGACGTCTGATGTACACTAGATAAAAATTATGTACCAAATCTGGTTTTATGGAAGACAGCCTGGTGCTGGGGGTCTCTTTCCTCTCATAGCAATAATTCTTCACTGTGAACCCTAGCAGGCGGTGGGGAGAGATGTTTGCATGCCAGCGTGTGGCCTCTTCCCTTGCCCCTACCGCAGTGTGAAAACTCTATCGCTTTTTGTTTTCAACGGTTCTTTTTCTCTCCGCTCCCAGACCCCGCGGGGCTGCTGAGCTCTGAGCCCGGGCACGCTGGTGCGTTCCTGCCATCTGCTGGCAGAAGGGATGATTGCAGGTGCCAGGTTTGCTGGAGTGTTGGTTTTTTTTCACAACTTCTGTGGGGATTTCATACACAGGAGGACGACGAACATACCCCTAGCAAGGGAGGATGTTTCCCATCTTCTTGTTAAGATGGCTGGATGTCTGTCAGTAAAGTTTAAAATAAGATTTGAAGCTCAATATTAGGATCATAGAATAGAATCGTAGAATTGTCTAGGTTGGAAGGGACCTTTAAGATCATCTAGTCCCACCGTCAACCTAATCCTGATAAAAAAACATCACTAAACCATGTCATGAAGCACTATGTTAACCTGTGTTTTAAACACCTCCAGGAATGGTGCCTTAACCACATACCTGGGCAGCCCATTCCAATGTTTAATAACCCTTTCAGTGTGAAAATTTTTCCTAATATCCAATCTGAACATCCCCTGGCACAACTTGAGGCCATTTCCTCTTGTCCTATTACCTGTGACTTGGGAGAAGAGACCAACCTTCACCCCTCTATAACCTCCTTTCAGGTGATCTAAAGAATCAGCAGCAAAGTGGAATGTCCTAAGCTTGGGAAAGCAAACACATGTTTTAGTAGCATTGTGATTTCACAAGCCATCTTTCTGGGAAGGGGTAAAATGGTCCTTCTTCTGCAAACCCAAAATTCTGTGGAATATTTCTTGCTTATTTTCTCAGTGTTCAGGATATAATTCAGGGCAGAGAATTGTAGTTTAGCAGCAATTCTACTTTACAGGGTCCTCCTAGTGGCACCCCTGTCCATAGGCAGAGAATGCCAGTGGTGTGTCTGAGCCCAAGGAAATGCTGCCTCTTTGGGAATCAGCACACTGTGGCCCTCCCCTGGGCTATGCTTGTGGATAAGGGCTGGCTAATGTCTGAGCATAGCTTGGAATGCCTCAAACCCCATTCAGCATGACATCTTCCATCTCTGGCAGGGAAGCAAATCTGAGAGGTCTTTTTGCCTGATGGTGACACTCCTTCTGGTGCGTTGTTTTGTGAGCCAGGGAGAGGCACAGCAGTATGTATTTGGGTAGAATAGCCTCAGTTTCAGGCCCAGCCAGTCATACAAGGTAGTTCTGCATGGGCACAAGCAGGACAACCCCAGCCAGAAAGGCAGTGCAGCTCAGTATACAACTTGGGTTCTGTTGCTTATTGGTTTTTCAGCTACAAATCAGTGTTTTTCTGTCTCTGCTTCTGCCAGTCCCTTCCCCAAGTGCATCCAGGAACAAATAAGGAGGGTTGTGCTCAGATGTCTTCTGGGTATGAGCAGTACATCAGTTTTGTCTGACTTCAGACACAAACTTCTTTGTTAAAGGGCCAGCTCACACCCTCATATTCCCAGTTCTACCTTGTGCAATTAATTCTATAGACTGTTAGGAAATTTAGGAGGTCTGTAATCTTCTTTGTTTGTCCGTTAATCCCAGGGCAGGAGCCCAGCTGTCAGTGGGAAACTAGTGAGGACAGCACTGGTCGT
The DNA here is from genome assembly GCA_026546715.1 of Gallinago undulata. Classification (NCBI taxonomy): domain Eukaryota; kingdom Metazoa; phylum Chordata; class Aves; order Charadriiformes; family Scolopacidae; genus Gallinago; species Gallinago undulata. The sequence goes on along the minus strand of JAOTQQ010000052.1, from coordinate 13,725,529 downwards.
TGCTTTCTGTGTAGCAGGACTGTATGCAGACAATATCCATTCCTGTTGAGCTGGGAAGTGCTTTCATGCAACGGATTGCAAGCCCTGAAGGAGCTGAACTTCCACAGGGAAATTTTACAAAGTGTTTTCACAGCAAAGTCTATAAAATGTAGGTGAGACTTCTAGAAGTATAGGTGAGATTTCTAATTATTTAACTTGTTTGAAGGGTCTGTATTCTCCATCTACCTGCCTCTTCTAAGCCTAACTTCTTTATCAGCACTTGTGAACAAATCTTTTTAGCATTTTTTGTCATTGCTACAGATATAGTAGGGAATTTGTAGTATTCAAATTCAAGATTATGCACTGTGTAATACAATAAAGAAGGTAGTTTAATTTTTGAGAAAAACTTCAAATGCAACAGACCTGCTAGGACAAAATACCACAGGGTATTGTGGTTTTCCTTAAGGCTTATACTGGAGTGATATGAGGTTTTCTACTAAATAAAGCAGACTCTAAACAGAGTATCTCTAGTTCCCACATTTTCAGGGGAAAGCTAAGTGAACTAACTGAATTTACTATGTTATTGGGTTGAATGTTCAAAGGTAGTTGCCTTTCCTCTTTGCAAAAACGCCTGGAGAAAATGAAACTTTAAGATATTGCTATGATTTCATGGCCTGTCTCTTACTTCGTGGATGTCTGGGTTTGGAGACACTGCTTCCTAAAGCCTGGGGGACTGGTGAACAGGATCCTGCTCCCCTGAGCTTTTCAGAGTCACCAGGATGAAGCAGCCCTGATAGGAGATGAGATTTCAAAGAATGAGCTTTGATTGTGATCAGCTTTTCGTTTCAAGAGGACTTTGAGATCCTACTGCATTAGGTCTTTTTTATAGTCTACTGACAGTTCTCTGGACCCAAATCTGGACCCAATCTACTGTTCGTATTCCAGTAGAATTTTAGATGAGAAAGGACTCTGGGACTAGACCATTGAAGAAAATGGCTTCCTGGAACATACTTTGTGAATTTTATGTTCCATTAGCAACAATTTTGCTTTCTCTTCCTCACCTCACAATGCAGCTGTCATCCTGATGAGCTGAGAGATGACCAGGTCTGCTCTAAGTAAATATGTTTGTGAGGCTCTGTTTCATGCCAGGTAAGCACAAAAAGGCTTAGTGACAGATGTGGAGCTGGTCTCCTGGAATTTCTCCTGAGTGAGCAGAGCAGGCAAAAGGGGATGAGAATCCTGTGCAAAGGGCCATGAGTGCTTCATGCCTGAGCTGTTACTAACATTTAAATCCCTGTTCCTGGTAACGCAGAACTGCTCCAAATATCCAGCCCTCATCTCACTGCAAATGCCTACAAGACGGCAGCTAGCTGTGAGCACTGCCAGCCCCTGCCCCAGAGCTCCACCAGCTCCTCCTGCCCAACCAGCCAGTTCACACCTTACACGGGAAGGAGGGCAGTTGCAATACCTGGATCTTGCAGGGCCACCTGGCTATGAGACTTCTTACTGTTGCTTTCTTAAGATCACAGTGTATTTCACCTTTGGAGTCCGATGCCAGTGCCAATGACAGTGTTATTTTACTGTGTGCCTTCACACAACATGGCCTGGGTTCTGCTCTGCTGTGTCAGTGTTTGCTTTTCCCTTTCTCTTTTACTCCAAGTGTTCTAGCTCCTGTGCTTCCTGGCCACTTCCTGTGCTGCAGGGATGAGAGATCCTCAGCAGCTGCTGGGGCCATGAGCTTGGTGCTCGATGGAGATCAAATCCACACAGGGCTTCCTGCTACCCTCTTTAACAGATAACAGTGCTCCGCTGCACATAAATGACTCTAAAATCTGAGAATTTAGAGACTGACAGTCCCTCTTAGAAACTTCCTCTGGCTTTTGTGTGCTGTCAAATATGACCTCTGCAGGAGGAAGCTCAGTCAGGACAGTAGGAGCAGTGGGACATGGACAAGCAGGTTTGGAGGGCTTAGGCTTTCCTCTGTGTGCCATGGAAGGGGAGAAGGAGCGCCCTTGAAATATCTGCCAAGTGTTCCCATTCACTTCAGAGGAGCTGCTCTGTTTTCTGCTAGCAGAAAATCTGGCGTGTAACTTCTTCCCCTGGCAATGTAGACAAAGAGGAATTCTGCGTGAATGTCAAAGCCAACCAGCACTTTTCATACAGTTGATGCTGTACATGGGGACTTAACAAATATATTTCATATAGGTGACTCGATCTGGCTCCACATGGCTTTGGAAGTGTTCTCAGTGTTGGGTGGGAAGTTGGTTAGTACTGCAGGAAAGCTTGCTCTTAGCTTCATGACCTCAGACACAGCTGTATTGTTCAAGCCTTTTCGATTTCAGCACTTTCTGACCAATGATCTGCATTCCCTGCCTCATCTTGCTAGTTCAAGCCATGCTCATCTGCAAGGTCAGAGAAAAAGGATATTGTAGTTCTGGCATCGGGAGTCTCAGCCACATTTGGCCTATCTCTTGGCTCCCTCCAGTGTTTGATTGTAAGATCTAGCAAAGAGGCCAGGCCAGGCATGTATGGATGGAGTCCAATGAATTCTGGGGGCTGGAGAGAGGATTCACTTCATGTCTTCTTCCCCACCAGGTGCCTCAGAAAGGCTTCTGAAGACAACTGCTTTCCTTCTGCACTCAGAACATCTTTTCCCTGTGTCCAGTGCTCTTTTGGGGTTTGGCTGGAATCATTCTTCATTCTCTCTTTTTCTGAACTCTCCCATGGTATAAAGCTAAATAGATTTAGTCATTGGTAGATGATGAGAATGAAAGCGATTGAAGGGGATGCCATTCTGATCATGTCACTGACCCCAGGAGCCAAGTTTGATGGAATTTAAGGAAAAATCGAGAACATTATATTGAATTACAGCTGTGGTTATCCATCAGCCTGTTTGTTGCCATGTGTACTCCACATGCAAGTTTTAGCTTTGCTGGATCATTTAGTGAAGAATTTTTAACTCAAGGACAAATCTCTTGCGGTTCTGCAACAAGGTAGAGCTGTTAATACTGAATAAGCAGGCACTGAGGGTGGGCAGTGTTGGTTCAGGCCTATTTCATAAGGAATTGTGCTGTGATTAACTCTGGCTGTGACTTGTCTTTGTAGAAAACAACTCTGCTATGGGAACAGAAAACAAACTGGTGGTAAAGCAGCTGGGGAAAGAATTTCCAGCGTGTTGGATAACTGTAAGCAGGAGGCTTGGCAGAACAGATCAACGTGCATTTATGATGGAGGTTCTTGTGTTTTTTACAGGACATGAGGGTATGGTGGCGTTCCTCTGGGTGTAGCCCTCTGGCAGACACCTGAACATAAAGTGATGTAGCAGCTTAGCCCTTTCAGGACATGCAAAGAGGTACTAGGTAGTACCTAAGAACAGAAAACCACCCCAGAGGAGCCCAAAGTGCTTTTGCGACCTTGGAGTCAAGTTCTGGCCAACATGTATATGTGCCCCTCTGGCTGACTTGGAGCAAGAGGAGAATGTGTTCCCAGGTCTGGAAGGGAATGGCTTGGCTCATCGCTTGAGAACTGCCACGTGTCTTCTGCAAGAGGCACCTGGCGCTGACTAGTCACATTGGGATGAGAACTTGAGGGAGGTTGCGGACTTTTTTCCCCTGTGCAGCCTCTAAAACCTTCCCCTGTCCTATTTCTACTGTTCTTTTCCAGTGTCATTGATGCCCTTTGTAAAGTGGTGGGATTGGTGTTTGCTTCTTCAGGGAGAAGATCCTGAACGTGAAATTAAATCTGGGGGAGGAGAGCTCCATTACATTGAGAGAACCAGCATTGTAGTGGGGCTAATTTAGCAGGCAGGGCTGCAAAAGTGTTTCCCAGACATCCACACAGAAGTCACCTTTTCATATGACATGCAGTGGTGACCACCTCATTTCACCTAGGGTGCAGCACTGCTAGGGCCCACGCAAGCTCTGAGAAGGTTTATCAAGTCTACAAGGTTTAAGTAAGTTGTTCTTTTCAACATGGAAGAAAGATGACTGATTAAGCCATGTAAATTCTTGAGTGATCTCTGGAAGGTGCCATGGTTAGGTGAGTTTCTTCATTTCCTAGCGAGCCAGCAGAAGGCAATACTTTTTGACACAACATACACTTTGTGAGACATGGTGCTGCAAGGCACTGACTCTACCAAAAGTATAAATTATTTAGAAAACAATGAGAGACATTCCCAGCAGGTAAGTCCATAATGCCGTTAAAGACAAAGCTGCAACTGCTGCCTCTGGTTTGGGAGATCCCAAAGTCAGAGACTGCTTGGAGGTTGCAAAGGGAAAGTTATTATGCTGTGCAGCATAATAAGCAGCGAGCAGCCAGCCTGCTAGGACGGATGGACGTGTTACATACCTCACTGAGGTTGTTATGAACTTGTAAAGAGCACAGTAACAGTGAAGGCACTAGAGAAACAAGGGCAGAACAGCCTCTCCTGCAAGGAGCTGCATGTTTGCACTCAAGAAGCTCGACCTGGTTTGTGCCCGCTGTTGTTACCTTGTGAGCAGATCCAAGAGAGGAGTCCTGGTGAGTCTCCCTTGGACTAACATCTTGCTGAATGCTCAGTGATGCTCTGTAAGGGTGTGAACAGAAGTGGCCCATCTAGACCTTGTGTAGCCCTTGCCAAATGTGTGCTTTCAGCCCCAGAGGGTGGAACTGATAAAGCAATCTGTCCCCTGGCAGATTTTATCTCTGGGATTGCAGTTCCAGGACAAATGGTATCTTGTGCCATTTCCAAAAGGAATTTGATGTGGTTTGGACACTTAAAAATATGGAAACCGTATGCACACAGTGTACAGTGTTAAGCAGGGTGTAGCAGCAAGCTGTTCTTATAAGCATACTTTCTGCCCTTTCTTCCTTCTGTTCTCCTTGTCAGTTGCTCTCAGACCTCATCACAAGTATTCTTCAGAACCTAAAGGCACCTCCTTGACTTGCACTTCATATTCTCTCCAGGCTTTCAGACGCTCTTTCAGCTTTCAGACGCTCTTATCTTTGGCTAATATGACTCTGGAGTAAGTCCATTGGATAAGCAGACTGGCAGGCTGGGAACTCAACATCAGTTTGGAGGGTGACTCTTATACTCTTTGCTGTCCAAAGCAGAGTTGCACAGTGATGTAGGGCCTCCCTCTGAAGGTGCTGGTTCCAGCTTAGGAAGCAGTCTAGCCCTGCTATTGCGGTCTCTCAGACCTGAGTATTTTAGCCAAGCAGGTCACTTCAGTAACACTGAAGTGGTTTTGGTGCCAGGGTGGGTTTGGGTGTTGTGACAGCACTGCCTTTTGCTGTACAGGCCCACCCTTTGAATCTCGTCTTCTGGGTTTTTTTGTTTGGTTTTTTTTTTCCTTTTTTTCCCCCCCTTGAACCATGAACTACCCCTCTGCATTGGTATCCAGGATTTCAGTTAGCTGGGTGCGTTCCACCAGGGTACATGGGAATTGGAAAAAAACTGGGACAATACTCTTAAGATTGTTTTTAAAGAAGACTTTGGAGAAAGAAGCTGATTTCTTTTACGAGGGGGTGCTGGGTCCCTGCAGTGTGTTCTGTCACCATATCACAAGATTTCTAAAAGGAGCAGAATCAGTAGGACACTGGTGTATCAGTCTGCAAAGAGCAGCTTCTTTTGCTCGCCTCCCATATTTGACTAAACTGGTATCACATGGTTCAGTCTCCCCACTCCACTCCCACCCCCTGCCTGCTTCCGCCAACAGTCCTCTCAAAATGTGCTTTGTAACTAAAGACTCTCCCAAAGAGCTGACTCCTTCAGTTCTTCTGTGTAACAAAAACTTGTGCTGCTCATAAATAGATTTGCAATTACCAAGGGAAGCAGAAGAATCGGTGCAATCCAGCTGCATCAGAGCTGGCCTCCCATCCTGTCTTAAAGAAGCCCCTGAAATTCAACACACATCACTCGGGCATAGATGGGAGACCTCTGTGGGGATGTTTCCTTTGAACAACATTATTTTTCCACAGGATCTGCTGCTTGCAGCAGAATTGTCAAGGAACTGCAGAGTCCCTGTCCGGTGTCTTTACGAAAAAAGACAAAAGCTTTTTGTTTTTTAACTAGCCTAGGATTTCATTTATTTCTTTTAGCAGTCAAGGGTAAGAATTGCCTGCCCAAAGCAGAGGATCCTGAGATTTATCATAAGCTTACAGATTGATTCTCCACTAGTAACATCTGGTCTGTGGTTAGTGCCATCTGAGCAATTCCAAATACTTTCTGAGCATCCAGGTGGTCAAACGTCCTTAGCTTTTGGGGCTTAAAGGAGGGTAATGATTTTATACACGAGACGAAAGGTTTATACACATGCTCAAGGTTATGCATCAAGCTGGGTAGAAATGGGAGGAAAACTTAAGAGCCCTGACTATGCTGTGTCCTGTGGAAGGATTAAGCAGTAGAAAGGAGACAGTGGTATATATGGGTGATCCCTCGCCTTCCCTGTGGAAGAGATCACCTATACAAGGAAGATTCCTTCCATATGTCTTCTCCCTAGGCTGCCAGGGGCATGAGGGTGGATACACCCAGCATAGTGTGTTTTGAACACCCTGGTGAGATGAATGGGCTCTGCCTCTGCCTTTGACAGCAGGTATGTCAGATCCCTGCAAACCTGGCTGGGTTCATCTTGTCTTAGATCCTGGTCACAGGCTCTGCATCCCCACAAAGTGCAGTTAGTTTCCCAGTGACATGTTTCTGCATATCTCAGAAAACAGTCGTGGAGATGGGGCATGCAGTGCCACAGGGCAGCTTCTCTATAAAGCCTCTGTGCTGCTTCTTGCTGGAAGTGCTGAATGAATAAGGGCAAATCAGATCTGCTGAATCAAAAAGCAATTCCCAGCATTTCTGGTCTCCTCAGAGACACAACTGATTCCTGGAAGCCCTCTGGAGAGCTTTCCTGAGTGGGAGTTCATTTGCCCCAGGGCCTCGGGTGGGTCTATGGAGGAATTTAAACATATTGCCCTATTGATATCAGTGGGGACTTTATGATTTGTTTTATGAGGAGCACGTACCTATGTTTGTTACCGAGTGCTGGGGGTGCAACAGCAGCAGCATGGCGCTCGCTTTCTTTCAATATGATTACTAAAAAGTGTTGCTTAAGACAAATAGTCAGGTCTGTGCAAGACTGGCTGCAAGTAAGAGGAGACTTCTGCTAGAGCACAAGCTAATGGTTTGAAGAGGGCACACTTTAAATGCAAGGTCAGCTGATGATCAGTGCCAGAACACCACATCATTGCTATTGATTGAGGAAATGAACATCCAAACCTCTTGTTTTGTGGAGATTAAGTTACCTGCAAAGTAAGAAGGGACAGGGGGAAGAAGATATCAATGATAATGCCAGCTCAGGTGTTGGATTTATCTAGAGAAAATCTCAGTTTTAATTCTGTAGACTTTCTCTTAGCATGTAAGGGAGAGAGAAGAGCAGGGAGAAGGACACTTCTAATTTTGTCCAGTTCTCCTTTCCCTCCCTTCTGCCTGTGTGCATGTGTTGAAGTGTGTAAAGCATCCAAGTGCCTCAGTTCTTCTGATCCAGCACTCTGTCCCTATGCTGAACCCACAGTGATTTGGATCTTTGAGCAGTGTTGGAAAGGGTACTGTGGCATCTTCTGAACTCCAGTGTGGGGCTGAAGGTCAGGTACCAGGCATGATTATTCTGTGCTGCAGCTATTTTTAACAGCTGATGTTACACAGACGTGTGCTGCTTCTCAAATCAGATTAGATGGCTAAGTCAAGAGGTGAGCAGGGAAGCTCAGTAATGAGGAGCAGCAGCTAACATCACTTTTACTTGCTGAATTTGGCTGCATGGTGGCCCACGGGCTGCAGCCAGCCCCTTGCCATTAACCTGAGGTCTTTTTCTTCTGGAGAGAAAGGACAAGCTCCTGGCTGTGTACCCCACAGATAAGGTTGTGTGCATCGTTTACATGTGTCTGGGGATTATCATGCCTGTAAAAGTCTTCAGCAGCCTGGCCATGGTATCTTTGTGGTTTGGTAGCTTCTTGCTTGCCTCCTTTGCTGGTGATGTATAGAAAAGATTTGTGATGTTAAGAAGTTGAAGATGATCTGTGAGGGACCACATTAGGTTTCTGAGCCAGCTTGCAACCCTTCCCTGGTACAGAAAGTCTGCAAGGACAGGAGTGTCGCAGTAACTCATGGTCTCGGCAGCTTACAGGGAGCCTTGCAGGCTGTGCAGGAGGAGTGGGTGATGCAAGGAAGAAAATCAAGGCTGTGTACTGCGTGGACCATCTCCTCCCTAGCAAGCTGATGTGGAACGTGAGCAAGACGTTTGCTACTGCAGATGCTGGGGTCTATGTTGGAGAACAGGAGCAGTGCAGAGCTAGTGCCTGGGTCTGCCTTCGTGCCCAGAAGCACTCCCATTATATGCTTCTTTGTGCTGCAAATCCTCCTTTGTGGAGCCTTTATGGGCACCCTACTGCTCCAGCAGAAGTGTCCCTTAATTCAGTGACTGCCTCAACTTCATCCCATTCGTTTTGATGAGACCAGGTTAGACTAACAGAATGGCACCTTTCTTTGTTCGCATCTTCCTTTGGTGGCAGTGGTTGCCTATCTAAGGCTTCAGGAAGGAAGGCTTCAAGAAGGAAGCCCTTATTAGGAAATGGATATGTTAGAAATAAGTTTTTGTGTAATATTTCTTGTGGTCAGTTTCTTCAAAGACAGGTCTGTAGTTTCCTCCTTATTTATACAAAGATAGTTGTGAAATAGTAGCAGATCCCAGTACACACTGCAATGGTCGTGAAATCATTTTAAATCATTTAATCTGAAATTCTGTAATGGATGGAAGACATCTTTGCATTGCTTTTATTTTTATTTTTTTTATGGGAAGAATAGTCTCTGTGCATGCGCATCGGAGCCCCAGTTCATTCAAGGATGTATCCCAAATGTAGGTGTTATGTAAAATTGAAATCTCTTTTCTCTGTCTTCATTCTCCTTGTATAACTGTGCTTGGAGTAGAAATAAATCCTGTTCTCCTGCCACTGGAGGAACAACAATAGAATAAAATTCTGTCTGTAGAAGTCATTTGCTCACTTGTGTTCTGAGCTCACTAACCAGCAAGCTTGGTCTACAGGCACTGCTCCTAGTTCTCACATTCCCTGCTTTTCTCATGCTTGTAAGCATACTTATCTGTTATGATGTCAAGTTTTATAGCTTGAGAAGGTCTTAAACTAGTTTCATGTTAGTAAACAGAACTTACTTTAACGTGCATTAGACAGAAGTAGTAACTGGACACCAATCTTTTACTTAGCAGAATACCAGCTTTGCCAAACAACCTCTTCAAATGAACGTCACAGAAGATATAACTACAAATTATGTGTTTTGCCTGGTAGCAGCAAGAAACTTCTTAAATATCAATGAGCCTACTTTGATGCCATGAGAGCTGGTCTTTCAACTAAAATAAAATTTTTCATGTTTGACCCTGTAAGTTCTATGTTCAGTTTTCACAGACAACTCCATAGGGCTTCTACAAATTTCCTAAGGTAATTTGTAACCACTATTCCCTCCTCCTCCCAGATGGTCTTGATACTGAGATGGAAAGAAGAGAACTCAAATGTCCCACGGGTGTTATTATTTTAAGTACTTGGGTCAAGTAAGCAACCTTGATATTGTTCTTCTTTGCATTCACACTTACATGCTTCCTGAGCTGGAGTGCCCGCTTCTGTTGTATGTCATGGTTCTCTCAGCTTGTGTTTGTGCTACTGAAATTTGGGATGAAAGCTTTGTGTGAGGGCAGTGTAAGCTGTACAGTGTTGGCTAACGGGATTCCTTGAAACCCCTTCACATTTCAAATAGATTTATGAATAAAGGGGGCAGTTTGAACACATTGCAAACCCCTAAAGCCTTAGCGAATCCTGAATTTGACCATCTCGACTATTTATAGAATGTTCTATGCCTATTCTAAATATATTTTCCTCAAGGGGATCTCATCTCAACCCCCTGCTCCACAGCTTAAATTGGATCAGCAATGCTGCTATGATCTGTTAACAAAAATTCCTTCTCTAGATCTGTGGCAGAGCTGAGGTTGTTGATGGTCCAGGCCTTGAAGGGGAAACTGTGCCAGGCAGAGCTCAGGGGTTTGGGTTTAAATTCTTCAGCTAGCCAGGTAGAGAGATATTGATGACATTGGATCATTTCCTGTAGCCATTGCCTGTTTTTTGTTTTGGGTTTGTGCAGGGTTTTTTTGTTTGTTTTGGTTTTGGTTTTTTTATATTCTTTCCCTGCTGGTAGGTCTAGAGTTACTGGAGAGGGGAGGGCAAAGGGACTTATTGGCAGTATATGGCAACTTTCCCTTTCAGGAGTCTTCAGCCTTGCAAACTAGGCTTAATGGTGAGCACACAAAACATTTTCTTTCCGGAGGAAGTGTACAGAGGTTCTGTGGGCAGAAATCATTTCCTATTACAAGGGTGCTTGACACTGGTGTTCTCTTTTCTTTCTCTGCTGTGAGGAAGAGAAGTGTCTCTTCTGTGGGAGTACCTACGTGACAGTGCTTAAAGAGCTGTGCCTCTGACCATATGGGATGGTTCTTCCTGAAATTTTTTCCACGCAGAAGCCTCCTCTGTGCTAGTTGGCGTTTTGTAACCCCCCTGGCAGTAGGGCAGGCTGTTCAGGCTTTGTCCAGTGCAAGCTTTGCTTTGTGCTCATGAAGGCAGGAGTGCTGTAAGATGGTGCAGAACTAACCTTGTCGGAGTGGCTCCTCGTCTCATCTGGCTTTGGAGGTTGATCATACATGTTGACTGTTTTTTTGTGGCAGATGGGCATGGGGTGTTTAGAAAGCGGAGGCTGAACGGTGTTAGACTGTCAACTCTAGTGCTCCCACATAAGGACCGAGGAACTCTTTAGACCACGGAGAGCAACTCATCCCACAATAGATTCCATAGTGGGGAATCTCTACCTTTTAGAAAAATCATATGATTTTCTTTTTCAGTCAAAGCCTCTGGCTGTACTATAGTATAGAATTTTTAGTACAAAGGACATGCTGCAGAACTTCACAGGACATTTTTTCATCCTTCAAGTTTAAAAATAATGAGAAAAATACTTCCTTTATTGAATTCTATAGGTTTGAACAATTTCTTCTGTAGGACAGTTACATTCTGTCTGCCTCTCTCAAGAACATCTGCAGATGTGCATGGCAGACGCTGCAGATCACAGTCCTGAGTGGAAAATTTTGGGGGCAGTGTAGAGGCAGGATGGGCCATCAGGACCCTACGTATCCCAAATAGCTGTGCTGCACTGCAGTAAGGGTCGGTACCAATTTGTATGCTTGGAAAAAGGCAACTGCTCCCTGTCCCATGTCCCCTGGGAATGACCCGGACTTTACTCCATGGGTCTTGGACTCAACTTACAACTGGGGTGTGAAGCACCGAGGCTGCTCACACTGGTTTCAGGACAGGATTTGGAAGCAGTATGTCAGTACTGTGTCCAGAAGTCACATCAAGTTAGTTGCCCATTAGACATCCCATTCTTCTAGGTGGAACAAAGGAGTGACTGCCACTTATTTGGCCTCAGTGGTAGAGAAGCCTGTGCAAGGCTTTGTTAGTCCGTAGATCAGGCTAGTGCAGCTCACTATGTATCTAAGCCTCAGAAAATGACTTTGAGGTTGACAGACACTTTTCTTTATGGGGGCAGCATGTGGCAAGATCGCAGAATGGGATTAGCTCAGGATTTAGCAGGAAGAGTTTCTTAGCACTCCTCCAGAGCTATTTCCTTCTCTTGTAGCCTCTGGAGCTGCATGAAATGGAAAGGGTTATGTCCTTGCCCACCAGGCAGGATAATCGTCCCAGCTCAGTGCAGCAAAATAGACTGGGTCCAGTGCTCTTGGAAACAATGAAACGGGTAAAGTGCATCTAACAAGGAATTTCACATGGGGGATTGCACAGTTACCCTGAATATTGCCCCAAGGCACATTCCCCTTCACACACAGGCCTCTTCCTACAGTCTCCTTGGCTCTTCCAAGGAATTGGTGTCAGTATAGCTTTAAATTTTGCTCTGGTTGTGGCTTATTTATGTGTATGCAGGTAGCGTTGCATTGCCCCTGCCGTAGCATCCAGGAAAGGATAGGTGAGTCTCCCCAAAATCACTGCAGTGCCTCTGCTAGTGCAGCCTTGGGGTGCTGCTGCTGCTGCACTCTGCTAAAGAGACCCGCTCTGTTCAGGCAATATCTGTGATCCCCTGGGGATGCATTAACTCAGGAAAGGCTCTGCAGTACCTGGGACTGTGCCAGAATGGGTGCTCGGACTCTGGTGCTGATCATTTGTGTTAGCATTTTAGTAAAGAAACACTCCTAATGCATCTCTCTGTGGTTCCTGGTCTGACAGTGTGACCGGCAGGTCTCTGGCTCTCCTCATTGTGCCTCTGGCTATTTATTCCCACTGATGTCTCCTTAAGACTGGCTTCCTTGTAATGGAAGGCCTCCATTGGACCACTTTTGATATAAACAAATTAGAGTGCCTTTTGGAAGGTTGAGCAAGTAATGCATGCTAACAAAAACTAGTACATTTGTGCTTGTAAGAAATAGCGATGTGTCCCTTTTGCATAAAAGATTCAGCTTCTCCATTCAGAGGCCTTGGCCTTAGCTCCCTCCTGGCCTGGGTGCGTTGTCTGAACTGAGGTTGGGAAGGAATCAAGAGTGTTTAACCACAAGAGGAACAGCAGGAGGGAAACAGCCCAGATAGCAGAAGCAGACTACAGAGCACTCAAAGTGCAGAACTCAATTCTAAACCTAATTTGAACATTGAATGAGGTGCTAATATCTCAGCTACGGTGTGGAGTCTCTTCTCAAGTCTGCTGTTCACATGCTGTGAACAGAGTATAGTGGTATATATAGAATACACAGTCAAAGACTGGCTTTGCGCAAGTGGTGCGGGCAGTGCAGGGTGAAGGGAAGAGTCTGGTTTTGGTGATGAAAATAGAAATCTGTCTTCATGTCTGTGCTCTGCTCTTTTATGGCATGATACCGTCATTGTGGCTTGAAGAACCAATTTCAGACCTGGCTTCTGTAATTGCCTAATAGTTTAACCTGTCTCCATTTCTCCGTAAGAGGAGGACGTATTGCCTTTGTTCATGTTGCCTTGTTCATCCATAAATGTAAAGCGAATTGTAAAATCAGACCTGCTTGCACTAACATTTGTAGGTATTTATTCACACACACAAACAAACCTCCTGATGCCGGTCCAGCTTTTTTCTTGTACCAGAGAGAAAATAAGAACAGTGAGTCAGTTAATATTCTCTTTTCTTCTGGCAGTGTCAGAAAAACACGTGGATACCATGGAAATAAGTGACAATGTTGGGAAAAATTGGTTTAGAAGGTGCTTCAGAAATTAAATTTAATCCTGGAAGTAGCTTTGCTGTGTTTTACTAGAGGCTTCTGTTTTCTCCATTGCTCCTGGTATAATATTTAGGATGGACTTCGCCTATTCCCAGGAGTGCAGGAAAGGCCCTGCCCTGGGTCAGGTGGGACTAAAGGTTGGCTGAGTGCTGGGCTTGATCTATGCTTGTGTTACACAAACAGCAGTGGATACCTCTGGTTGCTTTTTTTTCCTGCTGGGCATGGGGTGGGTTTAAATCCTGGTTAAATCCTGTATCCCAGATCTGTTTGCTTTCTCTTAAAAGGACTTCTCTTTCTCTCTTTTTGCAGGCATGGTTCAGAAACTTGACCAGAAGCTGCCTGTAGCCAATGAGTACCTGCTGCTTTCAGGTGGTGTGCGGGAAGGTGTGGTAGACATTGATCTTGATGAGCTGAATGTTTATGCGCGAGGCACAGACTACGACATGGACTTCACCCTGCTTGTGCCCGCGCTGAAGCTGCACGACCGCAACCAACCAGTCACTCTGGACATGCGCCACTCGGCTTTGTGCCACTCCTGGCTGAGCCTGCGTCTGTTTGATGAAGGAACAATCAGCAAATGGAAGGACTGCTGCACAATCGTGGACCATATCAATGGAGCTACCAATTATTTCTTTTCTCCAACAAAAGTTGCCGACTGGTTCTATGACTCCATTAGCATTGTCCTCTCCGAGATCCAGAAAAAACCTCAGCGAGGGATGCCAAAGGTGGAGAAGGTAGAAAAGAATGGGACTATCATATCTATCATTTTAGGAGTGGGCAGCAGCCGCATGCTGTATGACATTGTCCCTGTGGTGTCCTTCAAAGGTTGGCCAGCTGTGGCCCAGAGCTGGCTGATGGAGAACCACTTCTGGGATGGGAAGATCACAGAGGAGGAAGTCATAAGTGGGTTTTACTTAGTGCCTGCATGTTCCTACAAGGGGAAGAAGGACAATGAATGGAGGCTGTCATTTGCCAGAAGTGAAGTGCAGCTGAAAAAGTGTATCTCCAGCAGCCTCATGCAAGCCTATCAGGCCTGCAAAGCTATCATCATCAAATTGCTGTCCCGCCCCAAAGCCATTAGTCCATATCACTTGCGCAGCATGATGCTGTGGGCTTGTGACAGGCTACCAGCCAGCTACTTGGCCCAGGAGGACTATGCAGCCCATTTCCTCCTGGGTCTCATTGATGATCTCCAGCACTGCTTGGTCAACAAGATGTGCCCTAACTATTTCATTCCCCAGTGCAACATGCTGGAGCATCTCTCTGAAGAAACTGTCATGCTGCATGCGCGGAAGCTGTCCTCAGTCCGCTCAGACCCTGCCGAACACCTTCGAACTGCCATCGAACACGTCAAAGCAGCCAACCGGCTAACTCTAGAGCTCCAACGGCGGGGCAGCACCACCAGCATCCCCTCCCCGCAGTCAGATGGAGGGGACACCAACCAGCCTGATGACCGATTAGCCAAAAAGTTGCAACAGCTAGTGACTGAGAACCCCGGGAAGTCCATCTCCGTCTTCATTAACCCAGATGATGTCACAAGGCCCCACTTCAGAATTGATGATAAATTTTTCTGAGCCTTCCTCAATGTTTCCTGGGATATTTTTCTTTTGTTTCATTTAAAAAAAACTCTTGCAGTGTGCAGGGTTTTTTTGTTTGGTTTTCCTTGATGACTTAGTCTCTTGTTTTTTACATATCCAGCATAGATTGGATCTGTTGATAACAATCTAAATAAATTATAATTCCTGGTTCTGCAGGACAGTGCAGATTTTGAAACAGTGTATTACTATTTCATATGCTGCTTTGATTTTTTTTTGCCTACCCAACCCCATTGTCTGTGAGTAGTTTCTAAAGCAGAACGTGCACCGTAAACACACATGCCACAGTCTAACATAGATTGGTTTTTTTTCAAGCTTCCATAATTTATGTACGTTGTTGGGCCTGGGGAAGGCAGAACTCACCTTCCATTGCTTCAAAAATTCACTTCTTTTTCCATGAGCTTCCATCACCCTAAAGAAATGAGAAGGTACTCTGGGTTGGAAAGCACTACTCGTAATTTGACAAGGCCAAATCGACTGGGCTGAAGCTCAGTTCATCTGTTCTTCACGCTTCTCATACTAGAAGAGAAAGTTGACTTCAAAGATGATGATGCGGCTTTTGGGGGAAAGAGTTGTTTCTGTTTTGATCTACTTTTTGAATGTAATTGTTCACAATTGGACCTTGTACAGTCCAGAGGGTTGTTTCTGCTGCTTTTCCATGCAGAATAAGGTTATGGAATGTTAGTTTTAGTGTGTGTAATTATTCAAAGCCTTATTTAAATTCTATCAAAGAACATACCATTATAAATGTTAATTGCACTAATGAAATCTCTGCCATTACCTCAGTCCCACTGTTTGTGTTTCTTTCATGAATTAGCATCTGTTATTAGGTCTCAGTATTGCAGATTGCTTGAGGCCCCTCGGGTCTCGTGGTTTCAGGTGATTTCTTGATTGTCTTTTGTAAAAGGCTCTTCCTTGTTAGCCCTGCTATGTGTGAGAAGTCAGATTTTTGCATTGGCATATTTCTTTGGATGCGTATTGTGTGTTGCAGTGCATATTGCATTAATATGTATTGCATGTTGTTGAAACAGGTTTACCATTAGATAAGGATGTAATGCTAAAGCAGTGGTATGTGCAAAGTGAATCAGCCAGACCTCGAGCAAAGGAGCTACCTTGCTTCTGTAATGCATGTATTAGGCCTGATCCTTTACAGCAGTTACCTTTCCCTTGACTCCTGTGGACTTTCTGACTTACCCTGGGACATATGAGATCTTACTTTGGTCTCATGTTTGCAGAAGTTGTGTTTGTATGTAAATGTGGTGCAACAGTAGCCTTGAACAACACATACGCTTTCCTTTTGTGTGTAGGGTAAGATGTATGGTAACAAGGGTTAGTCTGAGCCAAAAACAATTCCGAGAGTTCAAGGATAGAGTAACTTTTTGTGGCTGGCTGGCCAGTGACTGATATTTAGGCCTTAAATCAGCAATTTGGGCTTACTGATTATCCCAGAGAAGCTGTTCTGATCCAAACTTGATGCATGTTTTAAAATGTGATCATTAGAGCAGGTTAAAGTATTTTTTAAATATTTGACAGAAAAATGAGGTGCATATCTGGTAAATTCTAACAGATAAAAATTGTGTATGAAAAATGTGTCACTTTTTCAGCCCAGCCTTTCTCATAAAGAAACCAGGCTGGTAGAGCAACACACCAGCAGCTTTGGAAACTGCTTGATTAGGTGGCAGGGAGGTTTCAATATCTGATCTAGTGTCCAAGACATGTCTTAAAATGAACCTTTGGCTTCTCCATTTCTTGGGTGTATTTGAAAACTTCACCCCACTGCTGTAGCCAAGATGTTCACGTTTACCTGAATTAACCGGTACACACTTACATGAGCCTGAAGAAGCTCACAGAAGTTGCTGGCTAGGTGGAGTGGATGAGGATTTAACTTTAAAGCACAATTGGCTAGTGATTGTGAGCCCTGGTGCAGCTGCGGTTATGGTCTGGGAAAGGACATGTATTGACTTCAGCAGAAGCAGAACTGGGTCCTACCAGTGTGGCTGTTGCCAAAGATGAGTCTCCATTTAAATCTGTGTAACGTGCTGGGGGATGCAGGAGAGCCGGCTGGGAATCCTCTCCAGAAGTGCTTGGACAATACAGATTCATTGAAATGATCATTTCCTCAGTTTCCAGGACTTCTATCTGTTGGAAAATGAGTCTGGGCTGCAGGATGAAGCTTCCCATCACCACACAAGAGAGATCTGCTCAGCACAAAGCAGCAGTAGTAGCCTGGCAGGCAGAGTACTTCCCTGAGAGTCCCAGTGTCTGTGCCGGTGCTCCTGAGTTAAGCAGAAACACAGCCTTCCTCATGCCAGTTCAATGTCCCAATGACCAGCAGTTTGGCTAGCCCACATCAAGCTCTGGTGTGTGCTCCTTTTTTTGGTTTTAATTAAAAAACATTTTGAAAAGCATCCATCTTGTTCTTCCTGCATTGTGAGGAAAATGTGTGTGTGTGTTGGGTTTTTTTTGTGGGCGAGAGGAGGCTTCGGTTTTTACTGTACTGGAAAGCAATTTCCCAGGTAAGTCTGAGAGGACATATCCTGTGACTGGACCATCTGTCTTGCAGGGAGGCAGAATCCTAACCTCCAGATGATTTTGAACATCAGTCTATTTGCTTCTTTCCCCATACTATAGCTCTATTTCATGAAGCAGGCTGCCAGCCTGGAGAGGTGATGTGGGCTTTCTGTATCAGAGAACACCAAAGGCTCTGTTTTCTCCCTCTCGTATTGTCCCCTCTTGCCTTTGAGCATATGCTGGGACAGTCTTGCAAAATTTGAAAGCAATGAGTTGCTTTAGGTACCAATGATCGCTACTTCACTACTCCCTGCAAGTTTCAAGAGGATTGCAGTGCTTTTCCTGTTGGGGAGTTCTTGGTAAGTCTTTCACACAAGCATTTTAGAACACCCCAACCCTGTGGGGTTAAAAACTTGGCCAATCTGACAAACACTGGAGTAAGAGAGGGTTTGCTTTAAACTAGCCATGTTTCAAGCACCATCTTTTGTAGTCAGCAGGGAAGTCATCTTCCCTAGTGACGTCAGGAGGAGACAAATCAGAGCTGTGAGCTCCATGTCTCAATGGGAGCTTCAGTTCTGCACCCACTGCCATGGGAATAATGTGAATCAAGAAGAAAGATTTTTTTTTTTTTTTTTTTAAATTTGCTTTTGCCCATTAGCTACCCTTCTTTTGGCAGATGACACTGCAAAAGGACTGGGACAATTAGTGGGGGACTGGTGGCATGTGAAAGAATGTAGGAGGTTCCATATATTTGTCTGCATAGTACTGCCCTCCTACGCTGCTGAAAGGAGGGGGAGTCCTTGAGGTAGGTCAGGCCTTGAGGCAGCAGAAAGGTGAGGAGGAAGAAAAAGTGCTCTTCAGAGGCTCCACTTCCATTTCTCAGTGTGAGCCTACTTGGTGGTCCTGGCTGTGGTCCTGCTCTTGGTTCAAGCTTTTGCTTTTGCTCTTTCTGTAGGGCTTCTGGCCAGTAGCACAACAGGAGATGCAGCTTATTTCACTGGTTCCAGTTGTTGTCGCTTCTTCTAGGAGACCCTGAAGAGCCAGTCACTTCAGGGGAATACCTGACCTGTTGCAGAACTGACAGAAACACCAGCCAGTGGGGGTGGTTCTCTGTGCTGTGTTGGGGGGAGTACTCAAATTGGAGCAGAAGGGAAAAGCAAATAGCCCAAGAGGTTTGTGAAAGCCTGCAGTCTGCTCCTTCAGGCATGTTATGTGAATCCTCCATCACTTCTGCCTGGCTGTGATAAATCGGTTTCCCCACATTGTCCAATAGTGTAGCCTGGAGAAATGGTGCTGTAACCAGTAAACTACAACTGAGCATCAGAGTCATTCTTTGCACGAGATTCAGCAAAATTCTGGCAGGAGTTTAACCATCCACTGCCCAAAATAGAGGCCAGTCCTCAAAAGCTGTTTTTTAACAATCTGTCTTTTTTATTGTCCTTCTGTCACTGTGAGGAATAGCTCTAATTCTGATCTGAATTCTTGGACCTTCTCTCATTGCCTTGTTCCGGTGTAGAGCAACCTTACTTTGGCAGCAGCGGTGGTGGCTCTGGGCTCAACAGAGGCATCCAAGCTCTGTGCCCTTCTACTTCTTGGCCTCCTTATGGAGGCTGATCATACGCTGTGAGACAGGCTTGTGCCTGCCACAAATCAAGAGATGAGTGCCTGAAACAGGGACTTGCTTGGTTGGGCAGTGTCGTGGGCCATAAGAAATGATCCCCAGTCTCTCTCTGCGGGCACCGGGCTCTAAAACAAGCACAGGGTGCCTGGCTCCACGCGAGATGCTGCACTGGTGCCGTTTGCCAAACTGTCAAGCATGCACCAGCGGCTAGCAGCCTCCAATCAGTTGGTTAAATTTTCTATTGGATCTGCAGATACAGGGAAAAATGACTACTTCAAAGCCTCAGAAGGCCCGATATTCCTGAAGGTCACATTGCTCTGCTCTCAGGAGGCTGTGACTAGTGCTTGGACCTGACTCCACACAGCTGCAGCTTCTGAAGATGTTTCTGTAAAGAAGGTTGATTTAGGTGTCTCTCCAATCTGCTTGCTGTAGAATGATGATTAGGCACGTGGCAGCCCCGTAATTGGACCAAAAGTGTCCAGGAGGTGGTGGCTGGGGCTGGCGGGTCATAGGATGGGGCCCATATCCCATTGAAGTCCATTGGTACTTGAAAACTTGCTTGAAACAAAGTTTGTGTGCTT
This sequence comes from Gallinago undulata, assembly GCA_026546715.1. Classification (NCBI taxonomy): domain Eukaryota; kingdom Metazoa; phylum Chordata; class Aves; order Charadriiformes; family Scolopacidae; genus Gallinago; species Gallinago undulata. Next base: position 13,705,923 of record JAOTQQ010000052.1, on the reverse strand, counting down.
TGCTGGATCAAGCTGATTGTGATCAGACCAGAAGTAAGCAGACGTCTGTCATATTTGATTAACCCCTACGTAATACAAGCAACCATGCATAATGTGAGTGGATGTGGCAGAGGGAAAGGGGAAGATAGACCTTGCTAATGAGTATTTCACGATTTTTTTTAAAGGTATGCGTAGATGGTACCTAGAATTGCTTAAAAATGTCCATCTGTCCCTTTTTGCAGGTTCAGTGCTGGATATGTTTTTGACGCTTGGTTTTGTATTAAAGCCAGCGTGTTGGAAAGGTCACTGGGCAGCTGAGTGCAATGATGCTCAGCTTCTCCTGGCATTGCTCAGTGATTAGAAATATTCAGCATGCAAATAGCTTGTTCAACTTCAGCAAGTACATCATCTCCCTGCTGCCAGCCTTGCTTGGGGTGAGCTAATGGACTTTTAACATTATACAGCTTCAGAGAGCAACTGTTTCTAATGGCTCCTGATTAAGCTCTCCAGAAAGACAAATAACTATCATGGGGCAAAAGCTAAAGAAAGGGAGGGGGGGCAAAAACGCAGGGATGTTAAAAAGTTGCTGGCCAAGGGACATCCTGCTGACGTGTTTTGTATTTTGGTAAATTCAGCATTATATTTAGCATGTTTCGGCTTTTGAGAACTGTCTATCAAATTGAGCCTAATTTATTTCCTCTGAATGCTTTTAGAATAGTGATAAAATAGCCCTCCATCCCTTCTCCTCCCCCTTTGCCCATTTATAATCTATTGTTTTAGGGCTGCTCTGAGGAACTATTGTGTTTTCCTATTATCTTTGTCCCTGGCTCAGCACTGTGCTTCCAAGCTGAATGTAGGCTTTTGGGGGTTATTTTTATCTTGCTGACCTTCTGTGGTAGAGGAACACGCTCTCACTCAGGCTCTAGACTGCCTGATCTGCTGAGCCGAGAGATGTGGGTGCATATAGGGAGCATCAGGCTCCCTCTAAGGTGACTTCAGCCCTGTCTCTCCCTCTCAGTTTTTGTGTGTTAGGAATACCAATGTGGAGGACATGAATGAGGTCTTGTTATAGACAGAGAAGACATGATATGTGATTCTGAAGTCAAGCAAGCCTTCTGAAGTCAAGCACAGTGGAAGTTGAGCCCAAACAGCCACTTTTCTCCCTGATTTTCTCAGCCCCTTTGACCCCTGAGTTTTAGCTCTCATTCTGGGAGGTGAAGAGAGATGAACTGCTTTTGTCCACTTTGGTGGGTACAAATCATAGCTTTGGCTTAGGGTGTTAAAGACTTCAGTCATTAATGGCTTTATCTCAAGGGCTCCTTATTGCTTTATGCCCTATTGTGACATTGGTGGGACGGGGAGAGGCTTTTATGATCTGTTCAATCAGATCTGTGAGAAGAAAGGAATGGCCTTTTTTCATGATTCATGGAGTCATTTAGGTTGGAAAAGACCCCTAAGATCATCAAGTCCAACAGTAAATCTAACACTGCCAAGTCCACCACTAACCCATGTCCCTAAGTGCAACATCTACACATCTTTTAAATACCTCCAGGACTGGTGACTCAACTGCTTTTCCTGGGCAGCCTGTTCTGATGCTTGCTAACCCTTGGTGAAGAAATTTTTCCTGATATCCACTTATGGGGGCCAGTGACCTTGTGTCCTCCTTCTGCCTCCTGTGGGCCAAGGCTCACACACACAGTATGTTAATAGCCACTTCTAAGGCTTTGGCTGATCAGAGAATAAAGGCCAAGGTGCTTCTGTGCAAACCAGCCAGCTCCCCTCCCTGGCTGTAGCAAGAAAAAAACCAAATCTACAACCTTCGTTTAGCTTCCCGTAGAGGTTCCCTCTATTTTCTAGTGGTCCTGGCTACTCTTGGTTGATGTACAAGTGCTGTATTCATTACATTACTTTGTCACTGGTGACAGAACTGGGACTGGCAAATGGTGTCTTTAATCCCTGGACTGCTGTGGGTACCTATACATGTTATCTTGCTGGATACTTGAACTGGCTGCACTAACATCATCTCTCCTGCTAATGAAAATAGAGAGAATGATGGTGGGGTGCTGCTACAGTAAGCCTCCAGAAAACCACAAGCCCATCAGTTAAAGGAAACATTAGAAACTGAACCAAATGGTCCTGAATCCTACCAGCAAGTTGTGACTAAATCCACCGAGTTGTGACTGATAAATCCACCAAGGGATATGTTACCAGATTAGTAGTACAAAGCTAGTTCCTCACTTGTTCTTTCCCCAGGGAATGGCTCTATTCAGCTTCAAGACCCCCCTGTAGGTAGAATGTGAAACCCAGCCCACCAGGAGGCATGGAGAGCAAATGCTGCTCAACTGGTTCCTCCAGTCTCTTTCTCCATTGCACTCAGCCTGCCCCATGCCCCTCTCCAAAACATCTTTAAATAAACTCTCCACAGGTGTTCTGCTATGCAATAATGAAGTAAAATGAAATAACATGCTGCTGAATGGAGCTGGATAAATGCCTTCTCGTATTTTGTTATAATCACCTAGAGCAACCTCATCGTCTGTGTCATCTGTCTCTCCAGGTTACTTGTGGAGCAGCAAGCATCATGGTGACTGTGCAAAAGAGGAAGAGAAATGCAAGTTCATGTGAGTTGGAGTAAATAATTCAGAGACCCTGGCTTGTTCTGATACACAGCACTACCCAGGGCTGCCAGGGCACACCGGGCCAGCACACACAGAAATCATGTTCTCCCAGGCACAGAGAAAACAACTGAGTGAATCCTCCAGCCTTTCCAGCTTATTGAGCAGGTGGAAACTCAGCAGTGTGACTGTGTTGAGGGCTGGAGTGAGGCGGCAGGGTGAGAGCAGTGTCAGGACTCTTGGGATGGTGGGCTCTTCAGCTGGTGCTTGTGTTACTATACACCACTGTGTAACTGACTGAATACAATCAGTGCTTGAGTTTGAAAGCCATTTGTGAGTAACAGCTCAAGAAAGAAACATTGAAAAAAAGAAAAGATGTCCACCTAAATAGCAGTGGTGGACGTAGAGTGGAAGCATCATGCACAGCCCTTCCACAGAGCAGAGCTGAGAGTGACAAGGAACTTCATGGGATCAGTTTTAGTGTTGTGGTAGACTTTGATTTCCTGCCCAGCTGCCAACTCATAAGAAACCTTACTGTGTTGTGCTCTGGCTGAAAGGAAACTTGTTCTAGCTGTACAGCTCTGATAACTTCAGACAGATGCAGTCTTGGAGGCCAATGCAAACCTGTGTCCCACCACTCCAGCTCAATACTGAGCATGAGGCACAGTGGTGGTTTGTGTGTGGCTGCATATGTCAAATACTCAAGCTTTAATCTTCCAGTTTCTGGCTATATTAGTGTCTTAGAAGTTCTCCTAAGCAGTGAAGATTTCTAGGAGATGTTTCCCACCTTCATACTTCTGTCTAAAAATACAAGGAAGACAGTACAGTGCAACAGTGCAAGAACGAGGCACATTAAGTAATTCCAATGCAATGTGCAAGGGCATCTTCAGGGTATTTGTAGACCAGGGTCCTGCCTGGTTTGCCTTTCCTGCCACTCTGTGCCTTCACACCTGTGCGTACACAGGAGAGGTCTCACCACCCTGACAACAAAGAATTTCTTCCTAATATCTAATCTAAATGTCTCCTCTTTTGGTTTAAAACTGTTACCCCTCGTCCTATCACTATACTCCCTCATAAAAGAGTCCTTCCCCATCTCTTCTGTAGGCCCTTTAGGTACTGCAAGGCTACTATAAGGTCTTGGCAGAGCCTTCTCTTCTTGAGGCTGAACAACCCCAACTCTCTCAGCCTGTCTTCTTATTTGAGGCACGAGTAACTCTGGCTTCACAGCTGCACATTGAAGATCTAAGCTGTCCTTGCACAAAGCCAGGGGTTATGGGTTGCTGCAGTTTATGATGGGGGGTTGGATTTATTTATCACAAACAACTGAGTTAATTTGACCATTTGTGCGACCAGATCTGATGTCTGAGGGACCCGCAAGGTATTTTGAGTTCTGAGTCATGCCCCCTCATGCACCTCAGGCGCTTGCTGGCACAGACCTGGTCCCTCAAATGTTTGTTAAGTGGCATGATGCCATCGTCATGTTGTAACTCGCCCCAGGGGCTGGCTGGGTCCATATGTAACCACATGTACTCCTCTGACCTGACAGCAAAAAGGTCCTTCAGATCCAAATGCCATTTCTCTTTCAATAGTTACCACTTTCTCACCGAGCACTTCCCACAACAAGTGCATCAGCAAGGCACTCTGCGACCGTGAGGGGCTGTGACCGGCTGGAATACAGCCAGCCTGGAGGGCCAGCACCAGCTGGGGAGAGCCAGGGTGCATCTCGCCTCCCCTTCCCAGTGCTTGGCTTGGAAATAAGGTCTGGGTCCTTAACGGTGACATCCAGCAAGCAGAGCTGATGTGCCTGCACAGCCCAGCCCCATGTGGGACCAGCCTGGCGCTGGCAGGTGAGGCAGCTCTGCACACAGGCTGATTTGCTCGTTCCTTCAGTGGCGCTAATTAGACCACATGCAGCTCCTACTTCTGGGAAGAGCTCTTTTAAAGCCAGCTCAGGTCTCTCTCAACTGCATAGTGTTCAGCAGTCTGGAAATATCCACTCTGCTTAGAAAGCTAAACAATGCCTCAAAGCGGTACTGCAGCCTCCCAGTTCTTACTGGAAACAACCTGGGGTTGTCTGCCTGTGGCCTTGTCCCTTCATGCCTCTGGGAAGATAAAATGTTATTTTGAGGGTCAGGGTGAATGATGGGGAATATCTCTACTGTTCTCAATTTTACACAGTACTTCAGTAAATGCCCATGTTTGCTAGCCTGAATTCAAAAAAGGAAAGGAGGGGTGGGGGGATAGAATAGCAACACAAAGTCATGAATGGGTTTGTAAAATAATCTCTTCTACGCATAACTCACTTTTAGCACCTGATTTTCAGCCTGGTCACAGAGAGATTATGTGGGTTTGTACTTCTGCAACCACTGAAATTCCTTTGCAGTCAGCGAGAGCCAGGAATTTCTGTTAAATATATACATAGTACTTCTCCAGGTTCATTTGAAGAGAGTGATAATATATCATTGCTCCCAGCGGGGACATAGCTGCCTCCTAGTTTGTCTGCTGACATGCATTAGAGCGGGGCTTGCACGGCAGCAATCAATAGTGGGAAACGCAGCGGCTGAAACTGGGAAGTGCAGCTCTAACATTCCTTATGCGAACGTTAGCGCTCACCAGAGAGCATGCCTGCTCAAATCTGCAAAGAAACAAGATTGACTGCTCTATTTGCTAAATGATTCCCAATATTTCTTGTTGGGTTTGTTTGGTTTTTTTCAATGTGGTTTGTATATCTTAAGAAAACAAACAAACAAAAAAGACGAAAACCAGTTGCTGAAACTGGAGAGGGTAACACTAGCCAAAATTAAGAAAAGAACACCTCTCTTTTTGGGGCAAGCGTGGGTTGCCCACACAGTTGAGGGCAGGTGGGTTATCCTGGGCTATCTCCAAGCACGTCAGGACACCACTAACTGGGTTCTACCCCCCCTCATCTACTCAGTGTCCACCAACTCCCATCCTCCTGATGCAGACCAAAGTGGGTACATGTGATCCTGACTCAGCTCTCAAGCAGAACTAGCGCATGGGTGTTACATCCTTCTGGGAGCTTCTGGGCATCCCCATGCCCTCTCCAACATTGTCGTTCACTAACCAACAGCTCAGCCTGAAGCAGGACCCAACTGCCCAAGTAGCTGAGTACCCACTGCCTGCACCAGATTAACAGAAGCTGCATGTCCTCAGGGTTGCTGGTGGCTGGACCTGGAGTTTGCTCATGTTAAAAGCCAACTCATTTGCTCTGAACACACAGCTGATACATGGAAGGAGACCACAGTTACGACAGGCAGGCCCTGAGGGTCTGGAATCACTTTCTCACTCCCTCTGCAAGCTCGAGTAATTGCAGTGACGACTGAGCTTCAGAGTGGTACTGACCTCATTCCCCCTCTGTAGCACGCAGAACAGTGGAATAGAAGGAGAAAAAGAACTTAATTTTGTTATTTCTTTCTGCACGGTAACCCCCTGACCTTTGCGACACACCTGGCCGTATCTGTGTCTGGGAGGGTTTATCCTCACCAGGTGGCCCCAGCACAGCTAATTGACTGCTCAGCAGGGCTGGGTAGGGCAGCAGCCCAGGTGAGGGGAAGCTTGTTAGCAGCCATTTCGAAGAGCAAGGTTATAAAGGAGGAACAGGAGGGCATTAAGTAGATCATGCTGATGGGTCTCTGTGCTCTGAGGGCTGACTAGAAGAGGACTGCAATCAGAGGAAGGTCAACGATGGACTGAGAAGTAAGTGAGCCTTTTACATGGGGATTGTACCAATGTGTGCATAAAGTAGGAAGGGGCTGCATATCCTGGGTCTGGCCCCCTGGGGAGCTTTGGGCAGACCCTGTGGTCAAGAGGGGGCTCAATCCTGGGCTGTGAAATGGTGGAAAAGCTGACCCCTTGTTTCAGATATTGTGTGCACTCACCATTCTCACCTTTCAATTTCTTCTTATCATCTAGAGGTAACAACAAAGTTGCAAGCAAGCCAGTGAGCTGAGTAAGATGAAAAGCCCAGGTTTGCTTCTGTGTGCCAGGAGCTTGGGCGCCTAGGGAGCCAGAGGCGAGGTTATGGGCATTTGAAACGGCAAGTGTCCTGCTGCCTGCCCTTTCCCCAGGAAAGGATCAAAGTAGCACAACAAGGAGAAGTTGTTAGTATGACTGCCTTGCAGATCCGCTGTCTGGGGAAGCTCGGTTTGGGGAGAGCTGAGCAGACAAGATCTGCTTGGTCTTGAAGGCAATGAGCCTTGGAAATGTTGCTGGGCTTGAGTTGTCCTAAGCTGTTGTTCCTTGGGTGATAACACCGTCTCAGCCGGCAGCACCTGCACACATTCCTCTGCGGGAAATATGCGGTCAGACTGTAAAGAAAGGACGTGTCCTGGCACACACTCAGCTGTGTTTACTACTATCACTAGTAAGCTGGACACCAGCAGGTATTTATCAGTGGTTGTACACCCTTGTAAGGTGTCATGGAGGGAGGGCAAAATGTTTCCTTGGCTTATATGACAAATTGCTAGGAAGGGTGCATTCTTTTACACTGTGAGTTGAAGGAGTATAAGCTGGCTAAGCCTGGCTCTCCAGGTGCTTTGTACCTGTCTTATGGGGTGCTCACCTGAACACAGTTTGGGTGCAGGTAACTGGGAAGAGTCTGGTTTCTGCTGTCACTGCTGTTAGCCTTGCGGGGGGGCTTGCTGTGAAGCCAGGAGGTTACCCCAGCTGGGAAGACAACTGAGCTCTCTTGATCAAGCAAGTTCATAGCTTGGTTAGATCCTTACCTGAGGAGCAAGTGTGTTGTCTTGGTTGACTTTGGACTATCCCTGCCTGAAATGCTGGCAGTAGAGACATCACTGACCCAAACAGCATGAGAGACATCAGCAGAGCATAGATGTGCTTTGTTTAATGCTAATGCATGAGCATCCTAGGCTGTGTTCTCAAAGTCCTCATTGCCTCCACAAACTTTCCATCTTGTTGAAAGTGGAACTTGCAGCAATATGTTCTCCAGCACACCACAGCCAGTGAGTGCTTACCCCCTGTAGCCTGATTTTGGCCTACTGTGTTTTGTGGGTTGGAATTCCTACATGCTACCCTACCTCATTTCTCTGCTTTTCTAAAGCAAGAAATATAGCCTTGATAAGCAATGTCCTGCTCTTGAGGAGTATTGGTTTCTTTCACACTTTCTGTCCCCTCGTTACAGCTCTGCTAATCTATGAGCATAGCTAAGGGGTACGATTGTACTGTCCACCTCTGCTGACCCTAGGCATGGAGGTGAGAGCAGTTGCTGCCTGATTTTTTTAGCGAAGCCTTTGTGTGAGCTGTCTTGAGGGTGTGGACCCAAGGGAGAGCTTCCCTATGGGTATGAGACTTGCTAAAAGTGCAAATAAAACCTCAGAGAAGTAAATCCACCAACTGCTGGAGAGGCTACTTCTGTTGGTCCTGAAATAAGAATTTCAGGTAGGTGTTTAAGCCACTGGTGGTAATTGCATTTTCATTGCTCTCTGCATAGCCTGATTAGCACATCAGTGGAAATAGCAGAAGTTGGAGTTCTCCACTTCAGAGTTTTAATGATAGAGTATGAAAAGAAAAGCCACCATCTTCTTTTTCATGTACCCTCCCTCCTATGAGGCTCTAGCAGCTGCTTTCAGACGTTTTTGGTGAATTTTTAATCTTCCTTATAGGTAATTCTCTTACCTACTAGTTTCCATTACAGGTAGGAGAATGGGAGCTTCTCTTTTCTGGTTTTCAACCTCTGGAGGAATCTGAAAATGTAATGGCAACAGTGTTTCTTTGTCTGCCTTTGTTTTAAAAAAAAAAAAGTGTGATGAACAGTCTTACTGCGAATGTGAATGGCTCACTTCTCAGTGTCTGACTCCAGCCAGCTGCTGTTCCTGTTTCCCATCCCTAATGCTTACTGAACGAGGACTGTTGACTTCCATATGGAGATGAGTTAAAACAGCAGTAATGCTCTAGATCTTGTAGATTTTCATAGTTGCCAAAAGATTTGGTTGAATAACATGTCATCTCTGCTGGGAAATAAGAATATTTCATGCAGCCATCTGTATTCTTGAAACCATAGTGCCCTTTTACCTTTGAAAATTTTAACAATGCAGAATGATAGTATTGCATGACCTTGCTTTTGGCAGTGAGTATGAACTGATGTCAGCCAGCAACGTTTTCATCTCTTCTCAGTTCAACTTCTGCCTTCCCAGTCCTCTTCTCCCTGTTTGCCCTTGTAATTGGAGATAAACTGGACCCACATAGTTATCCAGCATCAGAAATGTAATATAGACATCTCATCTCTGCATTACGTTTCTAACATGCCCTTCAAACAGAAGGCAGATGCCTACAGTCTATTTTCTGTGAGCTGCTTGGAAAAAATCTGAGCTGCAACTGTTGATAGATACATGTTTGAGGGACACCTGGAGGTGTCTGATGTTCTCACAAAACCAGCACAATACTTGACTGAAAAGCAGCTTTGCTCAAGGACAGCTTTATCCCCTTCCTAAAAGGAGATCAAACTCTTCATGGGAGGGCAGGCAGGGGCCACCAGGGACTTTGATATGGCGATGAAAGCCTTGAAGTGATTCATTTTTTGAGTGGAACAGGAGTTCAGGCAGTGTAGGTCTGCACAAGAGATTTTAAAATACCCTGTCATGCTGACTGGGAACAATGGAGGACTTGGAGAAAGATGAGGTACGTTTTCTGTCTTTGTGCCCTATCCAGGCCACTTTGTTGCTGAACAAAGCCCTGCTTGCTGTGCGGTGCTGCAGCTAGCCAAGGTTCAGATGCCCAAAGCTGGACCTGCTTTTCAGAGCATCACTGAGCTCCTACCTTCTGTTCCAGAATGACAAACTTTTAAAAATATGAGGAAGGTCTCAGCTGAGGGGAAGCAAGAGTGGGGATGAGCAATTACATGCAGGTGATAGGCAAAAAAATTTGACAGTTCTTTTCTTAAGTTATTGGAGCCTTCTAGCAAGATAATCCTTACTTCTAGACCTTGTCCCTGTTGATGTTCTCCTCAGGATTCCCCCTCTCAGGAAGTCTCATAGCCATCTATGAGCACACAAGCTGTTTGGCAAGGCTAAGGCCAAGGAAATGGAAAGCTTGGAGCAGGATCAAGGGAGGTATCCAGACCAAAAGGAGCTGTTTGGACAATGCCATTGCTTTGAGACAGATGAAGCTGCACGTACCTGCTCTTTACAGATAGGTTGGTCTTAAGGCTTTATTAAAAAAAAACAACCACCAAACAAACAAAAACCAAAATCAACAACAACAACAACAAAAAGCAAAGTTGTAGATTTTGGAGACTCTAAATACACAATGAGATGCTCAGGTGACTGCTTGCTCTGAAATCCTGTTTTTGCTGGATCTGGGGGCTCTTAGAATCACAGCAGTTAAACGAGCTATTGCACTTGACTGAAATTGCAAATGTGCTCCTTAACCTTCCCCTCTGCAAAAGTTTCTTGGATGTCTGAATCCTTTAAGTGGTGGAAATGAGATGTAATGCTCTGGAATGCCCTGGCTGGGTGGTCAGTGAAATCCTGTGTTGTGAGGCCCAGTAATACTGGGTTATCCAGATTAGACACCGCATCTGATTATCTTGCTGCTAATCCTACCCTCAGTAATTTAATCAGGATGGGGATTGCAAGCCCAGGATCAGGCAGAAATAAGGGGCGATTGCCCCCTTGTGCATCTGTAGCACTTGAAATTCCTTGTTTGTGGTGGTATATGTAATGCATTTAAATAAATATACATGTGAATTAGCACTGTGTTGCCATTGCAACTGGACTCTCCTGTTATTTCTCACTGTTTGTAGGTGAGCATTCAGTTATTGAGTGACTTGGGGTGACATGGCTTCCTGTGTTTGCTTTTGTTGGGCTCTCTCAAAGTGTGTGAGGGGACAGATATATGATGCCAACTGAAACAAACTGGGATGGCAAAGGGTGATCCAGTCCAGTAAGAAGAGCAGATAGTGTTAACCTGCCTGTCAGAGGTAGGACCTCTTGCCTGCTGCTCTGGGAGAGCTGGGTGAAGTGATCCATATCCTGATTCCATCTCCAGCAAAGTCTTCCCCAGTGTGGGTTGGATAAGAAGCTGCTTGGGCATGTGTTCATAGAAGTGCCTAAAGGGGCACACATCTTGTGCTCATGCTATTTAATTTGGTCCAAAAGGCAGGGATTTAGACTGTCTGACACCTGGAGCACCAGATCCTACAGAAAAAAAAAAAGGTACTTAATGTATCCAGCTTTCCCAAACCTGAAATGAATTAAAGCCTTATTGTGAGTCCCACCTGAATATATGCACAGGGGAATAAGGACTGCTAAAGGGAATATTAAAAGGAAAATTTTTCCAAGTACTCTATGAACCTAGTGGTCAAGCAGAATCTTATTCAGGGATGATTGGTGGTGCCACAAGGTTTGGGATGTGTACTGCAAGATACAGGCTGTAGAGGACAATGGGTGCCCTTGGAGCTGCTCCATGCACAGTCGTGTGTCAGAATTTACGTAGGGCTTTTACCACGGTGCCTATGTGATCTATTGGAAAGGCATTTGAGCAATGCTAGCATGCTTAGAGCTATAAAATATGTATCCTGTGCAGACTCACAACTTTGCAAAGACTGTTAAAATAAACTTAGAGGGTAAATATTAACTTTCGAGAAGTGCTTGTGCTGTCAGCGCAGGGGATGGGGGAAAAAACGAGCTCGACATTTCTTGTTCAAGCCAGGAGAGGGCAGAGGTTCATGCACAACCACGGGTGGCCTCGGGAGGCTGCTAATAATGATGGCATTTAATGGTCACTGCCGACGGGTTGAGCACTTACAGCTAAAGTGATGCTTCCTTTGCTAGGTCATGACTTTGGAGGATGTATGGGGCAGCTGCGAGTCAGGGCAAGCGCTCTGCTGTGGCCAGGGAGAGGCTCGTCCTAGTGCAGGGATGAGCAGAAGTGAGAAGAAGCTGAGAGGAAGGAGAAAGAGGCCAAGGGAGAGAATGGGTGCTACAGGGAAGGGGAGGAATAGCAGGTGGCTATGGTGAGCCAGGGAGATGAGAGCTTTCCTCCATGTGGCAAATGTGGCTTGTGTCTGTGTGCAGATGCCAGAACTGCAATGCTTTGTGTGTGGGGGTGGGCTGCAGCGGGGAATGGGGGAGATGGCTTAGCTGGAGCTCACAGAGTGGAGGGCTGCCTTGAGAAGGAGTCTGTATGCACCGGTCCAGGGCGTTTCAGTTCAGTGTGGCTCCTGCCTGGTGCTGTCCCCTTAGAGGTGGCACTCTGAGCGCTGCATTGAGGATGCACTTTTCTTGCTTACTACTCATGACATAAGGAAGTTTCAGGATCAAGCTGTAAGTGTTTCCAGCAAATGCTTTTATTTTGGAGCTGTTTGCCAGTTAGTGCTTTCTTGGTGCTGGCAAGAAAGCATCTTCCCACTGGAAAACAACCCCATTGCTTTTCCCACTTGCTGTTGTTAGTGGCTTTATTTTTTTGCTGCTGCCAGTTGGCTGTACATCCCATCACTAGGTGTTTCTGCTGCTCTCAGCCTTGATGTTGCATCTTCTTGTTTCCTTGCTGTCTGTCCTCTTGATTGCTACAGCTGATCTTCTGTTACCCTGAATGTCTTGCCTTCTCATCCCACTGCAATGTGGAGCTGGTTGATTCCTGGTCCTGTTTCACTCCAGCTTGGATTCCTCTGCTCCTGTTAGTTGAAGGATCTCAAACCTTATTACCGTGCTGATTCTGCTGAACTTTTCCAGTTTTGCCATCTTGCTGACTAAATAGTTTTAGTTCCCTAGCTTGGTTGCTGGCATGGGAGTCAGTCTCAACTGGCTTCCTGCCACCTTGAGTCAGTCCAAACCTTCCTCCTCTGCCTTTATTTCTTTTTCTGACCAAAATATCTTCTAATTTTTACTTTTAAGTTTAAAAAAAATATAAAGTTGATATGCTCTCCTTTCTTGTCCTTGTGTTCTGGATGTGAGCATAAGCACCTTCTCCTATATCCAAGACTCTGTATCTATTCCTATTCATGCTGTTATTTTTCCCCTTCAGTCCACCCTCTCTTCTCACAGCTCTTCTTTACAAAACAAACTTGCTATTCAAGCCCCCACATATTTTTCTAAATACAGCCTGTCTCTGAACCTTGACTTGCCAAGTGCCTTTGTCAAAGTCAGCCCTTCTTTCCCCTGATGTCCTTACTTTTGTCACCTGGGATGTTCTTCCTCTGCTCTTCCCTTCCCTCCCTAGACCGTTTTCCACAAAGTCATTTGGAGGATGCTGTTCTTTCCTTTGCCCTTTTCCAATCTAAATTTGTGCAAGTGTCCCATATCACTCCATCCTTGGGCCTTTTCTCCCCTCCCTTTATATATTGTTTGATCTCATCCAAACAGTAAATTGCTTTTGTGGATGCCTTGTCACCTTTTCTCAGTCTGAGAATGGGACACAGATGTATCCTGAATATTTATGTGCAGATCCAGCTATCTGCTCAGCCAGTCTAGAGAGAGCTCTTCACTTTCCTCTTATCTCTAGTCCATTTGTGCTTTTCCAGTGACAACAGACATTGCCATATAGTCCTCAACCTGCATGTCACTTGCCTTGGATATGCTACTGGATTCCCAGGTCATAGCTATTTTGATGCAAGCTACTGTGTAAGGTTCCTTCCCACACACCACACAACCCTCTCTGGCATCTTTTCCATTACTGACACAGTTTTTCCTCCCTAGATGGGTGTGATCTCAGGCTCCTTCTGTCTATCCAGAATGTTGCTTCCAAGCTGGTCTTTTCCCTAGCTCAGAAAAATATCTCTTAGAGTTGGTGTTTCTACAAAACCAACCACTAATGCAGCAAACACTGTAAAACTTCTCAAGGAGGTGTTTTGTTTCTTTTTTTTTCCTTCCCACCATTCATTCTCCACACAGCTGATCCTCTGAGAGGAATGTCCTCTCAGCACTGCTTACTGAAGTTGCTGCTTGGTTCTAGTATTTTACTTTTGAAAGATAACCACTTTGGCTAAAAAACAGAAATACCTTTTTGCTTAACCAGTCAGCTAAGAAAAAGTTTTCTAGAAATGCAGGGGAGGAAGGAACTAATTTTATACGCAGTATAAAACGAGAACCTGGGAAAGGGCTTTGAAGCGAAAGGGCAATGATGATTCCTTTCTGACCCTCCTGAAGCATATGGAGGTCAGCTTTGGGCATGGCTGGGTCAGTAGTAGCAGGACTGTGTTCTTTGGCACATCTTAGGGAGCCATCATGGCCAGCTCTGGTCTTCATAGCAGATGGGTTTAGCACTGATGCAGATAAAAAGCTCTGCTATTCTGGGGCTTCTGGGCCACAGCAGGATCTTAAATGGCAAGGCTGGAAGATGGGAAGAGAAACATGAGTCTTTTTGACCCCATTTAGGTGGTAAGTTGAGTGCTTTCTGGATTTTGTTCTTGAAAAGACCTCTGAAATCCAACCTGGTCAGCTCTCCATGATGGGAAACCACCCTTTTATACTTAAGTGTTGAGCCATGTGGAATAAAGGAAGAATCTGTACAAGAGCCTGTAGTTCTCCCAATGCAAAGTGCTACTCTGTCTGCAGTTCAAATGAACATCTAGCTGGCAGCAGGTTACAAATCACAGAATCACAGAATCACAGAATCACGGTGGTTGGAAGGGACCTCAGAGATCATCAAGTCCAACCACAAAAA
>JAOTQQ010000052.1:13567351-13691589 GCA_026546715.1 Gallinago undulata | reverse complement strand
CCCCTGCCTCTCTACAGCTTCCTTTCAGGTACTTGTACAGAGCGATAAGGTCGCCCCTCAGTCTCCTCCTCCCCAGAAATGTTGTCAGTGATCTCAAAATCTTGCCTCATCCTTTGCTGAAAGCTCTGCATCACAAGTAGAAATGAAATGCTGGAGACAGAACAGGATTAAAGTAATTTGCTGGCTACATTGAGTGTAATCCCATACTCTTCCTTGAATATCCATTATTTTCTACGTTTATCTTTACCTGTCACTTGGAAAATGCTACCACAATATTTGAAAAATACTATAGGTTGCTATGTCTCCTCGACCTACTCACCAGGTAGAGTTGAGCTCCTTCTAAGTAGTCATGCTTTGCAAGTCTTGGGCTAAAGGTGTGTAGTTTGGTTGTGCAGGTGGGTGATGCAGCTGAACTCCCCTGCACCTCCTGTCTGTGCTGTGGCCACAGCTGGCAAGTGGGGAGCAAGCAAGAGCCTCCAAACTGTGTTCATCCTTTCATGGTCAGGCATGCTGATTTTCATACTGTTTGGACTGGTTGCAGCCCAAACATTTGGGATGGTTACAATGAGATCCCATCAATCAAGGAAAGCAAGACTTAAATAAACTGCTATTTATGTACATGACCTAAGCAAACAAACTGACCAAGCTTTTCTATAAGCACTGCCTCACCAGAGAAGAGCAGAGGCAGGCAGTATCTTGGTGGGCTTATTAAATAAGCTGTTGAAGACTGCCTGTGCCTGGTGCCCAACAGATTTGGGGACAGGTGGCAAGTCCATTTCTGGATACTGAGCTGGTTGGAATCTAGGATTCCCTGAGTTTTAAATTGCAGCCATCACACTTATTCTGGGCCTTAATGGTGCTTTCTTGTCGGTGCCAGACCCCTCTGCCTCCAAGGGAAGTGGTGTTCTTGCAGCTTTAGTCTAGGTTTCCACAAGGATTAGTATTGTCACCACATAGTTTATGCCCCACTTAAAAGGCACTGCAGCAGAAAGCAGCAGCATCTCTTTGTAGCAGAGAGCTGCTAGAAGCTGGTGCGGGTTAAAATGGCTTTAGGGGTCAGGCTTCACCCAGGCAAGCTACAACTTAGAATATTCACTTCACAGATCAAGTTTCTCCTACAAGCGTGAAGCACTGTCTTCTTAGCTTGCAGCCTTTCATGTCAGGGATGAAGGTGATCTATGGATGCTGTCTGTTCTTGTGGATTAGATTTTTGTGGGAGAGCTGAGATGGTGGGGTTTTTTTTCCCCCCCATCAATTTCTCCCAGCAAAATGCATGAGCCTGTACTTCAGTTTAAGCATGTGAATGTTTTTGTTTTGCCTTTACCATGGATGTTCAAGTACTTAAGGTTTGTGTCACTGTTTGATGTAACCATCTAATGCGGAGCTAAATGACTTCACATGTAAGGGTTGGTCTTTCTGTCTTTGGAGGTGAGTGTGAGCTAGTTCAGTTAGGATTGCCCTCTGCTCCTGCTATTCTTCCTTCTTCACTCCTCTTCCCTTTTGTTTTCTATTACTTATCTCACTTCTATTTGAATTTCACTTAGTTCTCAATGTTTTTCATGTCATCTGCCAAGAGGAACTCAAGCATTGAACTGGTCCAGTCAAATAACCGTCAGTGGTGCTGGTACCAAGCAGCACTTATATTTGGACAAACTCGGGGGTTTCAGCTTGAATTATCACAGCTCCAATTCCCTAAGGCATGGGAAAGCCACACTACAAATACACTGATGCTAATGGTCTTGGCTCTGCAGGTTTTATTGCATTTGTTATTTTCTAGCATTCTGGAAAACATCATTCAAATGAAGAGGGTACACATAGGAAAGTAAAAAAAAAAAAATGAATCTGGATAGGAGATGATTCTTTGCCCAAGCCTTTGCTTGTCCTCTTCCTTGGGGACACTGGAGCGGTCTGATGTTTGCTTAGGATTTTGATGGGTGTCAGTTGGTATTGAATAGTTGCCTTAGTGGGCATCTCACAGAACTGTGGGTTCCGAGGGCAGAGTTCAGTGATCTAGAAATGGCTCTTACATGGTAGGAATCAGGCAAAGAAATTGCCTCCTGGGACACGAGCCTCAGCAGAGGTCAGTCTGTTTTGACTTCTTGTAATAGCAGATAAAGAATATGGAAGTTGTTCAGCCCTGATGGCTGTAGAGTAGTGATGAGCTAATAGTTTATTATAGGAAATAGGTATAGGCAAATAGGATTTTAAGATAAATAGTCCATTCTCTGTAAGCATTTGAGCACCTGGCTCTTATGAGGGCTGAGCTGCCAGCAGGAAGCTCCTTCCTGCCTCTGCCCTGTAAAGTGTTTTTTCTTGCGTAAAGCATTCTGAATGCATGTAATTACCTTTTTTTAATCAAGTCAAAAAGCGGCTAGTGCTTAAGCAGCTCCATCTTATTTTCATATTTTTTTATGTGAAAGCCTTAACCTTTTATAATGGTATGACAACCTGACTTCAGATACCTTCTTCCCTGCTCCCATTTGGGCAAAGGAATTGACAAAGTTATTTACTAAACTGATTAACAAGTCTGTGGTGGGGCTCAAAGGGGCTGAGAGCTACCCCTGAAAACACAAAGCGTTTTGCTGCAAGGACTGAGTACAGCCTCCAGCTTTCCTGGACTTTGGAGAGCTCAGGGGGCTTGGTACCTCACAGCAGACTAAAATTTGGAGTTGAGTTGTGTCAGATCCAACTGCCATTAAAGTCAATAGCAAGACTCTTGTTAATGTTAATGGGTGTATATGGATGTTTATGAAGAATAGCAGCAGAAGAAAGCTGGTGGTACTCTACCAGTGCAGTGCTGGTGCTCAGAAAGGCCTTCCTCTGTAACAATCTAGGGATTGTTACCTCCCTTCCTGATTTTCTTCCATAGTAATTTTTGATGACTTGGTTGCAAGTAATTGTAAAACTACTCCCTTGTTACTTTTGTGACTTTTAGTGCTTTTTCCTTTATTAATATAATGCTCGGTGATTAACCTCAACATTTGATCAATAATTTTATGTAATTAGACTGTGCTTACTCAAAGGTCATGGCTTGTTTTGGTCTTTATTCCACTCACCAGCTCCTAATGCACTTAAGCTATGCTTCTAGCAACTACTTGGATGATGTAAGGAAGTGACATCAGCTGATGATATTGTAGTGATTATTTTTCTTATTCATAATCAGAAGCTATGTACATCATCCTCAAGGTGATGACTATGGCATGCAGAATGTTATTTGTTTTTTATCCTACCTATATTATTAAAAACTTCTAGTCTCTGTTTACTCCTCCTTCCCCCCACTGCATTCTTTCCTTTTGTAGTAGAGTTAGAGGTCCTTCCTGCTGCTGCTGTGTCATGGCCTACTTTCTTGGAACCTGCTGCTTTGATTTGTGCTTATCTGAGCACAGCTCATGGCATGTGAACATCTTCTGAGCCTGGTGTGGTACAGAGTTGTTTTGTTTTTGGTTTTTTTTTTCTGTCCTAAAGGAATCTGTTCTGCTGGCTAATGATGATCATTGGTCTTCAGGAATAGACGCTTCAGAGTCCAAAAAAAAAGGACTTCCAGAAGCACTTGGCTGACTCCTGCTTGAAATTGCAGCTGGTTTCAAGGGGTGCCCTGATTTCAAGGTTAGACACACACTGAACATCAAGTTCAGCAGTTATTCCTCCTCCTTAGTCAGGACTCGGTACAGCTCCTTTTTGATTGAGCTGTTTGTCTTTAAGGAATGTTGTCTTTAAGCTCTGGGCAGGACAACTGTCTTTATCTGACCTGCAGTGAGAGCAGCTCTGTCTCTAGCCAGGAATCCTTCCGATCTGGGCACTAAAGTTGGCTTCTGGGCAGTTTGGGAACAGGCTGAGGTGTTGGCAGCTAGATTCATGCTCTCTGGAAATCACAGTGAAGAACTGAAGCTGTCTTGTGGACAGTTTTGTGTAGAGCTTGGTACAGAAGCTATGTCACCTGGCCCTTGAGATAGCAACAAATCCAACACAGAAGCACTGTTTTGGATGGCCATCACCAGAAAATGGCACTGGGCGGACAAAATCCCACCACTGGCAGAATCACTCCCTCCTGGCACATCTAGCCTCACTCACAAGGGCGCCATGCAGACATGGCAGCATGTGTGTGGCTACATGCATGACCTTGCAGGCTGGCTGGTGCCTCTGCCCTCGTGAATGGAGGTTCCCTCTAGAGAAGGAGGCACAGTGCCAGGGTAGCAGATGGGCAGAAGAAGCAGCAGCTGGGAGACCATGTATGATCATCACGTGGGCTTACTGTCTGCAGCAATGCTGAAATGGCCACTTGGCTTTTTCATGTCAGTGATCAGGGTTGCTCTGAGCCAGCTGCTTCCAGAGTCTGGGAGCAGAAAGGGAACAGGCAGCACTGATTGCAGCAGGCAGTGGGCTCTGCCCAGTGTCCCCTGTCAATGGGGGGAAGCAGCAGATTCCTCAGGGACTGGACACCTGTGTAATACTTCTGTCTTTGCCTGGAGCACCATGTGAGAGTAGCCAAGCTGAGCCCTTGCTGTGCCCCCTCTCACTTATCCAGGCAGAGTTTTCCTCTACTAAGTAGAAGCTTCACTTCCATATACCTTCTCCTGTTCCTGCTGGGGAGAAGGGGTAGCTCTCGACTGTTGTTAAAGCAAGCTGGTCTGATGCATGTCTCCAGTAGTTCAGGCTGGGCAGGGACATGGTACAGACCAGTGGTGCTTCAGAAGCTCTCCTCCTGCTTTGGCCCAAAAGGTGTGGATGGGAAGGAGTCCAGGCTCAGCACAACTGCATCTCCTGAGTGCTGCAATGTTTTGGGGCAATAGTTTGGAGAACAACTTGATGCGTTACTGAGATGCCATTAATACATGGATCTTCATTTGATGCTTGTTACTTACGAAGCTACGGTAGACACAGATCTGACTTTCCTGAGGGTCTGGAGGAGAAACAGTGATCTAACTCAAGATGGTCCAGCTTGCTTGATACTTCAATGCAGGATGAAGTATCTAGCAGTTGACAGCTAGAGAAGAGAACAGGCAGTATTACGTTAATTTCTACTGATAAGGATTTCAAAAGGTGACCTGTAAATGATAAGGGAGGGAAAATATTCACTGGATTTGTTGCCTTGAATTTGCTTCTTTGTATTGTGGAGAAAAACCTTGAAGGGGCTTCATCTGTGTTTTGCACATGGAGGGTCTTGTCTTCAAGCTGGCTTTTTATTTCAAGAACACATGTCTTAAGGTCTTGTGATGGTTTCATGATCTGGAAGGGAAATTCTGATGTCCCAGATGTGACCCAGAAAGGGATCTGATAAACTGTGATTGAAAATGAATGCATGAATTGGTCGGTTTGGGTGTTTTGCTTGAACTACCTCAAAGGAAGAAATGCTTCAGAGCTCAAAAGCAAAACAAAAATTAACAGGAATGTTTCTTTTGCCTTATTCCCCAAGGGTCAGCCCTCTGAAGTCCTAATTCTTGTCCTTTTCCATTGAGAGGACCTCCACAAAGAAAACAAACCCTAGAAGAAAGCAACCTTCCTATGCTAATGGGGAGCATCTTATGGTTGTCCCTTTGACACTGGAAAAAGATATTTCCTATGTTTGGGAAACCCCATCTTCATCTATTCCTGTGGCAGTGGGGCTCAGCCTGATGCCTGCAGCTAGGAATTGTTCCCCAGCTTTTCCCATGAAGCTGAATTATTTATTGTTCTTAGCTTTCCCAGGAGTGCACAGCTTTGAAAGGAGCCTCTTGGTTCCTTGGTCCTGTGCCTGGTATTAGGAATGGTGCCCTGGATTGTTTTTGGTAAATAGCCTGGCTGTATCTTAAAAGTTAGGGTGTTTCTTCACTCTCACTTCTTCCTGTTGAAAATTGTTCGTGAAACTGGATGCCAGGAATCTTAATGGCCTCTGAGAGTTTGCTTGGATTTAATCTGTAGGATCTGATAACTTGAGTCTTAAAGAGTTTTAAAAGAATTGGCTGAGGAGTTATTTAGCACTCTGGTGTATATTCTGATTGCATTTTGGAAAATTAGTAAGGACTAATAGACCTTGAAAAGAGTTATTGTTTCATTTGCATTTCAGAAAGCACACAGGTTTGACCCTGGGAAGTGTATGTAGTCTTGTCAGTTGGGTGTTGATGGTGGGTAAAACCGTAAATGGGGAAATAGGATCCCACCATTTGATGAAATAAAATGAAGAAACAATAGATACTTAATTCAACATTCTAGTCCAATTGTAAATTCTAAGTCTCTTCTGTCAGTTCTCTATAACGCATTTTAACTCGAAGCTCACCTACGATACCTGAATATTCAGGCCTAAAATAATATAAAATTAATCTTATTCTTCACAATAATGTAAGACTCAGTAAATGGACAGGAACCAGTTAATATGTGAATTTTATTCACATGAACACATTCATCCAGATGGGCTATTTCTAGTTGATTTCCAGGGGCACTGATATGCCATCTCTAACTTATGTGCCCTGCCACCTTGTGAGGTCGGAGGCGAGATCAGAGCAGGTGTTGTCCAGAAATGCCCGGACCATGTACGAAGGTGGGTTCATGTGCGCAATGTTCACTTTCATAATGAAATTCAGGGTTGTGCTTTGGGACGGGGAAGCCTATAGGCAATGTCTGCAGAATGGGGTACAGAAGCTTGCATGAGGAACATGAGAAGACCTTTGCAACCACTGACTGGTTTGCCATTTCTGGGCTGCAGGTAAGAAGAGGAAGACGAACACCAGGATACATAAAGAAACAGTAGGAGAGAGGAATTATTGTTCCTGTACTTAGAAACTCAGGTAGTGTTGGAGCCATCTATCTTCTACATGTGCAGCTCCCAGCATGGTGGATGCCTTGAGCTGCTTTTTCAGGAACATAAATCATAAAAATAAGCACGGAACTTGGTTTTACATCCCCATAGTACCAAAGCTGAAAAATCTGCAAAGACTTAAGAGCTGCAGGAATAATACCAGTGTGGAGAAACTTTCTTATGGAGACAGACTTAAGGAGCTCAATCTGTGTTCTCTGAAGAAGTGACTTGAGCCCAGTATGAATGTTTTATCAACTTCTCGTTAGCGGGGGACTGCTTATTTTATTAAGCAGCCAAAGAGACACTGCTTAATAAAAGACAGCCAAGTCCAGTGTCTGGATGCAAAAGCAGAAAAGCACAAACTTAGCCATGAGGTGGATGTTTTATGAATCAGCATAATTAAACTTGAAACAACACATCCAGAGAAGGCCTGAACCTGAGAGTGGGCATCTCCCAAGAAATCCTCTCCATGCTGGCAGGTTGGTGTGGGCTCAGTTTGGTTTTTATGGTAGGGGGATGCTGGGGTGAGTGGAGAGATCCCTCTGACCCTGACCAATTCGAGCGCGGTGGTCGGGGGGCTTGCCTCGGACCGTGCGTGACGCTCGCACGCTTCACCCGCAGAAGCCAGCGGGTGTGAACGCAGCAGCCGGGACGTGGTTTGTGTTGTGCCGCACGGATGCCACCTCCCTGAGCCCAGGAGGCGACTTCCGTGCCCGGCTGGGGAAGGGGGACCCCGGCAGGACTCCCACCATAAACCAGCGCGGGGGTGGGAGGGTGGGTTGGCCGCCCACCTTGTGTAACCCAGCGCTCCGCGGGCTGCGGGGCCGGTGGGGAGGCGGGCAGCCCAGCCGAGCGGCCGCTCCTCCTCCGCGCCCCGCGGATCCCGCATCCCGGGGGCCCGGCGCTGCCGCGGTGCGGGCGGCGGAGGCGGGGCGCGGGCGGGGCGCGCATGCGGGCGGCGCCAGGCAGCGCGGCGGGCCGCGGAGCCACTCGCCCCCGCAGCACCGCTCGGCCAGGGACAGCTCCCGCCGGCGCACAGGTAACGCGCTCCCCCCGCGGCCGCGCTGCGCTCCGCTCCCCCCGCTCCCGCGGGGCTGGGGAGAGGGGGCTCGGGGTGGGGGGACGGGAGGGGGGCGCTCGGCGCCTTACGCCTTCACAAACCCCTCCTCTCCACCCCGGTGGTTGCTTGCTTGCAGCTCCCAGGCTGTGTCGGCGCCGTCCCCCGACCGCGGAGCCGGCTCTGCCCGCCGGGCTTTGGGCTGAGGAGGGAGCGCGTCTTCCGGCAACTTCCCGGCAACTTCCCGGCGCTCCCGAGGCTCCGCGATGGAAGGGAAAGGTGGGTCCGGGAGCGGGGAAGGAGGAGGGAGGGGGTGGGGGTGCGGCGGCGAAAGGACCGCAGTGGCCGGGCCGGGAGCGGGCGAGCCGTGCCGCCGTGGCGGGGGGACATTGCAGCACCGGCGGGGAAGCGGGCTCGGGGGGCGCTTCCCTTCCCCGCTCCAGCGGGGTGGTATGCCGGCAGTTGCGTCGTGGAGTGTGGTGAAGGGTGGTTCGGTTGTTGGTTTGTGGGTGGGATTGGTTTTTTGTTTGTTTGGGTATTTTTTTGTTCATTAAAAAAAATTATTTATTTTCCTTTAGGGTGAGACAGATGTTAGTTGGTGATTTGTTTTCTTAATGCTAAGGATTTGCATAATAAATATGAGGTCTGTCCCATGTTTTTTAGTCAGTCAGCAATGGGGAGGTTTTTAAGAGATGAAAAGCATTTCATAATTAGAATGGTTTTTTAAAAAAACTCTTTTTTTTTTTTTCTGAAATGGGAGGAACAGGGCTACAGAGCTCTGCCCTCATTACGTTGCATATTTAACACAACAGAGCATCCTGATAGATTGGGAGAAAGGCAATGAGTATTGTGCTATTGAACTATCCACCCTAGAAAGGAAATCATTAAATATTACCTGCTTAGCTTGTGTGTTTGCATACAGAGGGACATGTATCTCACCCAAATATGTCCCTTCATGTTGGGCATGTATATTTTGTTTCTATACATAGCTATGTAGTCCTATCTGTTTATTTACCTGTCTGTCTCTACAATTGCATCAGACATCGCACATTCAACTGGTACATGAACTCAAAATCTGTACGTGTTAATTGCCACTGAAATATTGATGGTAGGTCAGTCCATGCAGAGGGGAGGCTAGTTGCCATTCCCACCTAACCCAAGGTGCCAGCTCTCCTGTATAACACAAATCTTGTAGCTGTTTAATTGATAGAGATCAAGGCAGTGGGAGAATATGGACTATATTAATTCAAGGAAAACTATCGTATACTTGTATAACACAATACTACATACTTTTCAGGGAGCCAAGCAAGCTATATTTAAACCTCAGGTTTATTTTTGTAACTATCTTGTCAATCAGGGCTATAGTTCTGCTGTGTGGGAATATCTGATTATATGCTGATTAAGGAAGGAAGCTATTTCAATCATATGGAGGCAGTATGTCCTATAAAGTACTGTTTCTTGTGGGCAGTGATCAATAGAATTACTGGGGCTTGAGGATAGGTAAGTACCTTTTTTTAAAAAGTGTATCTGCGAAGACTTGACTTAGATTAAAAGCTCACAGTATTCATGTTAGCCTTAATTTTTTTTTTTTTTGTTATCCACACTGTTTTCACAAGTAACCTGAGATGGGCCACCTTTATCTTTTTGAATGTCCTAGTGGTACGTGTCTTCGTGCGAAACAAATAGTGACTTTAGTGTGGCACACTACGTGCCTTGTCGTGCGCTACACAAGCAGGCAGAAGGCTCTCCGTGGAACTTCTGATGGAGTTCATGTAGCTGGAGGAGTTGTACAGGGGCTAGAAAGGTAACAGTTGCAATAAAAAACAAGAAAAAAGGTCCAGTTAGTGGGTGGCGAAAGCAGCACCTGAGAGAGGGTCATCCGATTCCGATCTTGTGCAAACAGTGACTGTTACTGTGGGGTTGCTGCCTGAGTGGGCAATGAGCAGCAGAACAAGGCAGCCTGAGGGACCACTGGTACTTGTGTGTATTACTTGCAAGAGTTGACAGCAGTCCGTGTTTCCAGGCTCTTGGCTTTGGTGGAAAGGTTATCAGGGAGACAACCCCAAGAGACACAACTCTTTCCTTTTGCAAAAAAATCTCAGGAGTTTGCTCTTGCTAGAGATCTGCATCAATGGGATAGAGGTGGGGAACAAATACTCTCTGGGTTTTCACTATCTAAGCAGAAAATGGGACCGTTCAGAGAAAACCGGCAGAAATGATGGCACCAGAATGGGACAGGTCCAAAGTAAGGATGATCTTAAAGGAATACACAAACAACTTTGGCATCTCAATGGGAAAATGAAAAGGCAGATGAAGTCTGCTCACGGCAGGAATCCAGTTCTGTTGGCACTGAAGTAATTCTTGAAACTCAGTTGATGTTAGAATGCTGTGAGAAGGCCCATGGTGCACAGATCTAACAGACTAACTTTGTGTACATGCACATGATGCAGGAAGTCTCCCCAGAGGGAAGCCATGAGCCAGCCCAAGTGCTTTACATCTACAGTGTTTGTGATTAATCCTTGATGCACTTGCAGCTGCACTGCCACACTAGGGTCTTGTTTACGTTTTATTTTAGTTACTAACCAGGCCTCTGCATTGTGAGTCCTGTGTTAAGAGATTGCTGCTTGTATATGGTGTTTCTCTGAAGTCATCCTTTGCTTTTTAAATGCTTTCTCCTGCAGCCTTCTCCCACCCCTCCAGTCTTCCTCAGTGCAAATCTTAGAACATTTCAAACTCAGCGTTATGCAGATACTGGGGAAGAGTGTGTGCTATATTAAGCAACATAAAGTCTGTTTAAGAAAACCTACCTTCTGGTCCCTGAATTCAGCTGTCCCTGGTGACTGCTGTGGACGTTTCTGCCTAGGATTTGCCATCCCAAGACAGCTTGATTGTCTGAATGTAGCTGGTGCTGATGCTTTACAAAGCCTGCAGTCCTCTAAATAAAGGGCTAAAGGCTCATCTCTGGTGCTGCTGAGAGCAGCTGTAACTGATTGCACTGCTTGGACTCATTCAGGAGAATGAGGGGAGAAGGACATATTCTGGTTTTTGTACAGGGAGATGCAGAACTAAGAGCTTGTTGTTAGAACTGCTGCAGTAAAAGTGCAAGTAAGAGAGGGTCCTGGTGTGGGCTGAGAAGGTGATGGTGCAGCCTGTGCCTCTCTCCAATAGTCAAACCTGGCTAGAGACAAATATCTTTCTTCTTTCAACTCCTAAAAGATAAATCATTATAGCATCATGGATCTGCAGTGTCACCAACACATCTTGATGGTCTACAAGTAACATTTGGCGTTGTTGTTCAGCTTCTTTGACTTAATTCTTTTCTGTGCATTTACTGACTCCAAACATTTTTTCCAGCAGTGAGAAACTTAAAAGTTGTAGCTGTTCCCGAAGCTCATTAGTCAACGGGGGAAGGGATGGCATTGTGGGTGAGGACTCTGTTTTGCATCTGCTACCTGATCCCTGTTCTCCAAATCTCGCTGCTACAGCAGTTCCTGTAGGCTGCAGCAGTAAGCGATACCACTCCAGGCATCCCAGGAGCTGGGCTTTGCCAAAGCTAACAATAGTTAATGTGGAGGTTAAAGAATATTTGGTCATTTGCCAGATTCTTCAGTCACAGTCAGAAAGACGCTTAGCAGGGGAAGGAATGTCACACAGTGATGTTCAGACTCGGAGGCTGGGAAAGAAATCAGCCAGCCAATCTGCACAGCGTGGAACGTATCCCTGAGCTTCTGGCCGGAGCGGAGAGGGACTGCAGGGAGGGCTCCCTTCCTCCAAAGGTGCTATATCCTTTTCTTTGGTTCTGAAGACTCAGGGAAATTTCCTTTTCGGCACTGACGAAGACCTATTGCTATTTTCACTTGTTTGAGGTGGGGAGTGGGGACTTGATGTGTCAGTGTTGCGTGTGGGGAAGAGGCATGCTGCCTGCAAGGGGCCAGACAGTTCTTGGTGCTCTCCGTGCTCCGTGGAGGTTAGTGCTGGGTGCTGGTGGGGTTTTGCCGTGTCAGTGTGGGGCAGGCTGCTGACAGCACAGGGTATATGCTGTCAGCTGGGAAATACAGCAGGACTTGTTCTTGCCAGCTGGTCTACTGGGACAGCAAAGCTAAAACATGTTGTTGGCTACCCCGCTGAGATCTGGAAGTGCTGTTGTCAGTCCCCTGAGCCATGGCCATGCCCTGTTGGATAGTAGCATCAGGCTGGAGAGAGATCCTCCATGCAGTTGCTCTTCCCTCATGAACACCATTCTCATGCTCAGACGGCTCTGTTGTAGAAGCCAGGGGATCTGGTTTAACAGCTCTCTTTGGCTGGAGGGTCCCAAACAAGCCGAAAGAAGCCAGGCTTTGAGGAGATGTCTGCAGAGGACATCTCTGCAGGATGACTGTCCCAGGAAGATGCTGCCACAGTAGTGCAATCTGAGTCATGTTCTCTTTCCAGTCACAAAGGCTGGGAGCAGGCTTTTTGCAGAAAAACCACAATGCTGCTGTTCATAGACATGCAATGTTCAGGCCTTTAAATGTGGTCCTCTATAACAGCAGTAAAATCCCAATTGCCTAGGGCACACACTTTCCCTTCTTGAGACTGGCAAGCACTCTGAGCAGTTTGCATCCTGCTGTCTTGTGAATAAGTGAATGGGCAGGATGGTTTGATCCACATCTCCCCACCGGAGCTGCTCTGAAGCCTTCTTGGCTGGACCCAGTGTTGTGGCCAGCCATCTCTGCTCAGCTGTCTGTGTGCTATGCCTGTAAAGGACAGAATCTTCACCTTGAAGAACTTGTGATCAAAACCCAACAAGAGCCGATGAATGTTAGGACTGCAGATGGGCTTTGTGGACAAGGTGAGAGGGTGGCATGTGAGAATGTGCAGTTCTGGAGATTGCTGTGCACTATTCCCACCTTCTTGGCTTTCTTCAATGATCAAAGAAAAGATCTTAGTGATCCCAGCTGTAGTCCATGTCCTGAAGCTGTTTGGGATGCTTAAGTCAAAACCCACCTCCTCATGCATGACACGGTGTGTATGTGTTGGAGGTGAGTCTGCAGCACGTACTGTTGAACACGTGTTATAGTAATGCTGAAATGCTGATTGCTTTGGTGACACAAGTAATCTTGGTTATTTCTTTGGAATGGAAACCCAGTAGTGGTATGGTCACTTCTGTTATGAAACTGTCCCTTTTTTTGGGAGAGCACTTCCAACTCTGTCAAGATGTCCAGAGGCCTCTCTGAGCAGCTCATTTCCATAGAAAACGTAGCTGCATGCTCTCTGCATTTCTCAGTGTTGTGCTGTGTGAGATCCAGGACGTGTTACTGAGGTCAACAGTTCTCAAACTGGCTCTTTGAGGTTTGACACAGAGAAGCATATTTGAAGATGTAAACAAATGGCCTGATTTATTTTTTTTTTTTTTCGTATCTTTCCTGTACCTCAGGCTGTGCATTTCCATATGGATACCAGCTTTCTGTATGGCAAGGGAGCACTTTGGTTGTCTGACCTTAACACCTTATCCCTGAGGCTGGATTTGGGGTGCTGTGAAGGTTGCTTTGTTCCTGTGCCTCAGACTCAATTTCCACTGAAGATGCAGGAGGGGAGTGTGAGGCACTAACCTTAGCCTTGCATGCATGCTTTTCTTTAATGCATTTCAGAAAGCAAGTGAAATGTCTGTTCCTCTTACATTAGAAACCACATTAAACACAACACAAACACGATTGTGTTCTGGGAGGGCTGAAATATGGTAAGAGCTCAGGTTTCTGTTGTGGGACTGGCAAATGAGCAAACCTTGACTATATGGTGCCACCTAGAAGAGCAGATAAGTCTAATACCTTTATTAACCATCAGTTGGTAGCTGCTGAAATACTGTGGGCAGGTATCTGCAGCTGCTGCATGACAGGAGGACCCAAGCCTATCTGATGCTGGGGGAAGTAGACATTATACCCCAGAAAGCATCTGACCTCTAATGGGTCTTGTAATGGTGAAGGAAAGGTGGCCATGCTCATATTCCCACATACCTACAAACTCACTATGTAACTAAAACAAAGGGGAAAGAGGACCCCAGTAATAGTCTCAAATGTTATAAAAATGGGAGGAGGACTTAGTCATCTGGCTATTATTAAAATACCCAAGAAGCAGACAAATTCCTCCACCCCACTTCCACAAGTTACGTGGGAGCTGTGGAAGTTGCATTTAGCCTGAATGAAATGCGGGAGTAATTTAAAATTATCTGTGGATACTTTGAGTAGCGACCTGCAAACAACTGTTTTATCCTTAGTTCATTTAGGGTACAGAAATTAAAAAAAAACAACTTGATTTTTAAGCAGGTTTTTTCAAACGGCTTAGCTTACCGCAAGATTTTTCTTATCTTCTCTTATCTTTCCTTCTCTATCTACTCAGCTATTCAAATCCTGTCTGAATTGCCTTCATTTCTAATGTGCCATAAAACTTGATATGTAAAAGCTAGTTATTTAGGGAGAATTGCAGAAACTATTTTAGTCTGTGTCTTTTGACCTATAAATGAGATAACATGATTAAATTTTACATGCAAAGGTTGGTGTTTATTAGCATGCTAAAAGGCAATTTTACAATGAAAAATATTCCTGATGGGCATAATTAATGTTTTCATTCAAAGTATAAAGATTTTAATAATGCTGATATACTGAAATGATTGAAGAAAGAGTTTACTGTTTTCCTGTCAGTGATACAAGGCTGTTTCCTTTTTTTAATAACTCCTATATCCCTGCTTTTTCTAAGTGTTTTTCATACTCAATAAGAGCACAAGTATTACGCTAATTCATTGAGTTTCTTCTCCCAGGTCCCAGGTTTGGATGAACCTTATGATTTGATATTTATGCAGGATACACATTGAAAGCTACAGCTTTTTTCCTTCAGATTGAATTAAACTATTTATGGTGTCGTCATGTTTCAGTAGAGATCTTGTGGCTTGAGATGATGTCTGCTCGATAGAGTGCGGGAGCATCGCTGCGGCACCTTGAGCCACGCGGCCGAGGGAGGGCTGTGTATGCATCAGGATGTGTACTTTCAGAAGTAAGGCGCTTTACTTGCTATTTTTAATAGCATGTGCAAAGTGAGAAATCAGGAAAGTATGGAATAGCATTTCTAATTCGTAAAACTCTTTTCTGGAGCTGTGCTGCTTCTTTTTGTGTTGCATCCTTCTGCTGGAAGCTGGTTTAGACTGGCTTTACCCACCATCGGCCTGCAGTAGGTAAGGGTGATTTACAGAATGTAGCTGCTTGGAGGATTTAGGAAGAAAGGCCAGAAGTACTGAATGCTTTATTGGTATAATGAGGGAAAGTTGCCTTGCTTCTTAGTCACTGAGAATGTATTATTAATGCAAAAACCCTTTCCTTGAATTTAATGCTGTCTCTAAAAGAGTCTGACAAACAAAAAGGCCTCTTCAGGAAGACTGAGACATATCTGGTCACTAAATATCTCATGTTTACTTCAACACAGTGCTATCACTGATTTTCATTTTTCTCTCTAAATCCAGCAATCCAGGGGTTACTGGTAGCATGGGTGTGCTCTAGTGTTGTGATAGTCCCTACTCAAGCAAATGTTGGACTTGAGGTCTCTTCTAGCTGATGCTGGTCTCTGATGTGACTGAGCTGAGGGCCTTGTACTCTAAATTCTGAATTCTGTGTCCTGCCTTTTCCTCCTTCTACTCACATACTGGTCTGTACCCACTTCTCATATCTTGAGTGTTGACTTGGGGCCTTGAAGAGCTGGCCCAGATGTTGTGGCTGGAATTTGGCTGTGATTTATACAGTGTGTGGGGATGGGATTACAGGTGGCTGTGCAGTTTGAAAGATCAAACTTGTATGAAATTCATCAGTGGAAATACCGTTCTGCTTTGAAGGGCAGCTCTCAGAGCTTCATCCTTTGTTAATGTGAAGTCCTGAATGTGTATTTTGGGGGAGAGTTTTAGTGAATATAAAACTTGTCTGACCTTCAGGTAAGAATATCTTGCAGCAATGGCTCTAGAATGCTAAGGAACAAATACAAAACTCCAAAATGTTCCAGATGTCCAGAATTACTCAACTTCATCATAGGTGATACTGGTTTGAGATTCAGCTTAGTTTTTTGAAACTTTGTCTAGAAAAAGATGTACAGTATAAGTTCATTCCTTACTTGAGAATCCTTGCATATGCTGTGTTTGCTACAATAGAAAAATATCAATTTCACTGCAGCTTTAGAGTAACCCCAAATTCAGTCTTACAAATGCTACTGGCTTCAGCGTACTGCAAGCAAGAGGGAAACAGCTGTAATGCCAATAAAATGAGGAAAAATATAAGATCCAGTACCTTTTAGTATATGGAGAAAAAAGAAATTACTTGTACATGAAGGAAGACTTGGATTTCATAATAACAAGCCATTGCAGCATAACTGGGTTGACAGTAGAATAAGCTTCCTCAGCAAGACCTGCTTTCTGTAATATTTCCAGCATGTTTGATCTCTTTGAAGGCTGAATCTGAGCTTTTCAGGTATTTTCTAGACTTAAATTCATATTCCCTTCTAGTATTGACCAGTGTTCCCGGTATTCTGAGATTGCCTGTTAACCAGTACCATACATTATCAAATAATTGCATTGATGAAGTCAGCTGTTAACTTTTAAACTTTTTATTCCTATCAGTACGTCCCAGTGGAGAAATTACATACTGCAAATTGTAGCCGTATGAGAAGTGAGGGAGAAATTAGCAGAGAAGTTTGAAAATTACTGTCCTGAGTCTCTGCTTCCTGTCAAGATCTTAAATAAAGCCTGTGGAGCTACTCTGGATTCGCACTTGGGGAGGTAAATGCATCATGTAGGGAAAGGGCAGGTCTTCAGTGCCTTATCTAACTGAAAACACAATGGAAATAATACTGATTATATGGTGTGAGAACTACTTAAATGCCTTTAGACCTTAATTATTAGCTACTTAAGAAGTCGTAAAGGTTTGAAGAACTAATTTCTTATTGGTTTGAGGAAGTGTTAAAATGACAAACAGTTGTCGTTTATTTACCTTTTACTTTCTTCCTGCTGCTTTGAAGGCAGTTTACTTTATTGGTCCAGTATATAGCTGTAGTATATATATAGCTATATAGCTATAGTATAAAGCTATATATAGCTTTGAGGCTTTGGTGTTAGCGACTGCTATTAAAATTGCTACATAGTATCTTCAGAAGTCAGAATATCCACCCCATCTTCAAAATTGCTATTAAGTACACTTGTAACCAGTGTCTCTGTGCTCAGACACGTCTCTGCCATTACTACTAAACATAGTACCAGATATCTAGATTACCTGTCAATTTCATTTGCGTGATTCATCTCTCAGTAACGTGTGTCTCAGGCTTTCCTACCTAAACTGTATTTATCATGCATTCCCCTCCCAAAAAATGAACATCTAAGACTAGCTAGTTTTTGGTGTGTAAAGAGCTGGGGTTGAATTTTCCATCTCCTTTGATTAGAAGGTTCCCAGAAATAGCGAGGACAAGCTTGACATGCTGAAGCAATGCAAGCATGCAGCCGTGGGCAGTATACGGAGACAAAGAACAGAATGTGTTTAAAATCTTAATTATTTATAGTAAGAAAATACTGGTTTTGATTAAATTATCCCTTCTGTGGTACCACCCTAGGTTGGCGACAGCAGAACTGAGTGCAGAATTTAGCCTCGTGTTCTGCTGTCTGTGAAACTGAGAACAAGGTATTGGGGCTGATGCTGAGCTTTGCATGCACAGGGAACTTCTGGTGCAAGTGATTCTCTGTGCTGAGCAAGTCAGTCAAATGGTAGGAATTTCTTGATTGATGGCCTGTTATAGGCATACTGCTATACATATGAAAACACAGACAGTTCCTTTTTTATTTAAAGGTTTTCAGGAACAGTGAGTCCAGAAGAATCTCGCTGAGTCTCAGTACCATTAAAGCTGGCATCACCAACACTGATGGTTCATGCTCATGTGGAGCAAGCATTTATATTTGGTAATCTCAAGGGCAAGGCTGATGCTCAGCTACTTTACTGCTCTGGTCTTACTGGATAATAAAGATGACTTCAGAAGCTGCACAGCAACTTTGTCATCCAAACCAAGCACAGCATGTCCTGAATGAAGCTTTCCATCTTATTGAAGGTGGCTGTGGTGGGCTGTTGGCTTGGAGAATCTTGGGAACGACCACGTAGGTTAACATGTCCTACTTCTGTCTCTTCCTTGTATCTTCGTATAAATACTGTGAGTTGGACTTGGGCTTGAAGCCTGGCTGGGGCACCAAGGAGGTGTTTAGTGCTCTATTCTTCCCCCTGGCTCCTCAAATGTATGAAGGCTCTGTCTCCTGCAGAATACCTTCTTGTGGACAGTCCTTCTTAGTGCTAGGACTTGTGTTCAGCCATAGGGGTAGTAGTCAATGGTCTATCAAAGGATAATATGTGACATTTCTGGGCTGTCGTACTGTCCACTGCCCATCAGGAACACTGATGCAAGCAACTGCTGCTTCTTCCTGTTTGCAAAGAAGCTGCCTAAAAATCAGGCTTTCTATTTTGCAGAAAATCCCATATCCTGAAGTATTTGTGCTGAATTGGGTTGAAATATTTTTTTCTCTTTTTCTTTCTTGCCACTCAGGCTACTCAAGGTCTTCCTGGACTCCACGCTTGCTGATGGAATAGCATATTGGCAGTTGGAAGGGACTTAACAATCTAGTTAAGAAGTTAAGTCCCTAGAAGGGACTTAACGATCTAGTACAACTGCCTGACCACTTCAGTGCTGACAAAAAGTTAGTGAACTAATAAGGGTGTTGTCCAGATGGATCCTGCCTTGGATCCCTGGGAGTTTGTCAACACCTGAGGTATCATGAACAACAGCTGCGGTTAGAGACTTGTTCTTCAGGTAAACGATTTCATTTTGTGCTGTTTTTGTAAGGAGGTATCACAGTACTCTTACTGATCTCTTAGGCACTGTGGATTTTGTGTGATGCTTTTAAGGCATTTCCAGGTGCAGGTACATATGGACCATAAAGCTTTATCATTGTTTTTAGTTCTTGTATTATTTCCCTAATCAACTTTATAGCTCTTCCATTTGTTGCAGTATGGAGGTTAAGTTGATGTTGGAAATGGCTGTTTCCAGCTTCCCATTTTAACTCCCTTTGTAAAAGAGATACAGTGCTGTTGGCCTGGAAATGAGAGCCACATATTCAGGAAAGCATCATATTTTTATTTTCATTCATATTTTTCACTTTTAAAAATACTGTATTTCAATCTTAAGTAACGTGTTTTTCAGTTTGAATTTGTTTTGAAATTATTTCCTTAAAAATTAAAGAAAAAAACCCACATTTTAAACAGAACAAAGAATAATCTTTGATTGAAAAACTCTAAAATGTGTATTTTTCCATGGATTTTCCCAGGACAGTTAACAGAACTGGTCGTGAAGTTGTGTTACAATTAACTATATCAAATGTCTGTGCAGAAGATGTCGGATGGAAATTTTCTGCCCATGCTTTGCCAACAGTTACCGACTCAAATGCCCTTGCCAAGGCCATGAGAAATTTAGTTCCATGAAGATGGCTGACCTGGCCTCACCTGGGTTAATGTCCTTGTAGTTTTACCAAAAAAGCACCAATCAAACAAGATCATGTTGTTTTGTTTTGTGAACTACGTGGTTTTCACCCCATGTCCCAGAATAGCTCCAGCTGGCACCACTAGCTATGAACTCTGTGTATTTATAGTGATGCTGCAGGGTACTGGAAATAGCGACCAAAGTGGCCATTGGCCAATGGCTGCTGAATGCCCTGAGTCTAATGATTTGAAAAGCTCATGTAGCTCCTTGAGGGGGAAAATGTGATTAGACTATCTCTAGTTATGACCCCAGATGATGACAGTGCGATCCAGAAACAGCAAAGCATGGGCAATGAACTCCCTTGATACAAGACAAAACTGAATGGATCTGGTATTAGATCCTGCCTTTTCACTGGAAGACCTGCTGGGTTGTCAGTTCTGTTCCTGGAGGGGCTAGTTACAGCTACAGGAGGCAATAAATCAGCTCCTACTCCTCTGGAAAAGAAACTTCTTGGCTCTCAGCTCAGCCCCTGCTGGCAAAAAAGTGTGGGGATGGAGAGCCAGAGTTTCACACAGTGGTGCCAAGTCTAAGACAGCAGCTTGTACATTACCTGGGTTCAGCCCCTTATGTCTCTGCTGTATGGTGGGAGAATGGCTACTGGATCCTCTGGTTAATGGAGTTACTGCGAGTGGAGTCTATCTATCAGTATGGTTCTAATTTATGTTGAATGGGAGGTTGGCTGGTGCATGGGCGTTTTTGTGTGCTCTCTGGGCTTGAGGCAGATCTTCATTACCTTAGGTAGGAACTGTATTAGAAACTCGGTGTGGTTTTAGTGTCTTGCCCTGCTGATCTGAGACATTGTTGGGGCAGCATTTACAATTTGGGAGTGTCTGGATCCAGATACTGATGTTGTGTTTTCGGCCAGAGAGCTTAAGAGGCTTTGAAAAGTAGCCTTATTGGTGATAAATGGATGGTACAGAGCAGCAGGACTCCTGGGTTAAATCCTATCTCTGATTATTCATGGGTTAAAATGGCTTTTGAGCCCTCTCTGTGCTGCTGAATGACAAGAAGATTGGTAAGATAACACAACTCTGAAACAAGGGCACTGACATTTTGTTTTCTCCTGCTAATCCAGAAGGTTTTGAGCCATTTTGTTGTAAAATAAATGTTTACATCTGGCTTAGTTGAGGTGCTGTTAGCTTCCTTCTCTTCCTTTTTCTAAAGTTCATAGCTCAAAGGTGCTCTCTGAAACGTCTCAGCTCAGTTTAACTGGCAAGATGCATCCCATGTCAGCTGCTGTTATGACTAGTGAAGTTAAAATTTACCAGTTATTTTTGGATGAGATATGCTAATTGTTTTTACAACAGCAGTGTTTAATAACAGAAGGTAAGAGCATAGTGTCAGGCCCGAAGACACATGTAGTGTTAGGTCTACTTTTTAGAGTAGCAGTATCTAATAACAGAAGGTAAGAACACAGTGTCAGGCCTGGAGTGCTGCAGCATCCTAAATGGTGGTCAAAGATCGTGAAGGATGAAAGCACATCTGATCTGTTTGGCAGGAAAGGCAAGGACATTAGGAAACCTCTGTTCTCTTTTTTTTTTTATCTCTCTCTTCCAGGTGATTGCTGTCGTAAATGTTGTCTTGTTCTGTGTTTTGTTTGTTTTTTTTTTTTTTTCCCCAGCTGTGCTTAGGCAGTAGTTTGATGCAGGTATGATATGGTAATGTCTCTCCTGTGCCTCAAAGGCTCTAATCTTGTTCCTAGTAAAGATGGTGATGCAAAAAACAGTGGGGAAAAATAGAGGTCTGAGAACTTTTTTAATAGTGTGCTGCAGCCTGTAGACTGATATGTGTGCTGGATCCCAGAGGGACATCCTTATAGAAACAAAGACGAAGGGACTGAATTAGCAGTTCACGTAATTTTCACTTTTTTGTTACAGTTACTAATCATCTGGTAATTTCATAACATCTTTATCTCCTCCTGTGCTGTCAACTCTACAATCTAACATTCATTGGAATGGCAGAAGGTTGGGATCACACAGTGGTTTTATAGCTGGGTTTGCTGAGATCTGGTGGCTGGAGATTACCTTGAATGGTAAATGAAGTTACAAGTGCATGTGATTGTACGTCAGGGTGCATCACTGCCCTCTTCATGTTTTATACTGCACGTGTAATGTTTCTTCTGGCTATAACTGAAGGTCTTGTTCATTTGCTTGCACCACTTTGCAGGATACACTAGATTTCTGTCTAAAAGATAATCCTAATATTTTTTCCTACTGATAAGGTGTGATTGATATGCACTTTCTGGTGGGATCTAAATCCTTCAGTATGTGAGACATTTCACTTGCATAAAACACTTCATACTTTTAAATATCAGAGTATCTTTATAGAGCTGTGAAAACGTTATTGATCTTGCATAATCTGACTCTTAATTTTAAAATCTACTGATGTCTTATAAAATTACTGTAGTAACCTTATTGTATTAAGTTTAAAATAATGTAGTTGGTTTGGAGTAGTAGCCTGTAAAGTTTCCATGCACAGTAAATCTCATTTTTCATGCAGAAAAAGATCTTCAAAGACAAATATTTGCAGCAATTGAAAAGGCAACATGGAGAAACAGTGTCAAAGAACATTATTCTTTGTATAATTGTTTCCTTTCTTTTCCTTATGGCTATTAACTGAGCATGTATATGTGCCTCTGCCAGGTGATTAGTTTTAATCTCTTTTCTATGAGGGGAGGGAATCGGGTACTTTGAATTACAGGGTTTAGGAGAGTTGTGCTTATTTAATGTTTGAAGTCTCTCAGTTGGCTTGGTTTTGTGGGTGGTGAATGCATTTAGGACTGTTCCAGAGAGACTGAATCTGTTTCACCAAATCCTGCTAAGGGCACACCACTAGAGATAGTCACATAAGTGTGCGTTCACCACTGAGGAACAAGAGACCCAAGTCAATAAGCATCTGTATCAGTGGGTGCTTTTCCTTCATTTGCCTTGTCCTGTTCCCTTTAACTTCTGCTGTGATACCTGTCCTGGCACAGGGACCTCTGGCAGTCGGTAGAACAGGCAAGGCTCATGTCAGCTTCTCAGGCTCTTACACATTTATATTCACGTTGCTGGTTCTTAAGAAAAGATGTCTGTAAAGCTCCATACCTGATACTGTCTGTTTGAATAATAGATCTGTTTCGCCAATACATTCTAGCATGGTTAGAGATAAAATACCTTTTCCATGACACTCTGAGCTAGAATGTCAGAAAATTCATGCCCTTAATAAAAGACAGGGACAATCCTTATTGCAAAGTGGAAGATACAGTTCTCTGGGAACTTTCCCTCAAGAAGGGAGTGGGACTATGAGCTGCAAGTTTGAAGCAGTATTAGTAGGAAAAGGCAGCTGAACTTATTAAAAAATATTCTTCAACTGTTTTTTTTGGGGTTAGTTGAACATAGCAGAGCATTCTTATTTAGACTTGTATGATACTTCACTGCAGTTAACCTGGTAAGACTCAGTGTTGAAAATGCAGATTTTTTTTCTTGCATAATGGGGAAGAAATAAAAAACCAAACTAATAGTGGTAATGAAGGAAGTCTGGGGGCTTGTTGAAGATACATTTGTGTACCTGGCTTGCAAGATGATCTCTCCCTGAGGGAGGATGATATTGTTACTCTCCTTTAGTGTAAGAAATAATAGGAAGCTCAGTTTAGAACAGCAGTAAGTCAGCACAGTATTTATGCCTACTTCTAGCACTTATGATGCCTGGGATCCAGAGGCTTTGAAGAAATGGGATGTTTCCCACTATTGACCACTTATCGCAGTGTGTATATATAGAGAGAGATTAGAGACTGCAGTCCTTGCAAAAAAAAATTTTTTTTTTTTGGTGTGTGGAGTTAAGGGACAGTTAGGTCTCTTAGGTGTTGACTTTCTTTTTCCACCTGCCAGCACCCTGACCATCCTCACAGGAGTATTGTGGTCCTTATAAATTGGATTTCAGTGCCCTACCTGCAAAGCTTTTGACTGCCTCCAAGCATCAGGCTCCCCGAAGGAGTAACACTGACACAGAAGAGGAGTGTGCCGAGGACAGAGTGATGACTTTGTTCAGGGTGGTGAGGGTGGGGGTTGTACTCTGAAGCATAACCCAGCCTTCAAAGGCAGCCTTTGAATTGCAACTTCAAATGCAAGTTACCTGATGGAAAAATCAGGGAGTCCAGGGAACAGTTACATAATGCAGACTTAAGTGTATTTTTCCCAGAGATGGGTGTGAGCTGCTCAGCAATTTAGAGGTGATTGCATGTTCTTTATGATGTATCTTTTATTAGGTAGGACCTGGGATCCTAAGAACTTAATAGAAATGGAAGCATACAGAAGTATCTATATGTAGATGACACTGCTGTCTGTTGTGGAAAAGGATATAACAAAATATATAGCGTTTATTTCTGTAGTCTACTCATAAAAAGATATACTTCGTAAAAAGATAATATAGCTTTCCTGGTCCCCCAGTTTTTATGAAGTGTAACAATTTAGTAACTTGTTAGAAAGCCTAGATGTCCTCCATTCAGAAAGTAACAGATACATCTGGGTGATTTTGGTTTTTTGCTTTTATTCAAAATTCAAACTGTTTACTCTGTGTCTCATGGTTGACTGCTCTGTATGGAAGATGGATATTTCCCAAAGATCTATGCATAGTGTTCACAATATCAGCTGCTAATATCTGCTCAGATAGTATTCAAAAGGAAGAAACGGGAAGACACTTCTCAACACTTGAAGAAAGAGACTCAAGATAAGGACTGTTTTATAGTGCATAGTTTCTTCAGAAGGCCATGTATGCCAGAAGAAAGGATTTGAGTAAATCTATCCTGCTGGCTGGTTATCTTCAGGCAACATACCCAGATAACAGGCTGTTTCTTGTCTAAGTCCAAAAACCTGGTAGAGTGTTAAATTCTACCTGGAAACTAGTCAGAAGCCCAGGGCGGACATGAGAGTGTTATTGTGGTATATTGCCTGCATGAACTGTTGCTTGGTAGGTTGGCAGGATCATGGTGTATTAGTTTAAGCCTTGGATGCTTTCTTCATGGTGGTATCTTACAACCAAAGGGCAGTGCTCCATTGTGAGTGTGGCTGGTGGCCCTTGGCCCACAGGGACAGAGGAAAGCGAGCACCTTTATTCTGGGCTATGAACTGAGATACCCGAGTCAGTGCAGAGCTCCAGGATCCTGCTGTTGCAGAACTAGTTGTACATATGACATGGTCCCAAAGCTGGTGCAATGTCACTTTTTTCCAGGCTTGTGCCTGCCTTTTTTTCAGCCCAGAGTCTTGTGGAACAGTGGCGTGTACTTGGCTGCTGTGGAGGTGTATTGTACTGTGGCAACCCCCTATTTCTTGACAGACCACCTGGTTGGGAGCTTCTCCAGCAAATGTTGGGGTGTGCAAATGTCGACTGGGATGCTGGCTGGGTTTTGGAGTTCTCCAGCTGTTGGTTGGGTGAGGCCACTGGATTCAGGGCCATGCTGTGGAGGGCTTGCCTCCTCCCAGATCTGCAGTCCTGGTGAAATGTAATGTGGCTGCTGTGCAGAGCAGTGGGAGAAGAGCTATCAAAAATGTGAGCTCTGATAGTGCTGTGATCCAGTGGACTCCTGTTCCCATTGCTGTCTTGACCTGTGCCAGCACTACTTCTGGAAAGCTATTTAACCATGTGGGGAGTGAGTTACTCTCCTGCCTCATGTGAACAGAAAAGAGGGTGCCAGCAATTCCAACTGCTGGGCACCAACATTATGGATGAGTTTGCCTTTGCGCTTCATCCTTGTGCTTATTTTTGAATATGAAATACTATATATAGCTATTTATAAATTTGCCAGGCCTTTTCTGAAGCTCAACCAACAAGATATTAATGGACAGACATTAGTGGATGCTTCTGTCATCCAGAAATCTCTTTCTGTGTTGGCTACTTGGGTTTATTGATTTCTTTTGAACCACTGCTTATTA
This sequence comes from Gallinago undulata, assembly GCA_026546715.1. NCBI lineage: Eukaryota > Metazoa > Chordata > Aves > Charadriiformes > Scolopacidae > Gallinago > Gallinago undulata. Next base: position 13,666,274 of record JAOTQQ010000052.1, on the reverse strand, counting down.
GCATATTACATAGAAGGATTATATTGAAGTATTTCATAGACATAGAGGTGCTCCCCTTTCAGTCTTTCCATACTCATTTGAACACACAAGCATGACAACCCCAACCTTCACCCACCTCTGGGCCAGGGTTGACCAGTGAGATGGGGACCCAGAGACATTTGTTATCTCTTTCCATCCAGTCCAAGAAGATTTCATGCCAACTAAGGCTTTATCAAGGTGTGGCTTGGCTTGGCTTGTTTTGGGAGAGCCAGAGCCCTTTGGATGTTCCAGAGGGAACTGAAAATCCCTGACCAAAACTGAGCTGAGTTGAGGTTTGTAACCAGCAGGAGAAGGGACGTTTCCTTCCACTGTGTGTGAGAACCTGCAGCAGCTCTTGTAAGGTCCCTGTGCGTGTGACTTTCTTATGCAGTGATAGAGAAGGAAAAGAAACCTCAGCAGATACATCCAAGTGTCCTGAGGCATTTCCAGTCAGCTGTTGTTAAAATGAACTTGGGTTTAAAAGCACAGAGAAGGGGTCAAGGTTTGGTTGCAAGGGGCAGAAATGGCTGCAGTTTTTGCTGCAGGGATTTGAGGGTGAGAAGGTCACAAGCAGATCAGATTTAATGGCAAACAAAAAATTTCAATTAATGGGAGGCTGGAGAAATTAACATGTATTTGATGCTGTGCAGCTTGAGCAGCATACAGCCAGCAGAGTTTTAGCAATGACTTTCTGACCATTCTTGAAGTAACTAGAAGAAGAAGAGGGTCAAATCCCTACCCTGAGGGTTTATAAGACCTGTAAGTCTTGCAGCCCTCTCAGATCCTTCTTGTCTGCCTTAGAGGAGGTAAATGAATAATGTACTGTCTTGAGGAGAGTGGGGCTAATTCTTTAGGAATAACCCTTGCTAAGGCAAATACATTTTAAGTAGTCTCAAATGTCTACCTCAGCAAGAAACTTGCCTGAGACACCCTGATGGCAGGCGCTGAGCTCCAGTAATTCTTTTGTGTGGATATGATGAGACTGTTTAGGTCCGCTGCAATATGCAGTAGGGTGCAGCCAAAGAAATCATTGTTTGTCCTACAGAATATGGATCTGTGAAAGCCTATTTTCCAGCTAGGAAGTTTTCCAGCTGGAGAAGTTTTAATGTGGATCTGAACACTGTCTTGGCATTGTATGTGTGTATTATGCTTTTGTACCCCAAAGATTCTTGTCTGCCAAATAGATTAGTGTCCTACAGGTGACTCCTTGGAAAGTGAAGTCATCCCTGAGTGGTCAAAACCAGCCAAAAATGCCGTGAAACAAATCTATCTTTGTTCTTGGAGGCTTTTGAGTTTCTTTCCTTCAAACCTTGCTTTGTTTTTTCTGGTTGGACTAGATGATCTTAAAAGGTCTCTTCCAACCTAGGTGATTCTGTGATTGTGCTCTTCTGGAAAATCCCAGGAACTAGGGTACAGGGTTATTGATGGTGGCAGCTTGGCTCTTTTCAGAAGAAAATAACATTTTAATTGATTGGTTAATTGCAGATCAGGGTCGGACGTTGTCTGTGGAAAAGTAATTGGTTTATCTTGATCTGATTCCATGTTGGACAAGTGTCTCTGTTGCAGCATTCATTAGCTGCTGGGTACCCCTCTGCTACGCGGTGAGACAGTGGCTTTGGGGAATGAAACAAGCCGGGAGGGGTGAGCAGTGCCTGTTGCTGACAGAGTACGTGGGACCTGCCCTGCTGAAAGGGGTTGGACTTCAGTCTCAAGTGGCTGCTGCTCAGGCTTTGCCAGCAGAGGATTCACACGTTTCCAAGGTGTTGTTTAGAGGACTTTGATTACCAGGGATAGGTGTTGCAAAGCCTGTGCAGCTCTGATTTAAACCGCTGATGTCAGGACAGACTGTCACCATGTAGCTGTAGAGAGGAATCTAGGAGAGGGATGGGGAAAGGTGATCATCTGGTTCCCTGGTTTGAACTCCCAAATTAAGCCTGAAATCTATTTTATTCTGCTCTGAAAGTATATTCTCCTTGCCTGGGAATTAACATGGTTGTGATGCTATTCCAGCACCTTAAGAGGAATTGAGGCTGTGATGTTCTGTGCCCTGGAGAGTCACTGCCTCAGAAATCTGCTGGGGCTCTGCAGTTGTCACTTCTCCATTGTATCAGCATCCTCAGCCTCATCAGTGTTTCAGTTTGAAGCACCACTGGCTTTTGATCATAAACCATTTCACTTTCAGGACAACGTGAAGGAAGCTGCATTATGCTTTGTGTGGAGGACAGGGGAGGGAGAGGACCATGGCTTTGTGCATGTGTATATTTGCAGCACACTGAGCCCAAACCTTCTACCTTAATGGGACAGATTTGCAAATCCACACCTGCAAATTCTGACTTCCCAGGGCTTTTGTGCGCAAGCTCTTTATTCACGCCCCAGGGAGCAGCCTGCACCTGCTTCATCTTGCTTGTGAGGCAGCTCAGATCAAGTGATGGTTTGCTCTCTGTTATTAAATGTCTCCTCCTGTAGCACTGACCCCCTTCAGGGGCTACTGAGACTTGCCCAGGTGGGCAAGGGACAGAAACACAGCCCTGCCCTCCATTCACTTGATGCAAACACTGTCACAGCACAAGCGCGATAGAACATCTATAAAGCACTGCTGCTGTCTAAACCCACAGATCTCCAAGGTGTCAAGAAAAGCTTTTTTTTTTTTTGGCTGGTGCCTGCATGTAAAACATCAAGGAGCTGTAATACACAACTGCCCGTAAGTCTGGCCTTGTTTCTGCTGCTTCCTAACAGTGGTTCGTGCACTGCATTTTTCCTGAGATGGGAAGCTCAGGCTCCCATAACCATGGAAACCTGGTTTGTCTTCCGTAATAGCTTCAGCTGTACTCGACATCTGTCTCCCTGGGAAAAGGAAGGCTGTGAGCCGCAGGTTAGTTGTGGGCACCTCTTGGGATGCTGAAACCCTTGAGCACCTCCAGCAGGCTCCTGGCCCACCATCACGAAGCACCAATGCTGAGATAATGCTTGAGGGGCTTATAAAGATATGCCAGCCAGGGAGCGAAAGTAGGGAGTGAAGGAAGACTCTCCAGAGGCAGGGAGGTGTTAGGAAGTTGAATAAGAAAATGCTGCATTTTTGTTGTGTTGCTCTGTGGGTGTTGGCTTGACATGCTGGGAGTGTAGAGCTTTCTTTGTGACTTTAATACTTTTTTAAAAAAGCTATTTTTTTTCCGTTTTAAGTTAGCAGCCCTTTAAACAGCTTGTAGCAAAGAAGGAAAACTGGGTATAAGCTGGTAAGCATAAAATAAACTTTGAGATATGGTAAGTGGCTTTCTTTGGTAACCGCACATCTCCATACAGCCCCTCAGTTATTGGAAGAATAATTGTTGATTAATGTCCCGTGGCTCTAACTTGCTGCTAGCATTGTTGTGAGACTGGTTAATATGAGGGGAAAGTGGGGAGAAACATTTTGAAGAGGCTTAAAAACTAAGTCAAGAGGCTTCTTTCTGCTGCATTTCTGTGTAGACATGCATGCATCTCCTACGGGCTGTAATTTAAAATATCCTCTCTGACTTTGAAAGCTAGATTTGTCAAATCTAAGCACACTTACAGCCCTGGACTCCAGACTTCCAGGAGAAGCCTTGCAGACCTGCAGTCTCTCAGAAAAGCTTTGCAGGAGCTGGCAAGGCTGTGCCCCTTTCCTGATGTCCCCTGTCCCATGTCTCTGTTAAATGCAGAACCAGGCCTGGGGCAAGCTCTTTGAAATGTGTGGGGAAGAAGTGCTTTCCTGCACCAGGAAGGTGTTAGGTGCAGTGACCTGTGGCCAGGGCGCTCTATAACCTGGAGGCAAAAGCAGAAATAGAAGCAACCTTGTCCACTGGCAAATCACAACCTCAGGGTGTCCATCTGTGAAACGGAGGTTATGGTGTTTCACTTTGGATGCTTTAAGGCTTAGTTAGTGTCTGCAAAATGCTCTGAGTTTTTGGATAGTACCTGCTATAGAGGGCACATAAAATGGTCCCCAAATGTCTTTGACACAGCAGGCCCCATGTACAGTATACAGAGGTGCCAGGAAATGCTCACAAGTTAAAATCAGAATGTTTCTAAAACAAACCTAAAGTACTTATCGAGCAGCTATAACCCGGAGTTTTTATGGGCATGAAGAACAGGAAAATGGTAGCAGGTAAAATCTGGTAAAATCCAGGGATGAGGTTAGTGCCTGAACAATAAAAACTCTTTGGGAAATGCTTTGTACCTCTGCTTAATATAGCTGTTGACGTTCTATCTCTGAGCACGGAGCCACTGGTCTGTGTGATGAGTCCACATTTCTTTGTGGACATGACAAGCATAAATCTCTTTTTCCATAACAGCCTGGTAGGAGGGTTTTCATGCCAGTTGCTGCAGTGTTAGAAGACTAGACCAAATCAGTGAGCCAGTACTCCAAACTCACCATCTCAGTAGGGACTCTGGCTAGCACAGCCATGCAAGATGTAGCCTTGTAATAACAATATGCTTCACAGAAACAGTTTTTAGTTTTCTGGCTCCTTGAGTGTTTGAGTAGAGAAACAAAAACCTGCCTCTTGTCTGCAAAATCCAAGTAAAGATCTTGGGAATCGATCCTGCCTGTGTGCATCCACATACACAGCAACTGCAGTAGATTATTTTACTGGCAGGTGGAAATCAGTGTTTTTTCCTCACAGCTTTTTTGGTATTATAGATGCTTTCCCACTCCTTGTTTACAGGGTGAAATGATCTTTGATCAGGGTACCTGGATCCCATCTGTTCAGAGTACTAGTCTCTGTTTCCAACCTGGAACTGAGGAACCTTTTCCTCAAGTAAATTTAATCAAGATTGCTCCTTCTAATTAAGCTTCAATTAAAAGGCATTTTATGACCAAAAAACCTTTTTTTTTTTTTTTTTTTGTTAATGCAAGAGCCAGCTGGGAGCACTCTCTCCCTGTAGGAACTCTTGGGAGCCAGCAGTTCCAGCTGTTGGCTGTGTGAGATGTCAGAAGTGCTCCAGAAGTACACTGAGCTGTTTCAGTGCTTGACACCTTTCAGGAAGGTATCCTGAATTGCTCCAGACTTGTATCCAGACTTGTAGTTATTTTATCCTCTTGTAATAGGAATTTCTCTGGTAGTACCAAACAGCTCTGTGTCCAGTGACTATAGACTAGAATATACATATTCTGTGCATTTTTGTGTGTATATATACACATATATAAAAAATGCACATGCTTATTAACTTTGCTACAATAGCGGCCATTTACCACACTGTCCATGCAACTGATGGGATGTAGCAAAGGCAAATGTTACCTAAACTTTCTCTGGTAACAAATTAGATTAATTCAAGCATACTTGCAAATAGAGCCTTTCTTGTTCTAACTTGACTCTGACAGTTTAATGTAACACAAGTAAATTCAAAGCTAATCTCTGTATCAACACTTCAGAGTTGAGATTGCAGCTCTAACAATATTCTGTTGATCTAGCATAGATATTGGGGGTGTGTGAGGGAAATAGCTCCACCTGGAATTAGACACGAAGTTGGACCTGCTCCAAGTTGTGCTGCAAAATATCTGTTCTTATGAGTCTGTCTATACTTAAGATTTGTACAGTGACTTTGGGGTGGGTCTTATCAATGGAGATGAGATAATGAGTAGAAGTACTTGTGAACATGATGAACAAGTCAGCGTCCGGAGCTGGGTGATTTCTGTGGATCTATTGATGTGAAGTTGCCAGGCGTGATGTTGGTTTGCTGGGGCTGATAGTAGGTGCTGGTTTTGTCTGCTGAGTTGCATTTTCCTGGTGACCTGTTTCTTGCAAACCCAAGTCTATTTATGGATCAAATGGTGAATGAGCGACTACTGTTTGGGCTACATTTGTGGAGCTGAGGAGCCAAAATGAATGTGAATGCAGAAGTGACAAATCATCTCATAGCTGCTGAGGAGAATAGCTGATGATGACTGCAGCTGTGGTGCAGGCTTCACTTACTGTTAATATTTTTGCATCAATAAGGTCTGCAGAGAAGTTACAGTTAAGGGTCAAGTTCAGCAGGGCTGAACCTGCTCAGGTTGGCAACTGAGCAGGGAAAGAGAACAAGCTCGTGGGGTGGTTTCAGGACACCTTGGTAATAATCTTGCCTCTCCATTTATTTGGTCTGTGACCTTAATCAAGTCTTGTCCCTTTACTCTTCTTTTGATGTGTGGTCAGGTTTGTTGTTGTTGTTGTTGTTTTCTTTTCATCTGACTGTGAATGTTTGATGGGCACTACCCCATTTTGTGTCTGTGTATGATACTTAGTGCTTTCAGTCCAGATTCCAATCATTCCTTCAGACTGTTACCAAGCTGGAAATGATCTAGTAGCAGTTATGATATAGAAGGGAGCTGAATGTGACCATCTAGGGAAAGTATCCCCCCTTTCTGGAAACATGTCTTTAGAGAGTCTGTTAATGGCTTGCATATTTCTGAAATGTCTAGTAACAAGCTCTCTGAAGCTGAGGGAAATCTGGAGGTTTATCTTACTAAAGCATGATAGAAGGGAGCATGGAAAAGGATGAGGAACTGGGAAAAGCTGGACACCTATAGGTTCTAGAAGTGGTGCAAGGCTCAGACCTCTTCACCCCAGTAGCCCAAGGCCAGTTAGAGGTGGCTGTAGCTCATTCAAAGCAGCTCTAAGCAGTAGTGGTTTGTAAAGCTCTGTGCAGGGCTCAGCTCCTCCTTGCAGATGTTTGCCTCCCTTCAGTGTCTTCAGAGCCACAGCACACAATTACACTGTAGCAGCCTGAACTCACTGGTCAAGTATTGTTGGCTGTCTTGAATTACTGCCTCTTCAATCATACTAAGAAAACACAGTGTACTTGCAGATGCTAAAGCAGATGTGTCGCATCTGAGCCTAAAGCATGCAGATGGAGCCACGTGCAGAAAGGTGCAAACCTGATATCATCCACATTAGAGAGTGAACGCTGCAGAGAGCTAAGCAGGGGCGTAGCTTTACTTGTGCAAAAGTTAGTGCTGATCTCGGACTAATGGGACCGAAACACAGTTTTTCTTAAATATGTATGGTTCAGAGATGCTGCACTAAAAAATTAAGAGCATTAGCCTATTCTCTGCAGTGCAATGTGAATCATATTCCAAAAGAAGTCACAGTAGTAATCTCAAGCTAAGAAGTGACTTTGATGGGTTGGCTTTTGGTGTGTCATAGGCTTTCTTGCTAGAGAAGAGTGTGTGCAGGTATATATGCTGTGTTAAAGGAGCATCCTTGAGTTGCCTGAAGACCTTTAGCTGGATCCCATTAGCTTTACAAATGATAATCCAGTTTCAATTCCAAAAGATCCAATGACATACAACTTAGCTTGTACAACACAAGGCAGGATGAAAAATGTGAGAGCTTCTCTACTTTCCTCTTGGCTCTCAGTTCCCCCAGAGTTTGGAGCTCAGTTGAGTCTGAAGCTGCACCTCTCCCAGGAGTGAGATGCAAAAAGCTGTTTCTCTGAGCAGAGGAAGTCAGGGAGGGAACCAAATGGATCCGAGTTGCAATGCCAGACTTCTGGCTGTTCAAAGGTTTCAATTTTGGGTTTGGTTCCAAATGTAGAGATGCTTTTTTAAGAAGCAAGTCTCAACTGTTTTTTTTTATAGCTACCAAGCATGTCTCCATTGGGTTACTTTTGCGGTTGCTGTCCTGTGTGACCTGGGCACAAAAATGTACAGTGAAAAGATAGCAAGGTATGGGCAGGAGTCTTCTAGTGGTTGGGGGATGTAGTGCCTCTTCTTAGAAGTGAAGATGCTTTGAAAGGTAACAGATTTGATAAATGATTGCACGCTATTTTAAATGCAATTTGCCATATGAAGAGTCTCAATTTAAGGCACCCTCAATCACCAGTCACTTCTGGAAAGTAAGTAATGTTTTATCTCATTAGCAGTGCATACAGAGCTAGAGCTATAAAACTGAGTCTGGAGAAGGGCCTGATACAGATGCCTGTATCAGTCCCTCCCCCAAATCCAAAAAAGCCAGAAAAATGTTTCTAATTAGAAGGTTCTACAGCTGGTCCGTTGCTTGTTGTGTCCTTTAAAATAATAGATTCTTTCCATCTCTTCTGACAGATTTCTCACTCCATGCTCAGTAGTCAGTGCCTCCCTTGCACTACACTAAGATGCTTATTATGGGAGAACCAAAAACCTATTTTCCTGTTTGAGAAGGCTCCTACAACAGCTGAAGTTAATAAAGGTGAAGAGGATGTAAACCTAAGCCCATAGAACTTCCACAACTGGAAGGGTCTGTGAATTTTGGAGTATATTTTGCTCATGTGTTTTGAGCTTCTAACAGGTATGTTGTACAAAGCAAAAGCTTCTGCTTGGACCAGCACCTAGAGGTGACAAGCATTGTATGCAGGAAGGAGATCAAGGAGATCTAGTTTGTGTTCTGCCTAGTCCTGTGGGATGTGATAAGATGTTGTAGATCTGCATGGATCTCAGAGTCAGTAGAGGTGGGTTCCACATCTCAGCCCTGTTGATTCAGAGCCTCTTGTGTTTAATTGGAGTAATTTCTTCAGGCCAGGCTGGGACTCGGAGTTGGTGGTTACTCCAAAATAGAGGAAAAAAAGATCAGCTCCAGCTGATCCAGCACAGCTTTCCTCTTCCATGATGAAGCTGAGGGTTCTGCTGTTTCAGATGACTAACAGGCTCACACAGGCTAATTGCAGAAGCCAAAGCTCTTGTGAGCATCCAGTGAGGATGCTCCAGTTTTGTTTCTAGTTATTTATGTCTGCTGGTGCTTTGGAAACATCTTTGTGGGTCTTGGCTACTATGGTGCCTTATCAAGGAGACGGATTTAAGTCTAAAAATTCAAGGGCTCTAGAGACTGAAGTCAACCTCTGAGGGAGATACAGTTTTCCTCATCTTAAAATAATTTTATAATGCCCTTCACTCTTCAAGGTCTCTTTTAAGGCTCTGCCTGGGTTGCATTTTGACTTGTGCAGAGCAAAGCTCCTGTGAGGAAGGAGGGCCAGGAAATTCAGGGAAGGCAGTTTGGGGCAGGCAGGGGAAGAGCAGGGGGAAATGCTGATAAGGGTGATGAACGGTTTCACCTTCAGGAGTGATGAACTGTAGGACAGTTGGCTGCACTGAGGGTCTGGCACAGCTTCAGCATGCACACGTGGGAATGCATCAGCTGAGAGAAATGACTGCATTTATTCAATGAATTTACATGAGGTACCTGCGTTGCCAGAAAGGGACTGGCTTCCTCCCCCTCCAAAACATCAGCGGCTCCATGCAGGAATGGCAGAGGGACAGCACTGGGAATTTTTCAGCAGAGCCTTTCCTGAGAAAGCTGCTGCATGAGGCACCCACACACAGTGTGGGGTTCAACTCCCCCTTGCTGTTCCTGGGGCCTGGCTCTTATAGACGGAATTAATAAATGGCTACCCATAGCCAGCCTGCTGCTGGCTGCTTTATAGGCTGCTTCTGCCTCTAGCCAAACTTGCTCTCCACTTCTCCCCCGCGCCCCCATCTCTAGAAATTCTCCAGCAGCTGCTTGCACATCTGATTTTTTTTTTTTTTTTGGAGGTATCGGCTTCTGCTCTGTAGTTGCATTTCCCTTGGAAACAGAGCCTATATGCAGGGTGTAGGACGGGAAACATTGATTTGTGGTAAATGTAAAAGAGGAGGAATAAGTCAATACCAAAAGGTTGGAGCTACAAATGCATTCACAGTGTGTGGTAAGAGAATTGGGGCTTGAGGTGGGGATGCCCAGGGTTGCCTCATGCATCCTTTGTGTCCCTCATTCCTGGAGGGAGCCCTTATTCCTGGACCTAAGGAAATGTCCTGCTGCAAACCTTTGGCACACAGCAGTCAAAGAGCTCGTTAAGAAAATATGCTGAAGAGGCTAAATTACTTATTTCTTAATCCTGCTAGGTTATCAACAAGGTAACCGTTAAATAGGCTGCCCAGACCTGTGATTGGGATGCATTTATCCTAAAGGCCCCCCAGGGGCTGTTCTTAGCACAACCTTTTGAGCCAGAAAGAACTGATCCACACTGGGAACTAGTGGTGTCCTGCAGCTGATGCTCGGTTCCCTCAGCTTCCAGAGCCAAAGAACATTTGGAAAGCCTTTTCCCCCAGTCCTTCTAAAAAGAAAAATAATAATATACAGTAGTCAATGAACATTTAATCTTAAAATGGGATTTCTTTAAATAAGGATTGGATTCTTCACTTTACACCTGCTCATAGCTGTTGCCTTGCATGGCAGGGTCCTGCAGGTTGTAAGCTGGAGCTCTATGGGAATGTCCATGTCCTACATCTAATAGTCATGTTTTATGGGAGATGCTAAGGGATGAGGTGCTGTGATAAATATCATCTTGGTGGGATGCTGGCCAGCCTGGGGCAGAGCAGAGATGCTTCAGGCTTAAACTTTCATTCCAGAGAGCTGCTGGAGTGGCAGAGCCTGTCCTCAGTGGCATGCCACCATTCCCATTTGGGGTGATGGTCCCACTGAAGAGGCCTCATGGGAGACATATAGCTTCTCATACAAAGTTTGTGTTATGGGAATTCCCTGGGTGCTCTGAATTGATTCCTTTCTTAGCTAGAAAGTTACATCTGGGGGAGGAGAGGGGAGGGGGATTGTCCCATCATGTCTTTAATGTGTGATGTAGAACCCATGACAGCTTTTACTGTCCTGCATTTAGCCTCACTGACAGGTATCAGTACTGGTAATACTATCAGCGTTAACTGTCATAAACATGTATTGTTTTGGGCCTGAGTTTGTCTGGCTTTGTATTGCCTCTTGTTAGACTGGATTTGCTAAAGGACAGAGCTCTTTGATCAAATTTCTGTTCCTTATGTAGGTACTTTCAAACTGTGATCAGATCGTCCTATTAACCTTCTCCCTTCATTAAGGAGAACAGATGGTGCTTCTGGAGCCTTTCTCTAAGCTGAGGTTTTGGTCCTTTAATCATCCTCTTGGTGGTTCTTTGCACTGGATCCAGTTTTTCAATACCCTTCTTGAATTGTGAGCATAAAAACATCACAATTTTGATAGTATTAATGTCAAAAGATACATACTGACTTTTTTTTTTAAATTTGAGCATCTCCCATCCAAAGGCTCTCTAAACTCCTCTCTCAATCACAGGATCATTCCAGCACGGTGTGCTCCGCTGCTCTTCTTCCATGTTGACCAGGAAGTTGCTGCCAAAATTAATGGCTTCACAGGATGCTGTTGCCGTCGCTTGTGCTGCCGTGTGCGTGTGGCAGTACTGTATTCTTTAGTGCAGCTTATTTAGCCATGCAGATTTGCTGGTTCTTTCTTAGTTCTTGCTTAGCAGTCCCACGCTGTTTGCCATCTTCAGCCTTGATAAGTAGTGATTTTAGGCTTTCTTCCACTCGTTAACATATGTGTTTCCAAGGACTAGCCTCTGCCAGGTCCTCAATAGGAACATAATCTGTGACTATTTGGTCACCACTGCAAGAGATAATTTTCATCCATTGATACATGTCATATTATTCCCTAATCTTAATCAAATCATGTAGTGTGAAGCTAAATTTTATATGGAAAATCAATGTTATTTTCATGACAAAAGAGTCAAATCATGTTAAATGAAATTTTAATTGTTATTTCATACTGTTTTTAAAAGCCAGCACTAGATACTGCCTATTCTTGAGAATTTCTGGTTTATGCAGATTAATTTTCTCACTTTCTTAATTTACTGGAGATTACTGTTAGGATTTTCTCTTTACTTCTTAAAATACTTGGCACATCAGCAGGTTTTGTTCCAGCCACTGCGAATTCCATGTGCCCAGGATATGTTTAAAATTGATATCAATAATACAGAGTGTTTCAGGATGTTCTTTTAAAACTGTGATGCAAGTCATCCAAACCTGCTGAATTTAGGTTCTGCTTAATTAGCTGCAGTTTAAGGTTTCGCTTAGTTGGTAGTAGAATAAGGAGTGCAGAACTAATGATATATGCATATAGCACCTAACTACTGCCCCAATGAAATGAAAAGCGTTAAAATTGCTTGTAACTTTTTCTTTTGACCCCTACAATGTGAAATGATTGAAATTAGCATTGGAGTAATCTTTAATTGCCTCAAAACCTGTCAATATGGCTCTTAATTTTTGTAGCTAGATTCACCACTGTACCTTCATCTATAAATTTATAGTTCCTAGCTTTTGGCTCCTTGTCATCACCTTTCCCTTTCTCCAGGGTGATATGTGTTTAATCCTGTGCTTCTAAGTGGCTTAGTGTTGGACGCAGCACTTTTGAGTTAGTACGTTGCCATCTGGATAGTGGTGTTAACGTTTGGAGGGCATTTTGGTAACAGCCGTGTGGGACCTCCATTTTTTCCGTGCTGAAATCCACTGCAATATCTCTGTTTCTATTCTTATCCATTCTTGATGATGGTTAAAGAAGAAGAGTACATTCTTAACTTTATCTTTTTCTGACCTATCTTTGTCTCAAGGACAGGAAATAACTGAGAGTTGTTCCATTTCTTCTCTGCTTGCCATTCCCAAATAGGTTAAAACCACCGATTTCTTCGTTTTCCTGTTGTGTGACTGTTTGCCAGGTTGCAGCACTGTGAAGTAGTGGAGTTTTCAGAAATGAGCAATCCTGGCTGCTCTGTGCTGTGGTCCTATTTCTGCTGTGTAGACAGATAAAACAAATTAACCTAATAGGAGACATGCAGAGAGGAAGCAAATCCTGAGGTTGGTTTACTTTAGTGGTGTGTTTGTTGGTTTTTTTTCCTCCTTGAGTATTGGTCTTTTTGCAGTTAGTTTCTCACTTGTCTGGCCAAACCCATAAGATCCTTCTTTTGCTAAGACTATACATCCTGCTTCTAACAGCTGGTGAAGCATTATTGCTCAAGGTCTTCTGTGCCCCATGGGGTTCCCTTGTTGAGCAGGGTGAGCTGAGAAAGATACTTTTGAAGAACAGCAAGGAGTTCTCTTGCAGTGCATTGCTCTAGTGGTTGTATGTGGTCAAGGACTGCTATTAGTCCCTTGGGATATTTGCCAGCCAACTTCAGAAGCCCTGAAATTTGCATCTTGCCTGGGAGGACAGCAGGCCATCCTGCTGTTCTCTTACATCCCTGAAGTTCAAAAGCAGTCAGTGTGGAGGGCTCGTGGGGATGAAAATCCCTCCCATATGTGTACATTATGAAAGCACTATCCATAGTTAATAGCTAAAACCAGAATTTTTAACAGTTTCACCAGGACAGAATAGTGTATCCCTCCCAAAATATGTAGCTCAAGCTCAACTGTATGCTAAGTTAGTGTGTTGCATGGTGCAGAAATCATCCGCTAATCCATAGCATCTACCAAGTGCTCAGCCTTCGGGGGCAGAGGAGCAAATGCAGAGGAATTCAGGCAAGCTCAGCCTTCTTTTGCTGAAAGCTGAGCTGATTCAGGTTGTCTCATATTGGGCTTGAGCTCAGGGTTCCCTCAGTTCAGTCTGAGCAGGATTCCTTGATTATCTTGCTGCCTTGTTGTGCCTTGTTTCAGTCTTATTCTTTGAGAAGGAATTCTTTGATGGTTTGCATGGCACTGAATTAGTGCGATTTTTTTTTTTAATAAGAATCAGCCGATTTGTAGAAACAAATACAGAAAATGTTTTTAAAGGGCTTCCTTTGAGAAAACAATGTCTGTGTTACAAATGACCTTCATATCAAAACAACAGATACATCTCATGCCGCCTAGGTTAGCCTTTCTGAAATTGTAACCGTACTTTGCATTTGAAGTAGTTCTTTTAAGGATTATCTCCTCTACCTTCAGTCTTTCCCCTTCATAACTGGAAGTTTACACAGCAACCATGTGATTTCAGTACGGGGAGTTGGTGAATGTGACATCTTTAATTCTCTCCCTGTGCTGTGATGTGGTGGGAATGAAGAGGTGTGTTGTTACACCAGATAATAACTGTGCAAAGACTGTTAACGTGGAACAGTGTTGTTGCCAGGCAAAACAAGTGTTCAAAGTCACATGGGATTTTTCCCTATTATTTTAACCCTCCTACCTGAATTGGGCAGAATTGAGATGACATGAGTTCAGTGATTAGGTGTATCTGCTTTAACCTTCTTGGCGTTGCAAAAAGTTAGCTGGAAGTCTGAACATCCCAGGCTTGGAAATTTGAGCTGTTGCATGTGAGAATTAGCACACAGTTCTGTACTTTTGGCATGTACACTTTCAGCCTGCACTCTGCTGTATTCTAGCTTTTAATCAGTAATATGAATGAAATTTGACCATTGTCAATGCTGCTAGTAAGGAGCACTCACGTCAGAACCCTTGAGAGTAACTGCAGGTGTCACCCAAGCACATGCTGCACCTGCGAAAGGGAAGATGTCCCAGTAGGAAATCAGATACTGGTCTATGTACTCCAACTTTGTTGAGAATGAAAAAATCTAAACAAACTGGAGTTGTGTGGCAGTTCACACTTGGTTAAACCTCATGTTTCTCGTGTGGTAATCATTAAATCAACTGCTATGATGCCACCTCTGTATTTTGAGTATACCGATATTTCAGTTCCTTCTTAGTGCCTCTTCTTTTGTTCAGAAAGACAGTTCTTGGCGTAAAAGATAAAATGTATTTGTTCTCATTGTTAATAAACATCCACTTATGTTCAATGACAGGACAATGAATCAGTGCAGCAACACGCTGAATATGCTAAGGCCAATTCTCAAATACGTAATGCTGCAGTTCCCTGTGGACCAAACACCAGTTCCTCATGGGTGTATTGTTTTCTGTTGTCCAGTCTCGTGAAAATTAATTACAGAAGGGGAACTTTTTTGCAACCTGCACATGCTGTGAGCAGAGATGAATGGAAAAAGGATTTTGAAAATGCCTGAGTCCTCATTTTGGAAAAGGTGGAAAAATGATGTTGGTTAATTCATCCCTGGTGGGATTCTGCTGCTACAGAGTTAATCACGGACAGATTTGCCCTTATAGTGTGAAATCTCTGTAACAGTACAAATTTGCTTATTTGGTGGGTAGAAAAGGTTTTACAGTTTAGCTATTAAAGAGGTAAGAACTGACACAGCTGCGCTATGAAAGAGTTGTGCTAATGTGATTTCAGTGTGAAATGATCCCAAACACTGTGCTCCATGAAAATATTTTAATCTTTTGAAACAACTTCTAGTTCTAAGATTCGGGAGGAAAAGGTGAATTTTTTCACCTAGGTTCCCCTTTCCTTTTTTCACTTTTGGCTTGAATTATGCTGTAGGAGAAATTAAACTGGTTTGCTTTAATTGGCAAAAGGCAAATATCTCTTCCATTTTTGTAATAGACTTTTCCATGTTGTTTGGAGTAATTACATTAATTTATTTTTGCCTCCAGGCTAAGAATATTCTTCTGCCCTCAGCACTATAGATGAACATAGGTCATAGAGTCTGTGTTTTTCAGCTTTTTCCCTGTGGGCAGACTTTACCATCAATAGGACTTTCTTCCACCATGCTACTTCAATCCACATGCAGAGTATTATATCCAGGGCTCACCTCCCTTATGAACTGCATTCTTCACAGAGAAGAATCCAAAGAATTACTTGTAGCAGGGAAATAAATTCAGTGCAGTTTCATGTCTTATTTCTTTTCAGCTGTGCAAATTGTTATCCTAGCAAAACTAACGTGAGTATAATTTGTCCTTAAAAACAATTACTTCAATTATTTTTTGCTGTGCTGCACTCTGCTGTTGGCATATGTGGCCAGTGGGACTCATTTTAAATATGTATGCTCCTAATAACATCTTAAAAAGAAAGCTATCTCAGCTGGAAAAAAATTAATGTAATGTAAAAAATTAGATTATTTTTTCCATCTGACCTTGCCTTTATTTAGTTATCTCTGCTTTTGATGTTGAAATTTACAGATTAATAATTGTAGCTGCTTGAGCAAAGTCAGGGCAGAGAACAATTATGGACTGCAAACAAATCTCTCTTCTGCTTTGCCTTTCCCTCAGTCGGAATGCAGAGCCTACAGCACCGTTGTAACTCCATACACAATTAGTCACTTTCCGAATAACTTGGGGAAAACTAATTACTTTTTCAGGGCTGTTTGCTGCCAAAGGAGTGTTTTCCATTACCTGGTGTAGCTGAGGTCTTGCGAGGTGTGTTTGCACTGCATCACCGTGATGTCCAGCCCCAGTTGATTTTATCAGAGCTGGCTCTGGTGGCGGCAGTAGCCCAGCCCAGGCAGAGCAGAGGTCTGGTTAGGGCACCACCAGTCTTTCAGTCTGTGCTGAATTTGACTCAGCCCTGGCTAACCTGCCATCCGTTCCTCACTGGCTGCTTTGAAGGTGGCTTGTCTGGCTCTGATACATCACAACTGGGCTCTCAGGGCCGTGCAAGCAAGCGTCCTTGCTGAGGCTGTGTGATACAGCATGCTGTGACAGTACTGGTGGCCCCAAGCCTGCTTCATCCTCAGAGGTGTGTGCTTTGTCGTCATTGAGACCTCAGCTCATCCCTCCCCAGGTGAAGTTTGGCAAATACTCTGCATCTGCTTGATTTGGGAATGCTGACTCTAAGATGGTCCAGTTTGTATGAAGGAGAGCTGCTGTTGCAGGGGTCGTGCCCGAGCTATGCTTTGGATGCTGCGTAGATAATGTTTGGAGATGGAAGTCCAGAGATATTGCAGTTTTGAGGCCACGTAAGAGTTATAAAGGTCAAGTCTGACAGACCCGTAACAGCTGATTGCACGTGACTGTAGGTGTGACTTGAAGGTGCTGTTGCAGACAGACCTTGCAGTGTGTTTCCAGGGTACATGCTGTTCTTGGAAACTAGACCTGAAACTGACTTTGCCTTTAGGGTTTTGTAGCAGAACAGGCTGTAACTACCTGAATTTTGGACTTGGAAAGGCTCTTAATCATCTCAGAATGGTAATCAGTGCTGTAATTTTCTGAAAACTTGGGATTCAGTTTGTAGCTGAAGCCAAGTGTTCTTGGAGAAGATCTTAATCTGTTGGAGAAGGTGGATCCTTGAGCTAGAAGGGTGGTGTAGAAGAGACACCTGTCCTCACCTTTGCTGACGCAAATTGAAGAGCTCTTCCCCGTGCTAAACTGGTTTTATTCTGCATCTGTAGGTTTGAGGGTGCTTTTAATCCAGACTTCTCACCAGATCAAAAGCATGATTGTGAAATGAGATGTTTAATTATTGCCTTGTTAGGTATACGGACCTGCTGTACAGAGTCTCCCACTCTTGCCCACAAAGTTTTTTCTAAAACTCAAGTCTTAAAACATAGGGTTGCTCTGGCTACTTAAGGCATTTTTTAGATTTAAAACCCAACTGATTTGCCTGTTTAATTTGCACAGCTCTCTGCTCGAGGCTAGTGGAGTTCTGAGATATGACTTGGTGCCTTCTCCAAGCAGGAGTGAAACCCTCTCTGAGTAAGGGGAGTTCTCCTGAGTCTTTCACGCCTGCCTCACTTCAGCTCTCCCTGGATTTCCATGACTGAAGTGAATGATTAAATTGTGGACCTGTGAAGGTGAGGGTGCAAATAACTGCAGTGTTCTTTGAGACTCTTTCCTATGACATGGTAGTGAAAAGCAGTTTATGGCTATTGCTCCTTTGTGCACACCAGCTACAACTGGCACCACACCACAGGTAGCTGCAGTGCTTCTATAATTAGCTGATGACATGGCGAGTGCTGGTGAAATAAACTTTCCTTGGGAATACACCAGCTACTTACCCAAATGTATCCTGCCTTTAAAAAGACATAAACAAGGCTTGCTCAGTCAAAATTAGTGCTATTTTACATGTTCTGTATGTGAAAGGGTTTCCATTTTCTAATCTAGTGATAGAGCCAGCTAACCACCTCACTAATAGAGCAGAAGGGAGTTAGTGGTGAATTTAAAATAGCCTTTGAAATTCTTTTTGTCTGATAAGTTGTTCCAGGAGCTGGATTTTGCCATATGCCCATGTTCTTGTTCCTACCAACAGCCCATTGGATCTCGCATAGGCGAGGTTTTGCATCACTTCATGCCCTGTTACAACTCACAACCCTGGTCTCACTCAGTTCTGTCACTGACTTTGATGTTGCCTATTCTTCATGCAAGTGTGAACGGCTCAACGTGGAGGAAGTCTTGGGGATGGAGACTAAGCCTGAACAGAAGGATTTCCCCTCTCCTCAGCTGCTGCCAGCCAAGCAGTTACAGGAGATACAACCATTTTTCTTTGTCCCTCTATTTGCTCTGAGGTTGCCTGCACTGTTTCAGTGCAACTGAGCTGTGTGCTGAGCATGCAGCCCTGTCCTGCCTGCACCTTTCCTCATGCTGTTGGCTGTTCAGAGTTTTGAAGCTGTGGAAATGACCAGGCTTTGATGCTGGAAGGAGGCATGAGTGCTGGCACGGGGACTGCGCGTCACTTGTAGGGCTGCTGGTTCAGGAGGACAGAAAGCTAATGTCAGCCCTGAGCATCACAGCACCGTCCTCCCCAGGGCCTGGAAGGAGTCCTCATAGTCCTGCACTGCCCACCTCGCTTGTCTGAAGCGGGGCCTGGATATAAGCAGCAGGAGCTCTTCCTGCCCCTTGCCTGGGTCTGTGAAGGCAGAAGTGGGCTTGGCCATGAGATTTGGGTGGGAAGTCCCAGAAGTGCTGACGGGGCAGTTAGCACAGCTACCTGTGCCCAAAAAATACTTACTATTCACTTTGATCTGCTTCAAAGAGTGTTTCTTATTGAAGAGATGAACATTGCAAAACATTGCTGTCCTGGTCAGAGGTCCCTTATTGTGTGCAGTCAGGAGATAACACTACAGATGGGTATTGAATGCCATCACTGTCATGAGCTGCTCAGTTCTCAGATCTGTATTATACCCCCTGGTTTCTGTGGCTTCCGCAAGCCCCAGTGGAGGCAGGAGCTGTGGAATGCAGAGGTGCTGCTGTTGGTAGGCTGGTAAAGCACGAGAGTAAACACTTGCTCTTCTGTACGGTCCAGGAGAATCTCTAATTTAAATGCTGGGGGCTGCAGAAAAGATGTTAATGAAGCGAAACTAGCAGCCTCATTTACCCATATGAAATCATTACCAGTGGATAATTCATTCTCTTGGAAAATACAATAATAGTAATGTAATATACAGAACACAATACTACCCTCTAATAAGTCTGACAGGCAGATTGCAGTGTCTATTTAGACTGTATTAGCCAGCCAGTGATTTCAAATGCTTTTATGTGCAGACCTTGTTGCTCAACTCCTGCTTTTTACTGGTTGAGCTAAGCTAATTAAATATGTGCTTTAGCTGGAAAGTCTGAAAAAAACTTAAAAAATTCCCCAAACAAACCCTTCTAAACAAAATAACCCTCCCAAATGAACAGCTTTCAGTTGTTTTTGCAGAAATGAAAGTCGCCTTGGTTTTTTGGGAGGAAAGGACAGGGCAATTGTACAATGTTTAATGATTTTGTTCAGGATCTTGGGTTCATAAGCCCAAGGTGAACCTTTATTACAGACTACAAGCACTGAAAAAGACTTGTATTACCTGGCTCTCTTGCTCTTACAGTGTGAGGTGACTGTATTGCTGAGACAAATGGTACTAGCCTTTTAGTGCATGATATATGGACTGTAGCCTCTGAGCACCAGCACTTCCGATTGTGTGTTTAAAACTCGTTGTGGCTAGGGCTTACAGTGCCTAAAGGCTGCCTTGATAGACTTCTTGGAGCATGTAACCTACGGAGGACTGTCCTGTTCCTCCTTTGACACTAATGCAAAATGCTGCCTCTCTGCTTAGGCTGATGCAAGCTGCCCGGGAGAGGACATCTGTATCCTTGATGGCTGTGGTGGGGATATCTCCTCTTTCAGGTGCTGGAGTGCTGCTCAGGATCTGCTTTGCTTCAACCCATCAAATATGAAAGGGCTTTTGTGAGGAGTGTTGTTGCCAGTAGAACTAACGGCAGTTGCTGGAGAGCTGTATTTAAAGGCTACCAATCAGTTTGAAGGCTTTACAACTATGGGACATAAGTTCCAGACCCTGGGGACGTTCTTTCCTCACTTGCACAGCTGCTCAGGGAGCAGATAGAGGCAAGGAGCCTGTGTGGAGTTGGGGTCTGTGCACTGAATTGCTCAGCAGAAGCACCATCCTGATCAAACTATTTGTTGAAAATGCTGATGGTCTCACTGGTGCATCCACAGCCCTAGATGAGTCCTTTTGCATCCTGTGTCAGCCCATGGGTTAGAAGAGAACCCAAAAAATCCTAATCTCGTCTATTTATATGGAAATTGCTTGTGTCTATTTTGGATCTCTTGATCTGAAGAACAGTGTCTTTCTGAAGCAGTGAACTTGGTGATTTTGTCTCTCCAGGTTGCGAAAACTGCATGTAGCTAAGACTGTCCTGATTCAGCTAAGGCTGTTCACTGTTAATCTGGGTTCAGCCATCACAGAAAGACTTGGGCAGGCTCAGACTTTCCCTCAGTCTGTTTGAAGTTGAGTCAAATAGCCTGTTCCAATCATTTCAATGGTGAAAATTGGTCCAGAGTGGAAAAACTTTGTCTGTGCATATAATAACCAATAACTGGTTAGTGTCTTGAGCAGCACTTGAAGTTAAAATTTAGAAGTTGTGGCCCATTCAATCTGCAGCCTGAGTTTGAAAGATGCATACCCGCTTGGTGTTCGAAGAAATATTGGCACAGTGTGCTCTTGAATGCTGGCCCACTTCAATTACTGACGGAAAGATAAAACACGTTTTGCTCTTGGCTGGCTTCCTTGCTTGCTGATGCTATTAACATCAAGAGCTCAGCATTTCAGGGGTCATCTTGAAAGAATCAGAGACCTGAACCCCACTGGTCCTGCCTTCCTGCTGCTGTTCCCACTGCAGGGAAACATTGCTGGGTCGGAGACCAACATCTGTGCTTCTTGAGCAAAACAAGTGCCCAGTGACTGCAGAGGCTGCTGCACAATGGGAGTCGTGATCCAAGGCAGGGTGGTGGTGGGTCTCCTTCTGACTGGCAGGTTTCTCCATGAACATCTCATCTTTTATTTTGTACTTGCACTGAGGTTCGGTCTGAAAACTTGCAGGGCTGCAGCTTTCACAACCACCTTTATAGAAGGGCTGAAGGATACTTGGCCCTGTATGTACATCTTTCTCGTCCTCTAGGAAGATTTGTAGTCTTTTCATCATTTTGTAGCACCCCAGGGAGCTTCTCTCTCTCTGCCAATTAATTTGCTGTGGTTATTGCAATTTTGTTCACAACCTGCTTGACAAAAGCTCTTTAAAGCTAGGCTGTTCACATAGAGGGGAGAAAAAACGTGAAGCTGGTCTGGATCACAAGTAACAGTAGGAGACATAATGCTTAGCCGTGAAAACTGCATACGTGCCTATAAGCTGATGCATGGAAAACTCAAGTGCTTCCTCAGCTGCCTGCCACTAGGAATGATAAAGATGATAGAAATAAACCTTAACTTGTTCGTTAGTGTGAAAATCAACTGCAAAGCCAGCTTTTACTGGCTCACTCATAGAGAGTGGTTTTGCTGCAACTACTTAATGCCAGTTATTTCTCTGCATGTCATTGTCCCACATGAAGAAGTGATGGCTTTCTTCAAGTCTGATAATAAGAACTTTTAGTACCTGATGGTGGAGACTGTGGTTTTGCCTGGACACCCAAGAAAGATGAAAGAGAAAGGCTGATACGTGGTCCCACCAGTGGGAAGTGTTCATTCCTGCTGAAGTATGGTGATAATTCTGAAAACATTTCATTGTGAAATGAACATACAAAGTAGTGTCTGAATGATCAACTAGGTCTGCCTCCTGTCTTCTTTTGTTCTTGAAAGAGGAATATTGAATAAAGAATTGCTTAAGAATTCATGCGTATGCTGCTTCTAGCTGCTTTTTAGCAAACCGCGTGAGCCCGCGGGTAGCAGAGAGCTGGGTAGGAGAGCTGCTGTGCAGTGCTCTGACTTCGGGGAGGCTGCTTCATCTCTCGCTGCTCACACTGTCAGGCAGGCTTTGACTCATGGATGTTAATTAACCCCAATATTTTTTCCAGCCTACACTGTGGAATTTTTCTTTCTCAAATTTAGACTTGTGCATGGAGTTGGTTTATTTATCCCACATCCCCCCAGAGTGGAGAATTTTGATTCTGCAAACATCAAATATGTCTCTTCTCCTCCCACCTACATATGGCCTTTTATTAGCCTGCTGCTGTAGATTAGTAATTAGCTACAGAAGTGATGTTTGCAATCATATTTTCTACCTGGGGAGGTTATGGTAGGTGCAGGATGGCAGTGATTCAACCAGTCCATATGCAAACATCATAGTGCCAGCTCTGCTCCTGCTAATGCTCCATCTTTTGGATTCCTTTAAGGGCACTGCATAACTGCTGTGCTGGAAACATTTTCATTAATAATGGAATTTTACTTCTTAACACATGTTATCAACTAGATCCCCCCCCCCCCTTTTTTTTTTTTTTACATTGGCATTAACTGTGGTGGTTCATGGGGCTTTTTCTGTGCACGCAAATATAATTGGTTGCTGAACTGTCACTTTGGAGTGATGGTTCCCAGGACCCTCAGCGAACTTTGCCAGGTGATCTGAGGTGAGGCAGTTGGAACCTGCAACTCTGATTTCTGCAAAAAGACTTCATGTTGTTGAACTTAAGTGTTAACAAAGACTGCTCTAGGAAGGGTGGATGCCCTATGCTTCAGTTTCCTCTAGTAATTTTAGTCCAGTTTGTAAAATAACCCTGGTTGTCTGGAAGTTTTGATGCTTTAAGCCAGTCATAGAGACTTAAAATTGTGTTGCCTCTTTTGAGGATTCACAACCATACAATGATCAGCAAGCTCATCTCCCACCAACAAAAGTATGACTCTTTCCCTTGCAGACCTGAGAAATGGTGAGGAAGATCTATGAGTCCAAGGGGACCTCATGGGTCTTGTCTTGTCCCTTTCTGGGAGAGCAGCATCAGGAGGGTGTCCGTGTTCCATTTCAGATGCTTCGCTCATTCCCTTAAGGAAGTTAGTTTTTAGTTCTCTAAGAAACACCATCCCAGCTATGCTTATCAGAAAAGGGATTTTGAATGTTAAGTTCCTTAAATTTATTAAAATCTGTTTTCCTCCTGGTTTTAAATTAAGGCAGTGCTTTCAAGACTCTTTAATTTGGGCTGTAACAAGGCTTATCATGTCTGGCAATGATGAATAAAGGGTTTGACTGGAGCATATGTTAATGCACAGAAAACAATGACGCTTAAAATAAATGCCCCCAAAGTGCCATATTTGGCAGTGGCTGCAGGAGATATGTAGTAAACGATGCAGTGCTGCCGCTGTGCTTATGAGGGACAACAGCAGCTTCTGGCTGGTTCAAGGATTTAATTCTGCTGAGCTCCAGCAGTTGTGCGGGCAGTGACTTGCAATGAGTGTCTTGCAGCCAGCTTTTCAAAAGTAGCCACTGATTCGAGCTGTGGAAGAGGTTTGTTGCAAATCTTCCTGCAAGAGGCTGTGGATGCAAGGCATCTCCAGCGCCAGATGCAGGGACTCTGAGGCTCTGAGAGTTCAGAACATTGGAAACCTGGGCTGGAATTTGATTGTTTCTTAGAGGTTTCCAAGATAAACGTGGTCGAGGTCCTGAGGGTCTGTAGCTGCAATACATATCTCTCTCTCCCTCTACTACAGGATATCACCTACCAAAAATGTGTCCCTGCATGTTTATTTGCATGTGTGCCGTGTAGCTTAAATCATTTGGGTGGAATAGCAAAGCGCCATTTGCACTGTGTCACAGCTTTTGCAGTAGCCTGGTGTTTGTACCACAAGCAGAGCTATATGAACATAACAAATGATGCTTTCTTTTGCAAGATTGCTCTTTTTCCTCTCTTTTGCTCTTTTTTGGCTTAAGGTGTAACTGAAACAAAAAGCTTATTTATCACTTGCAAGGGATTTGGCAGCAGCAGTATGATGCCCCCGGAAAGGCACATGTAGTAAAAGCTTGGGGGGTTATACACTTTTTGGTTAGTAAAAAACTTATTTCTCACTTGTGGACACAGAAGTTTTTGTTACACATCAACTCATTAATCAGCTGAAAGAAAGCCAATGAAGTTTGCTTGTGAGCATAGTGCTATTTTGAAATGAAACGAGGTTATGGGATGCACAGACAATTAATGCATCGTGTAGTAGGCAGTCTAAATTTCACCAGAAAGCTTGTGCCTTCCAGTGCTGCGTTCACTCCAGGGGACAGGAAAAAAACCAACCTGAAAGCACAGGTAGAGTCTGTAACCTTGTGTTTCCAGGAGAGGGTTAATGCAGAGGATGGGGCAGCGATTAGGTGTGCTGGAGGGGTGACCTGTTGGGAGAGGCTGCAGCTATGCTGGCACTGCAGGCTGCCCGGCTAGTGCATCTGGGAACACATCTGGGAACACATCTGGGATGCAGGGCTGGAAGCCGAGCAGGGTGAGGGAAAAGGGAAGGGACATACTGTGGGGGCCTGCGCTACATCGGCTCCATCGTGGCCAGTTGTGCCATTGCATAATGGTGTGTCTGTGTTTGCAGTGTTACCAAGACACGTGTCGGGCTGGACGTGGGCAGGCGGCTCTGCCGTGGTGTTGGAGCAGCTCCAGCACGCCCATTGAAATGGCATATGGGACGGCATGTTGTTGGATGCTCTCACTCAGGGTGCGGTGGCTGGGCCGGGGTCCCATCCTTGCAGAGAAATAAACATTGCAAACTGCAATATCCAAGCATATCCAAGCCCTGTGGCAGGAGCAAAAAGTGTGACAAAATTTCTTCACTCTGACAAAGCAGGGCTGTCACAGATGCCACAGAGAAGATCAGTATTAATTAGCTGCTTTGCATAAAGGAGTCAGTGGTGAATTTTCACCTGAAATAGCTACAGTTAGAAGCTTACAGTTATATGTACAAATTGTACATTACCCTAAAGAACTGCTATGCTGTGGTGAGAGTAACAAGAATTTAGGATGCTGTGAATAATAGAAAAAAAAAAAAAACCAAACAACAAACCAAACAAAAACAACAAAACAAACCCAAACCTGGCTGGTAGAGGGATTTCTGTTTCCAAACCTCAGTTGGGTATCTCTGCACTAAGTTTCTTGTTGCTCCATCTTCTGTGAAGGCTTATAAAACCAGCACAGTGCTGCAGGGGGTCAGATCTTTCTGGCCTTCTTAACTCAGGCCAAAAGTCCCTGTCAGACCTAACTGACCTCCATTGGAGATGCAGGTATCATTAATCTGCAGCCTGGGAGGCCTTCCCGTGGCAGTGGTTGAGTTTCTCTAGCATAGCGATACGAACACCAAGGAGACAGAGATGCTGTTACTTAAGATGATCTAGAAACAGAGACTTTTTTCTTCTTTTCTGAAAATAGATCTTGCCTAAACAAACTCTCCGTACTTTAAAGAATACCTGACAACCAGCCTGGCTTTTGCAGCACACTGGGATTTAATGCTGAGGGAAGGCTTGGTCCACTTTGGCAGTTGTTTGCTCATTAGGATTGTGCTAGGGAGATGCACGGTCAATTTTGCAGGGAGAGAAATTAGGCTAACCCTTTGGGAATTTTCCCATTTTTACTCCAAGATACTGCTTTATTAACAAAACAGAGGATTTAAGAGTTTCTTTTACAAAAACACTAATGAAGTGAGCTTGTAACAACAACTTTTAATGAAGAACTGATATGAAGTAAATAAAACATTTCTTCAATAGTCTTGATTTTTTTGATCGGTGTGGGAAAGGTAACAAATACAGACCCATCTCAAGACTAGAAGCCCTAGCTGGAAAATCACCTTTAAAACAAAACTGACTTGTTCCCCAAGTTAAAGCATACAGGCCACCAAGCTAATTAATAGCAGAAACACAAATATGTGTCTGTACTTGCCCGCACAGTTGCTTCTCAACTGTAGGTATGACATCTGCTCCCAGTTAGTCACTGTGAGCTAAAATCTCTGTTTTCCCTCACACTGCTTCTAGCACGTAGCTCTAAGCAGGCTTCTTTAGTGACTTACATCTTTAAAAGCTTTTGCTGTAACTTATTGTTGGTTGTATTAATCGACAAAACTCTTTGGTTCGTGCTGATGTTTCATTGAGCCTGTGCTGCATAAGAAGGAAATAAATGTCACTGCCTTCTCTAGGACAGCGGGACTTTGCGAGCTTGCAGTGAACTGAGACATCCCTTGGGAGTGCCTTACGGGCAGAAAAAGTCCTACAGACTGCATATTAAACTTCCTATTTTTAACTTTATGTCAGATTTAGAGAGCATAGCAAGACAACCCGATTTTCCCCTGAGGATTCAAGTAGAAATATCAGTCTGTCATTTCAGTTCACCGCTTAGGGATAATTAATTACCGCTGAGGACAATTAATCATTTTAAAGAATTTGTTTCTTGCAAAGGACAGGGATAAATACAAGATAAAAGTCTCTGGCTGACCCCGTGTAAGGCCAAGCCAAGGCACTTTGGTGTGTTAAATACAATAGTTATTTGCTGCCATAAGCCTTGGTGATTCAGAGTGGCTTTGGTGGTGTTTGGGTTCCTTAGTCCTGTCCTTAATGGGTGAAACTATAACTTGATTGCGATGGACAGTTTATGACCAGCTTGTTCAGTAGAAGTTCCTGGTTTTGGGTCACTCTGGAGAAAGCTTAGTACAGGGAAAGAGCTAGAAAGGCTCAAAACAATATGAAATGCTTATTCCTTGCATGCTGCGTGAGCAGTTGAGGATGAAAGGGCCTTGTACCTCCTGGCTTTCTTCTCCATCAGGCCAGCACCACAAGCCCATCTGGGGCAAGGTCTAACAGCAGCTGAGGTTGGCTGAGTACCCATTGCTGTAGGTGTTATCTGGACTGAAAGATCTCAGAGTGCTTAAACCTGTCTGGTATCAGAACCTTCTCTCCTGCCTGTCATCCTATCTCATACTGATTGCCAGATGCTGTGTGCGTTGCAGAGCTAGACTCCTAGCAGCACGGTCAAAAAGGAGCTTGATACAAACAGCTTTTCCCCCAGTTCAGCTGTGTTCTTGATGTGGTCTTGGCAGGCCTCATTGCCACAATGTTTATCACCAAATTTATGAAAACAAGGGAGTTGGGTGATTCTTCTCCCAGGGCTCTAACCCATGCCATTGGTTCACCAGTCTTCAGAGACCCTACCTCAGTCCCTACACCGCCTCTGAATGTATGTTTGATCTTGGCAAAAGCATCTTTCCTTTGGTGCCACTGGTGCAAGTTTGGTGCAGGTTTGTGGTGACCCACTCATGATAACCTGATGGTAGTTCTGAGCCCTGACAATCCCGCTGAATGTCACATCTGACACTTCTAGACCATGTTGGCAGAGCAGAAGGCACACTAATAAGCCAGACAGGGTGCACAGTCTTAACTTCAGGATTATTTTTTTTCTCTGAGCTCAGGACCACCTGCTCAGATCCTGATGGTGCTGGACTCTGTGAGAGAGTTTTGCCTTTGCTCTTGCAAATACCTGCCAGGGGGTTCTGAATATATTTGCCATTGCTTCTCCACTGGCTACACTCGAGTGAAGGTCAGCCAGTGCAGAGCAATTTTACATTTTCAGTGCTTATACATGCAGCTTTCACACTGGTGCATTTAGTTTGGGATGGCTGCTGGAGACTGAGGCAGTTTGCAGAAGTTGACTGGGAGAAGTAGGAACAAGAGTCCATACCTGATGCAGCCAATGAGACATTTGTTGCAAGAGGAAAAGGGAGAAATGTATGGAAAACTTTCCTGAAACTCTGGTGGCTCTAACACTCCAGCAGGATGCTAGAAGGCACCCGTGTTCCTCTTTAATTATTGCATAACCTCTGTGTTACTTCTTCTATAAGCCCACAAAATCCACAAAAGCATTTTAAAGTTTGTCAAGCTCTGTTTCACAAACCCCTGTTATCACCAGTGGCTGCGCAGTCAGCTGTTGGGGACTGCTCAGGGGGTGATCCTTTTCTATTGGGAAGTGCAAGGATCAGCAAGCACCAGCACTGCCAGTGAGCTTGAGGATGAGGAAGGGGAAGAGGCAAACAGGCATTGCTTAGTGTGTCCACAGAGGCTTTTCAGAGTCAGATATTGTCTTACTGCATCACAGTGCGTGTCCTAGGCATTCTCACTGGTTTAGTGGAGGATGTACCCCGGGGTGATGTAAGCCCAGATTTTTTTGTCATTGTATAATCTGTCTTTTCTGATCTACTTGCTCCTGGAGTATCCAGAGCTCTGGTATATATACACAGGAGAATGGGGAAAGCAAAGGGTCAGTGAACTCAATAGCACAAAGACTTCTTTTGTAAAAGTAATATTGTAACTGATATAATTTTTAGATCTTTGCCTAATTGAGCACTGGTCTGATCCAGTAGTGATTCTACAGCATTTCAGCACATGGCCCAGGCCATCCCTCCCAGCCATCCATGTTGTGAGCTCATCCCAGGTCTCCTACTGAGGAAAAGCATCATGTCCCTGAAGCGGGAGAAACTGGGTGCTTGTGGTACTTACCCAACAGGCCTGTCAGGCCCATGGTTGCTTGTCTCTCCCTCCTTAGGCTGTAGGCTTTTGTTAACAAAAAAAGTGCAAATCTCTCAGTATTTCAGGGCCAGGTAGAACGTATTTTGGAAATGTGTCAGATCAAGTATGCTTTGTAAATAAATCATAGCTGTGATATGTGGTACGAGACTATCTTATGGTAGTGTATCTGGGGTCAAGCACACTCTCTTTAAGTCATTGTAAGCGTGACAAAGTCAGTTTTCTGTCTACACTGCAACCTGCCTAGGAAATTGGGACAGACTGGACGGTGGGAAGGAACACCAGCAAGTTGCTAGTTATAAAAAAGTAGTCAGGTAACGTTGCTGTGATATTTTTCAGAGAAATTTCTCTCTGGACTTAATAAGCAATAATTTAGTTTCTCAGCAGAAGTCCCACAGGCTATGTCAGTGGTCAAATAAACTTCTCTCTTAGTTCACTCTGTCCCCAGTTAACCTTGTTTTGTCCCACTCTGGCTTCTCTTTAGGGGAATCATGAGGGAGCTGTTGGCTGGTTTAAATATCCTACACAAGTGCAGCCTGTTGTGCAGCAATATCAATTGCAATGGATTTCTGGGATTTTGAGATCCAGGTGTTTGGAATTGTTTTCTGAGGAAGCACAGAGAATAAACGTAGCGTGAAAGCGTGTCTCCAAGCGGAAGATCCCTCATCTTGTAAGCACTTAAGTAGAAAATATGACCGCCTCTGTGCCCAGATAGCTGTCACATACCATGCAGCTGGTAGCCTCTCCTGGGGACTTCTTGCTAGGTGAGAGTGGGGCTTTAGCATCTAACCCAAGTTAGAGGTGAAGCGCTCTGTGGGCAAGGTCAGTGTCAGAGCTGGGTCTTGGCTTCATTCATAGAATCATAGTATTTTCTAGGTTGGAAGGGACCTTAAAGATCATCTAGTCCAACCATCAACCTAACCCTGACAAAAATCACTAAACCATATTCCTAAGGACTACGTCAACCTGTCTTTTGAACACCTCCAGGGATGGTGCCTCAACCACTTCCCTGGGCAGCCCATTCCAATGCCAGATAACCCTCTCCATGAAGAAATGTTTCCTAATATCCAATCTAAACCTCCCCTGGCACAACTTGAGGCCATTTCCCCTTGTCCTATCCCCTGTGACTTGGGAGACGAGACCGACCCCCGCCTCTCTACACCATCCCTTCAGGTAGTTATAAAGCATGATAAGGTCTCCCCTCAGCCTCCTCTTCCTCATACTAAACAACCCCAGCTCCCTCAGCCTTTCCTCACAAGACTTAGTCTCCAGACCCCTCATCCCTCATTCAAGCAGCAAAAGCCTGGTGCAGCTCTTCTTGCTGCAGATGACTTCCTTAGCCATGGCTGCTGTGCTTTGCTCAGAGCCTACAAATTCTGCTAAATGATGCAGTGGCATTTTCTTTTTTTTCCTGCACAGGATTGAGGACAGCTGATCTTTTGCATAAGTAGAGTTTACTTCTGCATGCATGCATGCAAGCCCCAGTACTGGCTCTAACTTGAAGCTGGCAGGTTTTGGCTCAAGTCCTTCAATAATCAAATTCCTGAGTTTCTAGTTTGTTCTTTTTCCTGTCAAACCTTCACTGAGTTGAGTGGGCATTTAGCAAGAGTAAATCTGTAATAGATGCTAATTGAGAGCAGCTGTTACTATCTTGAGAAAAACATCAATGTGAATTTTCCCTCAAGGTATTTGTGTTTCAAAACAGAGAGGAAATGTTTAGACAGCAGCTGGCCCATAGGTGGGAAACTGAGGGGTGTTGGAGAGAGGGAACTGAGTAAAATCCCTCTCTGCCCTGACAAGCTGTCCTTGTGGAAGACAAGGAGGGGCAGAGACCTCCCATACAAGCTGGCCTGGTTTCCTACCATTGCTGAAAAACACATTGTACACCACATTCATGAACTTCAAGTGTCCTCTTAAAAGCTGTGTTTCTGCTGGAAACTTTCAGAGCCTCCCTACGCTGATCAAACCTACCTGATTTCTAGGTTGTGTATTCCTAGCCATATCTATCTGCACTGGGCTTCAATGCCGTCCTATAAATACCTCAGGGATGATCATATTCCCTCTTGCATTTGGTTTTGCTAGGTTTAAATGGGCCAAGCTGCTTTAGTCTTTGTCGCACACAGCTCTGTTGTGGGCCGATCCTGCTGACCCTGCTCCGTACCTGCTCCAGATGGACTTCATCACACTCAAATGCTGTAACGCAAGCCACTTTCTTTAAATATAAAAGTCTTTCAGGTTGACAAGCTTAAAGATCAACATCTTGTCTGGCATAAGGCTGGAGTCTGCAAATTCAGCATTTGGACTTAAATAGTTTTTCATTTTTCACACATTTTTTTAAAAAATGCAGTATACACACTAAACAGATGATGCTCAGCAGGGCACTGCATAAGCTGCTTTCTGTTGTGTATTGGTCTCAGTGATGGATGAAATTAGGCTTCAAGAGTCACTGGCAACCTTTCTTCTGGATGTTGTGTATCCAGATATATGGCAATGGATATTTTTTGGTGATTTCATTTTCAAGTATTGTGCCAGCACATCTTAAAGTGCCTGTTTAGCTCTGCCAACCTCCAGAGAGGCTAAGGAATGCAGAAACATTTGGATCCAAATACCTTGAAGGGTTTATGAAGTTCAGATCCAAGTATGAGCTTGGCAAGTGCCAACTAATGGAAGCTATCACACTAGCTAAGATTAATGGTTGGCTTTGTCCATTATCTGTCTGAGGGTGTCCAAGGGCCAATGCTTCGGAGGGACCTCTCACAAAGCAGTAGCAGATCAATGCTTCTGTAGAAAAAGCGTCTCCCCAACTGCCAATATTTGGCTTATTCCCTGCAGCAGGAGTGTTTTATTCTTCGTAAAATGTGTCAGTCGTTACCCGTGGACCTTTTTTTTTTTCTTATAAATAGATGATCCTTGGTGGCTTCGTGCCAGTCTCTTCCAATATAAGGCACTGTTACAGTGGGGTTTCAAAGGTTGTTAGAGCTGAATTGTGCAAGGTGAAAATATGAATTTTGGAAATGCTGGGATTCAGTTACAAGTCAAGCTTCTTTGCATTTATGAATTGTATGGAAAACATAGCAATGTGCGACACGTTCAGTGAAGGCTGAGGCTTTTTTAATGCAAGTTTTTCTCTGGTCTTCTAATAGACATTAGGAATTACTTTAATTTATTAAGGCTTATATTAATACCCTTAGTTCCGCTTTGTGACTGAACCTTAAATTAAACTCAAATAATTGGTAGAATAAAAGATTAGCAGGAACATGGGAATTAAATGATTTCTGATACTTTTTTTTGAATATGTGGGAGTATGAATGAAGCAGCAGAGCATCAGTTTTGAGGTGACTGGTTCCTGAAGCCGGTGTAAGCATGCTGTTAATTAACATTTTTGCAGCGCTTTGGAAATGTAAATTGCTCCAGGAATATTAAGTATTGTTATTATGGCGTCTTGAAAAGTAATAACTTAAGCTATGAAATTATGAGTCTATTCTTCATAATTACAAGTGGGACCATGACGTGGCTGCTGGAGTAGCAAACTGCAATTTACGACACCGGGTTCAGCTCTTGGGGCTTTTTAGTGGGATCTGTCTGAAGTCAGCTTGTGGCTGTTCACTGCTCAATGCTAAGTGACCTGGAAGAAGCGTAAGGAAGATGAGGACAGATCACTCATGGAGAGTCATCAAGTTGCTCAGTGAATTAGCACAAGAAAATGGTATGCAAAGTGTTACTTGTAAAAGCAGGCATTTGGGCACAGAGTAGAGAGGGTGGGCTATTTCTGAGATGCAGCGAGTCTGAAAAGGAGCAGGGCTGCTGACTAGTCAGCTGGACCAGAGCTCTCAGGATTTCATCTGAGCACTCCCTCTTCCCATCCATCGTGCCTGCGCTTACAGGTGCACTAGAGGTGCAGCTGCTTCCCCAGCAGCAAAGATCCAGCCCAGGGAGCTCCTTGCTGGTAACTGAATACAGGCAAATGCTGTCTGTGGGAGGGCAGACACAGCAATTTGGAGAAGTAGTAAGGTGCTTATGTTTTCTCTGAAATTAGTACCGGTGCGATTTCTTGTAAAATACTTGAGGGAGTTTCTGATACCTGTGATAAAAAAAAAAAAAAAAGCTACCTGGAAAAAAACCAACATGTCAGAGAATAGCATGAGAATGGCCAGAAGTCATGACTTATACATGGGAGGCTCCAGACATTTGATTAAACAAAGAGCGATTTGGTCTGCCTGGTATCTAGATGGAGAACAGCTCTTTCATGTACAGCGAGATCCACTAGTTGGAAGTAAAAGGTGGGCACATTCTGACCAGAAATAAATTGAAGTTTAACTGTGTAGCTAATTAGCCACGTGAACAGCATCTGATATTAAAGATTACGGTGAACACTGTCTCTAGAAATCTTAAAATCAAGATTGTATGCTTTCCTGCTCCAGCATTGATAGAAATTGATTCAGGACTTGGTCTGTGTTACGTTGAATACTCAAACAGGTAACAATAGTGGTCTTATTTAATCATTTACTGTGTGGCTTTGGACAGGTTTAATGGGGATGTTGCAATTTTAAGTACTATTAATGAAGTCCCAGCTCTAGGGTTGTTCGAAAGCAAAATTACGACTGAATTTGCCAGGGCCAAGGTTTCTCTTATGTTGACTTTCAAGAGTGTTGGACGCTCCAGAATCTATTCATTTCTACTTCGTTTCATTTCAAGTCTCTGGAATTGGGGGGCAAGAAGAGCCACGTCTTCAAACTTTGCCTTATCCTTGTGCTGAGAATCAGGTGAGTGTCATGTGAAACAGAAGTTAAAATTGACCGTTACCTCCCAAGGACATTGACCTAATGAGCATTTGGAACAAGTCTTGCAATAAGGTACGTGCGGTTAAACCTGTCCCCCCTGGCGCTGCCAGGCATCTGACGCTCACTGTGCTGCCTGACGCAGAGCAGCTGAGCTGACCTACCGTCTGGCCAGAAAACACAAGGTCTGTCTTGAAAGAAAAAAAAAAAAAAATCAGGATTTGGTGAGTGTTGTCTGTATCTGAAACTTTTCAAATTCTCTTGTGTAAAGCCCAAAGGAGGGGCTGTGCAGGTGATGCATCTGAGTGCTACTCCAAGCTGGGCAGAGCAAGATTTTGAACAGGCGGTGCTGCAGGAAGGAACTTGAGCATCAGCACCTCTCCCTATTTTTTCTTCTTTTTTTTTTGTTTGTTTTGGGGGTTTGTCCTTATTATCTTTTTTAATTTATTTATTATAAATTCCATTTTTAACTACAATTCCATTGAAACAGTTTAGTTTGAATGAGTTGGTATTTTCCAGAAGTGTTATTTTTACCTAAGCAGCTCTTGGTAACTGAAGAGTGATTCCTGGCCAAAAAGGACCCTTTGAGGTATGCTGCCTCTCACAGGGACGGAGAAGGTTTCAGGCAGGTCACCTGGCAGGTGTGGGAAGTTTGTTCCTTGCATTAGTACGAATGTATCCTAGTACACAGTGAAGAGGTAAAGGGGATTTGTGTTCTTGAGGTTTCCTTGGTTTGGCTGAATTCCTATCTGTCATCAGTGCATCTGGTAAGTGAGGGACATTGCTGTTGCTGCTCTCTGGTGGGGTGCAGCAGACAAAGAACTAGTTGTCACCAGAAGATGACGGTATCAAAAAGAGACCTCCTGTAAACAAAATGCTTACATTTGCATACAAACTGCCTAACCCATTATTAATGGATACATCTTGGATATATGGGGAGCCTAAGCATGGCCAGCTACTCCAAATGAACAGGCATCAAAATTTGACCTGTCCAAAGTCACACATTGAAGCAGGAAGCAAAAGCCAAGAATAGATTCAGGGTCCTGAACTTCCCCAACCTCTAAAATGGGAGCCAAATTTCATCTCTCAGTTGTAATTATGGTCAAAGCCTGGGCTGGAAATGAGATGCACTGATTTCTGTTTCTGCGCTGCAGTAGATTTACTGTATGACCTTGTAGGAAACAATGTGTCCTTCTGTGTCTCAGTTTACCTCACTATTAATGGAGATAATTGTACTAGTATGCAGTGAGCTCTAAATGGACTTTGTTCCTGCACCTACTGAAGATAATGGCTCTCCTTGCAATGGGAAGAAGACTAGATGCACCATTTGTAGAACATCTGGATAAAAGGATGTTGCAGAAGTGTGACAATATATTATTTGTTTTAACATATGGGCCCCGATTATTGCCACATATGCTTGAGTCAATTGCTTTCGTGGATAGTAAGGGATAACAATTCAGTCTTGAGAACGACAGCTGCCTTGAACCTCCTTGTGCTGTTGCTGTGTGCATATGTGGTCTCACCTGGCCTGGGTGCTGCTGGAGCACTGGGAGGCTTAGGGGCGGTGTTTGTGGAAATCCATGGCCCAAATCTGTCAATAATTCGCTGAGCTAGGTGGTGCTACATCTTGCTGCTAATGCATGGCTGTAGTGAACAAATGCAGTTTGGATAGAGCGTTCATGGCTGAGTAGGGCTCTGCCCGGTGCTTAATTTTCCTCATTAAGAAAACCAGCCCATGTGTTCCTCCAAGCTAGTTGTTTTTCAAGTATACAGAAATGGGACAACAACTTACAAAGATAAAGCTGACACTGACTCACCATGGCTCATAATCCTGAGTTAGAAGTTAGCAGTCCCAGCACCATGGAGATGAGTGCAGCATCACCTGTTCTGCATTCCTGTGCACTGCAGTGGTCTGGGTGGCTCTTCCAAAAACAGAAGCTAATGTTGCAAAGTGTATCTGGTGTGTTTCCTGGTAACTGCTGTCACCAAGTGGAATATTTCTGGCCAGTTGAACAGTGTTTCACTGTTCTTTTGTTAGTAGATGAGGTCTAAGCACTATTATCAGTTTGTACCTTTTGTGCTGATTCTTTTTTTCCTAGGCCAAGGGGAAATAAATCACCATTCGATCTGCTGACCAACCAAAAGACTGTTCAAGTAAATTATCCCACAAAGACTCTTTCTGTGAGTTTTTCTTTGAACTTTTTCAGAACCTGATTAAGAAGTCCCTATTATGAATTATCTAGGTTGGCCAGGTTTCAGTGTGTTAGTATGTCCTCAATACTAGCACTGGGGATCCCTGGAGTGATCACTTACTGACGAATACTTGGTTGCCATGCACAGCGTGGCACTGTGGTTGCCTGATGGAGACATGCATTTACATCCAAACCTGTGTTACTGCTCTGGTTTGTCAGTAACTGCAATAGGTTCCTTTGAGATTTTTACCAGGTAAACAATTGCATACTAAAGACAGCCTCCATACCAAAAAGCTTATAACCTGGAGAAGACAAAGGGAGATTTAAGTCTCCAAAGCTCCTGTGTCAGGTTGCAGTCACAACGCTTTCTGTTCTTGCTATCCAAGAGGAAGGACAGGATCATTTGCTTGCCATTATGAAGCTTTACACATTCACATACACCATCACCACCACTTTTTTTTTTATTCTAAAATGCTTTTCTTATAAAATTGCCCTTGATCTCCAGCCTGAGACTTTGATGCATATTTATAACCCTTCCTCTGTACTTTCTTGTCACTTGACTTTACCAAATCTTAGTCCTTGTCTGAGTTGACGGTATAAAGCATGAGCTGCAGCCCAGGTGGGGATGAGGGCTGGAAGGACTCTCTTGCTTTGCCTTTACTCTGTTTTTCTTTGAGCTCCAGATGAGTAAGGGGGGATCATTTTGTTTCCTGCTAACAAAGACATCCAGTGGGATGTAACCTGTGCTTGGTCAAATCCCTTCAAGATACCTCATTGACTTCCACTATCGAGCTAGCTGAGGTCCCCTGTGGGAAAGCAATGTGGCAAAATCCCCCAACAGATTCCTTCTACCCCCAGATCCTTTCCAGATATATATCTCTACAGCATTGCAAGGCAGAGGCCAACTCTTAGCCAGTGGTAATTGTTACAGATCCATCACCCGATTCAGTTTGCCCTCACTAAGGACTTGTGCCTTGCTGTTCAGCAATAGCCAAGAGAAATTTGGATTTGTCATAGAGCTCCCAATCTCTGGAGCTACACTGGGGAAATCAAGTATCAGAATTCTTGCACCTCAGCCCAAGTGGTGTGTGAAGCCTGCAGCCCACCCATGCAATCTCCAAGGCTTGGGCTGTGGTGGTGAGTGCTGACAGCTTCACAGCTGGCTTCCTCTGAAAGAGTCCCTCTTTTCCCTGAGAAACAGAGTGACATCGCATCGCCAAGCCCTGTGGGTTGTTATTCAGCAATTCAGCGCACTGTGCACCATAATCCCAGGGATTATTAAAACAGCACAGCAAGCTGGGGGAGAGGCTGTTGGGAAGAGCCTTGAAACAGCAGCATGTTTTATGCTCTGTCCTTGGATGTGAGTCATGGAGATCTCCATATGCTGAGGGTAATGAACATTTGTATTCAGATGGTTTCCCAAGCTGCCTGTTGTTGACTGCTGGGGGAAAACAAAGTGTTTACTGTTATTTTTCCACACAGGGACAAAGTGCAAGGTGGTCGGTCTATCAGGCTGATTTCTGAAAGCTGTTCTTAGACATGTGTTTACTGGGCTCTTTTGCTTGCTCTCTCCATGTACAGAGACAGAGCTCTGTCAGCTGGTGTGAGACAAAACATGACTCTCTGCACAGGTCTCAGCAAAAGGCGTAGTTATAGTTGGATGGGCAGGTTCCTACCTGCTGGTCTTCATAACCTGAATGTCTGCTAGACATGAAACACTCAGACACAGAGAAACGTCTTGTGCCTTCAATAGGGTTGTGTTCATTTTGGTTTGTTTTAAACTGAAAATGGGGATTTGCTGTGGCTTGGAGAAGGGAATGACTTGTCCTCTTCTAGCTGGCCTGTCTTTGCCAGGGCCCAAGCATCCTGTCTTCTTGGGATGAAAATAAAATATGATCCTCATGAGCTATGTCAGCCAGGAGTCATTGCATTGGTGTCTTCTCCTCTGCTTCTTTGTCTTGCACTGTGATGATGTCCCAACAGAGCTTCTCTTCCTGGTGACCCTTCTCAAGAGCTGCTGAAGGAGCAAGGAGGTCCCCGAAGGCATGTAGAGCCCTCTGTGTTGTAGACTTCATCCATTGAAATAACACATCTTTTGATGATGCAGTGACAGTTCAGGTGTGGTGCTGAATGGGATGCTCCAGTTGGTGCCGGGGGTCAGCTGTTGACTGTTGGCTGAGAGCACAGCTAAGACCACCTGACTGAATTCACCAGCTGTGGCACTTAAAAGATGACTGCATGCTTCATCTGAAGCTCTGCTTTTTGAAAGCCATAGAAGCTATCATTTCCACTGGGAAGACTATTTCTGAGCTTCTCCTGTAGAGCAGGTGTGAATTTTAAAGAAGTGGGGTCATCTTTAGTTAAGTGCCCTCAGCATCAATCAGTTACCAATTTTTAAACTCCTTTCCCTGGTGTCTTTGGAGGTATCTGACATCCATCAAATCAAGCAGCCTCCAGATGGCCTCAACATATGGTCCATGTCTCGGAATAGCTGAAATCTAAATGCTTTCCTCCATGGGAATCTGCAGCCCCTTGCTGAGTCTCGGCATCCAAGGGAGATGCCTGCTGCTTTAATCAATGTGTCCTGTTTTTTTTTTTTTTATCTGCTTTGTCATAGTCATAATAATAAGCAAGTCTCACTTTGGCAGCCCTAGCTGCAAAAACCTTTCTGTGCTTGAAATACTAAATGGCTGTCAGTCCCTTTCTTTCCTCTTGTCTTTTCTCTCATCACCAGGACCTTACTGATCATCTCAATCCTGACAGCACTAATTACCCTTCTCTTCCCTCCTGTTATTGCTGCCTTTCCTTCCTTCCTTTTAATCTCTTGTTTGTATAAATCACCAAGAGTGAACGAAAAGTAAATATCAAGAAAGCAATTCAAGCTGCTTGTGATGTTTCTAAGGGCTGCTCAAGCTTCTACCTGGGGAATGGAAAATAGTGATGGCAGTTATTGGTCTGTCCCACTTTGCACCAAAGCTTGTCTCAGTCTGTCATTTCTTCATTCCTTCGTCCTCACTCTGCTTAGCATTGTGAAATGGTGAAAAGATTCCTGGACTTCCCAGGATAAGCCACAAAGCTTGTGCTCCCTTAAGTTTTCTACCCGCTGTTGATGCCGGAGTCCTACTGTGCTGTGCCTAGGACTGACAGGGCATAAGTGCTAGGAGCTGGGCATTACCTATAGAAAAGTGTCTTGCAGTCTTTAGTCACCATTTTCCTTGTCCCTTTTGAAACCTGTCCTGCTCCCTGTCAAAGTAGCAAGTAATTTAGGAGCTAGATGAAAAAAGCTCATGCACAAAAACTTCACATGGAAACTAATTTTGTAACTTTATTTATAAGAAAAAATATAGTGTTCCTTTAAAAGTGGCACATGCGATTAAGACACAGTGTTGCCACATTTAGGACATGTAAATAGTTATAATTTGTACCTATTTGCTTTGTGTGCAGAAGTATTTGGCCATGACTTACCTAAATCAAAATTTCAGTTAAAATTTCCATTGATGAAAAGGCCCATCTCTGCAAATACAAAAGCTGAGGAGGAGTTGTTACTGCAGCTGTAGATCTCTGTCCCTCTGCAAGGTTCATAAACTTTACAAAGTTTACCTTGTGAGCAATGTAACTTTTTTGCAGATGTCAGAGGCTGAACAGCTCCATCATGCAGGTCCCTAATGTCTTTGACCTGCTGAGCTCTGCACAGGATCAGTATCACAGAGCTGCATTGAGGCACCCTCCGGACTCAGACTGCATTCAAATGGTGCAATCTACTGGTATGAGATCCAGCCTTGTGTACTCATCTGTGTAATCTGTGGGTCAATTAATTTAGCCTGTGCCATCCACTCGGAAGACCATTGCTTTTTATCTGGCTTGGTGGTGGTTCTCTGCCTTGTGTTTGAAAACTAAGGCAGACGCTCTCCAGACTGTAGCTTTGTTCTTGTGTTTTTGAAAGGGGAGATGAGCATGAGATTCTGCAATGCAGGAAGGAGTTATTGGTACCTTGTTTTCTCTTTCACTTTCTGTGAACTTTCATGCTTTGTCAGCCCAACATACAAAGAAAGAATAGTCTCACTTTCTCCAGCCCAGGCTAGTCTGGCTGCAAAGAGCTGTGCGTAGACATTCCTGGGGCCTCGTGTCTCACCACTCTGTTAGAGGACTGACAGTGGGTGAAGTGCAGCCTGTGTCCAGGCCATCTCTTGGGATGAGACCTTTCTTTAATCTACCTGTTTGCTGGTGCTTGTCCTCTCTGCTGCACCTGTCAACAGGGATTCCTGTTAGCACCCACTGCTTTGGTGATTAAATTGCATATATCAAGTTTATGTTACTTAAGTCATTAAAGAGCCATCACGTAGCAACAGCTTCCCAGAGCGACCTTACAGCTACCTCACCCTCTCCCTTCCTCAGAGATGGCGACATGGACTTGTGTGTTGTAGAGCAAGAGGTTCCTTTCTGTGCAGCCGGCAGCATATTAATGTCTCTTGTAAATCATTTACAAGTCTTGATGTTTATCTACAGGAGGCATAGGGCCTTGTATTGTACCAGTATTGGGATTATATTAATAAAGTCAGGCTTGAAGTTGGAAAAAAGTTTGTGATGTGGAAGAGGGCAATATTCTGGGACATCATTACTTAGGAGTAGTATCCCGCTTGGTGTTTTTTTGATGGTTTTTAAGCATTTATGGTGAGCCTATATGAAATGATGATCTTTACTAGCTAAATATGGGTGTGTGGGAGAGGGCACTTGATGTTTTGAGGCCATAGCAGTTGTCTGTGGGCTTCACCAACATCATATTTGCAATGGCTTCACTTACTTTCTCTTTCTGAATTTAAACCCTGGTAGTCTGGATTATCTGTGATGGCTCTATCCAGCTCTCAGAGTAACTGTGCCTCAGGTGCAGTCACTGGGGTGGTTCTGTGCAGCATAGCAAGGCTAGAGACTGGCACGGTGCTGTGCAGATGTGGCTGTTCAGCTCTGGGGACGATTTTGTACCTGGAAACATTCCAGTGACATTTGTGTGAGCATGAAGCACTGGGCTCTCTGGGTCTGTCCTGATGGTTACCTTTGTGCTACAGACATCTGGGCAGGTTGGGCTTCAAGCACCCCTTCCTTGGCTGCGTGGGGGAGGACTGGCAAGGCAGCTGCTGAAGCAGGTCAGGAAAATGTCTGGGATGTCTCTGCATCCCCAATCCTGTATTTTCCCTGTACCTAATGGTCCCTCACTTTCCCCCTGCTGCTCCCAAATACTCCATCCCTTCTCTTTCCTCCCTTCTGCTCTAGCTCAGTCACACATCTCTACCCCGCACCTCCTTGCCAGCAGCACAGTTGCATAAGTGGGTCCTTTAAAACATGTTGGTGCCTTCTTGTCAGTGAACAGAAGGAACCATGGCCAGTCTGGCACCTTCCCGGCACCTCATATCTGTTCCAGTTCTCCATCCTTGAAGGCAGTTGCCTTTTATAATTAATGCTGATATTGGTTGTAAGGCACGTCGTTTAGAAGATGTGAGTTGGTAGCTAGCAGGAGGAGAGAAAAATCTTTCAAACCATATGGTTGTATCAGCACCAGTTTGATGCCAAGGTTGGCTCTTGGTTAAACTGAGACTCAGCATGCTTACATCTGCCGCAGGAAAAAAAAGCGTTTGAATTGGGGCCATAAAATTATTAACTTTTTTCATAGTGTTATTTCTATACTCTTGTTCTATATGCAAAGCATACAGCATAAAAAACACTTCTAGGTGTAATATTTTGGACTAAGTTTGGTACTATAATTCATTCTGTCAATTCATTCTGTCTCCATTGAGAAGCAGAAAGAAAAATCTCCATGGCTGTCATGCTCCACCAGCTTTCCTCATCACTTTGAACATGTATTTTTGAAGATGCCAGTCCCATTGTCTCATACAACAAATAATGGATACTGTGTTTTGAAGACTGCTTCTGGTGTACAGGTGTAAGGGAGTGTGCTAAATCTCCGGAAGGCGCTCAGAAAGGTTTCAATGGTAGCGAGATCCTGATTTCTGTGGTTGTTCTCTGTGCATTTGTTGGTAGGTAGGTGGGAATGAATAAAAGCCTGTGGTTTTTCATTGAGACTGTTTGTGAAGATGATGCATTATGAAAGAGTAGCTTTTGTTCTTCTAAGTACACCCTTGAATAAGAAAATATAAGAAAGTTGCTACTTGTAGAACCAGATACTGGAAAAATAATGTTCTGGGAAACCTCATGAAGTAAAACTGAGACTTGGGGAGAAGGGGTGATAGGAAATGTGGGAAATGTGGCACAGTTTATTTGCACAGGTCTGGGGCCTGAGATCTACTTTCCTGCTCCAGGTTGGTTTTATACCCATGTGGTGAGCCATGACTGGCTCAGTGTTCCTGGACAGTTAAAGGTTAAACTGTAACTCTCTCTAAGTGGTGTGGAGCTTTTTGCCTGTGTTTTAAATCTGTATGGATGTAGCCAATGTGTTTTATCCTCAAATTTTGGATTTAAGTCTTTTTCTGCCCTGTTTTACTTTTTAAAATTTTCATTTACAAAGCTTCATATCACAGTTTTTACCAGTTGGAAAGTTATATTAAAATTAGCTAGAAAAAGAAAAGGCTGTGAACTCTCAGTACATCTGAGATAGGGCTTGCTAAGGATATCGATAAATTTAAGCTAAAAGGGTTTTAATGTGTTAGAAGAACTTTTTGGGTGTGATCTATCTCAGCCTGTGGCTTTTCCACTGCATGATGTGAATGCACCAAGGGCTGGTGTTGAAAGCATGGTCACAGTGTGATTTTATTGTGGAACCTGGAGTCATTGCACACTAAATTTGGTACATGGATAGAATAGTGAATTAGATTTTTTTTTTTCTTATGACGTTCTATATCTTCATTAAAAATACATATATACCTAATATCCTCAAATGATAAATGTGTGAATCAGCAGGTTATAGATATCATATTTTGAGGACACTCCATTTCTTATGCAGCAATTAATCTGAAATACTATAAGAAAATCTGTATTATCTCCTCTTTGAGAATGTGCAAGTAGGGCTTTGAACCAAAATAGAGCTTTAGTGGAGGCAAGTATCAGCTCTCCAGGTAATCTGACAATCCTTTCCTTTTATGCCACATGCTCTGCAAATGCTCTTTTCCCACACAGTTTTTCGTAGTGGGAAATTTGAACTATTTTCCCCAGTCAGCCAAAACTGGGGGGTGGGAGGGGGGTGCAATGTCAGTCACAATGGCATTTTTTTATAGAGAATGTCATAATCAAAACAGTTGTTTACAGGGGG
The DNA here is from genome assembly GCA_026546715.1 of Gallinago undulata. Classification (NCBI taxonomy): domain Eukaryota; kingdom Metazoa; phylum Chordata; class Aves; order Charadriiformes; family Scolopacidae; genus Gallinago; species Gallinago undulata. Next base: position 13,623,695 of record JAOTQQ010000052.1, on the reverse strand, counting down.
GAAAAAATATCCAACCTGCAGTTGTCTGCAGCTATGACAGAGTGCAGACTGGGTCTATGTCCTTATTCCTCAGCTTGTGTAGCCCTCAGACAGGCACTCTGCTGCTCCGGCCCCGAGACACAGACTGTCTTGTTCTCTATGTGGGTACCAGCCAGCCTGTGTTGGAAGTGCTGGACTATTAATGGTTACAAAGAGGAGATCTCCCTCTGAGATACTGTATTTAAGGTATTGTAAGGTCCCTCTTAGTGTTGCTATTTTTGTGCATACAGAACAATTGAGAGAGTACAGTGTTTTAGGGTGAGTGCTGAGCCTTGAGGAGTACCTGGCAGTCGTTATTCCACACCATCGCATCTAGCACATCCGTGGCTTATTTCAGGGAAAGTGTTGGAATGAATGGGGCAGAGAATGGGTGATAAATTTCTGAGGTGATGCTCTTAAAGATATCAAGGCTGGGGTAAGAACTGATACAGCAATTTACCTGATGCAAGGCCTTTAGCAGGAACTATGCATCATCTGAATAAAGGTGAAAACAGGCCTACCTGGTGAGGTTCAATTGCAGAGCACCAGTGACTAGTGCCATTTCTGTTTCCCCAATAAGCCTGAGATATCAACACTAGCACAGGCAGAACTACCAGAGCCTGCAGCCCACTGAAGCACACCAGACCAGGCAGGACACCCTATGACTCCTTAAATGACACTGGTTTATGTCTGTTTTGGTGATTGATTGCCACAGCATGCTGTTGTGCAAGGTTATGTCTGAATTTACTTCCTAATTTGGTCTCCTCCAGGATTTAGAGACTAACTTGTGATGCCTGACAAGGTTCTCAGCTGCAAAAGGAAACGGAGCTGAGGAACTGAATGAATGAAGCAGGAATCTCCAAGCTCTAGGTAGACAGGAGCACATTTTCAGTGACTGTAGAAACCCACCAGCAACATCTACACAGATATGACAGCAACCAGAGGTACCAAACTGAGTGGGGAAACAGTAATGGTGGCAGTGGTTGTTCATCTGTGGTGGAATGACAGGAGCAAATGGGTAAAACCCCACCAAGCCATGTAACACAGTGCTTTGTGCTTATGTACCGACCTCTCCTCCAAAAGGTCTGTAAGCCATGTATGGCTCACTAGTTCTCTTGATGCATTCACAAGGTTACCTTACGCTGTCTCCAAAGCATGGGTGTGTGTGTCTGTGAACACTAGCCATGGAAAATACCTCTCAGGAGAGGAGGGCACTTGTCCAGCCTCCACTCCCAGCTAATGTCTGCACCACAACTCTGGTCAGTAGGTGAGAAGCAAACCATGTCTTTCCTGGATAGCTTTCTGGGGCTGAATATCCAACGAACTGAAAGCTCATTGAAACCACAAGCTTTGTTCTGTTTTTCCGTAAACCAAAACTGAGCCTGAACCACTGTTTTAGGCGTTGGTGTACTCAGTCTGCAATAACATGAGTCAAAACTGAATCCAGAACTGGAGTGAGGTGTGAAGCCAGCGGTAAGAGTTTTACTTGGAGAATCTTTATTAATACAGTGAGGCAAAGGTGCAAAGAAACAAAAGAATTGGATAGGCTGTCTTCTTCCTGTGTGTTGCTTTGGGATTTTTCTGGTAGGATAATTTCTATTATGACAGGATCTCTGAAGTTTCTCAGGAGAAGCCTCATATCTTCTTGAAAAGCTTACAGTGTAAGGCCTTAGCCCTCAGGACTTGTTCATCCCTTCTAACCCACATGGGCTCAGCTGCTTCATTGCTGGCTTTAGCTCTGTGTGTCACCGTTTCTAGGATGGGGTCTCAGGGCTGAATGAGGAAGGTACAATGTTGTATAGCCAGTGCTGTGTGTTTTATCAGTCTTTTTTTTTTTTCTATATTAAGGCATCTTCGAAACCTTCTTTGTCTAAAATCTTACAGTCTGAGCCACCCAGGCAGGCTCCATGTGAACATGTGCGATCTAACCACTGTTAGCAAGCTTTTGCTTTTATTAGCCTTTGGTTCAGGTTTCATATAGTTCTCACTTATTCAGATCTGAGAATGAGTGCCTTTGTCTTCCCACAGCACTTCTGTGCATCTTCTGTCTGTGTAAACTTGTATTTAACTCCTCTCTGTCGATTAGATCATCTTTCCCTGCACTGCCTTATATATATATTTGCCTACTATTGATTTTCTACTTTGACTCTGCAAGAAGTAAAAGGAGTTTAGGAAAAAATAAACTTCTAGAGTGTATGTTACTTTACTGAAAGGCCGCAACTAACTGTGTTTATTAGGACATAGTGAATAACCCAGGCAAGAGGTAGTCTCATCTCTCTGTGTCCCTAGAAAGGCAATATGTCCAAGCTTGAGCTATAAAGTTGCCGGTCAGTTGCACAACAACACATGCTTGATCGTCTATAAAAAAAAAGTGTGTTTTGCCAAAAGAGGGCATCTGCTGGGCAAGAAAATCTTAATGTACAAGCACCTTCTGTCCTCTGTCCCTGCCTTCAGGGCTTGACGCAATGTCCTGTAGAAGTCAGTTTTAGCAAGGCTGGAAAAGGGCTCTGGAACTCCTGACTAGGTTTCTTGTTCCCTGAGATAAACGTATGTCAGGCTTCTTCCCATCCCTGTCGTAATTCTGTGTTTTTGCAGACATGTCAGCATGGGCAAGGTGTTACCTTAATTGCTTTCAATTGTTACATAAAAGACTGCCAATGAGGAGATGTAACTACTCAGAAGTTTTAATTATGGCCTGACATGATGTTATTGTCCTGGCCTTGCACACCTCCGTGGGTGTATTTCTGAAGGAGGTGGCTTTTGTTGCTCCAAGCTGACGACTCCTCCTGAGAAGTCATTCTCTCCATTAAGGTGACATTCAGGAGTGACAGTGCAACACGTCACTGAAGAGGAGAAGTGCTCAACAGGGAACTGTGACTTTGGTGTGATGTTTCCCCATAACGCCACCGTCTTTTCCAAAGTGGATATTAGTGATCGTCCATTTTTTCCCATGGCATCACTCCCAATAATAATCCTCTTGATCATGAAGAGAAATTGGGTCCTCTTAAGCCACTCTGTGAGTTTCCATAGAAGTCGGTGATGTGCAGCTTCCTTGTTGCAGGTGCGTTACCAATCTAGGGCACCAAGAGTCCAGGGCAACTGAACTGCATCGATAAACACCTGAATTGCAAAAAGGACAGATGAGGGGCTGAGAATGGTACGTGGAGCCTTGTGCTTTGGTTAGCTGGTGGCAGCTGTCTCTGTCCTCTTTCCCCTCACCAAACAGAGGTCCAAGTCCCATCTGCTGGAGACACAAAATAGTATCTGCAAATCACCTATCTTGAACCACACAGTCTCTCAGGTCTTATAAGTTGGGATGTTCTTCCCTGAAGTTGCATAGAGATGCTGTCTATATTCACATAATAACTTTAATTGGGCTCCCCACTGGTTGGAAAGTAGAAGGTTAAGGTGCGAGTTGAACCGCTCAAGTTAAGATATACTGGCAAGTTTACTACAGATGGTACCATGACCAGAGAGTAGCCAGGAGAGGACTTTGAGGGCTGCCCATCATACTCTTAGCCCATCTTTCAGAAAAAGGAAAATTTTTATTTGTGCTTTTTGCAAGCTGGAGGAGGGAGTGAGTTGCCTTGGGTAGGTGTACTTAATTTGGTGTAGCAAAAACTTAAGACATTTCAGGTTCCCACCAAAGGTGCAGTTTGGTGACAAAAGTGCTGACAGAAAGATCAATGCAGTGTGCCTGTCATGGAAATGTATAGAAATGAAATGTAGCCCTCTTTTTTTAAAAAAGGTTCTGCAGCTTGTTTTGCCAAGCATTTGTTGTCTGGGTTGTTGTCAACAGCTTTCTTGTGTGTTATGAAAAACACAAAGGTTACTGGGGCAAAAATTAAGAAAAGGAGGTTTTTGTAGTTGGAAATGTGCACACCAAACAGATCAAGGAAAGGTCTGTTTTAGCTTACTGTCTTGTCCCAGAATATCTCAGATTGAAGGTCAGATAGGACTTCATTGAATGGTTTGTAATAACAGCTTAATTTATATTAAGCATTCAGACATATTGGGGGGAGCAGGGTGGGAATCTCAAACTGAGATGATCGTGCCCTCACTATCCTAGCAGGGATGCTCAGTGCTTCCAAAATATGTTGTCCCATTGAGGTGTACTGACTTCAGCTACAAGAAAATGAAAATATCTTCATATATTGGATACTTTATTTAAAAAGGTCTATAAATGGATCTTGCCCAGGGTGTGCTCTTGTGCTGAGCCTGTGCTGCTTCACATTTTTAATTCATGCAGAAGATGTAATGGAGGAGTGAGCTGCTGGTCTTGGTTTACATGATGCTAGAGAGTTTTCATAGCACTAAAAGAAGGTGGTGCTTCTCATGTCTTTAGCTTTGGTGTCTGTTTCAGAAAGCCTGTGAGTAAATGTGTCTCTCTACTACTGATGGGTCAGGTCTGATAATAAAGTTTTCTACAGGGGCAGAAGCTTTTTCCTAGACTTATAAGAATACAATACCCTTTCTTCTACCTCCCATTGCTTCCTGACAATGTGGCAAAGGGCTGATCCTCAATTGTGGCACAGGACTTGGGTAGAGCAAATAGGACACTCCAGTTTGGGGCACAGCTTGTGCAAAATGCATTTCATGACTTCTGTCTGCCTGTAATTATCACTGAAATCAGCTGCACTGAATAAATATAACTTGACAATCAGTGCAAAGTGTCAGCTGCACTAGTGTTAACCTACTGGGTGAGAAATACCTATATTAAATTAATAGGATAGACAAGTGAAGGTTAGTTTGTCTAAATTTTTAGAAATGGGCAGATATGAAAGATTTTCTGATTTAGGGGCTTGAGGGTTTATTTAAACTTAGGTCTAAGTGAATGGAAATTTTCAACTCTGCAAGTGCAGCTGGATGAATAATTTGTAGTAAAAAATATATCTGATGGCTTTCACTGCATTTGGGACTGACAGCAAACACATCACAATTTTAATTATTGGGACTGATTTGCTGAAATATTCAGGAGCTATTTTTGGTTCCTGCAGACTGCACAAAAAAGTTAGCTATTTAAAAGCCTGAGTTTTTTTTTTCCTCTGAGCTCCTGGCTGGTCTCCTTGACCCATACAAGCTTCTTCAAACAGGGTAACAGGACTCCTTGCACCCTGGCTTGAGAATTTAACATACAGGAACCTTAAAATAATAATAATAAAATGTTATTGCAAGTCTTCCTATGCTAACACTCGGTAAAAAACATGCGAGGGGGGTCAGGATGGGGTTGGTCCTTTGGCTTCTCGAAGTGCTTGCAAAGCTTTCTGTGTAACTGGGGTGGGAATCTGCAAGGTGGAGAATGGAGACTTTTGGAGAGGTGAGGAAAGCATTACAAAAATACTATGTCCCTCTCCTACACTTTTCACAGTTTTGAGGAAGTCAAAACCTCAGGACTGGCCATCAACAGTTCAGGCTGTTTGCGTTTGTGCAATTGAACATTGCACAAGGAAGAATCACGACTCCTAATGTGATGTGGCCGGTTTCCCCAAATCACTGGAAACAGCCATTTGCCCTCCTGCCCCTCTTCCACTCCTCTCACCTCCCCATCCTATGGTACCATACCATTGGACTGTTGTACCATCCCAGTATGATATTGCAGCAGTTGGCCGGGGAGGGAGGCAAGTTCAGACACTATGAAGAAAATTAGGGAGAAACAAACTTCTTCCCAGGGAGCAGGGCAGGAAAAAAGTAAACTATAAATTTTCCTTCCCATTTGCAAAGAAATCAAGGCATATATAGACAATATATAGGCATGAATAAAAATGTGGCTTTCCTGAATAACTGAAACGGCAAACCCAAAATGAGGAGGGAGATGCAGGTACAGATTGCCCTGGTTTGCATGGGTTTCCTGTTAGCTGCTCTCTAAAATGTTTTGCTACCCTCTGGTGGCTTTCTGAGGATTTGTGCAGTCTGTTTTTCATTCCTTGAACAATCCCTTGCCAAATTTTTGAGATGCATTGAGAAACCTGCCGATGGAGGTTTTCATTTTCTATAATTCCAAATCAGCAGTATGAAAATGACGGAAAGGCAGATTTGTTTTATGGGATTTTTCCCCCTTTTTTTTTCTTTTGTTTATACAAAGTCTCTTTTGGTCTAGGGCTTTAATCACACAGGCAGCTTGTTTGGGAGGTTAAAATGAAGAGTACTAACTTTGTAGCTAGGGTGGCTGTGTAGCGTGACTTTTCAGTGTTTGGGAACGACAGAGGCATCGCAACCCTGCAGAATGCAAACCTGTGTCCTCTGCTTATCTGCAGAGGGCACAAAGTGAGTACCAGTTAAGTAAATAATAGCAAAACTCCCATGATCTCGAGGAGCCCAGAATAGGTCATATTCACCCTGATGCAGGGGTGATGCTCAAACCTCGTCATCCTTTCACTGTGCATTGGTCTCCACTATTTGGCAGCTTCCTGTTTTTTTCCCTTTTCCATCTTCCCTGCTCTTTAATTGATTCTAGATTGTGGCTGCATAGCAGAGGAGCTGTAGGTAGGGATTTAAAGGGCAGTGCTTTGACAGATTTTACAAGAAACTCCTCCCAGGCATTAATTCCTGGGTTATGGGGTCAGAGAGGCTCTTGTGATCTTCTCAGTCTGACCTCCTGCAGAGAGCAAGTCACAGGACTGCCCTCAATTGACTCCCACTTGAAGTGCAGCATTGAATATAGAAAAACATCCCTTCTTGGTTTAAAATTTTCCAGTGATGGAAGATTCACCTTGTTAAATTGTTCTAGTGCTTTATCATCTTCAACATGAAATACTTCCACATTTTACTTTTAGTTTCAGCTTCCAGCCTTGGATTTTCTTTTTACTTAGTGAGTTTGAGAAGTCATGTCTTGCCAAAACTGTGTCCTGTGTAGGCACTCGTGGGCTTGATCAAGTTGCCAACCAGTTGGAGCTCTAAAAGGTACCTTGGTTGTAGGAAATGAAAATTTGTTAATGTTATTGACTGAGAAGTTCTGGGGTGTGATGTGGAATCACAAATGCCTTGCACAGATGGCATCAAAAGGAGTAGAGGGGCATTGCTGAAGATGTGTGTACTTTAGTGCATGTCTGCACTGCGTATTTCAAGGTTTCGCATATTTAAAACATAGGTTAGTAAGGGAGGATTTATAAAAGTTTACAAATGAGATCTAATTGCAGACGTCCTGAAACGTTGAGTTTCACAAGAGATGAAATATAAGAGAATTTCTTGTTTGGGGGGTGGGTTTTCTGTAAATCAGCTGTGCTGTGGTCCTTTGGGATGTAGGCTGCTACATTCAGCAGAATGATTGTCATTAACTTCTTATGCTGCTCTAATTCACCAGCTCCATCCATCTCGCAACCTGGCAGAAGTTTGGAATGGAGAGCATACAGTGCCTTTAGTGCCAGATTAACCTACAAAAGCCCTGAGAGAGAGTAAGATCACAAACCTGGTGTAGCAGTAAGCGTGGCTAGAAGGCCACCTTGAAGGAATAAACAGTGTTTTGTGGTTCAGGTGGGGAAAGGGGATATGCTGTGACAGCAGATGACCCAGTTCTTTCTGTGGTTTAACCTCCATCAGACCAAACTTGCTGTGTTTAAAGCCACTCGAAACCCCACAAGAGATGATGGAGAGGCAGTCAGTGGGGAGGCTGTGTGGGACATGCTTTTAGGTTTCAGAGCCTTGCCCCTTCTTGGCAGGGTGTCTGAGCCCAGAACGTGGGCCCAGCAGTCCCAAGCGCAAAGCCACTTGTAATACAGTTCCTTTCATGGTCGTATGGGCTGCCTGCATGAGGCTCCAGGAGCTGCTTATTTCAGTCCTGCTACCATATCCCTGCTTGTGAAGAGGGGACAGAAATGCCAACCTCAGCGTCTCTGCCAAGGCACACTGTAAGGATTTGTTAACATATGCAGCTGTTGTGGGAACAGCTCTGCTGTTGATGTTCAGCATCCCCAATCCATCTTCTGGGATTGATGCTTTCTAAACCAAAGAAGCATTTTGAGCTGATGCCAGTAGTCATGGATATGTCTTACACAATCTTTTGCAACCAGATGCAAACTTGTTTGGGCTGTATTTTGGGCTGGCTGGACTCAGTCTGGTTCAAGGCTACAGGACGTGCAATTGCCTGGGTGTCTCAGCTGATAAATCCAGTTTCCCAGCAGACCTAGATAGCTAAGTGTAGTGTTTTGCTGACATTGTCTCCAGGCCCAAAGCCTCGTAACCATTTACATCCATCCCTTTCAGGGAAACTTCTTACCTGCCAATAGACAAGAGCGTAGACCCTTCTGGAAAGAGAGCATGTGTACTAGCCTTTGAAACCCCCTGTCCTGGCTCTACCGGTGATAGAGTTCATTTTCTTTCTAGTAGCTGCTGTGTTTTGGATTTAGTATGAGAATAATATTGATAACATGTATTGTTTCAGTTGTTGCTAAGTAATGTTTATATTAAGTCAAGGACTTTTTCAGCTTCCTGTAGAAGCTGGGAGGGACCATGAACAGGACAGACTGACCAAAAGAATATTCCATACCATAGACTTCATGCTCAGTATACAAATGGGGGTTGGCCAGAAATGATAAGAATCCACAATTGTTGCTGGGGGCAGACTGGGCAATCGATCATCTGGTCATGAGAGCAATTGTGTTGCATCACTTTATTTTATATATTATTTAACTTATTATTATTATTTTATCTTCTGTTACTGGGCTATTAAACTGTCTTTATCCCAACCCATAAGGTTTCTTCCTCCTTCTCCATCTTCTCCCTACCCTGTTGGGAGGATGCTGTGGGAGGAAGTAAGCGGCTGCGTGGTTGGGGTTTAAACCACAACACCCCCATACCCCCTTCCTGAGTTCAGTGACCAAGTGGATGGCAGAGAGTGTGAGACTGAGAAGGCTTCAACTGAGGCATTTTACACTTTAAAATCCCTTTTAACTTCCAATCTCCACCTTGATCCTGTCAGACCACAGCTAGTTCTGGAGGAAAACAAGATGTAGACTGACAGCCTCAAAGTAAGGCAGTAAGGGAGATGCCAGGGATGTGTGCAAGCACCTCTGCAGCAAGGACCTCACACTGCTCCACTCCCCCTTATTGAGCCTCTCTGTGTACTAGAAGGAAAAGATTTTCCTGCAGGAAATCAGGAGGATTTCAGGAAATCAGGATTCCTGCAGGATCAACAGGAAAGCACTTTGTCAGCTGGGAATTATAGAATGGTTAGAGCTGGAAGGGACCTTTAAAGATCATCAAGCTCCAACTGCCCTGCCATGGGCAGGAATACCTCCCACTAAACCAGATCATTCAAAGCTCCATCCAGCCTAGGCTTGAACACCTCCAGGGATGAGGCATCCACAGCTTCTCTGTGCAACCTGTGCCAGAGCCTCACCACCCTCACACTAAAGAATTTCTTCCTGATATTCAATCTAAATCTCCCCTCTTTAATTTTAAAACCTTTATCCCTCATCCTGTCCTCTCTCATAAGGAGTCCTTCCCCATCTCTCCTGTAGGTCCCCTTCAGGTACTGAAAGGTTGCTATAAGGTCTCTGCAGAGCTTTCTCTTCTCCAGACTGAACAACCCCAGCTCTCTCAGGCTGTCTTCATAGGAGAGGTGCTCCAGCTCTCCAATCATCTTCGTCGTGCTCCAAAGGACTCATTCCAACAGGTCCATGTCCTTATGCTGAGGACTCCAAAGCTGGACACGGTACTCCAGGTGTAGCCTCATGAGAGTGGAGTAGAGGTGGAGGATCACCTCCCTTGACCTGCTGGCCATGCTTCTTTTGAGGCTCTATCTGTGATCACTGGGAGTTCCTGGAAGCTGTTGCATTGCCATGCACAGAGACCTTTTCTGTGCAAGGTAACCTCTTCCCCAGCTGCCTATATAAGAGGGCATCAAAAATGGAGGTGTGAAAAAGCAGAGAAAGAAGCATTGCATCACCTACTGTTCCAAGAGGAGAGGGAAAGAGACAAAGGAAAGGAAAATAGGGCTCTGTGTTCTTAAAAATCAGTCTTTCAGATCATGTTTGGAAACAAAACTGACAATGGCTAGGAAAGAACAATCCCATCTAAAAGCTTCACTAGAGGCTCCTCAGTATTGAGGGGAAAAATGCACTCTTGAAGCTATGTTTCTCCCTGTTTCCCAGGGCACTGCACCCTCAGTCTGAGAGTGCATCAGACAACTTTCCCAAAAAGGCACTTTGGGGATATAGCCTACATCTCTGGAAAGAACTGAATGGGGAGCATGCCTCTTCTATTGAAAGCTGCAGCCAGAGTTCTGGAGGTTGAAAACTAGGTTAAAAGCAGCGAGCAACGGAAAGCAGCTGAAGATGGAGTGGGTTAAAGATCTCTTGAGCATTAGATGGTGGATGGTTTTGCTTCATTCCCAACTCCTGGATAGTGCAGTCCTGGCAGACTGACAGGGCTTCTGGGGTGAGTTGTCACAAGATGCTTCAGCTTGTTGAGTATTTTTCTTTAGGTTTTTATTTTCAGTTGAATTCTCCCATTTAACACGCACTACAGTGACCCCTACCGCTGCCAGCAGTCAAGGGCCCATCTCAGTGCAATTATTTAGCTATGGGAAAGTATTGCCTGTGGTCTTCTAAACAGATAGTATCATTTATAACCCTTAACTATGCAGAAAGTCGGCTGTTCAACCCTACACCATTAACGGGGAAAACATCTGTAAACCCTTGTGATGCTTAAGCTGTGATCCTAGTATTTGTATGAAGAATAAGAATCAGCCAAAACCTTCACAATAAACCTTTTAATAGACTAGAATCATAGAAACATCTAGGTTGGAAGGGGCTTTTAATATCATCGAGGCCAACCATCAGCCTAACACTGCTAAAAACCACTACTAAATGGTGTCCCTAAGCACCACGTCTACACATCTTTTAAATATCTCCGGGGTCAGTGATTCTACCACTTCCTTTCCTTTTTCTCCTTTTTCCAAGTAAGACTAGAGAGGACCTTCCACACTGTAAAACTGCTGTTCTGCACCACATGCAGAAACAGCTCCTGCTTGATCCTAGTCACCAGGACCCTTTCCCGTTTTTCAAAAGCAGTTGCAGGGTGTGAAGATCGTGACAGCAGTCGCTGCATGAAAAGGCATTCAAGGCTACTGCCCTAACAAAAGTGGATGGCAGCTGCTCTACCTTCTGTAACTTCTTGTGATGCGTTAAGGGAAGAGCCTTATAATGGTCTATGCGTAGCATTTTGTGTCTGTGTTAACCACCTTGACTCTGGGCTGAACCATCACCTTGTTTACTTAATCTCACTCTTTTCAGCGTGACTTTTCTGGTAGGTGACTGAGTTCTTACCAGGGACATGGACTTACAAAGTGATCACAAAGGAATATGAAACGTGCGATGGGGAATAAAAGGAAGTCGAAATGTTAAATATAAATAGTAGGGTCTTGCTGAAGTGCAGTGCAAACACAGCTGGTGTGTGTCAGGCTGGCCAAGCCACCATGTGCCCATCTCCATCAATCCTAGTCTGTGTAAACACCCCTGAGAGAAATGACAACTGGCCTCAGCAGACATCCTGCAGTAAACATCCCTTGGTGAGAATGGCACTAAGGAAGAAATCATGGGGTACCAGAGAGGTGACCCAATGATTTCTACAAGGCGAGGACTTAACTGGGGAAGCAAGCTGTGGAAGAGGAGAAAGAAGAAACTTTAAAATGAAATTATCCAGGCACTGCTGCCTGCATCTCTGACAGACCGGTGCAGGCTTTTCCCTATGAGTTGTTCCTCAGGAATTGCTTTGTTCTAGTTTTAGCTGCTTAGAGACTATCCCACAGGCTGGAGCAGACGTCAGCTCAGAGATTGTTCCTGATTATTAATTTACTCTGTCTTAATGTAGGCCCATTACCAGGCGCTTCCCCTGATGGTGTGCAAGTAAAGCTGATGTCTGTTCTGCCTCATCAAAGGCAGCTGCATGTTTTACCTGGAGACTGGGGGCCGTCACACTTTCTGTGCTTGCTGAGAAATGTCCCCACTTCTTTTGCTCTGGATAAATGGGCAAAGAGGCAGCTCTGGTGCCCTCTTGCCTGAGCCCAGCAGTGCTGTGCCAAGGGGCATAGGGTGGCTGAGCACCAGGAGGCATCCCCAGGTTTCCCTGGGAGTGATGCCTGAACCTTTGCGTGGAGAGCCTGACTCATGGCCATGCTGTGTCCAGCACGTCTATGGACTCTGACAGGAAACACCTTCTCCCCCACTGCCCACATTAGTGATGGCTTTGGTCAGGGGAAAGGCAGCCTAATTACTGCAGCTACGCTGAGGCCCAACAGCTCCACTTATGAGTTCTTTCAGAAGTTATCTCGGACCCTGAGAGCATCATTCTGAGAACAATCCTTCTGCTTTCACCTGCTTTCCTCCATGTACTTTGCTGTTGGCATAGAACATCTTGGACATTTGTGGTCTTGCCTGTCAGCTCTCACTGTCATCAGGAGGGTGACTGAGGGAGCAGAGTGAGGAATAAAGCCTTTCTATACCATGCCTTGCTCTCACTTGCCATCGCTGCTGTTCAGAGTGTAGCAAATAAAAATAGATGATGTGACCATGACACTTGCTGTAACTCGGGAAAAGGGAAGATTCCCCTGGGAATCTGCCTTTCAGTTCATCATGCCCTCAAATGTCAGGTGCTACCTCTCAGTGTGCCTGGCACTGCCCTCAGACGCATGTGGCTCTGCCATTATGAAAAGCAAAGAGCTAAACTTGTGTTTTACAACAAGCTTCTCTAGTGAGACTTAAGCAAGGATGAGTTGGGACTGTGACAGAGAGAAACAGCAGGAGCTGTGGCTTGGGCAGGAGGTCCCCTGCTATGGGTCTATTTTTCCTCACAAAGTAACCTTTGCTTCCATTTCCCTGGCAGCCTCAATCCAAACCAGTGAGGACCTTCTGGAGATAAGCAGTGATTGCTCTGTAGCAGGAGAACACTGAGCTGGCGTTTCCTAGGTCTGAGTCATCCTGCTAAATCTGTGCATAGCAGCTGGATGGGAGTCACAATAACAGTGAAGGAACCAAAGTGGTGGAGAACGGGCGAGTCAAGCCTCTGAGTGTTGGGATTTGAGGGCTGGCCTTCCAAATAAGTAGGTAGAGTAAAGGGAAGCCTCATGGCTCCTTCAACTGCTCCCAGGGAGGTATGTAATATCTAAGGAGGGTTTATGTGAACCCCAGACGGTTTATGTGAACCTCAGTACTGCGTAGTTTCAGGTTGTCTCTGTGTTGGGGGTTAAGCAAATGCCAGCTGGAAGGAAATAATTTTGGCAGTGGTCTGTGGATGGATATGTGACACATGAGAGCTTGCTTAGAACATTTTTGCTTTAATTCACAGTTTCTCCCCATCATAACTACTGTTTTCCTGCTGAATTGTAGGACATAGCTCTTTGGGAATGGGGGGTGATGGCTGTAGTTCCACTTCCTCATGAGACCGGTATGCTTGATAGGACCACTTGTGCAGGGCCAGAAATGGGGCATGGGGCTGGGTAGCACTGAGGACTTGGGATAACTCACGTCTGTACTCATGGTTTTTGATTCTGCAGGGGCTTTTTTGCCTGAGGGTTGTGAAATAGCCTCTTTAAAATCAGTGTTGCTGTTGTGTGGCACTTGTTTGGATAATATCTGTGGCTGTCTCAATGTAAACAGGCTAAAAGCCGATGCAGGACTGGCTGGAGGTCAAACACGTCTTGCAGCACAGTTGATGCAGTGGCTCTGCCAATAGCCTCAGCAGATAATGTGGTCTGGTGACTTTTCTTGAGTAGTCAGAGAAGGCACATTGGCCACATGCCATTCACTAGCTAAGGTGAGAATCAGAAAAGGTGTGTTTTAGTGACTCATAGCTTAGCACATGCTGACGGGGCAGCAGCTCAGCTTTATCATTCCAGCTTTGAATCCCTAAAGTGCCCATAAAAATAAAAATAAAAAATCAGTGCCTGGAACTTATGGGCTAAATTCAGACCTCATGGAGCAGTATCAATTTATAGCAGGTCTGAATCTGGCCTTAGCTCTCTAACATTATTGGTAAATTCTCTGCAGCCACCTCTCTCTCTCCTCCAACCCTTCCTTGGTCCATTCTACCACCGCAGTTATAGCTTTATCCTGTGCTGAGCTGCATTTTGTGCTGTGCCAGGTCCACCACATATGCCTTGTTATGTCCAGGTTTTGAACTTTGCTTGTGGGCAGTGGGCAGCCACTGCAGTGATTGACCTTCCAGGCATTTGGTAATGCCTTGTATATGTTTTCCTGCTGATAAAGTAACATCTTGCTGATTTATCTGTCTGCATGTAGAAATATTTGCCTCCCATATTATATTTCCCACGTGAAGTTCCATTGGTCATTCGTCTTTTGTGATTTCCAATTTCTTGCTGTACTCTGCAGCAACCTCCATAGAATCGTGCTTCATCATTGACTTGAACACTTCTCATTCCTCCCCAGTTTTGTCACATTATGCATGTTTTGGAATGGGACTCACTGGAATTTTCTTCTAGTATAAGTGAGCTGCTGAAGAATGAATGATTTTTACCTTCTCATAGGGAGCAAAATTTCCCAGGGGTTGATAATCAGTCTAAGCCACAACTTAGGATAACACCACTCTGCTTTCAGCAGAGGCAGAGTAAGGCCATTACCAAGTATGTCACAAGTCAGTAATGATTCCTCTTTCTGGGCGCCAGCCATGTTACCTGTCACTGGTGTCATTATTGTAAACTGGTGTTGCTAACTCTTAGAGGATTTGGGGCCTTTCTTAAATCCCTGAGCCATTATGTAAGAATCACAACTTGGCATATTTGGATATTTTCTGGTTCTAATGGCTGCAGAGAAGAGCTAACAACAGAAACCTTAAAAGACCCTAAACCATGAAAGGAAGAATGCAAGAAAGAAATCCAAAGATTTGTTTCAACTCTCATAGCAAAGGATGGAGGAGGTGGATCTGCCTCATGGCTGGCCATGTCTGAGCCTGGTAATATTGACTGCCTTCACCATTTGTCCTGAAACTATGCACAGCAAAAAATCTCCTCTTTCCTGTGAAACCAGCGTGATACTCTGAGTCTGTGGTACATGCACATCACCGTGCATGGGACTGGGGCTGCAGCAGCAGCGTGGAAGTTATGGCCTAATGGGACGGGAGTTCAGTTCTCTGTGTTTACAGCTGTGTCAGCCGAATGCTCCTGAGTGTTCCTCAATTGTCAGTTGTCATATAAGAAACTTACAGAAATGTTTCATTTTGATAAGGTCAAAACCTCCTCTTGTGCAACTTTGTTTTCAGAATAATGTCAAAATATTTCAGCAAAGTTGAAATACTTTAGAAAGTGTCATTTTAAGGAAAAATGAGTGTGTTAATATTTATTACTTCTTTAGGGCATTTGCCCAAAAGCAACAGTGTTCCCTGAGAAAGGAAATTGGAATATCTTTTTCTTTTTTAGCTCTCTTGCATTTCGGTGAGAACTGAACTGCATGAGACGGGCTCAGAAAAGGAATTTTCATAGACCAAAAGTCCTCTTATCTGAGTTCATCTGGAAAAAATATATTCAGTAGGAAGTCTTGTCCTAAGAAGCCAGGATTTCAAGGTTGGCTCTATAAAGGTCTTGTAAATTCAGTCTTCAATTCTCTTGAAACATGAACTTTCCTTTACATATGTAACCACATTATAACTAGTCTGCAACATTACTATTTAATGTTTAGCTTTTATAATTTTTTGGCATTCAGAACCAACAGGGATGAACCTGTGTGTGGGTCTACTAAAGACCCTGCAGCCTTAGTGACACTATACTGGAGGGGCTTGGGAGATACATGTCCCAGAATAGTGGTTTTGGCAGTGCGATCTGTGTTTCAAATATGTCCTCACATGCTCTTCAGCCACAGTGGCCAGCTAATGAATGAGGATCTGAACTGTGGTGCCCTGGTAGTGGCTTTACTGTGATCGGAGAAGCTGTGAATTAGAGCAGAAAGGGTTTCTTGTACCATCATTCCCCAGGCAGGGGGTTAGGAAGGCAAGTACTTGCTTGTGTTGGTGAGACTGTGCCACACGTGTTGTATTAGCATGCCAGAATAAATACACTTCAGATCTGAATGACAGTAAAAAGCTCTGTGTCACTGGAAGCAGGCAGATGGGGAGGTTCATACTTCCACGGATGCTGATTCCTGACCTCAGATTCTCTCCTGAACATTAGGAGTGAATTTGCTGGAGGGAAAGGGGACTTGGCTTCCTGAAGAGATGGTCTATTGTACTTGCCCTTAGAAAATCTCCTATGTTAAGCCCCACAACTTTTCCCTGTGAGATGGGTGGATTAATTGCACTATAAGGTGAGAAAAGCCATTTGTTCCCATTTCATTCAGTGAATCATGGAGAAGCTGAGAACATGTCCCAGTCAAATTTGGAAGATGTACCGGTTCCAGTGTTGGTTTTGTCTCGGTGTCTGAAAGCAAAGGAACCAAGATGCTGCCTGATGGGCAGAGCCCAGCAGCCCCACTGGCCAGTGAACTTGCTTGCCTGCTCACCTCAAAAGCCTGGCACAGCTGCAAGCTGTTGCCCTCTAAACTTGGGTCATGCCTCAGGCAAAACCTTTGTTTCCTATTGTGGATTAATAACCTCAATTACCAGGGCACTGTGGGTCAGATATTCCCCCCGCTGTTTGCATTACAGCCTTTTAATCTGCTTTCCTCCCTCACAGCCTCTGAGCCTGGAGGGATCGGCAGACACAAGAGATCTTCTGCCTTCCTGAGCTATTTTCCCTTGTGTGGGGCTGCAGAGACTAATTGCATGGGAAACAGCAAGTGGGCTGGCAGGGAAATTACACCCACCAAGGAGGTACCTCTAGAAGGTGCTTCTTCCACTCTTAGGTGCGAAGGAGAGATGTGGCAACATCTGGAGGTTTTCCCTGAAATTCAACCACCTGCAAAAAAAATCACAACTTCCCCCCCTAGAGAGGTCTGGCAGTCGGTGTGGGTCATCTGGTGAAGGGGCAGCAGAGCTCTCACTAGGGGGAGATCATACCTCCCAAGTCTCTAGGCATCCCCTGAGCATCGGAGTAAAGGTGATGCAGATGAATTCATGCACTTCAACTTCTAAAATGCTTCCCTCACTAGGTGTTTCCTTTAGAGAAAAAGGGTCAGGTCTTGTAAGTGGGGAAACCGCCAGTGGAAAGGGACAGGACTGTGCAGTCCAGCATGTTCCTAAATGTTCTTGGAGAATAAGGGGATGGAGAAGAGACAAAATTTGTTGAGCAGATCAAAGTAATTTGGAATCAGAAAAACAGAAGTGGACAGGAAAGAGTTGCAGAAGAATCTCCTGATACTGCGTGTTTGGTAAATTAACAACAGTATAAGCTGAGGAGTGCAGGCTAATGCACTCATGGATAAAACAAACAACAAAAAAATCTATATGTTTGTGGTCACTCATGGTAAGGGAAACTAGTGGGGCCATTTTCTCCCTGGATAAAGACCTCAGAGACAGTGTGGATCTCTCTGAAATTGCTGGCTCAGCAGAGGCAAGCAGAAATTATTGGTAAAGGTGCAGAAAGCAAATAGGACTTATCATCCTGCTGTACTAGAAATCCCTGGTGCACTTGCACCTTGAGTACTCTATGCAGCTCTAGTTATCCTGTCTCAAAAAAGATGCAATAGAACTAGAAAGGCACAGGAAGCAGTGACAAGGTCAGAGAAATGTGCAAAATAGCTGCTGCCCAGGGAGCAATGGAACAAATTAGGCATTTTCAGGTGTCTTCAGAAATGAAACAATTGAAAAGGGAAATGTGACAGAGGCGTATAAAGCCATGACTGTCATGGAGAACATAAAATTACCATTTCACAATATAACCGCTAAGGTGAGCATAAATGGAAATACCGAGAAGCAGTTTTAAACTAATAAAAGCTTTTTTTCCAGCAAATGATTAACCTGTAGAACTTCTTGCCAAAGGATAGTGAGGAGACCAACAGTATTACTGTTTTTTTTATAAAAAGCTGTTGCTGAGAAATTCATAAGTGTTCTTAAGCATGTTGTGAGACATCCTACGGATGAGGAAATAGCAAAGCTGCAGGGAAGTAGATGGAAGGAGCAATGTATGGCTGTCCCTTTTTCCAGCATGTCTGTTCCGAGTTGCTGGTTCTACTACCAAAATACTAGGAAATTTCTAGAAGTCCTAGAAATTCCAACTTCCATGGAAGCATCACTGTGCTAAAAAATAACCACTTCTCACTAATTCAGATTAGAGGCATTTGATACACAAAGCCTTCTTTATGTGTAATGTCAGAATTCTTCTTAATGTCTGGAAATGCAACTACTAAGTACTCATTATTATGAGCTTTTTATGTGTCTGAGGATAAACCTATTAAACGATCAAGGCTAAGGGACATCTTTTTTTCTCCTGAATTTGCTTTGGTGAGCTGAGAGAAGGCTGAGTGTCTTTATCGATTCAGTGTCGCCACCAGGTAAGAAACTACTCCAGGTAAGAAACCACTTACCTGGAGTATGTGGTTTCTATTCCCTCTTGTTTGTAGGACAGCACTGCTTTTTGACCACAGAAAAGCAACCAAGAAATTTGTCTTTCTCATCTGATGTACAAAATCAAGCTGTCTTTTTTTTCTGTCTCGTCTTCTGTTTGCTGTCAGAAGGTGTGTGGTGTACCTTTTCCATGGTAGAGTTTCCAGCAGAATAGCTATGATCTTTGTCTTATAATGAGTGCAACTTTATACTGATCAGGAAGAGGCTAATCCTCTCATTAATTCACCAGAATGAGAACTGACAGATGATTCCCTACTTGGCCACAAATTCATTGTGTGACCTTCAGCAAACCCCTGAACTTTGTGCTGCAGCTCCCACTGGCTCTGGTGTGAGTGCTCTGTGCTTTGGTGGAGCTGGATACAGTAGAAGCTGTTCATAGGTAGCATGTCTCTGAAGCAGATCCTGCTGACCCTCCTTGTCAGCAGTGCTCTGCTTCATAAAGAAGGGGACAAAAGTGTAAGCAGAAATACTCTGCTTACAGAGAGCACAGTGATGACAGTGGGGTAAGTACTTGTTTGCACTGAAAAGGCCTATAATTTTTTGGCCCATTCCAGGGTAGATTTTGCTCATATGGCTCCTGCAAAGAAAGGTGCTGAGAAGAGGTTACCTGCCATCAGTGAATATAACATGGCTGATCACAAAGAGATCCATGGGGTGAATGTCAAGAAATAAGCACCAAGTGCTCCCATAGGAGTTTTGTAAATTTACAGAGAGGGACAAGGGCTGAGATTGGCATCAGCTCTGGCTTGGACAAAGCTGTGGAGGTTAATGGACCATTTCTCACCATATCTGCCTGCATTTGGTCAGAAAATACAACAAGGGTAAACACTTGGGGTAGAGAGAGAAGCACACGTGCAGATGCTGTTTATCTGTGTACCAACTGCGATGTTCAAAGAACTACAGGTAGTCAATATGGGTGAAAGCAGAAACAGCATGGATCCAGCACCTTGAAAGATTATTACCTGCTTTTGTATGAACACAAGGAAATTATCTTTCCTGACTGGTCTCTCAGCTTTTGTAGATTTTCTTTCTTTTTTTTTGGCTTTTGTAACGATGAACTCATGCACATCGTGCTATTTTAATACCTAGAAAAGAGCCTTGTCTGCTAAATCACCTTATTTTTCTCTGATCAGAGCACAGTGCATTCCTCTTTTTAGTAGAAGGTATTAATTTAAATTCCATAATCCCAAACATATTCTCGTTTCTGTTCTGTGCTTCAGAAGGCCAATGGCATTTTAATTTAATAAGGGAGAAACACACATGACATTGTGTTCTCTGTAACTGTCTTCTGACCTCAATGAGTCTTTCACAGCTTTGTGTCCCAGCAAATGCAATCTCTGCCTTTATTCAAGAACACTCATTTCTAATACCCATGTTCTACTGATAGGCAAAATTTTAAATATCTGTAGCATTTTCACACTAACTTTTGAGATATTTGCATTATTATTTAGTACTGCAAGCTTATCAATGGAGCCATAGCAAGACTTATGTACCACTATGTCCCATTGAAATATTGCTCGGGTACATGCTGTCCCTTTGCAGAGAAATGAATTTTATTTTGTTTTACCTCTGTTTTGGATTAAAATGAGTTAACTCATCTAGCAATATCTAGATTTATGTCAACTCCATATATCTTTCCAAGTTCCATAAGCTTTGTTTACTGGTTTAAGATTCACCTAATTGGGTACATGATATTACTGAGTATTTTGTGGCATGTAAACACTTGAGTCATATGCATCACAGTTCCTAAAGAATCATCCTTTGCCATTTTTATGCTTCCATTTTGCTGTTTAAACCTACTTAAACCTACTCAGTTGAAGGAAGAACATGTGCTTGTTGCAGTCCTCATGGCCCTTCTTTGGAAATATCAAGTAACACTCTTCATTTTTTTCACTGGCTTGATTCTGGTCTCCTTTACTCCAATTTGAATCAGGAACTGACCCCTTGGAGCCTGCCCCCCAAAAAGCAGAAATCTCATAAAATCAGTACCTGTTAAGCCTGCATTATCAGCCTTGCTGTAAGGTGATAAAAACACCCCAAAGAAACAGGGATTATTTTATTAGGGGCTTTCTGGGTTATTATGCATAGATTTTTCCAAGAACAACTGTATTAATCTACAGAACAGAGGTTTTGGACTTCAGCTACCTGTTACATTTTCATTTTTTCTTTCTTACGAACATGTGCATTGTGTTTGAAACACTTGTCCTCATGTGTCCAAGTGATAATACCTGCCTGTTCCCATGCCAGCTTAATATGTATAACATCTAAGCGAACCTTTCTCCTGGTACCCAGAGCTGCACTTTAGTATGGACATCTTTAAATCAGTGCCCCCTCATTTACAGCTCCATGTTGGCTGATAAGCAAGGAGGGCACCTTGACTTCAGATCTCACTGTACTGTCCTTGATATGTCAGATCCAGAATTGTTCTCATCTCAAACATGCTGCCAATGCATTTGCAGAAGGAGGACTATTATTTTTTTGTGCTGTTACAGAAGTACCCAGGAACCACTAATTGTGTTTTAGGGCTTCACCATACAAAGCACTTCTGACCTTTTTCCAGAGGGACTAGAGGCTTGCTCGCTGATCCGGTATAGCGGAAAACTGAAGGACAACTGTGGGTAAAGGGGAGAGGTAACAGCTGTGGTCTCAGTTTGGTATCTACTCTGACATGTCAAGGCAGTCTTCCATGATTGCTGTAGAGCAGGAATTGTTAAGGAGTGTAGCTGGAACAGTGGTCCTGGATAAGTGGGGACATGTAGAGAGGAGGGAGGACAGTTTCATTTAGCTTTTTGCTGTGACTTGGAGCATGTTCAAGGTCCTGTGTAAAATAGCTTATGAATTAAGACATACAGAGCCATGATTTTCAGCACAAGTCAGAGCAGACAAGAAGAACTGAGTTTAGCATGGATCCCAGGGATTAGTTATTAATACCTTGCATCCTTTCAACAGTCCTGAACTGTATGCTACTGGCTTTGCTTCTAGCCAAGTGCTGTTTTCAGTGTATGAAGTAGGGCTGGCTGGAAAATAAGAGCTTCCATTTCATGAAACATTTAGCATTTTAACTTTTTTTTTTTTTTTGCTGCTGTTCCTATTCTAGAGGAAAACTGTGGGGTGTTTACTGAGGGCAGGAAAGACTCCAGGTGCTCTCACAAATACTGTTTTTGCCACAGATTCTCCACTAGATTCACACTAGAACAGCGTTTCTTTTGCTATGCCTGGTTTATGTGCCTTGGTATTCTGATTTCCATGTATTTTTTAACTTTTACTATTCCATCCTAATGGGATTTCCAGTGAGCAAAACAGTATTGCATCCCATATCCTGCTGACTGTGCCTTATTCTTTTTGTGTTGACTTAAGATACATCCTAGCAAGTGTTAACAGCGAAGTGTGCATCCCCAGTCTCGTATCCCTGCTGGGTGTTGGCCAAAAGCCTGTTACATCTTAGAGTTGCGCTATCTAGAAAAACTTTTCCCTCATGTTCTCCTCAGAGAAGCCTGGCCACTTCTGCCAGGAGAAACAAAAGCAAAACCTGGCAGCTTTGAAAGGTGGTGCATGAGTAGGTAACCCTGCTTCAGCACGAGGTAATCCAGGTAGAAATTCACCCTGGTGCCAGGTTCAGATTTGTCCTGGAGGCAGATGCCTTTCAGTTGAGTATTGGTGTCTACTCAGATGAAAAGAGTTCATTTGGGAGTTTTTTGTATATGGTAATACAACTTTCTCTGAGGACCTTTCTGTGCTCCTGTGATTTCTAGCCTTGTGTGGTGGCTTTTGCACTGGGTAATATAAGGAACTGAAGACAGCTCTTAGGAGAGCATCTTTCCCCGACTTTCCTTGAGTATATGGGCAGCACAAAAACTGAGCCTGGACTGAAGTTACAGCTACACTCTAACCGCACTAGTTTACAAATGAGTAAAAAAGAATTAAATTACAGCTTCAGTGAAGCGACCTTTGCAAGAAGCTGTTGCCTGAGGGTCTGTAAGTGCAAATAAGGGGACTTTAAAGCGTGTGCTTATAGGAACACCCCTGCTTCTAGGCACACGCTCCTACTGGTGATTTAAGACAAGAGGTGTGTCTTCGTCCCAGCCACGTTGCAGGTCCCGTGGTTTCTGCCAGGCGGGGAGCCCCGGCAGGGCCGGGTTCGGTGCCCTCTGCACGTGGTGTCTTCTCTCGCCGGGAATATCGCGCCGAGCCTGCCTTGCCCCGGAGAGCATCCTCGGCGGGGGCGCCGGGCCGCCTCTCTCCCTTCCTCTCCGCCGGGATTCGGACAACTTCAGCGCGGCGGAGCTGTGCGGTGCGGCGAGACCGGGCTCTCCGCGGAGGCAGCGGGAGCTGCAGAGGGAAACGACCAGAGTCTCCGCCGGCGGAGCGGAGCGGCGCGGCCGAGCCTGCCGGCGGCGGGAGTTGGGGGGCGGCGGCTGCACCCCGGCCCGGCGGGGGCTGTGCCGGCAGGGGGCAGGGCTGGGAGCCGGCCGCTCCTGTTTCTAGGGCTTGACGTCCTTCCAGCTAGCCCGACCCCCTTCCCGGCAAAGCCTGCCCTCCCCCAGCGGAGAAGTCCCGCGAAGTGGCGGCGGGGACCCCCCACCCTTCCCCGGGCGCTGCGATGGGCCGGGAAGTTTGGCGGCGAGAGGGGCCGGCTCCCCGCCGCTGAAAGCCGCCCGCTCCGGGGCCGGTCCCTTTTCCGAGGAGCAGGAGGGCGCCACAAAGTGAAATCCATGAGGATTCTCGGGCTTCTCCTGGAGAAAGGCTCGCATATGCTGCAGTGTCTCTGTGGAAGGCGCCTGAGATCCAGCCACAGCCCAGGTGGGGAGCGCGCGTCCTTGTCCCCGCCGCCCTCGCCTCCCCGCCCGGCCGCCGCTCGGCTCGGGCTGGCCCCGTTTCCTCGCCTTCCTCCCCCCCCCGTCCTCCTCCTCCTCCGACTCTTCCCCCGCCCCACCGGCGCCGCGCACAGGTGGCTGGGAGGGACCGGGCGCTGTCCGCGGTGCTGACCCCACCAGCCGTCCCTCATCCCGCGTCCCCATCACCCCCGGCTCCCGTCCGCCCACAGCTGCCCCACGCGTGGCACTGTCCCCAACTCGCACCCCCACCTACCTGTGTCCCCCAACCTCTAACCAGGTTCCACACCCTACCTGCAGCCTGCACACAAGCAGAACCCCTACACAGGTCCCTTTTCCCTACACAGACCTCTACACGCGGTCTTCACTAGTGTCCCCTGTCCTGCCTGCAGCCCACATTCATGCAGAATTCCTTCCCAGGTTCCTCTTCTTTACACAAGACTCCTGTATCTTCCATCCCACTTGGGAACTCCAACCATAGTCTCTATTACCACCTGGTCAGGAGAAGGATAGCCTTCCCTAGAGTGTCTATGGCCCTGTGTGACTCTAGGATTGGGCCCGCTTTATGAACTCCCTGAACCCTGTGTTTGTAGTAGCGGTGTTGCAGTGTTTTTCTGGTGGAGGGTGTTAAACACATTCTTCAGTAGGGATGCCCCTAGAAACAAAAGAAAATCCCTGGCTCCTCCTGATGGGGAGCCAGGAGACTCCCAGTACCTCCCTTAGTTCCTAGACTGTTGGGGAGGGAGCATTGCTGAAGGCTGCACCAGGACAGGGAGTGCAGTGGGGTGAAGGGCTGAAGAACGTGCTTTTGAATAGGGGTCTAAGTGCCTTGGTTTGGTGTTGCACTACCCCTGAGTTTTAGAATGATCTTGTTGAAGCTTTTTAAGTAGTGTCTCTGCAATTTCTTCTGTGATACATGCGTTTAATGAGTCTGATTTTCTAAAATATTGGATAAATGTCTATGGAAAGAAACCCCATGTTGTTATTACTAAGATCTGCAGAAGTTACAGCACTAACCCTGCTGCTTTGATCTTGGCTGGGTTTTAGTTCTTACTTGGCTTTTGACTAGATGTGCTTATTGAACCCTGACCATTGTAATCTTTGGGCACCAGATGCTTGTTAGGATGTCTTCTAGAGCATTGCTTGCTAACGCTTGTGTTGTTTTCTTATATGAGATCTTGGCCCTAGAGGAGAAAAATTTCCATGCCTCCTGGTACTGTCCACTGAAGAGAAGGGCTGTGCTTGAGGGAACACTGTTGCTGAGGTAGCGTGGATTCCCTTTTGGCCTTGCTGAGGAGAATTTGTTAATGGTTATAGCCACCTGTTTATGCCTCAGTATCCCCTTGTCTCTCATAAGACTCATGTGTGCAAGTTGTTGTCTGTGACTGGTTTGTGGCAATAGGGGATGTACTGGAAATCTCTGAGAGAGTAAACTTAGCTCCCTTGAATATATTTTCTGCCCCGTTTTGAGGAAAGATATGATCATGCTAAATGGAAAAAAATTGTGGCTGTGCTTGGAAACATTACATACAGTCTTCTTTTCAGTGAAAAACTACTCTGGAGTTTTCTTCATAGTGTAATGTGTGAATGTTTGTTTTGGGTCACTTAGCAACCTGGGCTAGTAAAGAGTACAATAACTTACTGGTAAAACTGGGGTGATGCTTAGATCATGGGGCATGCTAGGCTGTAACTTCAGTGAACTGGAAGCTGGTGACAGTGTCCTTATAGTTGTCTTGCTGAGCTGGTTTGACTTTACAGGTGGGTCTTGTGTTGAAGCATGCTTGATGTATGCGTGGTGACTGAATCTTTCCTTATCTCTCTTACTCTTATGGAGCAATACTGAACGTTGCATAGTCTTTGTATTTGATGTTGTGCTATAAGGAGAAAGTCCATGGGAACAATCTCCTATTGTTATCTCTAACTGACCTTGTTCTCCAGGTACTAGCCAAATGCTACTGTGAGCCTGAGCACTCTAGTTGTGGCCTGTTGCTTTGAATCAGGCTGCTAAAATATATTCCTTTTCCTCAGCTGCAATTGTTCCTTTTCCAGTACGGTAAGCCAAATTGGGCTTTATGTTCTTGAAAAATGTGCAAAAAAAAGACGTCTTCCACCTATAAGGGGGTCACTGTGGACCAGGCCTGCTGGAGGAGAGATCTCCTTACTACTACTTCACAAGGCAAGCATGCCTCAGGAGATAAGTGTATACTCCTGCAAGAGCCCTAAAGGTGTAGTGCTGTGCCCAGCTTGGCACTCTAAGGGCTATGCCAGTCAGAGATGTAAACCATCAGAAGGATTATAAATTACAGGAGCGGAAGGACCATGGAAACATGAACTACAACAGTGATAGAGTGCTGTGAGCTACCTATGTGCCCTTGATCGTCCAATCTGAAGAGTTACCAAGCCTTTGACCTCCTCCTATCTATGTTTTCTTAATGCAAAGAAGCCATGTGTTTAAAGTCATATTCATGCTCGTGTGGTGCACTGACTCAAAGCTTTAGACCGTTCCTGATTCTGACAGAAACTAAAGCATGATGCTTCAAAGAAAAACAGTGAAATATCTAAGACAGTTGTAGAGTGCTGTGCGGCTCTGTCACCATGCTAGCAAAAATATTAGCAAGATCTTTGTTATTGCTGTGCTAAGACCTCCCACCCATACTCTTAGCTAACTCTAGCCCATTGTTTCCTTATGGTCTACTTCTGAGGTTTGCAGACACTTGACACTTGTCTTAGTCTGTGCTGGGGCAGGCTTCTTTGGTTGCTTGAGCAGCACCTTGAAAAATGGGCTTTAATGGGTCTCCAAGGCACCACAGAAGTGCAAGTAATTCATAGCAAAACAGAGCAAGAGATTTATTCCTAGTCCGTTGTGTATTTCTTTGCAGGTATTTTAGCACAACAATGTCCTGTATCATCTTCCAGGTACTTTACTTCTTATCTTAGTTTCAGAATGTGTAAGATTACTGATTGTATTGCATGTGCACAGATACTTCCCTTCTGGATGGTGCAATCATAATTAATTTTGTTAAGTATTTTTTAGTTAATTTATTTTCTCGGCTAACACCTTTTCCCCTTTTGCTTGGGACATGTGGTTTGCCAGTCCACAATGTTTTTTCTTTTGGCTTCCTAGTCAACATTATGACATAGATATCCTGTTAAGTTCAAGGTAAACATCAGATAATGATTGCAATGTTGATATAACTATAAATAGATTAGTGAAAAAATATTTCAGGTGACCTATACCTGGTTTGCGTCCACTTTGATGCAGAAGGCCATGTATCCATAAATTACATTAATAGCAGCATGGACATTTCTGCTATTGTTTCAGTCCTCTTCCATAATGACTTCTTGTTTGGCTATATAAGTGGTTCTGTCTCATGCCTGTTCTGCCCTTGGCTCCTGTACAGACTCTCCTGTGGGATGCATCATTGCTAAAACCTCAGATATTTCTCACATCCTCACATCAACTAGCAGCAACATTCAGCAGCAATGCATTTTCAGCTTTCTTTTCAGCAGGAGAGGCCTGGTCGTACCCAGAGACTGATCTATTCCTAAATGTTCAGATGAGAGTACTTCTCAGCTTAAATTCCTATTCTGCAAACTGATGCTTTCAGTAGAAATTAAGCTCATATTGAAAATAAACCCTGAACTCGGCTTCCCTGGGACTCTCACACTGGTAAAATTTGGAGATGTTCCTGGAAATATGCTGATTGGTACTGGCTTTATGGCAAAATAAAATGATGCCTGGCACAGCAGGTCTTCATATTTGTCTAGGCATCACAACACTAAGCTTGATATTTGGGGTTATAGGGACAAGCGTTCTGTCTAGGTGGGCAGGGTCAGATCGCGGCTCTACTATTAGCCTGTTACTGCCAGTATACATCTTAGGATTTGTCCGAGACTTGGGGACAGATTTGGGACACTGTCATAAGGTGTCTGCGGTGTCTGTACATGCAAGACATCTCATCTGCAGGTGGAAATGGAATCACACACATAAGAGCTGCACTTGCATATTCAAGATTAGCATTTCCTTAGGAGCATAACAGGCATTCCTTGTTTTGCTTGGGCAGTGATCTATGCATTTATGTACACTTTACTTACACTAGTTCCATAAAATTTTCCTACTGCTGTTTATTCAAGTAGGCAGGGAGTTACAGTGCATAGCAAATACTGGATAGTCAGCTTCAAATTAGTGGAAGCAATAGCTCTGTATACATAAGTGACAGACAGTAAAATTTGCGATTCCTTGCTGAGTTTAGGGAGCACTGAGAGCCTTTCTGGTCTGTGGCAGTTCAGAGTGTGGTATGTGCGTTGCTGGTGGTAGATGGGAAAGGTGGCTTAATGCCACTGAACTGGAGGTGGGAGGGGGCTGTAAGGCTGATAAGCGGTGGTGTTGCACTGAGGGTCATCAGCACTTTCTTCTTCCTGCACCAGGCCCCTTGCCTGCCATTCTTTGCCACTGTTCAGATTGTGTCAGTGACCTTGCGTGCATTTTGCTCAGGCTCCCTCTTCCTTTTGTGTGTCTTTGGAAGAGTAAAACTTGCTGACCAGTGGAAATTAAGTACATGTGTTGTTCCGGGATAAGGCCTATTGTTGACACTCATATGCTAGTGGAAAGAATACCATTGTCTGATTTAGTTTAATTCACCTGGGAAATGAATTAAGCAAAACTCTGAAAAATCTTTTTTATTGTGTAATAGGAGCACTCCTCTAGGGTATTATTCAAGAATAGCTATAGCATCTTAAATCTACACCTTCCTTTATTCTGAAGTAACCCTCTTGTGTAGACACATGCTAAAAACCTCTCCTGGAAGCCCATAGAGCTTGTGCATCTTTGTTAAAAAAAAATAATCAATTCTGGCTGAGCTAGATAGACTTGACGGAGTTTTAGTTTGGTGAAATTATTTGGTTTCTATCATACAGAACTTCAGCGATATAATGAACTTAAAGTTATATGCATATAACTTTTTTAAGAGCTCACAGGCAATTCTGTGTAGTTATGTGAAGGAAAGTCTTTGATATTATACGGGATTTTATTGTTCAGTTTGCAATAAAATATTTCATAAAACTTCAAAAGCAAATGCAGGTCCAGGGACTCCCTGGGTGGAAGGTGCTTTGGCAATACACAGTTGTCAGCCGGATGTCTGGGTGTACAGAGCTGGGTGTCTGGCATTGCTGGGCCTTCAGCCAGTCTTTTGAGTCTTGAAACTTGTCTGGGTCCTACCAGAGCATCACTGATATCGAATCATACTGTTGAAGCACTTTGCTTTCAGTGAATGAGTGAATTCAGGCCAAGTAATCTTCATCTGACTTTTCTTAAGTAGCTGTAATTGGGATGATAAACAGTCCTCCGAGGCAGAGGTTGGCTGGTTTATGGCGCTTCTCACCTGGACATTTACATGGTTTTGCAAAGCAATATTTAACTTCCTTCACTTCCCAAACTAAACCAACAAAAGAGGAAGAGTTTGTCTCAGTTTAAACACCATATGCAATTGTCACATGTTATAAACTGTAAGTCTGAGTAGGAAACATGGGCAAGGAACTTAATGAAAGATTTTTACAGCTTTTCCTTTGGTTTTCCTGAATAACTGTATACATAAAATACTGTCTTTTGTGTTATTGTTTTTCCAATTGAAGAGTAACAAAAGAATCCAGTTTTATAAACAGATATTTAAGCTGATGACTTTCAGAGCAAATGCTTTTAGCTTAAGAGCTGTGTGAAGATCATTAGGTCACGTCCACTCAAAGACCAAGGAGTATTTCCGGAGGTAGGTCTCAGTTCAGTGAACCATTTTAAGTGCATATTTTACTCTAGGTGTGCACCTACTCCCATTTTAAGATGATCATGTGCTCAAGTACTTACCGGAATCATTTTATATGAGTGGCTTTCAACCTTTTTAAACATGCATCATCCCTAAAATTCTTCCTACTTTCCCTGTCCAACAGATAATTGACTGTATGCTTGTTTTCTGTTTCCAGCAGACCCCTCTGGAGGTATTCACAACCATCAGTTCCCAGTTGAAAAGCCCTGTTCATTAAAGAAACTCAAATCCCACTGCTTTGTTTGTGAGAATGATCTCCTTCTGGTTTACTGAACTTTGTCTCCAAACCAGTCCACTTCTTTTCCCACAGTCCTTTCTACTGCTTTCCAGAAGTAACTTGTTCTTTTTTTACCAAACTGGTGCTAGTTGTAAACGTTTTAAGCCAGGTGGTACAGATACCATCAAAAGTTCAGCAGGCTCTGAAAGCTAGATGAGATTGCTTATGTGATGGTAGTACATAAAGCTTTCAGTTGTATGAATAGATGTTTGCTTAAAAGGCCTTTAAATAGATTCTTCCCCTTGGAGGAAAAGATATGTGTGAAGTTTAATAATAAAAATAGCGTTTCTTCCCATAGCCTGAAATGGCATGGAAGGAGGTAATCATGTTTTGTATGGCAAAGCATTTTTCTAAATGGCATGTTTATGCCTTTCTAGTATTGTGGCTGCGATTGGCTGCTGGGCCTATTTGCATGTGCTAAATTGCAGTCCTGGTGATCTGTGAAAACAACCCAGCAAAGCCAATCTCAGCTGGGAGCATGGAAGCTGCTGCTAATTTTGTGATGAGCCACCCACAGGCCCAGTGTGAGTCATTATCATTGTTTTGTTTTCCAGAAGTCGGCACCAAACGCTTCCAGGATCCAAAGTGTGGATTATCTCTGGAATTGTATTTATTCCCTCATAACTTTGTTTGTTCCAGATAAGAGGAAAGAATAGGAAAAAATAAATCTGTTCTAAACCCCATGAAATAATTAATTGTTTCCTTATTAGTGTCCTCTTCCTGCTTTAATGTGCATTCAGAGCCATTTGTTCACATGAAAACTCACTTGTGTGTAGCCTGGCAATTGTGCTGCTCGGTCCTAATCAGCTCGCTTTGTGTCCCTGAGGGGATGGGTGGGCAACAGCAAGTACAGTGAGATGAAGCGACTTGACTGAAGTAATTTCTTGGCTCTGGCAGAGATGAGATGCGGAGTTTCTGCTCTCTGTTCTTGTCTGTGTCCTGCTAGTTTCTCAGAGAATCTTTTTATAAAGCCACAGCTGTGTATGGGACCAGCTGGGGCATTTGTTTGCTGTAGATCAGGAGTCTTTAATCTGAAAAATGCACTGGCCTTATCCCCATGATCATAGGCCCGATACCACTTGTTAGGGTTGCTGGTTGCTTCTGGAGATAGGACAAGGGGTTAGGAGAACAAGAAAATCCCCTGCCCTGTGCTGAGATTGTGACAAACGTAATTTGGTCCCAGGTTTTAAGCTGTCTTTAGAGTGTCATCTCAAACAAACTTTTTTGGTGCGCCAGGGACCGTGCAAGTGTACCTGCAGGGAAGGTGGGCAGGATGTAGAGGAAATGCTGGGTCCTTTTGGGGAAAGGTCCAGGAGCAGGAAAACTAAGGTGTGTGTGTGGACATGCAGAATTATGGAGGACTGTTTTAAATGGAAAACTTGGACACACAATGAGGTGGAAAAGACATGGACAGTGTGGGAGAGCTACATGAGCATGTGGGTAGGATAAGGAGCTGAGAGCACTGAGGAAGAGGGATGGAGAAGGGTGACTTTTAATGAAACTGGCTTTAAAAAGTGTAGCTAGACATACTGTGCTTTCCTTGGGGATAAAAGTATTCAACACATTGGTCCCTGGTCAGCCTTAGTCTAGTGACTTTTCAGGATGAGGAAATCTGCTGGGAGGACCCAAGGTATGCTAGGAGGGAAGGACAGGCCATAGTGGTCTTCCTTATGAGGCTTGGGGTGGAGCTGGACATAGTTAAACAGAGCATTCAACCTGGAAAAGCACAAGGATCAAAAGTGCCCATGACATCCCCACAGTGACAATACTCAAGTGTCTCTATCATGTTGGTGTGTCTACAAATGCTCACTGGAAAGGTATTACCAAGGTCTCCCTGCTGTAACTTCCTCCTCAAGTTCTGAATTTCCTCTTTTATTGCAATGTGAAATGAAAACCAAACCAAACAAAATAATAATGGTTATAGTGCTGGTGGGACCGGACAGCCAACGGCCACTGTTTTTCTGAGTTCTTGTGACTTGTTGTTGCCATTTCTTATCCTTTTTCGTGGTCGTTTTTTTTTCTGGTGAAGACAGCAGCTTTTCATTTTATGTGTGGATAGCTCTGACACAACAGGTTCTCGTCCCTCACCGGAGTATACCATGGATTTTATATTATAAACAAAATCATGTAGCAGTCAGAGCATCTTGAAGTGCTTCTGACCCTATGTGGAATCACAGCAGTGAAATTCAAGCACAGATCCTGCAGTCTGGGGACACCTTCCTCTGTCCCAGTGTGCGGCACTCCCCTTGCTCCCAGCTCTGTGTGCCCAGGCCCTTTACTTACCTGCTTCTCAAGTTCAGAAATAACCTCGGGGTACCCCGGGGTATATTGGTGAGGCTCGAGGGACTCTGAGATGTTGCTCACTTTCCCCACATACTTATGTTTTATGCAAGAAGGGTATAATTTTTGTAAATATTTAGTTGGTTGATTGGACAAATATGTATATAAATATTCACATATGGTTCGACATCCTGGAGCTGTGCTTGGGTGTTCTTCTCGAATAACTGGGATTTACCTTCTATGGATAAGGTGAAGAAACTCGATTTGCTTTTTCCTCTGTTTCTGTATTTGCTCGAGTTTTTGTGATGAATCCTTTACTGTTCTCACCCTTACCCTGAAGAGGCAGTTCTGGGGATATAATTCATTCCTCCCAGCCGCTTGCAGGCTGCTCAGCAAGTGAAATGCACTTTACTTCCTTCCACCTTGCCTGGTAAATAGCTGACACACATCTTGCAACATCTTGCTGGAGATCTGTTACTGCCCTTCAGGTCATTCACAGTACCTTGGCCAAGCAGGTGCTGTGACTTTGGTTTTTAGGGTAGGTTTGGGGTTCTTTTATTTTAGGTTAGAAAAGGTGAATTAAAACAATCAAATTTCTTCAGATGGTATGTGTAGCATGAGTAAGCAGCACAGTTCTTAAGTGGAAGCTTGTTTTTTTCTGAGGGAAGACTTTAATGAATGAATTTCTCACTTCTTTGGCATTCTTGACAAGTGGTGGGTCTTGTTGAGAGGGCTCCTGAGAGATCCTCCTGCCTATCTGCAGCCCCTGCCCTTTGGGTCGATACTTCTCTGTTTAACACGCTGTCTGGCAAAGCAAGTGTCCCCTCAGTGAGGGATGGCCTCCCCTCCATCTGGTCTCCTGACCAGAGAGAAGGTCAGGAAACACGAGTTTCTATGTGATGGTCTGCTAAATATAAAAATACTCAAAACAGAGGCTTTTTTTTTTTTTTTGTTAGTAGTGGGGAAAAAAAACAGCAAACAACCCAAACTGGAAGAGAGATCCAGACAGGTGCACTGCTTTGTGGAATAGCCAAGGGTTGCTTCTTGGGGACTTGTGTACTGGCACAAGGTGGACTCTGCACTGTGGGGAGAGCTCATTGCCTATGTACTTACATGTCCACTGAGGAAAAAGGGTTTTAATAAGAAAATCCTGTTTTGACAAGGGCCTGGCAGGCTGCGGAGAGAGAAATGTGAAGCCCTGAAGTGTGCTGGAAAGGCAGGTGTGGGTCTGACTCCCACCCAGGACAAGGAGGAAGGGTTTGGGGCATTCCCTTTGCTCAACCTGGAGGCATTGCTTCTTTTTGTCTCCTGTGCCCCTGCTCACTTGGGTGAGCTCCAAACTCAGTGCAAGCATCAACCCCACCAACCTTTCCCCGCTTCTTCATTGCTCCCAGGCTGCAGAATGGGAAAATAGCAGAGTGCTGGGAAGGAGAGAAAGGCATCGCATCTCTATTATTTATGGGAATGTTCATTTGACTGGTAAAACACTGCTGGGATTAAATTTTAGAGAGGAAAGATGTACTTGCTACTGAGTGAGCACATGTTGCCCCGCTAACTGCCAAGGGACAGTCTCTCTTTAAGCCATGAGACCAGGAGCCAGCATATCTTGTTCCCTATTTCAGTTTCACTGTATCCACCGCACTGTTGTGTTATAAAGACAGATCTTTACTGGGGTTAACATAGACTATGGAACATTATTTGGCAAAAAAACCCAAAAACCTCGCTGAAAAAAAAAAAACACCAAAAAAAAGACACATGGAGGCAGCATCAATTCACAGAAAAATATGAGAGCAATTAAACTGGGCTGGAATAAAGTGTCCATCTAGTCCAGTAGTCTTTCTCCATCCACATTAAACAGATAGAAAACAGTAATAAAGCAGCAATATGATGTGTCCCCCAAATGGTCTCCCAGCTGAGTCTGACATGGTTCAATGTACTCAGAAATTCTCAGTGGATTTCTCTTCCATGTACTTGACCAGACTACCCTTGAGTTCATGACACTTTTAGCACCATAGTGTTCTCTGGAAAGGACTTCCCCAGACTTGTTGCATGAAGCAGCCCCTCCTTTGCTTTGAACTTGGTTCCTGCTAGCTTGGGTTGATGCTTTCCTGAGACCTAGTACTCAATGAGCTAGTGAATAACAGATCCTGTCCTCCTCTCATGCTACTTGTGATTTCATGGACCTCAAGAATACCCCTGATAAGCTGTCTCTCTTGCAGTCTGAAGTGTCTTCCATCTTTGTTGCCTTTCTCTAAACCATTCTCAGTTCTAGTAAGTGCTCTTTGCTGCAAGTACCCACAAGAACATTGCAAGGATAAGTGGGAAAAAAATAATTTAAACCTTTACTTGTGCTTCTTTCTACTTTATTTTTGCCCTTAAATGATTTTCTGATTCTTGTACATTGAAGGGAAATACTTTTGGGTTTACTGGTGACTCAGGTTTGTTGTTCATGTTCTTCCCTGTGATTTCTCCCCCCTCTGGCTGTCAGCTGCATGCCCAACTCGCCATGAGAGGCTGAACTAGGGCTAAAGGGGAAAGTGGTTGCACTGCTAAACAGCCCATCTCTGAATTATGCTTCTGTCAAAAAGCTCAAGTAGACACCTCACACAAACCAGTTTGCCATGGAGGAGAAATGAATCCTAGATAAACCCAGGTCCCCACAATCAGTTACGTTCAGTCTGTCCTCCAGAATGAGAAGTCCCTTCTTGAAAAGCAGGACCTGAGCCAAACTGTCCTTCATGGCGTCTCCGTCCTCACCTGGCAGTGCCTGCTGACAAGAGCAGCTCTTCCATTTATTTCCTGGGGCCACAAGAAGGCATTTCACTCCTTCATTCCTTCTCTTGCCCCAGGCACCAAGAAAAACAAGACAATGGATTTGTTTGCTTTGCTTTCATTTACAATGGACTGGATGGGACCCTGCTCCCATTCCTAGGGGCTCACAAACAGTGGGGGTCAGTTCATCAAGAGAGGTGGTAGTTGTCATGTGGAGTGCAGAAAGGAGAACAGGCTGGTGAATAGGCTGTTATGGCCAAACAACGAGTTGAGTTTCTGTAGCTGTCAGTCTCTACAAGCCTGTGATTAAACTGGTATCACAAGTTGCATGTGAACACAGCCTCAGTCAGCCCTTTAGCCATGTCAGGAGATGAGGATGGCTGTGCTGAAAGCTCTGTGTGTGATGAAGCGTGGGGGATCACCTTGACGCGGTTTCATCTTTTGGATGCTTTGAACTACCCTCTGCCTGATGAGCTGTGCTGGTGGTCAGCTGCCCATGGACAAGAAGAAGAGCAGAGGAGCCAGTTCTGCAGTGATGTGAGATGGTGGGATAAGGAGCAAGATGCTGCCCCTCCTGTGCAGATTTCTGCAGGTGACCTGGGCTTGCCCTGCAGCCAGAGGAGAAGAACCAGAATATCTAGGGCACAACTGAGCTCCTTTGTAGTATGAATCTCCTGCATGGTGAGATGAGCTGCAGCTTAAATCCTGTTGATTGTATTGACAAGATCTCCACTGAGTGTAGGGGAAGCCAGGGAGTTGCTCAGTCTGACATTTAGGCTGTGGGTGTCTGCATGTAAGTCCACCCTGGGTGCCACCACACCTGCTTCTGCCCTCTTTTTACAATGGAGACGATATTGCCTTCTTTGCAAGGTAACTGTGGGACTAAGCCAGGACCTGTACGGACCACTGAAGAACCGTAAGTTTCAAAGTAGTTTAATATTACTCTGGGCAGCGGAACTGGGGGAATGGGTTAGAATTTTAGGTATTTAGCGGAAAATGCACTATGAGAATTTTAGAGTAGAGTTGAGATTACTTACTTGTGCTTTTAGAGCCATTTGAGTCTTCCAGCCATTCAGTAAGCTCCCACTAAAAGCCTATGCATTATACATTTCTCATGTAAAAGTATTTAGGATTCAGCAGAAGTGTGGTTTGCCAAGGAGAATATGTTGGCTGCCTATTAAGAGAAACAGATGAAGGCAATTGCTTTCTAATGGTTAAGTGTGACCTGTATGCCCAGGCTTTCAGGGTTAGCAAGTGGCCAGCCAGCAGCTGGGATAGCGCAGTGATGGACGTGTGGATAACAAATGCCTTGTCCTTCCATCCCTCCAAAGAGAGCCTTGCTCAGCGAAGGTTTCTAACACTGAATCAACAACAGCACTGATTTTTTTACAGTTTCTGCACACTAAATGTTAATTGAGATGTCTCAGGAGGTAGATTTCAGAGAAAACGGATTTTTCTCTGTTGTTTGAGGCTTGCTTTTCCTCTCTACATCACCTGCAGCAGTGTGCTAACACATAGGCAAAGTGGGCTGTGACCTCAATCAGCTAGTTAATTTTAAGCCCATGCTTAAGTGATTTGCTAAAACTGTGCTTATTCAGAGAAGGAAAGCAGACTGTATTTTCATTGCTCAAGCTAGGTGAATTATAACATGTAAGTGATTTTAATGATGAAAGGGTAAATTACACTTTGAAACAATTATTTAAATTTCCGTAAGGAATATTAGTAGCAGTCAGGATGTCAGATGGTAGATAGTCATGTTTATACTTCGATAACAGCCCCTTCAAAGTTATTTGAAACACTATTGTGCATTTACATTTTTATCTCTGTATTTTTAAGATGAGAGGAACTCATTAAACTGAAGTCTTTTTATGGCTTGTGCCAACAGAAAATGTTCACAAGGAGTTGGTTACAGAAGAGTGGGGAAAGACAGGAAAGAGATTGTTTTCTTTTCGTGTTCAGTATATTCTTCATCCTTTTGCTTTTTGATGACTAAACTGTTCTGTATTTGCAATTGAAAACTGTTGATTGGAAACTGTTGTGAGAGTAACACAAATGGGGCTTGATTTTGAAAAATTCATGATTGTTTGCCTGATTTGTGTGTGCAATTAGAGTGATTGCCATTGGAAATGGCCATCTGAGAACAGACTTTTTAAGATTTCTTTTTCTGATCTGTTTTCTCTCTCTTCTTCTTAAGGTGCCAGCTTCTATGATGTCTAAATATTACTCATGGAAGTTTAGTTTGGTAATATGTTTATTGATCTCCTTTCATCTCTTACCTCTCCACTTTTAGATGTTTATTAAAAGGCTGAAGATGATTATTCCCTTCTGCTTCCTTCTCAAGTCCACTTGACGCAATGTAGAGAGAGGTTCTTTCACCTAAGTGTCTTGCAATTTAGAGAGGCAGATCCCACAGGGGTCTCTGTAGATTCTTAAATGGCCATAGTAATACTTAAGCAGTTTCCAGGCACATATAAAGGATTATGGCTGTCATCTGTCAAGTCTCTTACTCCCTCCTGAGAAGACCTGTGCATGCAGGGGACATATATTGGTGACAAAGTGGGATTTTTCCGATTTGTTTTCTTTTAAATCTGTGATGAATTAAAAAGGTAAGATAGATGAGTCTCTAGAGTATTCTCTTCAGGGAGGCTGGGAAACCTGGCTCAGGCTAGGGGTTTGCAGGACACATTCAATCTTGGAGCTGACTTGGAAGTTGTTAATGTAGGAACACAGTACCGAGGCTGCAGTTCCTCAGTGGCTTCAGAGCCACATAAGAGAGGGAGATGAACCTGTGCTCCCGTCATCTGTGGGTACATACTCTTATTCCCTCCCTGTGCTGATGCTAGGGCTGGGTGTTAAATCGGAGCAGAAAAGTAACCTTTTTTTCCCCGCTCTTTTTAAAAAATTATTTTCTGTAAGATTAGTTTTTCGATCAAATCAGCCTTACCTGAGTCATCGTGTGGCCACATAAGCACTGCTGCTGTTGGGAAGGGAAGCAGTAGGAAAGGTACAGTGGGAGGCAGGGAAAGGAATGGGTTGAATTGCTCCTTTTAGCAGCTACCCGCCTTATCTGTGTTTGAAGTGATGGGGTACTGCCCCCTTCCTGATGATTTTCACATCAAATTCATTGCTCCTGAAAGTTTCTCCATCCCAAGATACAACTAAGTGAAATCTAAAGATTAGGTGCCCCTCCTATTTTGGGATGTGACTCAGACCTATAGCTGCAGAGGTGGGAGAGCCATGGCAGTGCTGCGGAAGACAAATATCCCCTGGATCATTAATCACGGGATGGAGAGCACACTGGCTGATTGCTTATTGGCTGTGGTCTTTCATTAAGAGTAAACTCAATTTTCCCAGTATTGACAGCTGCCTGATGGAGGGGCTGTGCTATGTGTCAGGCTCTGAACGCCAAAAGCAGACATCCAGATGTAGCCATATATATCAAGAATGATACAAGCCCTCTATTTCCTCCTTTTCTTTCATGCTCCCTTTCCTTGTTAAAAAGAAACAACTTCTAGGGATGGGACGTTAAGTATGCCAATCCTGGCCTGTCTGCTAGCTAGGAAATGCTGGAATGTTAATGTACTTTAAGTGGGGAAGCTGATTCTTGTTTGTTTTGCTCACTCCTGGCCTGGGTTGGGTCTGATTTAATTATAGAAACTTAGTACTATAGCCAAGAAGTCCCCCAAGCCAAACAAAACCGTTGTTTTCTTTACACCCAGTCCTTCTGATCCTTCCCAAAGCACAAATGTTTATTGTGCTGTGAGGGAGAACTTTGGAAAGAATCAAAGCGTATTTTGCCAGGGAGCATCAGTTTCTGCTGGCCTCAGCCCTGCCCTATCCAACCAAGGACCCTCTCCATCAGCACAGCTCACTCCTTGTTCTGAGAGCTGCTCCAGCCCATTCCAAACGTATAATTATAGACATGAAAAAATAAGCTTGTTGTTATTCAGCACCTGATAAAATGGTGACTCAGGCATTTCATTTTGCATTGGAAATGCAAGTTCTCATGCATTCAGAGTGCTCACCAGCATGCCCTCTGAATCTTAAAAGGAGCTGTGTCTGCCCACTGGAAAGGCAAAATGGTTACAAACCCAAAAGGCCACATGGAGGCTTTCATAAATAATTTCATTTGGCCATCTGATGAAGCAAACCAAGGTCACTTGTCTGTCTCTGCGCTTATCCTTGCAATGCAGTTATGTCAGAAAGACCGTGACCTGCACATAGAAATGACCTATGGAGACTTTATCTTCATATGTTTTTCCATTCCTGGTAGTCAGGAAAAATATCCTGCCCTTGACATCAGCCAGCAGTTAGTTTTGCCAAGCAGACCTCTGCTAAGGGGATCTATATTCTGCCAACTATGCAGGAGAGAAAAGCAACTGGGTGTGTGTAGGGGAACACAGCAAAAGCTGATACTTGGAGCCCCTTCCTGTACCCACTAAAAAGCTCTTGTGCAGTACCATTGCCTTGGCAGGGGAGAGCGCAGCCGGAGGAATGAGAGGTCTGAAGAGCATCTACACTCCTGTGTGACCTTCTGGGTAGCAGACCCCTAACACTGCAATGTCGTGCTTCGAAGATGCCACAGAAAAGAAGGACGGAGAAATTTTGGAGAAAGCAAATCCTGGCTTGTCCCTGGGGAGACAGTTTCATTCAGGCTTCTGGAGGATTTACTTAAGCCAAACCCACACACAACCTGTTGGGCTTCATATAGGACTGCCCACATGCAGCTGCATGACCTTTTGATGCATTGGCAATTGGGTTAAACACACAGGAATGAATGAGAGGATTGAACCAGGACAACCTGGCACCTAGGAGCTCTCTGGCCACTCAGGCTGCAGCTTCAGCCCAGCATCTGAGACAAATAATGGAGCAAAGACACCTGATCAGGTCTATGATGGCCCTTGTGAACTGCGTGATGACATCCTGTTCCTAAAATAAAGATGTTTCTGTGCTGTGTCAGGAGATTTCTCTTATACAGGCTGGAAGCAAGGTACTTGCTGAAAGGCGTGAATCTTTCTAAGCAGCTTCAGTTGAGTTATTTTTAAACTCAAGGCAGGCAGTGCTATGAAGCCCATCCCATTAGGGCTGGAGGACTGTCACCCAGCAAGATGGGCTCTCTGGAGCATGAGGCCCCTCTTCCTCCTGCCCACGTGCCCTGTGCCATGCAGAGAAAGTCCCTGGGCTGTGACAGGACTGAGAGCATAATAGGGGCAGGAACTGAAGCAGCTGTGCCCAATCTCTGCCAGGCTTTGTGAGGGAGGGCTTGAAAGTCCTCTCAGTAAGCAGGGTAGGTACAGCATGTTGTTTGATTCTGGTTTACAATTAATTAATTAAATGGTATCTTATTGTATGCCTCTAGACCAGCCAGTTGTAGGACAAATATTTATATAGAACAGGTGCTGTGTTAAAAAAAAGATGCAACAGATGTACAAATATAGGGTTTTGCCCTTTCTTCTACCTGAAGTCCCTGACTCAATGATCCTTATGTATTCCTTTCCAACTCAAAATACTCGATGATTCTATGACTTTGCTGGAATCATTTATCTCTTATACCCCTTCTGGATTTGAGGCTTTTTTATGGTTTTGTATAGTTGAAGAAACAAATGCATCCATGAGGCAAAAACCACACCACACCTTGTCCTCCATCTAGTGCCCAACCTGTGCCCAAACCCAGCATCTCCTGGCAGCTTTTTACAGGAATACACTGAACAGAACCCAAATTGGTGGCTAGTCCTTCTGTCTCCAAGCATTTACACTTGCATCAATGGTGATGTAGCTGAGTAAACAGGACCCCTCACGGGAAGGACTGTAACATCTTTGAACATGAGCCAAAATCCTTTAATCATAAAGAGATAATCCACTAAGTAATTTGAGCCCAGCAGTCTGCAGAGCATGGGGGATGCTTTCTGGCTTTGGTCCCAAAGATTCAAAAAGTTCTCTAGAAATTGCTCCCCTATGGAAGGAAACAAATGGGAGAGCCAGTAGATGATGACATTTGGATTTGGGGTTTTGTTTCTTTCTATGATAATGAAACTTGCTAAGTGAAAAAAAAAATATTTTTTTTTTCCTTTCAGTCTGTTGGGGAAAAGTTGACATTTCTTACAGAAAGAACAATCTTTCCATGGGATATTTCCTACATCTAATTCTCTGGCAAAATCTGGGTGTATTTTTACTGGTGAAAAAATCTCTCCCTAAATGTTCAAGGATGTGGAAGCAGTGGTGCTTTACAAATCACACTCTGTCATGAAATGGCAGGTGAGCATGTGTGTATTTGTGCATCTGCTCCCACTGCCTGTAGTGCCCAGGGGAAGCTCTCAGCAGCTGTCATAAGCCCAGTAGCATTAGCAGAAATGCCTGCCCAGCTGGGGCCGGGAGGGGAATATGTTTTGGAAGGGCAGGAGCCAGGGTATCATTGTGAAGTCCAGCCAGGTTAATGGCATGCACATGATCCGTCACTGTGGCTCGTGTGATACAGAGCTGTGATAAATCTGTTGATTTGGCTCTCATGGCCAAACACAAGAGTTTTCTCCTTGTTTCTGTGAAGTCAGATGAGGCTTACAGTGTATGATCCGGCAGCAGGTGAGAAGTCCCTGGTCTCTCTACAGACATCTCAGGTGATTGTTTGGGCCTGTCATTCAAAGGAGGTTTCTGCCTTTTGCAGAAGGAAACGTGCAGGCAGCCTTGCAGGAAAACTACGTTGCCGCAGGACAGCCATGTCCTGTGAATGGCATACAGGGTAGAGGAGAAGTTTGTCAGTGGCCCAATAGCAGGACACTTGTCAGACCTGCAGTTCTCGGCAACCATCTGGAGACCCTTAAACCACTGAAAAGAGGCTGGGAGTGGGAGAAGAGATGGAGAGTTGGAATGGTGGTATGGTGGGCTAGGGCCTCCCTTGACCCTGAGCATTGCTGTAGTTTGCCAGCAGGGACCTAAAGGCCACCTGGGAGTAATCGCGCCTCTTGGTTCCAAAACAGTTCTTGCTGTTCCCCTCTGGCAGGGGGGTGGGGGCATCTGTGGTGGTCATACCTCTCTGTTGAAGGCTTTTGCTGTTGTGCTGCTTTGGGTGATCTTAGGTCAACAGTGACAGGCTCCTTGGATGCTTTGTCCCTGAGACTCCTCATGGTGCAGAGCTGGGACCTCCAGCCTTGGACTCTGCGTCACCTCTGTCCCCTCCTTGGATAAGTCCCTTCTGTGAATAATGTCTCACAAGGTTGCTGTTTCCTGAAGTATCTATTAAGAATCAGTAAACTCTTTCCTCTCCCCATCTTTTTGTAGTAGCAGCAGTATTTTCTTCCCCCAGCTTTTAGGATGTTTGCACTGAATTTGGGGATGTGCAGAGCAAAGATTTGCGTAATTTGCTTTCATCTAGCTAGGTCCAGCAACAACAGTAGTGTTGATGTGTTCATCACATAAGCACATACCCAGAGCAGCCAGTCTGCTGGTGTAAGTTATGCTGCAGCTCAGGCATTTTATTTTTTCTGCTGTTTTCATTATCCAGGATAAAGAGATTATAGTTAGGTGTGCCTACCAATAGCTCAAATACACCTTCAGTTCAGTTCAGTAACACTCCACCTCTGACCTGTCCTCCACGCGACTTCCCAGTTAAACTTACATCACATAAGAAGCACCAGGATTACTCTTGTCTTGGACCGTAGTTAGCATTCTTCCAGTTAATGTCATCATCCCCAGAACAGAAAAAATTTGAACAATGAGCTTTTTTCAGCCGAGCCCCTGGCATGCCTGGCTTCTACCAATTGAAGGGAATGTCAGATATTTTCACTTCTTTGACAAAAAAGCATCACAACATTCTTTTCTAAAATATATTCTAAACATTGTGGCTACTATTTCTTCTGTACTGGATTTCAATTTCTATTCTTGAAACTAGCAAGAGATACATATCCAAATCTGCTAGATAGTCTTTCAAACTATAGCCTAGTGTAGATGCATGTATATGCCTTTTAATTTAATGGTAACAGTCACCAAGCTTGAAAATTCATGATATGGACTGATAGCTATTCCTGGAGGTATCCATAGCCTTAAAATACCAGCCCACATTTCTGTCTTTTATTTACTTACTGTTTTTTGTCTGTACTGTAATATTCATAGAGTGAAGCAAAATTAGGAACTGAAAAGAGCATTTTTATGTAATTTGTGATACCTGATAGATGCTTATCCGTGATTTATGATACCTTTGCATGCTTATCTGAATGAATCAGTTGTGCAAAATTCTGTGCTCTTTCTGCTTTTTTTGACACTGTGCAAACATCTGCATAATGGGTACAGGGAACCAAAGTACATACAACATGGGGAGCAGAGAAGCAGATGGGGAATATCTGCTGTGATGGCCAGGAAAGAGGAGCCCATCAGGCCGCTTTTGAAGAATGTCCTATCAGAGCCAGACTGAACTTGAATGTGTCCTGGTACATTTCCATAAGGAAGCAAAAAAATCCCGCAGCAAGGCATGCATCATGCAGCATTTCACACTGCTCACCCAGCCCGCCTGGGAGCAGCCTCTGCACCTCCCATCTGCAAACTGGGTCCAATCAGGGTGGGAGCCACAGCTTTAAAATGTTCCTTTCCGTATGTTATAGTGCTGCTTGTGCTCACCAGGCTAACCTGCCGCTGTGTGTGACACAAATAAAACGCGAGTCCAACAAGATGCATGCCGGGCAGAATACGGGATCCTTTTCTCTCTGCTCTGCAACACACTCACCGTGCTTTCTGTCTCTGTAGTTTCCAGTTTTTCAACACCTGCAAGTCACTGGTGGCTTCTAAAGGCTGTGAAGGAAATAAAAAGCAACCACCTTCTGATTGCTGTCTGTGCTGCAGCTGCTGGCACCCCGCAAGCCTCCCGTGAGCATTAAGGCCAATCAAGTCACCCACATCATTACCCAGCCGGGAGGCAGCCGCTGGCAGGGGAGCTGCTTTCTGCAGAAGCAGGGAAGGGCTGAGACTTCTAAGTGCACCGATGCTTTCCACGAACATATGCTTAACTAAGAGGCAAAGTCACTGCCTGCTCTGCAGCATGGCTTTCTAGGCTCCTTTCAGGCAAAGGTATTTGCTTTAGCTGGGCGCTTTTTAAGGGGTTTGAAAGCACTGGTGGTTGTGCTTGTGCAGCTGCACTTCAAACCCCCCACATCAGGTGCTGCTAGCATGCAGAGCTGCCAGCTTCGTTACGGTAATTGTGCCCAAGGCCTTTCCTTCCTTCTCCTGGTTCAATGAGGAACCAGAGCATCCCCTTGATGCCTCCCTGTGGCTGCTCGGTCCCATGGCTTCAGGGAGCTGCAGGCAGGTGGGAGCTGAAGCGGGTTTGTCCCCTACAGCAGCAGGGCAGGGAGCTGCTGCTGTCACGTAACAAAGTCCGGCAATGGGAGGAGGAAGGTGAGCTCCTGAGAGCACAT
Organism: Gallinago undulata; assembly: GCA_026546715.1. NCBI lineage: Eukaryota > Metazoa > Chordata > Aves > Charadriiformes > Scolopacidae > Gallinago > Gallinago undulata. The sequence goes on along the minus strand of JAOTQQ010000052.1, from coordinate 13,579,855 downwards.
TTTCCTGCTTAAACAAGTATCTTGGCTTTTAAAGATGCAAAGAAATTCATCACTCCCTTTTGAACACTCACGCCCATTGGAAAGCTGCAGGGCTTTGGAACCCCTCACCAGCCCTTCCCTAAGCCTCGGTCTCTCCATCAGCGGCCAAATCCCCGGCGGAGCTGGCAGCGCTGCGGCAGCCTGGGCAGGGATAAATGGGCCATGCACTCTGCAGCGCGTTGGTGGCACGGCGGCAGGGACAGATTAACCCTCTTTTGCAGAACTGGTGCAGTGATGGCAGCTGGCAGGTGGCTGAGAGACCCCTCTCCCTGTGGGGGGACAGCCTGAAAATGGGCACGTGACTTGGGGAGCTCCAAATAACCATGCTTAAGCAGAAGTCACTTAATGTATCTGCTAAGACCAGCCTGTTTTCTTTCTCTCCCTCCACTCTTCTATCTGTATACATCGCAGGAATGTATTTTCCATGGGGAAGTACATGTTCTGTGCCCAGTTTGTGATGCATGTGGCATCTTTAGTGAAAATGAACATTTTTTCTGCAGCATTTTCAGGTTTCTGGGTCCCAAGAGGAGATAATGAATGGGGATTTCAACCCACATCCCCAGGATCTCTCACACTAGGGAGTTCAGGGAACATCTGCAGAAATGCACATCTGTGCCCCGATCATGTTCTTGTACCCAGCAGGTTTCTAGCCTTTTCATTCATTAAAGATGATCCAGGATGATGACAATTAATTATTCACTAAGAGTCATTTTGAATTTTCACTGGCTGCAAGAAGGCAGCCTGTGGGACCACGGGAAGAAGGGCATGGCAGTGAAACACGGGCTTGGTCCACGCTGGCATGCAGGGTCAGATCCCTTCCCAGAGCCTGGCAGACCCCAACTCCTGCCAGACCAGTACCCCGCTCCCCAGGGGCAGACAGGCAGGCACTGGGGGGCTGAAGCTCCATGCCAGCCTGCCATGAACTCGCAGAGGCAATGACAGCAGAGCATGAACCCTCCAGGGACCACAGGAGCCTCCTTGCGTTGCTGTGCTGTGCTGCAAGAAGCTGTCCTGGACCCACATTTTTCCAGCTGTGCAGGCACGCAGAAGGGCTTATTGCACTGCAGGACACATTCTTCCCTGCTGGGAGGCAGAAGCCAACAGGTCGGGTACTGTAAGGTGACAGGAGGAGAGGGAAGTTTGTATTAAAGGATGTGATAATGACACCAGTGTGGTTCATACTGGAATGAGTTTTAGGCAGGCTGGTTTGTCTACTATCCACAGTCCAGTTGCTGAGGGTGGTACCAGCCCATGAGGCTGCCTGACGGGGTTGTCACTGGCACCCCAACGAGTGCGCAGCAGCTCGCAGCACCATCTCTGCCTCCCCCAGGCTCAGCAGCATGAGAAATGTGAGCAGGGCTCAGCGTGCTCCTGGCAGCCCCTCTGCAAGTCCAGAACAACTCCCCAGATTTCAGGCATAAGTAGGACCAGCGTTTGCACCTCCTTCGCTTTTGGTGGGACATCACGTGCCTGAGCCAGGGTCCTGCTCAAGCAAAAGTGGCTGCCCTCACTGCTGTTTGCATTGGTGTAACAGGCTGGGAACTTAGCATCAAAAAAACTGGAAGAATCTTGTAAAATGAAACTACCTCATAGAAACCCTAATTACTTCCCTTAGCATAAAGCTAACGTGGTAGAGCAATAGCTGTGTTCTTTTCAGGTCATTTTATTCCACATGGAGTTAATGCTCTTATACCTGGGCTGTGCCCAGGGCTGTGCTGCAGGTACACAGGAGGCTGTTCTGGCTGTTCTTACACCTTGTTCAAAACAAAATCTACTGGAAAAATTGCTAAAAGGAGAGCTCAGCGTTGGCCCACCGAGGCTTTGCAGCATCCTGAATGTACTTATTATTTGCTGTGATCAACGACACTGCAAAGGCTGTGTCCCAGGGTAGGAAACACCTAATTGTATAAACAGGCTATAGTGGGAAGGAAAATAGTACCCAGGAGAGAAAGCAGTGGTGCGTTAGAAATAATGGGTTCTATCAGTGTGATTTTGTTGGGCAAGGTAACCTTAAAGATTTATTTAAATAGGCCAGAGTTGTGAGTGACTGCTTCATTCTCACTTTGTAATATTTTTGCCAGTCAGAGAGCAGCTAGCAGTAAAACCAGTGCTTTTTACAGCATAAGTTCATTTAAAGCAGGGCTCTGCAGTACGTATTCTGTGGTGAGCTAAAGCAATACCCAACACATTTCTCTGTGTAGGAGAAATGAGTATTCAGATATTCCTATCTGCATATGTGGGGTTTTTCTGTTCATTTTCTGAAAAATTTGAAGATCTGAAGAACAAATATTGAACAGATCTGTTTCCTGAGGAAAAAAAAACTTAGAAGATTTGCCCCTGTGAGCTATTCTCAGTTCTTGCTGTCGAGTCAGGGGGACCAAGTGGGACCAAGAGGACTGTGGAAATTTCCTTTTCCCAGACAAGCGCCTAGCCAGTACAGCACAAACCCATTTTATTCTATTAAAATGGAATACCGTGCTTGACATTAATGCTGCGGTGGAAAGCTGTATGCAGCCTCTTTCCTACATTAATTTCCTATTTTATAGGACAAATTACAAATGTTAGGCTTGCATGACTGGCAGAGCAAGAGCTGCTCAAGGCAACATAAATAAATAGCTACGAATAACAGAGCGAGCAGGGACTTCCACAACTTGCTTGCAGACAAATGAACAAGCAATACAGCTAAGGCCAAGCTAGTTAGCTAATGTTTTTCTTTGTAATCTGTGCACTCGCGTTACTTTGGAGGTTGTAATATCTGGAGCTGATGTGGTAGTACATCTGTGTGAGTGGTGTCCTTCATTGCTTGGCATTATACTCAGAGGCACTCACCAGATTTTGCTGGATCTATATGCAGACAGCTAAAGCGCTGAGCCTAAGCTTTCCCAGCTCTTGCCATTTGTATAGGATGACTATGCTAAAATGGACGGTAAAGGAGCAAAAGCTGCCTCCCCTGTTGTAAATTTTGTGTATGAAACACAACCACAGGTCCAGATTTGGGCAGCTGCCTCCTGCAACTGAGTAAGTCTTGGCTCGCAGCGACCACGACCAGGCAGGAGGGAAGGAGTGTGTAAGAAACTGTTGGGTACCCCTTACGGGGTAGAAAAAAAGTACTGAAATCCATATGGTCTCTCTGATTAGCTGTAAAACAAGGCCAAGGTGTTTAATGATGCCTGCTCCAAGGACCTGGTCAGCTTCTGACTTGGCTGCCTATGGCTTGCTTGAAAATCCCCATCTCCTTTGCTGTGCTGTCCCCTGGCCGGTCTGGCAGGGACATTGCAGGGTGTTGCTCTGTGCTGGTTAAACAGGTGATTTGTTCCACCCTGTTGCTGGTTGCATTTTCAGCAGGGAGTGAAGGTGACCTTGGTACACACTCAGTTTTCTGGAGTCTGTAAAGCAGAGCAAGATCTGTGGGGGCAAATAAGCATTCCCAGTGTCAGTTATAGACCTTTGCATGTAGCGGCAAGCGATTCTAGCCTAGAATTTGCACTCGGATTCTCTGGGGAGGGAGGACAAGGGCTGTGGACTGTTAAGGAGAGAGACTGAATGCTGGGAGAACAGCAGATCCGGGGTTTCATGCAGTGCCAAAAAAGTTTGCAGGGAAAGAGTAAGATTTGAACCACTTAGTCAAAAACTGCAGCAGAAAGAATCACAGCCTGTTTCTAATGTGCTAAAAATACTTCGAGTAAAGGACATTGAATAAAAGAATAGGCAAGTGTTTGGCTTGCAGAGAAAAAGTTTCCTTGCTTTCAGTTCTTTTGAGATTTTTTTTTTAACTAGCACTGTAAAATGGCACAAATTCGGCAAATATTCTGGTCAAGCCACATGCAGGTGTCTTTTTTCAAACGTGGAGATGATGAGACAGATCATTTCATTGGCCTGTCACCTGCAGCACAGGGCACCTGCGCTTCTGTCGCAGAGATGCCAAGGGCGCAAATGCTCAAGAGACATTTATTAGATAAAGAGAAAAGCCCTGCTAAGAGAGACACGAAACCATAACAATTAAATAGGAGCCAGTTCTGGCCCCGGGCAGGCAGCAGAGCCATGGCATCGCCCGAGAAACTCTTGCCTTAGAAAACGGCCTGGGAGAGATGGGTTTGTCTGGGCAAGGTCTTTCTGGGCTGCAGGTGGGTTGCCGCTCTGCTGCTCAGCGGTGCCACGGGTGAGTGTGTCCCTGCGAGCACCAGGTGGCAGTGCTGTCGCAGGAAGAGCCGCTGCTGTGGCAGCAGGTCCCCCCCCGCGGGCTCCCCGCTGCCCCCCCTGCACGCTTGCGGGGTGCTGGGGCGCTGGAGAATGTCCTGCTCGGGAAGAGGCCCGGCTTCTCCAGCAAAGTCCCTCAGCCCCCTCCTTTGAAAGTGCTGAACATCTCTCTCACCTTTCGGTAGTTTCCAGGGCATGCCTATTCTCGAAGTTTGAACAAAACCTGCGTATTTCAAGCTTCTGTTCAACAGAAAGCCCCCAGCTTGCAGCACTTGAGTCCAACAATTTCTACCTGGAGTGTGGGGAAGGTGCTGATTTACTGCACGCTGTGAACCAGGGCTGCAAGTTCTGCCTGGTGAGAAGCTGGGTGGCGAGTTGCCTCAGCTCTGCCCCAGCTAGCCCTGGGAGGCTGGAGCAGATCCCTCATTTCCCTCCCTTCTCGTCAACAGAAGCGTTTAGAGGAGGATGTCCTGGCTGCCAGCTGCCCCGTTTCCCTCCAGCTCACCCTACAGCAAGTCCTGGCCCCTGGTAAAATCTTCCGGGGCATCTTTGCTGCCCGTATGAGACCCAGCTCTTTCCTGCAGCTCAAGCAGACAGCAGAGGGGTGCCTGGGCCTGGCAGCGGTGCTAGGACCTTGCTCAAAAGGTGAACCCTGTCAGGCTCCCAGAGGGGCTTGTGAGGGTGTTGAAGTGCAAAAGTCCCAGTTTAAATGATTAAAAGTCTTCCAGAGAGTTGTAAAAAAATCTCCCTCTGCATTTACACTCTAGGGTTTTGGTGGGGTTGTTTTGTTTGTTTTGTTTTGGTCATTAGTTTGTGTTGGGGCTTTTTTTGAGGGTGGTGTGTGGGGTTTTTTTCTTTCCCCTTTTCCCCTTTTTTCTTTTTTTTTTTTTTTCCATTTCTTTTTTTTTCTTCTTTTTTCTCCCCCCCCCCCCCTTTTTCTTCTTCTGTTTCTTCTTTTTCTTTCTTTTTCTCTTTCTCTTTCTTGTTTTTTATTTCTTTGTTTGTTGTTTTTTTTTTTTTTTTCTCTTCCCGCCCTCCCTCTTCCCTAGAGTGGCGGGGGTCGGGGCGCAGGCGACTTCCGCGGTGCGGGAAGCTGCTCTTCGTCCCGCGGTGCGTGCGCGGCTGCGGAGCGGCAGCGGCGTCTCGTCCGGCTCGGCCACCGCTGGGCGGCGCTGCCGCTCCGCAGCCTCCCGCAAAATGATGGAACGAAAGAAAGGCTGGGGGTGGGGTGGGGTGTGTGCTTCAAAAAGGGCGTAGTTTAAGATAAAAATCATTAGTGACGGCCTTCCCGTGTAAATTCAGGGCCACACGTGCCTGTCTGCACTGATGTAAATAGGCAGTGATTTTTTTTTTTTTTTATCGTCGTTTTCTTAAATCCGTGTGAGTTTGAGTGCGGACGCTGGAAGTCTCTCGCACATAGAGAGCGCAGGCTGCTGCGCAGGGCACAGGGCTGGGCTGCTGCCAGGGGACCGGCTTTTTGTGTCTCTTGGTGCTGCTGGAGCTGTGTGGCACATGGTCAGCCCCAGGGGGACACTGCTGTAGCTTGGGGAAGAGAAACTCAGACTTAGTTTTTTTTCCTCGTTTGGTGTCTGATTCTTGTCTTTTTGCCCAGTTTGGGCAGCAACGCTGACGTGGTCGGTTCACCCTGCATGGCCGGCTCTCTCCAGCTCCTATATCTGGCTGCCATCCCCTTCTGTTGCATGTCAATCTGTGGATCCACATACCCTAGGAGAATCCACCTTCATTATAGAAAGCATTAATTGACCCTCTTCCGATCTCAGTTATAAATACGTGTTTCGGACTATTCCATATAGAATAATTAAAAAAAAATAGGCTTGCTCTAACCCACAGACCATTGGAAACAAAACTGGGAAAGCTTTGGCTTAGATGAAGTGGTGACCGGGATACCCCCAAGCAAAAAACAATGTTGGATTTAGAAGCAAAATGAGATGTTTTCCCAATTTTAGAAAAAATACATACAATCATAACCTGGGGAAGTTTACTTTGTTCCAAATCATTACCTAATTTCACTTCAAGTTTTTCCATAAAAATTCCAAGATATTTTGCAATTTCCCTCCCCAACCCCTCAACAAAACCCACAAACCAACATTGGACAGTTTGAAAAGTTTAGAAGTTTTTGGGTTTTCCTCAAAATTAACCTTTCAAAGGTTAAATAAAGTGGAAAAGAAACAAGATTAATTTCAAGGAAAATAAAAGTTCTGTGAACCCAATGTTGTTTTCTAGGTTTTTTTAATTCATTGTAAAAAAAAACAAAAAAGAGGATTCAGGGCAACACTATGTATTTTTCTTATTTTTCACTCTCCTCACATGTGCAAAAAAAAACCCTGAAAAATTTCTGAAATTGCATATGCTGAGAGCTTTAATCCTACAGCCCTTTGGGGCACACTCTCTCTTGCCATGCTGTTGTAGTCGGATTCCTCAGTTGTTTATGCAGGATGGGAAAGGATCTTTCTGAGTGGGAGACATCTCTGTGAAGCCCTGCTGCTTCCCGCGAGCTGGATGGAGCCCGCAGGATCAACCCCACCTTTCAGCATACCGGGAGGACAAGGTTTCTCCGATACCCCAGAGCAGTGTCTTGTTAGTCAAAATGATTTTGTTGGTGAAACCCCGAGGCCTGCAGGAGTCTGGCTGTGATTAGTGGCTCCCCGCTGCTTCTCTGGTGGCTGTCAGGGCACAGGATCAAGTGTGCCCCAGCCTGGCTTGTCTTTCTACCCCCACTTCTGGGCTGTAGAGCTCCGTGTGTCATTGTACTGGGTGCAGAGAGACTGTGAGGCTAAAAATCAAAGTCCTGGTGAAGGGAGATGGTAAATTTGTCATTTACATCAGTGCCACAGAAATCCAGTGAGATGTAAATTTGCTGGAGGAGCTGGAGAGGGCAGGGCAAGCACCACTGCGGGGGCCAGGGCTCCTCTGCAGCTGCTCCTCATGGCCTCACAGGGGGAGGTAAGGTATGACAGGGTCACAGCTCGAGGTGGAGAGGAGCTGAGCTGGATGCCAACGGGACACTCTGAAAGGTGTCACCTGAAGGGGGGGCTGTTCCTGACAGCTCCGTGAATGCGAGTATGGGGACAGCAGGGGCTTCTCTGTTGGCACCCCTTGCCTGCATTGCTTGCAAAATCCCACCGTGAAATCCATCAGACCTGTCCCCATCACCGTCCCCCTCCTACGACCCCCCCGGAAAGTATCTTTGCGAGCTTTCATGTGGTAAAGGCTCACAAAAGGAGTATCACTGCCCTCTCTTTAGGGATGGGGAAATTTGAAGCATGGGGAGGAAGGGTACACACTCATGGTCACTTTGGGGGTTGGTGGCATACGTGGGAGTCGAAGTGAAGCCTGTCAACTCCGTGCTTTGCTCTTGGCATTGAGGATGATCTGCAATGTTTGTGTCTCAGATGCTTCAGTGCTGTGCTGGTGAATCAGGCAGAAAGACTGCTTTAAAACCAGGCAGTCTAGTTTTAGAGCTAGCATAATCATAATTCCTATGCCACTAGGAGCAGGGGGAGGGGGGGGAGGAGCAGATAAAAATCAGAAAATTAGAATTTATTACAATAAAAGCCAAAGTGCTAGAAGCCAAAACTGTCATTGTAATGCGAGCTCTATTTTGATAGTGTCCTATTACATCGCGTAAGAGGTTGAACATGCGTAAGAATATCTTGGTTGGTAATTATCTGATTTGTGATATGTGGCTAATGTGTATTTGTTGTTCTACCGTACATTATGCAGCAGCAATTCATTTCTAAACAACATTAACTGGCAATATAGCAGTTCAATGCAGAAATTACAGGCATAAGCATAAGTTTTACTTGGGCTGAGCAGTAGCTAAATTGAGAGACCAGCAATCCTGGTCAGAGGAGGTCTGAGGTGAAGACCTGAGGGTACATCTCTTCCCTAACTCACTCTGCCAACAGAATACCTCTCCACCTCCCCCCACCAGATGATACTGGGTATCCCCGAAATATCCAGCGAGCAGAAAAGACATATGCAGACAGATGTGGGTAACAGCTGGCCAGGGGACCCCACACCTGGGAGCTGACAACTTCCCTGTTCTGGAATGAGTTTGCGGGAAGTGGTGTCCCTGCAGACTGCACCAATCAATAGCAGAGATCTGCGGGAGTGGCTTTCAAATTAGATAAGCTTTGGAGCTGGTGTCTGAATGATAGTAACAATATAAACACTTGACTGAATGCCCTCCTGTCATTGCATCCCTAACAGCACTTACGTAAGACCATTTGTATTTTAGGAGATCTTATTTTCTTTCGCTTTATTTAACGACACCACTAAATAACAACACTCAATAATTGCTGTTGTTTACTTTAATTCATCAATTAAATGAGCAAGGCTATTAGGACAGATATATTTTAAGATGGAACAATTAGCAAAGGCTAAAGGGACAGTGCTCATTTGAAAAAAACACCCTACTAAGTGCTCATCAGATTATTTCCTTGTTCTTTTAAAGACCAAAAGTGTTGGTGCTACAGATGAGAGAAAGGGTCTTTTGGCTCATGTTATTGCTGTCTGTGTCACACGGTCTTTTCACAGGTCCTACTGGACCTTTTACTGATCCTATTGAAAGCATCTTACTCCTCTGATCTCTAGAAACCATGTCTGATTTCTAGCCTAAATTTATTCTTGGCCAGTTGCTACCCGTTTGCTCTTGTGCCAGCATTGTCCTTCAGCTTATCTGTCCTCTGGCTGCTGTAATTTATGCCCTGTTTACATTTCTTTCTGCCTGGGCAATGAAGATCTATGAAACATGTCCATTCTGCTTTAGTTTGTAGCCAGTTTCACTTTCTTAATTGCTCCAGTGCCAGGGTTTCAAGCAACACAAGGGAGCATCTTTTGTTTTTAAACGAAAAGCTTTCATTCAGGCTATAGAATATTGTGGGCATATTTTCTGTTTGATTGAAGGTTTATGAATGCTCTGGAGCTTGGGGGGTTTTGGTTTTGTTTTGCTTTTTTTGGTGGTGTTTGTTGGGGTTTTTTGGGGTTGTTTCACACACACACACAAAATGGAGAAGCTGAGCCGAATTCAACTTGCCAGAGTCCATATGAAATGGTTAAATAAATTGCAACAGCAAGAAAACTCTTCAGACCCAACATTTTGCCAAGGGTCAAGAAAGAAAAGTGAGATAATTGCATTAGTTGCTGGAGCCATCCAAGTGCAAATAATAAGGCTGGGAGTAGCATGTAGCCTCTCCTAGAACCAGAAATGCTTGGTGTCTGCTTCTTATGTCAACTTTTTTTTTTTTTTTTTTTTTGAAGGGGAACTTTGCAGGAGTCAGTCTGGCATGTTGAACTGGGGTGAGAGCTGGTATCGGCTGTGTAGGGATCTCTAGCACATCCCACGTTCAGCACAGAGCATTGGTAGTGCAAGGGGCCGAGGCTGGAGCTGGTGGGGGTAACCCTGGAGCATCCCAGTGAGATCTGGAGGTCTAGCTCATTTACGTCCATTTTGATAAAGTCAGCCCACGTTTTTTGGCTCGTGACAGTTAAGACTTGCTGATGAATAAGCAAGGACCTGAAAGTTGTTGAAGGTAATGAAGTGTCTATGAAATATGCTCCTTCCCAAGGACATGTTTGTGTTGCATATGCTCCTTTTACTGCTACTGTCTTCAAGCTTCTTTACCTGCATCTTTAATGAGGACTGCCCTGCCCTGGTAGCTACAGATCTTCACATTTAATTTCCTAAGTGTCTGAGTTTGTCATGAGGAAGTTGCTGCAGACTTCAAAGTAGTACTATGTCTCAATCACTTCATTGTCAGATGAATCTTTTCACATGAGGGCATCTTCTTGCACCCCACATTTTACAACATTTAGGGAGGGCTGGGGTGGGTGTTAGAGGCACCAATTTCTAGAAGTATCTGTTATAATGGACTGAAGAAATAACGTGTTTGTCTCTTAATACAGAGAAGGGAGCATGTGTTACTGGCATTCTTTAATAAACAGAAAGATCCCTAAAGCCAAGCAAATGGGAGACAAAGCTTGCATGAGGCTTATTAAAACAAATAAGGGAAGAGAGAAAGTGTATCCTTGCAGCCAGGTCACAACTATCCTGCCGACAACACTGGTGGCATAAGCCAATGGTTGGCATAAACCAATCCTCCACCAGGCTGGAACTGCCCATCATGTTTTGCTTCACTTCCTTTGGGTTGGGAGATTTTCCAGGAATTCAGAGTCTCTGGGGATCCTCAAGAAAAAAACACCAGCAAGACCCATGTCTGCTAAGCAACAGGGACCTCGGGAGCTAGATGGCCCTATAAAAATAACTTTGTGCCTCCTTTTCCTTGGTGCAGAGGATCTGAGACTGTGAAAGTATCAGGATTTCAGCCCCTCTGTTGCCCTGACCCTCCTTCAACTCTGAAGGATGCTGTTTGGGCAGAAAATCCCAGCATGCCTCTGTAGCTAATGGGTAGCTGGTCATCTCTGTGCAGAGTGCTGATGATCTCTGGTGCCATATTGCCACCTGTACCCAGCACAAAGCCATGTTCTCCTTAATTACTGACAAAAATGTCTCTTCAGAAGCCTCCCAATAATTACTCAAGTACCCACTTAAGTGGCTTTTAATTTAGGCTCCCCACCCCCACACTTGTACATTTTCCAATTGCCAAGCACAGTTTGTCTTATGTATAAGCTTCTGCGAAATAGAAAATGCAAATAACTTGCCCCCTGGTTTACACTACCTTGTATGAACTTCGGTGAGCCCATAGCATCTCAAAAGATGGTATTTCCAACAGGCTAGAGCAGGAGCATTCAATCATAATGAAAGATGAAAGCTCTTATTGTGAGTTTCCCTGCATCCGACAACACTTGGCAACGCTACAGAACCTTTCGTTGGAGTGCTGCTGGCTGCTGTGCCAGCTCGTCTCATTACCAGAAGCTGCCCCTTGCCCCTGTGCTGGGGCAGGAGTGTTGCACAGCAAACCGCTGTCCCAGAAGTTCCTACAGGCTCCTATAAATGCTGTGGGGTGGGTGGCATGGCCGTGGCCATCGTGCTGGGTGCCACAGGAGGGGCAGCCGACACTGTCCCTGGGGCAGTGAGGAAGGAGCATTCACAACTTTGCAGCCACCTTTGTGGGGGATAGAAAGGGAAAGTCAGGGGATCCTGTCCTCTCATCATGAAGGACCTGGCTGCATTCAAAAGGGAAAGCTTTAGGGTGAATAGGCTCCATGTCTGATAGAAGGCATTGCTCTGTCCCCTCATTTCTACTGTTTTACAGGGGTAGTCTCTGGACACTGAATTCAGTCAATGATGTGTCTGTATCAGGCTCCAACAGCCCTTTAACTGAATAATGTTTTTAGTGTTACGTGATGGAATAAGACCAAAGAGATAGTCACTCTTTCCTTGAAGTAAAGAAACGTCCATATGAAGGGGAAGGACAGACAAGCATGGCCAGAGAGGAGGAAAGAAATCACACTGTACAGGAATTCCTTGACCAAGACAGAATCTATAGAGAGGTCACGAATAAAAGACACAACGAAACAGGGTTGCCCATGTCCAAAAGCTATTCTTGGAAAACCCCAGAAAAGCCCTACGGAGTGGTTAGAGCAGCTGTTGCAGTTTCTGCTTTAAGCCCTTAAGGAGTTCAGCAGTATGAGGGCAGAAAAGGCCAAAGATGTAATTTGTGTCAGAGAGACACGTATGAGTGATACAGGTTGGGAGGCTGTGATGGATGCCTGCAGAAGGAGCAGCCAAACTCTTGGTAGTGGTGTTTTCTTCCCTTGAAAAATGCCACTTTATCAAAACTATTGGAGGGAGAAAGAAAATAGTAATTTCAGAGGAGCCCATTGCACAGGGATTTAAAGACCCAGTTTCATGCCCTGCTCTGCCTACTGCAAAAGCAGAGATTTGAGTCTTGGGCTTGAAAGTGGTGAGACCACCAGTTCTACCAGAGCAGTGTGCTTTCTTGCTCCTCTGGCGTTTCATATTGAGCTCTGGAAGGTCTCATTTTCATTCCTCTTGGGGAAGAAACATGATTTTGAACCCAAGATTTTCTGCAAAGTGGATTTCATATTAGCTCTAATACTGACTGACACTGGGTGAGTCTCAGAAGTCAGAGGGAAGGGACTATTTGTGATTGCACAGTCTGGTCTCCTCCTTCACTCAGGTCAGGACTGCATAGAGAAACTTCAGTAAGTCCTCTGTGACAGGCATACCAAGAGAGAAAGGAAAGGAGCAGGTCCAGAGAAGGGCAACAAAGCTGGTGAGGGGTCTGGAGCACAAGTCTTACGAGGAGAGGCTGAGGGAGC
>JAOTQQ010000052.1:13464111-13551288 GCA_026546715.1 Gallinago undulata | reverse complement strand
TCCTTCCTTCCTTCCTTCCTTCCTTCCTTCCTTCCTTCCTTCCTTCCGTCCTTCCGTCCTTCCGTCCTTCCATCCTTTTTTGCTTTGCTGAATTCAGCATGAATTTAGAATAGTTTCAATAGATCAGATACTACATATTTGAAGAGATATCTATTACCAAAACAATTCAACAGCTGACTCGGGCAGTGTGGAGAGCAGAGCTGCCACGGGAGCTGTAAGAATTGTGAGATTGTAAGAATCTCACTCCTGTGAGAGACAAACATGATCGTGAGTCTCACTGTATTGAGGAGCAAGGGCAAACTCACTTGGCCTTATCTTTCCTTCTCTCTGCTCCCCAAATGGGCACACCACGAACTGCCAGATAGCATGGTGGCCAGGTAGGCGTTTGTTCCATCCCTCTGGCATTCTTTCCATTTGATCTATCCCTCTGAACAGTCATGTGCACATTATTTCTAGGAGTTTTCTACTCCCACACAGTTGATACCAAGCTGTGATTTATTATTATTAAAATCCAAGCAAGAATTTTAACAAGCAAAGCATGTAAGAGATTGACATCCCTTTTGTATTTGCAAGCTCTGTGGCTTGGCAGGAGAAGGTGACCAAGAGCTCAGCTCACGGAATGCAGCTCCAGAGAACTAACCTTTAAATACATGTACGTTTCTGTATGCTCCATGTTCCTGTGTTCTGTCCTAGCATCATTGTATGTCTGTGTTACTGTTGGGCCTTAATCCTGGACTTCTCTTGTGAAGTGACCCATACCAAAATCATCTACTCTGTGCCTGGGCTGGAGACACTGCAGTCTGTGAGGGAACGGTACCTTTATATTCTGTTCTCCTGTTTAATGCATGGTTCATCTCCATTCCCTAGCTAACATGATATTCTTCTTATTAATACATTATCCTTTCTGAGTATAAAGCAAACTACTACATCTGTTGTTTTACCTTTACCCTGTTCTGACACATAGCAGAATCCTGAAATAACTCGGCCTTTCCGGAGGCTGGTTTTACTTTGCATGTCTATTAAAAGCTGTAATAGACCCATGGATACACTTTCTGCCCCTCATCCAGCAAACACTGCTAGCGGGGGATCCTAGAATAAATTATTTTTAAAGGGAAGAGGTTGTGCTTTGAGGGGAGTCAATGTGGACACTGAATTTTTGCAGCATGGTAGCAGGGCTGTAGGGCTACAGCTTCCTGACAGTACTGGCTCTGAAAATAGCAGCTACGACACATTTTTTAAATGGTAATCCAGAAGGCAGCTTTCTAGAGAGCTGTGGAACACGACTGTGGTATTCACTGTTCAGGCAGACCGCTCCGGCTTTTCCAGCCCCCACGCTGCAGCATAGACAAATATCTGCATGCTTGTTCCAAGCACTGAATTGAGGCTCTCTGAAATCCTGACGGAGCTTACGTGGTTGCTGAGAAAATTCAGCTGGAAGTGCCCTGACACCTGTCAGACACTTCTGCAGTCTTCTGCTCATTCCAGAACGTCCTGGCTAAAGGTGACAGGCTCAGAGGCAGAGTAATGATCTCAGCCCTGAGCCCTCCTTGTCCTCGGGATAAGCTGCTGGCTGGTTCCTGATGGGATGGGGGAGACTGACTCTGTTCTTTGGGGAATTCCTGCTCTCCATCCTTTCCCCATGGATTGGGCTGGGTTGCAAGGTGGGGGTTAATGCTGAAAACCTCATCGCCCTTGAATGGGGCTTCACAGCTCTGTTCCTGCATCTGCTCTGTACCTTTGGGTTTGTCCCTTTTTCTAATATCATGGGGAGATGACTGTGCTGCTGTGCCTGGAGTCCCTCTAAGGAGATGCTGTATGGGGTTGTATTGCTCCTGGCAGAGCTCTAAGTATGGAGGAGTATCAAGCTCTTGTGCAGACCCTGGCTTGGGTCAGGGCAAGGGGAGTAGTAGCAGTAGCACCTCCTCTCTCTTCTTGGAAGCACGTGTGTCTATTGTACCTGAAGTTGTATATGGGAGAAAGGGGGTATTTTGTCCAAGGGACACCTCCTTCAGAGTCTGCCTTGCATCAGTGTCCCATTCTCCTTCAGCACAAGGATGACCTCTATTTTGGATGGTCCTTGGCACTCTCATGTTCCCAAAAAAACTCTCAGAAACCCTCAGCTGGGGACCTGTGGCACTTCTCTGACCAGAAGGTAGGCAGCTGTGGGGAAAGGAGGGGAGGGGTTATGCTACTGTCCACATCCCTATCTTTCTTCCTGGGGTCTTTTCAGTGTGATGGTTCATGATTGGAGTTCTTGGCTCCACTGATAGGTGTCAGAAAAGGGGAGATGGGAAATGATTGGTTGCCTCCAGTGGCAGGGGCTGGTTTTGAGGATGAAGATCCGGGGCTAGATACGGCTATGGCAGTGATGGAGAGTAGAGATCTTCTCTCCATCATGCAGCAGCGTCCATGGAGCAGCATCCATGGAGCATGCTGCGCAGAGCGATCTCCCCATGGCACTCCTGTCTCCCCTTCCCTCCAGCAGCATGCTCTGGTAAGGGGATGTGTTACATCCAGTGGATGGCTACAAGCTGTGAACCGGCAAAATATCCACAGAGAGGCAACATAATTCTGTTACTTGTTCCTCTTTCTCAACTGAAAGCTGATTGGGATCATGATAAAAATAAAAAAAATGTTCCTTTCTGGAAATATTTAAGCATTTTGGATTGAAATGAAGGAAGAAAAGAGCCAGGTCTTGGGGTTAATAGAACAAGCTCACTTAATTGATATTTATCTAGAACAGCATAGTTTGCAGTCCCCTCCCTGTGCTGGCTGCACAGATAGTTTCTTTGCTTAGCAGTTGCTACTCATATTGTCTGAACTGCCAAATAAATACATTTTCTTCATTTCCCAAAGCAAAACTGTTTGCAAAAGGTCAAGCAGCATGGGACTGCTGTAAGTGAATCCAGGCTGCAATAAGCCAGCCCACATCTTCCAGAAAATTGAAAAGCAGTAGAAATTAGCAAAAAGACAGTGGTTTTGGCTTCCAGGGACTGATTTGGGGTTGAGGAGCATACGGCAGTTCCTGAAGGATGCTCCCCGGGGACTTAGGAGCTGCTGGGCTGCAGGAGATGCAGGAATCACACATTGGCAGGCGAGGGACTTGGACCGTCCACCTGCTCCTGAGCCGGTCCTTTCCTTGGCACAGCTCCTGTAACCAGATCGGGGTCTGAATTGCTGGCTGCCCGCACCCCCTACCTCGGTTATTGATCTGCAGCCGTTCATGTGGGCATCCGCTTGTGACCGACATCACGCTCTTGCAGGGATTCTCGGTGATGGTGGCTAACAGGGCTGGCAGAGTGTGCGGCATCACCACCAGTGCTCTGCTGGCTTTTTATTGTTTGGTTTTATGCTCTTCAGTATTGGGTCTGCCTGCTGCCTAACTCACAACATGGTTATTTAAAAATTTATAAACATTTATTTTGGTTTTTATTTCATTTATTTCTGTGCCACTTTTACCTTCTCCTTAAACATTTCTTCTACTATTTTTCTTTCTGTTTCTTCAAAAACACAGGTCTACTGTCCATGAAATAAATTTTGGATTTTAGGGCTAGAGCCCAATAGTGGCTCTTGAATGATTAGAAACCACCAGGTGAAGTCTGAGAGCTTCTGAGCCCTCAGGTGGTGTTGGCTTCTGGGCAGCTGGAGGAGCAGGAGCTGTGTTCAGCGACCTGTTGGAGAGGCAGATTTTCTGGTTTTGCTCCATCTGCACTGTGTCATCCTGAGCACGCTCATCCCCGGGGAGGGAGCTCACTGTTTACAGCTCTCTCCTGAGACATCAACAGGGCAGGTGGTGAACCTGCCTGTCTCACTGGAGCCCTCGGGGCCACCCAGCATCGGGAATGAGGTATTTGTAGTGAGATCTAAACCATGAAACACCATCCTTATTTAAAACTGAGCTTTAGGTGGAATGAGGCAGATGATGACTCTGTAACACTGTAAGTATTTTCATTAGGTGGAAGGAAAACTCTGGCTCAGATGGAAAATTAAAAATAATTCTGCAGGTTAAAAAAAGGTGTATTTTTACAAAGGAAAAGGAAAAAAGAATAAACTTTGAGTCACATGGCAGTTTTTGGCCATTTTTAGCATGATCCCATGAAGTATAATGTTTCAAACCAGAGTGGAGCAAGCAGCACATTTTCTTTATGCATTTGGGTGTTGTGTAAGATTTGTCAAAATTTAGTAACATCATAATTTTGGGTCAAAAAATGCTTGCAAACTGCTACAGGAATGCTTAAGCTGCATTAGTGCAGTGAGCAAAAAGATTTCTTAAAATACAACCTGACTGATTCAAGCTTTAATTTTTCCACATCATAGGCTCACTACCTCTTAAATAGAGAAGTATCACACCTCTCATCCCTTTAGAAAATGTTACAGGAGTCCATGAGGAATACTGTAGCAAAAGGGGACATTATTGCCTGATGTTATTGAACATGCAGAGTGACACTGGGACCCAAATTTTAGCCTGAGTTGCCATCCAGTAATTACCCAGGAGTACTCTGTAAGCTTGTGTTGGTAGGACCAGGTACCCTCCACAAGACCAATAGCATCTTAAGTGATTAATTTCTGCTCAGTGCTTGCTGATAGCACATTCCATCTATTTTCTATTTTAACGAATTTACTTTTCTAGGTGTGTGGAGCTGGGTGGAAGAACAATATAGTCATTTCTGTAGTGTGTTTTGTTTGTGTGAGGGACTTCTTGGTGTTTCTGCAGTATTTCAAGCCTGTTGGATTGATGGGGGGAAGCAGAGAGATTTAGTGTCTGAGAATAGCACAAATCACAGTGCTGTGGCAGGCGTGAACAGCAGGGATGGCATCTGCTCTGCTCGTGTGAGCACTATTAGTGATCTGGTGCCTTGTGTGGAGCACTTCAAGGTGAGGGGAGCCAGAGTCTCTGTCATGGAGCCTTTCAAAAGCTCAGGGTGCAGAAGTGTGATAATGTCACCAAGTCGTGGTTGCCTAGTCAGCAAGGCTGAAGGGAGCTCCGAGGTTGACTAGTCCAACTGCAGCCCTGCACTGACACCACACCTACATTTTCCAGGCAGATGTTTTTTAACCTGCTTTTTACATTTTCCCATGGAGCAGATTCTAGGTAGAAAGAATTTCTTAATATCCTAAACCAGGAAGAAATCTGCTTAATTGACAGTGAAGAAGTTTTATGTTGCACATTGGAGTCAACAAAACAAAACACAACCTTTCTGTACAAGCAGCAAAGCATTGCCACAAGATTGCCCAGGACTTCTGACCCATCAAACAACTCCTTAGGACACGTCTGGGTGATGTGTGGCCCTGTAGGAAACCCTTTCTCCCTCCATGCCTGTTTGTAGGGTGAGAGGTGCTGCAGGCATGGGGAGAGGGCAGAGCTTTTTTTGCATTTCTCCCTCCTGACAGCTCCAGGCAGCAAAGCTCAGCAAACATCATCTCCAGGCACCCTCCTCCGAGCCTGCCTTCTCACATCCCTCGGGGAAAGCATAGCTGTGGCCCCTTCTTTGCTGGTACGAGCTTTGGGCTCAACCATCCCTCAATGCAAAAGCTCTGCCGTGTGGAGGTACACGTTTGCTGGATCTTCATGCAGCACTTGAGCTCTCATTGCTGGCATAGGGAAGGTCTGGATTTTATTCCCCATGTTTCCACTTCATGGGTGCCTGCTTGGGAGCTGGCACAACCCCTGGAGGCCAGGGAGAAGCCACCCTGAAGGGACACATGCTCAGTTGGTTCATGGAGTCACGTTTGCAACCAAATGAAATGCGCTCTGTGATTGTGGGCTCACACATAGTATTTATGCTATCCTCTGTTTCATTCTTGGTGAATATGTTGTAATTTTGGCTAATTACACAATATGTCAGGAATAATTGCAGGGTGTTCCTCAAAATAAATAATATATTTTGTGTGCTTTGCTTATGAGCATGCTGTAACCTTCAGTAGCCAAGGCATTGACTGTGCTAGAAAATGACAGCTTAGAAGTTGTAGCTATAACTTCTTTCCCATTAATTTTTTCATTTTTTTAATTTGCTTACCTGGAAAAACTTACCCTGCATAAATTCTGGAACAGCCGTACATCTCTATTTTATGCTTTCTGTTTTTGTCAGGCTTTGGTTTTCTTCTCATTGGAGCTCAAGTCGATACAGGTGTTGAAGATTCCTCTTTAAAGGGAAATGTTTTGAAATTTTGACTGCTGGTAAAACACACTGGATCAACAGAGCAATATAAACTGTGTCCTGGGGGAGGCAAAGACAAACCCAGGAGTGCAGCTGTATAAAGAATTGATTTTTTAGTTCTCTGGTCAAATAAAAGAAGTTTGTGGGGAGGAGAGGATTCAGATACAATGCAATATTTCAGTCTACCTAAAATGAAACTTTGATTTTCATCTCCAACTCTTTTAACATCTTTCTTTTTCATTATTACATTTCTAAATAAAACATTGTCTCAAAAGAGGAATTCAAAACTTTTACCATTTTCAGATCTTCTTTCTTTTCACCGTTAATGAGATGGAGTTTGTGTAAAGCTTCAGCTGCTCTTATGCTGAATTTTTTAACAAAATATCCAACTAGACAATTTCACACAGAGATAGTCAGCAATTCTGTGCCAAAATAACTGGTGGCAGTTCAGCCCTCAGTCCTCTTCAACTTGCCTCCCCATTGCTTTCACTTGCACTGGTCTTTGGGGATCTCTTTTCGACCTGCAGTGCTGGAGATGGCTGTCTTGTCTGTAGTTTGTGTGCAGGGACTGCTCAGAAGGAGTAGCTCATGTGTTATGCACATTGGTTTGGCATTTCCCTTCTAGGAAAAGCCATCCAAGATTTTGCATCTCTTTGTCCTTGAGCCTTGGACATTACGTGGCTGTTGCTTGGGGTCAGGAGCTTGGGGAGCCAGCAAGGTGCAGGGTGACTTGGCTTTAAGTTCTAACAACTGTAAGCTCCTAGGAAAAGGGGAGTCTGGGAGAGACAAGTAGCAATGGTCTAATCTTGCACTCCCCATTTTCAATGCTTTATATGATCCCTTTCTCTGCCCCTCTGCCTTAGACTTGTATTAAATATTTGTGTAAATCTGATTCCCTGGACACGTGAATGCCAGTGCTGTGCAACCACATCCTTTCCACTTACTCTACAAGTGAGAAATACACTTCCCTGGAGGGACTCATCTTTCTAAGAGCAAAGCAGAGCTTTGTACATGTCTGCTCCTTGGTAGAAGGGTGCAGGCAGACAACTGTGCTCAGTGCTGGAGGGCTAATTACTATTCCTCCTTGCAGGCATGGGCACAGAAAAGGAAATCACTTCTCTGGATGCTCTTTTTTGCCTACAAGGTGCCATTCTGCTCTAGTGACTCACTGATGGTGACAGCTTTGATGGGTGCTGTCATTGGCTTGAGCCCATCATCTCTCTGAGTTAGGGAAATGTCATTTTCAGAAGCTTGTCCTTCAAATCCAGAGGTCATCCCTGTCAGCAGAGCCTGTTATTTCATGTAATACATCCTGTAAACACCAGTTGTCTCTCTGTAGTTATTAGGCCTGGGTGGAGATTTGCACTTGAGATGAGTAAATACATGAGTGTGCCATGTAGCCCTATTGTCCCAGAGTCATTTTCTTCTCAAAATAAATTCCCTGTAATAGGAGGGTGACACTAAGCCTGTAATCATGTTGAACAGGAGCTGGGCATGGCCTTCATTCTGCCTCATCAGGAAAGGAGCTGGGATCAACTGTTTGATCTCCCCAGAGTCACAGATCTTGGCAATAAATCTTAGCATCAGTCCGTCAGTCTGTTTACATCTCTCCATCCTACTCACAGGCTGAGTGATGTGCCTGTGTGTTAAGCTGATGGGCTGTATCTAAATTGAGGGGGTTTGTGGAAGCTTTGTAAGGTGGGGCTGGATGCCTGGCTTTGCTGTGAAGCCCCTCCTAATGCTTGGGCAGCTAGTGTTGCCCACCGTCACTTGATGTCTGTGCAGGTAGTCTGAGGTGGCATCCAAATGCAAATACCTCCCTCGGCTCATTTGCCCTCTCCCTGCCTCTTACTCAGGATGCTACAGGTTGCATTGCTTAGTCCATCCAGGCCATCTGCTTGTAAGCTTCCTCGAGGCACAGTGTATCCTTCTGCTGCAAGCTATTTTGCTGAGTTTAGCCACAGAAGCCATGGAAGACATTTTGTGGGGCTGGGAAACATCCTCCTTTCCTCTGCCTGTGTGTTTCCCTGCATTTAGGGACTCCTGTGGGAGCTAAAAATACTCAGAGCTTTGCTGCAGGATTTCCTAACTCCGCACTCGAGCGTGTCCTCCAGGATGCCCACGTGTGGCTTAGGAGGCTTCGACCTGCTTCATGCATGACTCACTGCAGGTGCAATCACAGACACCCATGTGCAACATCTGCTAAAGGCTCACAGTCTGCTGTGGTCACAGCTTGGAAGAGCTGGGCAAGGCGTTCAGCTGGGGGGACATGCACCCGTGGTCTTCAAGAGCAGCTGAAAGTGCTGTTATTCCTGAGCTTCCAGGTTTGGTTGGATTCAGTGAACCACTGTAGGGAGTTGAGCTATTAAACTTATGCCGACAGTGATGCATTTAATTGGAGCCAGCCATTTACTTCATCTTCGCTCCAAACACCGTGGAGAACTCAGTAGCTCCTGACTGAGAAGAAAACCCAACATTTTTCTTCCTCAGCTTTTCATCTTCTCTTTCTCTCCGAGTTCTGTGCTGATGCCTGTCACCATAGTAATCTGCATGGAGCTCACTGATACATTTTCGTGCCGAGCTAATACAAGCCTTCATTAACACTGTATTTCTGAAGGAGGGATTTTGGTGCCCTTCTCTGCCTGCATGTGTTTGCAGTATTTGGCTTATCGAGTATTCTGGAACCCATCCTTTTCAGCGAAGGTGAACTGCAGTTTCTGTAGTAGCACTTTAAACGCAGAGTTAATCTAAGTAAATTAGGAGCAGTTTACGCTCCGACTTGAATGCTGGTTTTGGTACGTTAAGAGTTTGAGTGCTGGTTGGGTGAGTCATAAATCAGCCTCCCATTATGACAGCTGCAGTCTGAACGGGGGAAAATAAGAATAATGGAATGTGTAAATTCCAGGCTAAAATGTTTAATTGCAATAAACAAACGTTTAAAGAACATTTAGGTGAAATGTGGCCCTGAGATGTATTACAGTTCCCATGTTTGCAGTCACATCCTCAGCAAAACTGTTGCACAGGCACAGCAGAGAGTCAGCATTGTGCCCAGCCGTGGTTCACATCAGGCCTGGAGATGCTTTCTGCCTTTGCCAGACCAAGGTCCTGAGCAGGTACCAGAGGGGTTGTTTCGGGAGCCTGCCGCTGGCATCTCTGACAGCCTTGCTGTGCTAAGACCAAGGCAGAGGCGTTGAGTCAGAGCGTGTCCTGCTGCAGAAAAAGAGAGCAAACAAACGGGCAAGTCTCCTGCCGAAATCACGCAGTCGGTACCAACCTTGTTGCAGGTCACTGAATATAAAATGGCTGCTTGCTGTCTGAGCTAGCAGAGTCCTCTGTTGTTTGGCAGCTCATTGTGCAGAGAACAGTAACCCCAAGAGCTTCAGAGTTTATGCCATAACCAACACAGAGAACTGCTGGCACCCGGCGCAGTAACTTCTGGAGTGGATTTAAAAGCAGTTCTGCACCGGCAACCTGGAGCGGAGGCCTGTCTGCTACCCAGAGCATCGTTATGAGCTGCAAGAATCCTTGGTGCCAGTGGCTCAAATCCCTGAAAGGATGCCAAGCCCTTCATCTTTCCAAGAAGTCATGGAAAAGCAGCCCCTCTGAGACCCCTACCATTAACTCGAGAGAGTTTGGGTTAAGGTGACTTCTGTGAGCAGGGTCTTGTCGAGCCCCTTTAGATTTCCTGGCCCAAGGAAAAGTGGGGCCTGGTTTGCTGCAGCTTCAGGTAACCATATTGCCATAACAAGAGGTGTTCGGTGAATTGCAAGAAATGAGACGGTGGCAAACTGTACAGGGTTCATCGCTGTGGGTTTATGCTGCTACATGTGGCCAGATGGTGTCTGTGTTGCTGCTCTGCTGGTGGGAGCAAGCAAGAGTTGGTGCCCTCAGTGGGGCTTTGCTAAATGCAGCGTTGGTGCGTGACCTCATAGCTCCTCTCTGCATTAAGAGAAGTTATCCTGCTTGTGTGTTCTCCATTTTGCAGTTAGCGGGGTGAGTTCCTTATTCATCTTAAATAGCAGAACTAAAAGAAAAGGTCATTGAAGAGCCAGTGATACCCCTGATAAGCATTTCTGGCAGTGTCCCTGCTAGAGGAGCTCTTGCTCTTTCCCCCATAGCACCCAGTGGATACCTCCAGCGTTGCCTGTGGCTCGGGGTGAGTGATGTGACTTTGTGGGGTAGCTAATTTGGGCAAGACCCCTTGCCTTCTGTGAGCATGTCCCTGGCAATCAAACAAAGTACATATGAACACCCTGCACCTATCATGCCCTTGGCAAGCCCCAGGAGAGTGACAATCACCGTACAGCTGTACAATAAAGCAGGAAGCACAGCAGCTGATGGTGAACTGGTATGACTTTTAGGCACAGCAGCAGGACAGCTGAAATGAATAATGGCAGCATCACATTACCATGTAAGTAGAGACAAGGAGATTAGCAATCAGATCATGACTTAGTTAGCCTCAGCTGTGTCGAAGGGCTCAGAAAGTTCAAAGCAGGGCAGGCAGAGGTGTCAAGTTTGGCCTGTGGAAAGGGAAGCAAGCAGGATGCCTTTCAGGGAATGTGCAGTGAGTTGGTCACTAGATGACTGCTCTAAGAAGGGTCATCAGCTGAGGACTATTTCTTCACCCCAGGGAAACCCCTAGGCTGGCAGATGCTGCAAACCAGGAACAGAGCTGTGGCTTAGCTCTTGCTGCTCTTACTGGTCTGTTCTGTACTGTGACCATGAGCTTTTCTTGTGTCTTCTGGGGGCGCTACATTTGAAGGATTTGAGCTCACTTCATTTGACATAAAGGAAGGATCTACTGAGCTTTTTCCAGCACCACCCAGCCCTGAACAGCTGTGTATGAGCAACCAGAACAGGATCTTTAAAGTAAGCATACTAAAGCATAACAGTATTGCTTATTGAAATAAGGGTAAAAATATTCCTTTGCATATCATGTGGGAATCCTAATAGTATGGGGTCTGCACTTGGAGTGGAAATCTCTTGTGTTTTGTTGGTACTTTGGGATCAAGACCATCATAACTTCTTTCTTAAATCCATTTTGAAGTACTTGACTTTGTATTTAGGGAGATGCTGAGTTGGTGATGAAGTCTTGTCTGCATTAGTTCAGTTCCATTACTGTGGTGAAAGCTGCTCCTACAGCAAAATAGAAGAGTGTACGGAGGAGCCTGAGTGGGAGGAATAGGTTTATCCCAAGTGCATTATGCAGCATTGCTCCTTCAAAAGCAAGAGGATCTGAGTCCCCTTTGCTACACCAGGACAAGGTTAGACAGTAGGTTTGAGTTTGATTCCTGGTAAATTCTGTGAATTGCAGAAAGAAAATGCTTGTGGCAGGATTTGTGCTTGTCTGTGCTGCATGTTTGTTTGTTTTTATGGTTTGTTTCTTTCTCTTATTGATTACAGTCTGGAGCAGTATTATTGGGGGAACTTTAGACAAAAGTATCAGGGCTGTGGGCTTTTATTTTAATTTTTTCTCCCTAGGGCTCTAGTAAGCACTGGGAATACTGCCTGCTAGGAAGGGTTAGTCTCTCCTTTTTTTTTTTTTATTTTTATTGTAGAACTGTGAAAAGTTCTCAGTGTATTTTGTTGCCTTTGTGTCTTCTAACTTATTAGGGTGTTCCACCATTCTTAATTGACAAGGAGATCTACTGGTTTTGAGATTACTCTTTTTTACAAACTGAGGCTTTCAGCATGATTGCTGCAGTACAAGAGATAGCAATGCTGAAAGACTGTGATAAAATTCTCTGTAGGTGGAAAGAAGTGATGTTAAAATATATGATATGGCAAAAGTAGGGAGTCTCTTAAAAGTCATGTGCAGAACTTTGCCTCTGGGCTAGTAGGAAAAATCCTGTACTGTGATTATACAGTTCCCTCTTCAGGTAATAACTCTGGAGCGAGCTTTGGGGAGAAAGATGGGTAAATCCTTGTTCCTTGTTAAAAGCTGCCTTCAGCTAAAATTTTTGCCTGTAGGCCTCCCAGTCATACTGCTTGTTGTATGAATGACAAATCCCAATATCCCACTTTATGCCTAGACATGAGACAGGATGTTCCCTGGTAGGAAGCCGCTGTGCTGCTGGCTGTTGTCACCAGTATAGCTGTTTGTGTTTGGGTTGGTCCCTCTGCAGTCAGTTGAGAAATGCAGGTAGTTTTAGCACCCTATCGACCTGGCCTGGCTTGCCTGTTGTTGGGATGCAAAGGGTGCAGTGCAGGTGTGAAGATGGCTGTACTAGGTGAGACAAATCTCCATTGGCCAAACAACTCCTTAACCCTCCTGGGCTGTGCACTGCATTACAGGGGAGAACTTTGTCGTAGCTGTGCATGTCTCTACACTGCTCTTCTATTTAGTTCAGCTTGGTACCCAAAGGTGCAGCTGCTCACCAGCACTTCTCTCCTGTAGAAAGAGATTCAAAGAAATTCAGAAGCTAGGGAAGGAGACATCTGTATGTCTCCAAAGTGCCTTCCGACCCTTTGGTGTCTGGAAAGAACATTTGTTTGCTGGTGCTGCAGGGCATCCTAAATGAGCCTGGGGAGCAGGGATGCTCCCGCAGAAGAGGATTTGTGCAGCAAGGAGGGACAGGAACACTGCTGCTGTCAGCCTGTGTTAGGGCCAGGAAGAATGTGCTGGTTTTGTTCGCTTCACTCCCTTTGTGTTTTACTTTGAGTTTGGGTGTAAACCTCGAACTTCAGCAAAACCAGGTCAGGTCAGAAAAAAAGCACATGTAAGATAAGATTTCCCCTCTGACCTGTCCCTAGACAGGCATTGACTCAGAAAAGCCTGGGATTATGAAGAGGGCAGCTGTTAAAGCTTGAGTCAGACCTGACTGTGTGACTATGTCAGATCAGCAACAAAAAGGGACCCTGGAGCTTTTCCTGTGTTATATGATGGTGACAGCCTTCTGGTGAAAAGATGCAGGGGCGTCTTGGTCGTTGTTGTGATACACTTTAAAAATGACATGAAGCTCCTAGTGATGAGCAGATTTGCTCTATGTTTTACTTGGTAAGCTATTTGGTAGAAGTGGGAGAGGTTTTCATGTTGTTCCAAAATGATTTGTATGATTTGAAATATAGTTTGCACCCGAAAGGAGAAGGAAAGGTCCTTCTGTCCTGTAGATAAATCATCTTCCTGGGAAAGCAGAAAAGGTCAAGGTTGTTTTATTTCTCCACTCCTCTTGTTCTTGAGGGGCAAGATCTCCCCTTCCGCACCACACAGAAAGCCTCAGGCTGCAGCACCATCTTCTAAATCTCTCCTGCTGGGAGCTTTTCCATTTTGTGCAAAGCACTTAAACATTAAAATTTAACCAGAGAGTAAAAATGAGACTAAAACTTGTTCAGGGACTCAGACACAGGTCCGTCATATCAGTGAGGGTAATGGTTAGTGGTATAACCAGAGTTAGGTTAACGGTCAGACTTGATGATGGGTCTTTTACAACCTAAATGATTTTCTGGTTCTATTAATGCTGTTGCTGTTGTGGTATTAGATAAAAGGAAGGAAGGGGACAGACTCAAGGAGGGTGGTGCAGTCATCTATGCATGAGAACATAGCTTTTCATTTCCTCTGGCTTTGATGTGCTTGTTAGAAAATCAAGTTAAATCAAGCTTCTGCACTCAACAAAATAGATAATTCATTTTGGTAAGAGGAGAGCAAAACACTTAGCTTAATCCAAGTCTCAATTTGACATATATTGGCTTCACTAATGTTAGCTCACAGTCAATGGACAGTACAATTGTACTTATTTACTGTCCCAGAGTTGAGTTTTGGTCGGAGAAAGCCTGCCTGCAGTCTGCAGCACTCTGGTTGCTATGAAATCGCTTTTTAAAGGCAGCATAGAAACCAGCCAGCACTGATTTATTCAGTGGCTTACATAGCTACAAAATAGTACCTGACCCTCCCCTGGCTGGTGGAGGGGTTGTGGAAGCTGAAATCAGCCTGGCTGCATCCAAGGTCCCCGCTTGGTGCAGGGGAATTTGCCTGGGCAGAAGCGCAGGCTGCGAGTGTCATCCTCCGATGGAAGTTGTACAGCGCGGTGCAAAATCGTTAGAGACGGAGGCTCCTAATGGAAACACTTAACACACAACGTGACTGGAGTTATATAATGGCTATGGCTTATTAAACAGCCTCACTAGAGGCATGAAAGACGGGAGGCTGACAAGATTTTGGTATGCTACACTGGATTTTTTCCTGTCTATTGAGCCAGCAATAACTAGGTCTTATTTACTTTTGGTGGGTAGTCACATAATACTACAAACTCCTGTCACACAAGGAGGATCTCTGCCATCCAGCTAGTGTGTCTGTTCGCGTGTAGCCAGCTAGCTTGCTTTCCAGAAGTCATGCCTGTGACAAATTGTAAGACTCGCGTGATTAAAATTGAATTTATTTTTGACTGCTTAATTTGTGTTTGATCTCTTGGATGGCAGGAAGACAGTAATGCTGTAGACCTCTGTTATGTCAAGTTCAAGTTGTTTCTACTTTTTTGGTGGTTTCCTTTTCCTCCTCAGCACAGGTATGAACTATCGCAGAGGCAATAGGGAAGCCTCTAACCAGTCTGTGCCTGGCTCATGGGGCTGGGAAAGGACCCTGCTAGAGGCAAAGAGGAATTCTCACCTATGAGAATGTGACACGTGTTTTGGGAGGGAGGAACATGCGGTATTTTAAAACAGAGGCATTTTAAGGTGCCCATAAATGCTTTGGAGGTAATTTTTGGAGGGGTCTTGCATCTGTTTCTTTCAGGATTTTGCTCCTTGAGTCCCACACAGTTGAGACTCTTGCAACCTGATTCAGCACTCAGATACTTTGGTTTTACAGTGCTATAATACCAGGGATTTAAATAAATTTTCATTGGCATAAAACTGGAGCTGCACGATAGTGAATCAGGCATACAGAAAGTGAGGTAGCTGGCTTCACAGGTAGAATAAGAAACAATAAGCACATTCTTTGCAGCAGAACTAGCAAATATTCTTCTGAATGAGTGGCATATTCAGAATGCATAAGCTGCCTAAAGACTTTCATTTGGTCGGTAACTTTCAGTGAAGTGATGTAGCATAAATCTGTTACTTTCTGCTGCACCAACTATGCATTGCATTTTACTTGCTCATCTGATCTCAATTTTACTTGCCTGTACGTCTATGTATATATGAATATTTTACAACCACGCTTGAAAGGAATCACAGAAAACTGTCTTATCTACCAAGCACTTTTACATTTACTCAGGGCTTAATGGGAGCCAAGCAGATTTGGTCTCTTGCTACTTGCTGCATGCTTGATATATCTAATAATTATTATAATTTTTTTTTGCAGAACCCCAGCTGAAAGGAATTGTGACAAGGTTATTCAGCCAGCAGGAATACTTCCTGCAGATGCACCCAGATGGTACAATTGATGGGACCAAGGACGAAAACAGCGACTACAGTAAGAAAAATTAGCCTGTTTTGCAACCTAATTGCAATCAAATACATCACCTAGTAGGTCTCATTTGTGCAGCTTTACTTTTGAAAAGATCAAATTAGTAAGAAGCCAGCTGTTTTCTACACATTTTTTTGTATCTATCCTTCCCCTTTAAATCTTGCCTGTATAATTTCATATGTTTCCTCTCTGATCTTCTTCCCTCCCGCCCCGATTCCGTAACTGCCATCTGGGTGGGGTGGAGAATAAAACCCATGATTTGAATTGCTGCCAGAAGAGAAAGCAGATTATATTTATACACATGCCACGTGAGTAAAGGATACGGGGAATTCTCTCTCCAAGGAGAAGGGGAGAAAATTGTTTTCACTATTTTATCCTGAAAAATTCAGCAAGCATCAGAAATTTCCAGGCTGGAGAAAACCAGCTGCAGGTTTGAAGCTACTATCAAGTAGCTGAGAGTATCAAGTGACCTTTCCAAAGAAGGTCATCTTCCAAAACCCAGTTCAAAGGGGTTGGGTTCATGGTGTCCAACGAATGACAGCAAAGTGCAACACAGCCACATAGGTTTTAAAATGATGCTCGTGTACAGGAGCCATATTGGTTTAAACAAATGTGAAGCAGTAGCCAATATTATTTTGCAAAGCAGTATTTTTGTCAATATGAAAGCTCCTCAAAAGGTTAAAAAAGGTGCAGGATATTTTCTACAGCATCTTTTCATTTCATAGGCCTCAGATTGATGCTTCTGAGAGTGCAGCAATAAGGTCAGATCCTTGGTGCCACAAACTGCATCAACAGACTAGGACTCAAGTCTTGATTTGGGTCATCCTGTATCGATTTGAAGCTATCTGTGCCACTGCTGAAGGGACATCATATCTAGCCTGTCCAGCATGGAACAAGCCTTCCCAGTCATTACTAGAGATTGACAGAAGTTGATCTGTGTAGTAGGATTGATGGAAGCAAACTTCATGTACTTTGTGAAAGGTGCCTCCTACTTAATTTGGGGAAAAATCTCATTCTAACTCAAAGAAACTTCTAGCTGGCTTGATGGCATCATTCCTTCATGAAGGCCAGAGCCTGGGCTGCAGGTGAGAGCTGTCTGCAGTGACGTAGTGCATGTAGCAGAGAGTGGATGTTGTCCTTTGAAGCTGTTCTTGGACAACTGTGCAAGGTGGCTGCAGCCCCACATCTGAGGTGCTTGCCCCATCCAAAAGAAACTGTCAGGGTGCTGTGGTGGGAGTGTTGTCTGTGGTAGGACTATTCTGCATGTTGATCCCAGCCTTGAGCTGGGTGCAAAGTAGTGCATGAGAGAGAAGCTTTGAGAAGATGGCAAATCAAACCGTGTGAGGTTGTCAAAGCACTTGTGAAATGACCCAAGAGGCTGCATTCACCAGAAACTTGGCCTGTATCAGATGCAAGTGTCAGGTTTTAGTCCCCTTTTTCATATGCTGGTGTTAAACAAATGAAATACCACAAATTGCAATGATGCACTTCCTATTTTATGTGGGAGCAGGAGAATCTGTGGATCTCCACCCACACACTTTTACTCCATGAGAGACTCTGCAGGTCTCTTCCAACAAGAAGAGTCTGGTCTTATGATTTTCTAAGACACCAACACGTGATGAGTTCAGTGGGCTTTAGTGGGTGAGTAATGACCCTGTGTTGGGCTGTATTAGCTGCTTTTTCTTAAAGAAAGATGATGTAGGGTGTTCTCAATCTGCAGAAAATCTCATTGGAGCCCTATTTGTCAACGACATGGGAAGAGCTGCTAGAGATGACAGGGATTCATTACCCTCATCTATCAGTGAGGACCGAACAACAAAGTAATGGGCTTAAATGGAAGCAGAGATGAATTTAGGTAAACAGCAAAGGAGAATAAAATGTAAAAGCGGTTTTGCAATATTTCAGGCTGGCAGGAGAGACACGGGAAGCTGCCTCCAGCAGTACCTTGTTGGGTGCAGAGAAGCCTCCTGAGGCTGTATAACTGAAGTTGGGCCGCAATCACCCAAACAGCTCTTATTTATGTATCCCATTAGAAAAGTTAGAGATCAGTTTCACTAAGTACTTCTGAACCACTTCCACCCAGGCTTCTTAACTGGAAATAGATGGGCTGAAGGGCAGTTCTAAATTTATCTGGTGAGACGGCAGCCCAGCCTTGATAGCTTGGTGGGACAGGAGGCATCTAGCTGAAGAGTGCCAAGCCATTTCCTTGAAGTCATGGGCTACAGTGGAAAGTTTAGTGAAGTTCTTGAAAGAAGATTGAAGCCAAAGAATTCCCCATCTTCTGATTTCTCAAGATATCAAAAGAGGAAAAAATCCAACCTGATAATATTTGGCTCCTGAAAATGATATATGTCCTTTATTTGGTTTTGACTTCTTACTACATGCCCTCTTTCATAAATCTTCAGTTTGAATCACATTTTATCTTATATGAAACTTCCAGTTATAGCTTCAAAACAAAATCACATTTTTCACTTTGGAAATGCCAAAATACAGTATACTGGCTATTTTTTTTTTCTTTTCCTATTTATATTCCTCCAAACTTTTCAATTTTTGACCAGAAAAAAGTCAACAATTCACTTATCTAAGTGAACAGTTTACAGATTTACTTCACTAATACTTTCCATTTTAAAATACTTCTCTAGAAGATTCCTGACCAGCCAGCCAGAAGTCTGTGCAGTATTTCTATGCAAGGACAAAACTCATCAAAGATTAGATAAATAATATTTCCCTGATCCCAGAGAAGGGTTGTTTAACTTGCATCCACCTTGCAGAGAAGGGCAGTCTTGATGGCCACAGCAGGATCCTTCCCACCCTGGATGACCATCTATTCTCCATGCAGAAGGTTCCATACTCTCTGTTCTGTAGCCATACACTGATTATTCAAATTAGCATTCTGGAAGGAAGCTTAATTTTAGGGAATACATTAGGTCGGTTTACTCTGGCAAAATAAACATTTAAAATGAGACACGACATGTCCCTCGGATATGTCTGATGTAATTAAAAGTTCTAATAAAATTCTAGATATTTATATAAGAGGAACTGCTAATATTAAAGCAATTTTTAAATTAATTATCTGGTGCCCGTTTTATGTGTGTTCTTGAGAAGCTGGTGGCATTTATTTTCCACCTCCTCTCACTTATAGAAAAAGGAAAAAAACAACAACAACAACAACAAAAAAAACAACAACCCAGAAGCCAAGTTCTAATGGCATTTGAATGGGCATCCAGCCAGCTTCCCGCGAAACAGTGCTTGGGACATCTGTTCCTTATACCATGTACTTAAAGGCACGCCATCTTAATGTAAGCAAGAAGACAGATCCTCTGCCTGCTTGCATTGGGATATATGAAGAATTTCCTTTTAATTGGAGTGCAGTTTCATGGTGTATGAGGCCCTTGTTTGTGTTATTAGTGACGTTATAGATGAACATGAATTTGGGGCAGTATCTTTTCCATCTAACTGCAGCGATACCAAATGATCTTTCAGGGCTTATTGCTGCTGTCAATGCTTGCATCATAATTGCTCTTTCCTGGGCTGAGCAGGGTAACGCCCCTTCTTCATGAGAGCAACTGGACTTCTTTGTTTGCCAGCATAATCATGCTGAATGTCTGAAAAGCTGTAGCAAATGGACAGTAGCTAAAGGATAGGGCAATCGTACTGATCAGGTGGAAACAACCCAGTGTATTTAGGACATTGTTTGAGACTTTCCAGCCAGAAACACAAAAAGATTAAGATTGGGGAAAGCCCTGGAGGTCTCCAGTCCAACATTGTACTTGGAGCTGGATTATCTTCAGCTGCACAGAGGCTTGTCTAGTTGTTTCAGACATCTCCAGCAATGAGCCATTCCATAGCTTCACACCTCTCTGGTTCCAGTGCCGCACTATTCTCATTGTAGAGAATTTTCTTTTTATCCAGTCATAATTTCTTTCTGAGGCTTTTGTCTAAAGGCTCTTGTCCTTTCACGGTGTTGCTCTGAGAAGAGTCTGTCTCTGGTAGCATTAGTTTTCCTTCTTTGAGCTAAGCAAACCCAGTTCCCTCAGTTTCTTCACATGTTGCACCACAGCCTCATGATCATCTTGGCAGCCTTCCTCACTTCCCTTAAGATTTTTAAAACTCCCCATCTCATGGTGCACCGAGGCTGCTGATGCCTATTGCACCCTCCATTAGTTCTTCCTTATTCACATGCAGAACAAATGTTTTGTTCCAGAAAAATCACCTGGTATAAATTAGTTTAGCTACTCTGACTTACTCCTGTTTAAATCAGCTGAGCATATGGACCACATCTTACATATAGCATGTCTTACCTTACTCTTCTATTTCTATAAACACGTTAGCCCAGACCTATAGCTAAGTATGCATTCAGACTTTAAAGATGTGTTATGCAGCTGATAAACTGCCATAATAAAACAGTGAACAACGTATTCATGGCTGAATGGTTTAGGACTGGAATGTGCTAAGAGCAGGATCACTAATAAGCAGGGTCAGGTGTAAATCTACCTATGGCTGAAAATGGTAAGATGTAATGAAGGAAAATAGGCAGAAATAGTCAGTGTCTTAATTTTTTTGCTATTCTGTTCAAGAAGTAAAAGAATGTGTCCATTCTGTGCAGTTGCAGATGACATGGAAAGTGTACCATTTGCAGTAGAGAGAGAGTTTTAAAAGCATTTTTCACATTAGCACATCCTGTGGCCAGTCCTACTGTACCACACCTAGTTATCTTCTCCATCTGCTGTTTCATGTTAACCAGAACCTCTTTTCCTAGCCAAAAAAAAAAAAGGCATCTTGCTATCAAGGTTGGTTGAGGGTTTTTAACCTCACATTTTTACAATAAAACTTATAAGCTTTAAAATATGTTCCAAAATGAAATTAAATATTCATTTGGAAGCATAATAACAAATGGATTCAACTTCTTCAAAGGTATTTCTAATTTTGAGTGCAGGAACAGCTCTGAGCATTTACAAAGTTTTGATTGACCCAAACCACTTTTTTAATAGAGGAAGACATTTGCTTCCTAAAACTTCTGGCTGTCAGTTGCCTATGTCAGATTCACGTCCTCCTGCTTGCTCCCCTGCTCTGCAGCGTGTTGCAGGAGATGCTCAGCATGCCTAAAAGCCATGATTGTGGGTGCTGCAGCTGGGTCCCAGGGAGCTTGGGAGCTGGCTGCAGTCTTGCTAGTGTAACACAGAGCATAACAGGGATTGTTCCTATGCTCCCTTAGCATGTACAGGTGGAAAGAAAGTTTTGGAGAGGTGGGTACTTCCAAGTGTAACTTCTCTCACCCACTAATTCTGGATGTTGTCACCTCACTGCCTAATGAATGCTTTGAATGGTCTGTCACAAGTTTTCTATGCAAGACAAATTGGCTGTAGGGAATGAATGATGATGCCCATTTGGCTTCATTATTAGCAGTAATATGCTCCATTTTTCAGTGGGGGGGGGGAGGAATTAGGGAAGGGGGAATTGCTTATAAATAGACTTGTTAATTGCAGAGGGTTTTTAGACATTAATGTTAGTGAGAAAGTGATAGGAAATATATGCTTCCCATGGTTAGTGAGCTTTTCAAGAGTAGAACTGCACTATAATGGAGCTCTTTAATGCTGAATAGCTACACTGGTTTTTCTCCTCTGGGGACAGCCTCAGGGTAGCACCACCCTTGACATAAGGTGCTCACAGAACTAGTGCCCAGGCTGGACTTCATTTGCCATATACATCTGTTGATATCCTCCTTCAAAATCACATAAAAATATAGGTGCTGGCTTTGGAGAGACTTCAGTGTCCACTTTGATATTTTATGGAATGTGGTGCTTAAAGGCATGAAAAGGAGCTGGGGATAGGTTTGTTTTCACTAAACTCAAGGTGCCTTGCTTTTAGGTGGCTTGCTAAGTGGAGTCATCCAGTCTTCTTTGGGGATCGAGGGAGAGAAAAGAGCCTTCATGGTAAAACAGGAGTCATAAATCCCTTTTTGGAGACAGCCCTAAAACCAGCTTAGCCAGGGCACCTGTTAAATAACTTGAGCAAAGTGGTTTTTGTCTCCTGTGCTTTCTTTAGGTTTTACTTCTGAAAAGGTATCCACCTCTGACCTCTAAGCAAATCCACCATGAGTTCAGGTCAAACACAACCAGTTTCCCATTATGTTTCACAAACTTTGGGCTCTGCTTTTTCTGTTAGAAATTGTGGGACTTTGGAGCAAGCACACTGGCTGCAAGGAAAGAATGAATCAACAGTTTCAGTTCTCCCCATCTTTTCTCTCCATGTTTGCTGTACATTTTTAGTTGTTTTGTTTTGTTTTGTTTTTTTTACTTTGGAAAGAAATTCCAACGCAGCACCTTCTCTGCTCTGCAGTAATTCACATGCAGTATGAGGGACATTCTTGGGAAACATCTCGTGGTTGAGTTAAATGCATGTGTTACCTGGCATGTGCACATCTAACCAGTCTCCTTAGGGTGGTGGATTGATGCTGAGCCAGTCTTGAATCCCTTCCATCATAAAAGGATTTACACTAGCCTGGCCTGGGGAGCTACAGTATTTTGAATAGGCCATTTCAACAAAAGCTCCTTTACCCTTCAGGGCTGATGTCAGATGAGGAGTGATCCATCTCCCAGAGAAAGAGAGGCTGGGAGATGGCACAGTGAGAAAGAGAACTGTTTTTCCTACAACCGTTATGAAGATCTCTTTGTGCCGCGCTTGCTCCAATGTGATGTTTCATGTCAGGCATAAAACTACTTAAATGATCTATAAAATGAATCAGCTAGAGGATGATGTCCTTAACGGTCAGCTGGAAAATAGGAATGCTTCCCTGCATGTTCTGTCACACAGTCTTTCCTCTGCACTCTGCCCATTAGCAGGTCTCCTCTGGGCTAATTGGAACACCCCAAAGTTCTTGAGAAGTTCGAAGTGGGCTTTTGCAAATAAATGAGTGTGTTAAAAAGCCACAAGAAAAACTTGATGAATGTGGAAGAGACAGTCTGACCTTGTGACGAGGGAACCAGAAAAAATAGTCGTTTCAGGGCAGTTGTGTTGGAACAGACCTTCAGTGAAGTATTTCCATGGTGTTTGTGCCTATGTTTCTTCCCAACCCTGTATCCCTCTTTCCACAGCCTGAGCTTGCTGGGACAAGGTCTAGTTAGCTCTTTGTAAGCTGAAACACAAGGGGTTTTGAAACATCTGGATACTCTTGTCCTACAAATCTCAGTGGAAACAAAACCATGCTAATGCCTCAGTGTTCAGTCTATCAACAGTGACAGTCCTCTCCCTCTTTGAGCCTGTTCTGTTAGAAATGTAGCAAAGGTCTGACTGTACGCTAATATATATGCTCCTCAGAAAGGTCTTTCAATGAGATACAGGGTCTACTTGGAATAAAGCCATAAAGTAATTAATTGGGAGGAAGTGGTTGCAATGCTTTAATCGATAAGATTGCAGTAGAATTGAATATTGAAAGAGCTTGTCCTCTTCTTTCCTGTCTAGTGCTGCTTCTGAATGAGGAGCAGTGCTCTCATCCTAGAGTTGAGCAGCATCTCTTCCTGATATTCTTCATTCTTTTAACAGCAGGGATCACAGGGGCAGACACACAGTCAAGTTAATTTGCATCCTTCTGGCTGTGGTCACTGTCTATATACTCTTACAGCATATGGCAAATGCTAGAAAGTGTGACTGGGCTAAAATCTGTTTCAGGTTGAACAAAACTAAATTGTGTTGTTGTGTTTGCCACGGGTAAAGATGTGTCCATGTGCAGTTACCACAGCTCAGCCGGCCCACAGAAAACCATTGAGATCCACGTATGAGCCCTTGGCATTGCAAAGGCAGTGATCAGACAGACTGATGGGCGTGTTAAGGCTTCTGGGAGGCATCCAAATTCTGTACATTTTTTAAAATCCGCTTTCAATGTGGGCCCCATGACTGCAGACCTTTCTTGTAGCTGGAAGCAGGACTTTTGATTCCAATTCAGTATCTCTTGTAAAAGTCAAGAGTGGAGTGGACTGGCCTGGGGGCAAAAAGCATCAGCAGCCACGCAGGGTGATGTGTCCATAACCTTTGCTTTTCTTTTCCTTCTGCAGCTCTTTTCAATTTAATTCCTGTGGGTCTCCGTGTGGTGGCAATCCAAGGGGTGAAGGCAGGTCTGTACGTTGCCATGAACGCTGAAGGATATCTCTACAGCTCAGTAAGTACTTTGCACTGTTGGGGTCCTGGGGTTGTTTGGTTTTGTAGGAGGAAGGAAGGAGACTGCATTGGGACTTGCAGCTTTTTCTGAAAATAGGCACGTATCAGCAAACCTTTAAAAGCAGGAACGGGGGGAGATGCAGCATGGCTATGCAATATTCACTTTAAAGTGAATCTCTGCGGAGATTCGTGGAAATATTTCCTGACCTGTGAAGATACATTTTGTGTTCCTTTGAGTAGTTACTTAATGTAGGTCACGTTGTAGAGGAGGTTGTGTGGCTGGCTGGTTATATTCTGGTTTCACATTTGTGAAATGGCATGGACTGAATGGAATTGCTTCTGAATTGCACCTGGATAACTGTCCTTAGGTGGTGCCCCAATGGATCATACTCTGCTTTTGACTGCAATGTAAATCCACAGCAATACCCTGACTTCATTAAAATGGTTCTGGACTATTCTGTTGGCAGAATATCCCTGTATTTGTGTGGTCTTTTTAATGCACATAAAAGATAAGTGAGGCATTTTTTACTAATTCCCCTATAACTTTCTTAGATGGCATGAAAGGGCATGAGGTTATTCATGAGATTCTCATTTGAAGTAAGTAATTGATTTTCACAGTGAATAATTGATTCAGTGATTTATTAAATATGGCAGCCCTTTGCCAGAATTTTTTATGCTTCAAATAACTTTGCTCTAGTTCTACATAGTAAAAAGTGATAGTTAATAATACACTTCTCATTTCTGTAGCTATGATATCTTTAAACACTATAGCCAAGATTCTAATCTTATCTGTCATTCTGTAAATTTACAGGGCAGCAATTCTGCTCTTGTCTAGACATTTACTTTGCTTTAAAAGCATACGTGAGAATGGAGTGAGGACCGCTGAAAGGACAACAGTCCAAGTTGCTCTTATGCAATATTTCCGAACTCTTACCATCCATCTTTGTTCTTGGTCAGTTTTAAACCACTCACATGGTTGGGATTTCCCCCCTTCCTCTTGAGAGGTAGCAAAGCTCTGCCTCCCCAGTGGCTCAGGGCAAAAAAATGGCAAGTAGATGTGTTAGTATGCCTGGCGAGATAGGTCTCAAAACTGGCTGCTTGTCAAGAAGAGACAGAGATCAATCTGGATCTCTGTGGATGCCAGACGCTTCCTGTTCTTTCATAGCCCAGTAAACATAAATGACTGCTTCTAAATAAATTACATCAGTTTACTAACAATGAAAACTTCCTCTTTTTGTAAAACTATCAGAGTCCTAAAGGTAATACCAAGCATGGTGTGGTGCCGCATTATTGTGCGTGCTTCCCTCTAGGCACATAGTCAGGGGGGTCAGGACTGACATTTTGCCCTGTGTTTGTGCAGTGCTGGGCATAAAGGGTCCTGGTCTGCCACTGAGGGTCCTCATACCCCATGAATGAGGACTCCAGAAAAGTGGTGTGTGCCACAGAGCTGCATCCAGCCTAGGGGAGTTCTTCTTGGAGCAATGAGTGGTCAGCATTTTCTGAACAAATGGTGCAAGGGAGGGAAAGGTGTGGGGCTCAGGTAAGGTAAAAAAAAAAATGGAGAGTTGGAAACATGAAGCTGAGAGGTTAGAGAGGATGCAGAGGAAATTTTCCTAGCAATAGTAAGACGATACAAAGGGTGGGAGGGATGTACCAAGAGATGGTGGGCAGCAGAAGGACCATGTGTCCAGGAAACACATCTGCTAGCCATATTAAATGTTCTAAAAGGCACCAAATCAGACATGTATTCAAATAAGGGTGTTTTAACAGGGCCTGCTTATTCCCAGCAAGTGTGCCTGTCTGAAATAGGAAGGTTAATCAGGGAAGCATGATGGCCAGTGGTTAATGAAGTGGGCCTC
Organism: Gallinago undulata; assembly: GCA_026546715.1. Taxonomy (NCBI): domain Eukaryota; kingdom Metazoa; phylum Chordata; class Aves; order Charadriiformes; family Scolopacidae; genus Gallinago; species Gallinago undulata. The sequence goes on along the minus strand of JAOTQQ010000052.1, from coordinate 13,525,717 downwards.
ATTACATGCCACAGCTTGATGATATTCAGCTCTGTCTGAATTAATAAGAGTTAAACTGTTCATTTTGTCAACATTATCTGAGGTTTCTACTTGCAGTAAAAGGGTGCTACTGGCCCATCTCTACTCCAGAGAGATAGAAGTCGCTGGATTCTATTTTCTTGTATAGACTGGTGGCTCTGACTCTGTAAATCAATCAATTCCCTGTGCTTTGGAACAGCTGCCAATGCAAGAAAAAAGAAAATCTGTGGATAAAGCCTGTTAGGACCCGGGAGTGTGGTACAAGCCACTCATAGTATCAAAAACAAGGGATGAGACCAGAGTCCTATAGCAGGACTGGATATGGCTGAGAAGAGCTCAGACTGTTCAAGCAGTCTCTTCTGGATGCCGCATCTTTCCTTGTGGGGCCAGGATCCCACTCCAAGCTAACATTTGGCTCGGCTGTGTCAAATACTGTGCTGGGCAATTGCTTTGGCAGGACTTGATAGTCTGTTCTACTCTTGGGTGAGCTGGGCCCCTGGCCATGCTGCCTGGACCTGATTGCTGCCCACGGCAAAGGACACATCGTCCCTGTTCCTTTGCTTAACAGACCCTAAACTACAGCTTTACTCTGTCTCAGTCCAGTTTCCTTTGGTGTCGTGCAGGCACCTATTTTTTTTTCACTAGTGTTTGAGGCATTTCTAAAAAATGGGTCAATATTCTCCATAGATATTGTTCACTCATGCAGGTCCATCGATAAATGAACTTTTTCTACTGCTTGGCTGCCACCCCTGCTTGTCTGTCCCAGGCCTAGCCCTTCTAGGACTTCTTGTAACACCCACAAGCCCAGAACTGCTTTCAGATAAAATGCAACTGTCCAGGGAAAAGTTTTGGGTGTTGTGTTTTTCTCTCCTCTTGAGTCCAGATTGTGTCTGTTACTGAACACATCATCACTGTGGGTTTGTTTTGGTTTTGTTTGGTGGGGTTTTGTTGGCGATGCTTAATCTGTGTGCATCAGCTGAGACCTTGGCTGACATCCTCTGCCCTGGATCAAACCAGAGGCTATTATCAGCCTGTTTTTGGAGATGGTTTGTGCCAGCGCCTTCTGAGTTTGGGCCAATGGACTCTTGAATGAATGGGTTTAGAATTACTAGCCCTTGGAAAAAGGGCTAGTAATGATGCCAATTAGCACAGAAGCATGTCTGAGTGAGGTTCTCTAAAGCCAAACTTCAGAAGACTTTGCGGAAACATGCAAGAACCTCTTACATGCTTAGTCAGTGTGATACCTTTAGCATGAATTTCCTCATCTCTTCTGTTCAGCTAGGTAGAGGTAGGGACAGTATGGGGTCAGGTTGCTGGATTGAAGCCAACCATAGATCCCTAGCCAGCTTTTGAGGCCTAATTGCATTAGATGCCAAACACTCTTTGCTTGAGAAGCAGCTGTTTATGACTTTCATGCATTGTTTACTTACACTCGACACCTGATTTATTTATTTATTTTTTCCAGACTAGTTTATTGCTACCTCTGAGGTCTGCTGGGGAATTAGGTGCTTAGTAGGCAAGAAATCAGGATTTGGTCTGAGGCTTTGCAGACAGAAGGATGCAAAACATTGCCTTCATAGCAAGCTTGCAGAGTCAATGGTGTTCCCATTTGATTTCTTGTAAAATAGAGCAGCTGTAAGTTCCCTGATGGTGCATGAAGGTGGTTGGTTTTTTTTTTGTATCAGCACCTGTTCTGAGGAGCAACATGACTCTCCTGAGGATCCACTGTTAGCATTTTATGCCAAAGTAAAAACATACAGAATGAATGAAGGGCAGTGAATATTACTTGTCCTGTCTTAGCTCTTGGGAAGCTGAGACCAAAGGCTGCTTGTTGCAGAGGAGAGGGAAACACAGAATAAAGAGGTATGTCCTGCTCCAGTGAGTTTACAGCCTAATCGTAACCAGAGAAGACACAGAACATGCTCTCCTGTCTCAGTCTGGAGTTAATAGTTCCACCACCAAATTAATTCCTCCTCCTGCATAACCTTTCTCTCTGAAGTTTCTCTCCTCGGCACTCAGCATTCTCTCCATCACCCCTGCTGCAACAACTCACAGGGGCACGGGATAGGGAGCGCCTGCAAAGTGTTTTGCCTGAGAGGCAAACCTGGTTCTCTGGGAGCAGATGCTCATCATGGGGCTGCAGAGCATCCACAGGCCCACCCAATCACTCCAAGTACACGAAATTGCAGCTTTCAATATGATATGTATAATTCAGTGGTGTTACAGCTGGGATTGATTTTGCCCCAAGTGCATAGCACTTCTTTTCTAAAATGTACTGCTCTCAGATATTCCTTGTTGTTTAACTCAGAGTTCTAATTATTTTTGAAATGGCAAATTGTGATACATAATTTATTGGAAAGACTAAGAAAACCCTAGCAGAGATACAGAATACAGAGAAAAAAAAAAATAGGTCGCTTACAAGAGCTCTGTGTGGTTTTACAGTATAAACCTGTGAGTCTGAAATGCTGAAATTAGAGCTTGAATCACTTCAAAGATTCTTGCTAATAAGGGAATGATTATGCACAATAAATACAAAAATCTAAACAGCATTGACAAAGCCTAAGTCACGTTAAGAGCTCAGTGTGTCTTTGCATTTTCTTTTTCTCTGCCTTTTTTCATTATCATTTTGCATAATAAACATGTCTTGCATAATAATAAACAAGCATCTGGGAAAGTATGTATATTAACTGTATTTTTTAATCTGCTTGCAGTGCTATAACTATTTTTCTACAACTCCTCTAGGGTTGCTGTACTCTTATTTACATTGTTTCAAGGTCAGGGACTGGAATCAATATGCCGCATTCTCTCCCCTAATAAGGTTGGGGTGATAAACTTGCTCCTGACAGTGCCATTTCTTTAATCCCTATTTTCCCCTCCAGGGGTATTAGTTGATTTGGTCAGAAGTACAGATAGGCCAGGCAGGTTATCTTGGACATCTCCCTTCTGCAAACTTTGCAAGGAAGCACACTTGCTGGGGGGGATTCCTAGTTTACATGCCTCATTAGGGAGCCAGGCCAGTGGAGAGAGAGAAATGTCTCCAAAGGCAAAGCACAGCAGGAGCCCAATGTAATGTGCTTTTAATTTCCCTCCAGAGTATCTGCTCTTCTTCACTGGTTGCTTAAAGGGGCTCGCTGAATGAAGGCATTAAATAGGAGATGTATAACTCCTCCCGTCCCCTGGCTTAGTCATAAATATGGGGGGAACAAAATGAATGCTCAGGGAACCAGCTGTACTGAGAAGAGCCAGCCCCTGGGAGCAGATTCCTGCTTTGCATCGAATGTTCCTAAAATACAGCTCCTGGCGAGCACCCGGGCATACCACCCTCGTAGCCTGGAAACATATAAACACAGCTATCAATAGTAACGTGGTCCCTTTCCCCTTGGTGTGGTGCGGCCACCAATGTTGCTCTGCTTGGCTCTCAGGAGCTCTTCAACAGTCCAGTTTTCCTTGCACCTCAGCAGGGCAAGCTCCCCCACCCTGTGTGTGACTGGTGTAGGTCAGGCAGGACCAGTGCTGGCCCACAGTGGCTCAGGGGCTGTTCAGGATGTTGTAAGAGCTAGAAAAGGGTACCAGCCTCACTTGGCAGGACCACCTGGATTGGTTGTCAGATGGGGAGAGCCATAACAGTGCAATACTATGGCCTGTTGAGGACAGGTTTCCTGTCTGGCATCCTGTTGAGGGACCTCTGTTCCCTGGACTGTCCTAGTACAGCACCACAATGGGGGTCCCACGGGGAAGGTGTTGCTCTGCACCTTGTATTGACATCTGGGGTGGCTTAGGTCAGACTTAGCTTTTGCTTTTTCAAGCCAGAGACAGTTCAGAGGACAAAATGAGTAACAGCGGGACCTAATCCTGTTTTCTGAGCTAGCTGTTCTTTCTCTTATATGGTGACAATGCAAATTATAAAAAGTATGCTTCAATAAGGAGTGCCTTCTCTTAACCTTGATTGCGCAGGACATTTAGGAATGTGTTTTGTTCCACCCAAGGCCAGCTGGAGGAGAAGGGATGGGACATTTCCCTTTGTGAGCAGTGGTCTGTCAGTTCTGGGATGCATTATGATCTTTTGCTGAAATTTCATTTTGGAAGAAAATCAGGGAAAAGCACTCTACTGGTGCTGACTCATCTCATTTTGACACTTCCCCACAGAAATGTTACAGATTCGCATTTTGAAAGAACTTCAGTGTGCTTTATATTGCTTTACTATTCCTAATAAAATCAGAACAAAATGTTTAGATTTTAGTTGAGCATTTTGATTCCCCGTGATTTCCTTTTAGTGTGGAAAAAGGAGGAGGGTAAAACGCCAACAGAGAGAGGTTGCTCTATGTTGTGAGGAAGGCAAGAATAGAAATTGCAGAGATGAACGTGGCAGCTGCCGTCTTCTGCAGGACAGTCCTTCTGCTGATTTTCATGAGGCCAAATGTACAGGTCTAACCTTAGATAAACAGGCAAATGAAGTCTTTGGAGCAGGTACTAAGCAGCAGTAGCATTGCATAGAGCTTGCCCAGTATTCTCCTGTGCATTGCGTGTGATCAGTTAACCACTGTAGGGGAAATGGTGAGGTTAAAGCAGAATGGTTGATGGCAATACAGTGTTTGAGTTGGATTTTGGAAGAAAACTCTAGGAAATGTGTAGACTCAAGGTGCGATGGTGTGGAGGGAAGCCCCTAGTTAGCAGAGATGGTGTGTGAGTGGAGCAAACAAGAACCAAAACCTGACTGTTGTGATGTTGCTCTGGAGAGGTAGTCGGAGCAGAAGTCCCTTTCATTGCCTTCCCTTTGCATCCTGCTGGCTGGGGATATGCAGGAGGGGCCAATAACTGGGAGCTATTCTCCCTGGGCTTTTCCTCAAACTCTCCAGCCTGCTTTGCTTGTTTTTAATGCTGTTCATCCAGAGTCTTATCCATAAATAGTGTTATTGTCTGTTTTCCACAAGTGAAATCTAGACTATATTCCAGTACATTGGGGTAATAGTAAGATTATAAAAATTTTATTTTGTGGTGGACGGAGGACAAAATATTGTCCTTCTTGGGTCCAGGACTCTAATGTGAAAAGAATGGAGGACAGTTTTGAGTGAGGACGTGTTTGGCTGAGGTCAGGTGTATGTTAATGAAGTGATTTGGATCTCCTTTCTGATAACATCAAAGCCAAATATAGAATGGATAAAACTAGTGAATGGCAGGCCTTTGCCAAACAGTGACTAATGGCTCTAGAGGCGAAAGCAGGAGATGCAATAGTCGTAGGCTGAGAAACCCAAGAAACCTGTGTGCATGTACTTATACCTGGGAGCCAAGTGATAGAAAACTTTTAAAATTAGAACCATTGTTGGACTGTAAGGCAATTTTCCAGGGGAAAGGGAGAGAGGTTCAAAATGCCTGGGCTATTGCAAGCCAGACTGGCTGAATCAGTGGAGAGTGTAGAGTACTGTAACAGAAAGGCCTGGATGGAAGCCTAAACCATCCCTGCCCTGCTTTTACTGTGAAAGGGTACTCTCCTCAGTAAGTACCAAGCACTTGCAAAGCAAAAATAATTTTCTTGAAGTCTCTGAGTCACAGGTGCAGAGTTCAAGTCCCATATCTTCTAGTTCCCATGAGTCCCAAGATACAGGACTGGCTTCTGCCACCTGTAGTTACGTGGTGTGGTGCCTCAGAGGAGCCTCCTGAAGTTGATGCTCAGTAGGAGTTAGGAACCTGGCTGAGGATCTTAAATGTACTTACACAAAATCCAGTTCAGCAAAGCACTGAAATTGCACCTTGATGCTTTGCTGAATCCATGTTCCCTAGTCTCCCTTGCCACAGGGACATGGGCCCTGGGAATTAACAGCCACTTTCAGTTGCGTCTTCTGGAAGAGCCACTCCTTACTGCAAGGACAGCTCCATGTCTACTCAACTTCTCTCACCGTGAATTCATCTGTGAAGGCGTGAGCAGGGAGGAAGGCATGTTCTGCTCATACTACTAGCAGCCAGTCACTGCTGTGATGTGTTGTGTGCTGACAGCGTGCTCAGCTCTGCAGAGCATGTGGGATGGCTGGCGTGCTTCTGCCAAGGAGCCTGCAATCTGTGTGCGAGTAGGGAGGAGCAGAGAGGCACCTTGCCAGCAACACTGCCTGAAGGCATCCCAGCAGCAGAGCAGGCAGGACACAGCTTTGGACCTGCTCCAGGCTCTCCTGAACAGGGCCCGGTCCTTGCGTCTGGCCTCATGGTAGAGGTGCACCAAAAAGGCCTGCAAGGTCTGTCTTCTGTATGTGCTGGCTGAGGCTGAGCCCAGTTCTGGCCTTGGGGCCATGGGTTCGAGGACAGCTGAAGAGCAGTGGGCATCAGAGGTAGAGTCCATCCTCCCCTGTCTGCTGATACCGGGGCTAAGTGGTTTTTTGGAAGATATGTCTGGCCCTTATGGAAGGCTGAAAACGTCAGCCCCAAGGGGAAATGGCTGAGTGTTTTAGATCTGTTTGTTGTTTATTGCTTGGAGTATTTAATTATATTATCCAACTTGTAAATTTTGTATGAATGAGTAAGCTGGGTAGAATCTAGACTTAAAATAGCTCTTTAAAAATATTCAGCTCTAAGACTGCTTTTTTTCCGCCCCTTGATATTAGTTATTTTTCTCTGGAATGGTACAGGAGGCTCTAGGATGGGGCCCACACGGTTTTGAGATGATGTGACCCAACATCACGGGAACCAGTGGGTTCTTTAGGAGCCCTTGGCAGAACAGGGACCTGACAGTGCCATCACTACAACCAAAACTTCATTTTAACCTGGACTCCATGTAGACACAGCATGTTGATTTAGCAAACATCCAAAACCGTCCACAGTGGGTCAGTTTAACCAATGGCCCAGACCATCTTGTAGAGTGGGGCCATTTGGCCCTGGTATCTGCCACCCCTTTAAAGGAGAATTGGGCACATGGCCAGCCTGCCAATGGCTACCTGCCCTACATGATGGCACAGTGGGGTTGGGAGTAGGGGACAGCATCTAGGATTATGAAAAAGTGGGAGATTTTGAAAATTCTGATAGTAAAGTCATGGCTTCTGTGTTATAAGTAGGAGGAGGAAGTCCTTGCTTTACTGGAGGCTGTCTGGATGGGATGGTTCAGAGCAGAGTTTGGGTCATGACCTGACCCTTATTTTCCAAACTTAAATGAAACTATCTCTGCTGCACCCGCAGTCATCTGTGGACTTGGCACAGGATTAGAAATACAAGTAATGATGGTTGGAGTGATACCCATTAGTGTTTTTATGGTGTTTCATCCACCTTTCTGCCTGCAATTAGGTTGATCTTTTGTGGCTGATTTCAGTTACTTACAGTTTTGGTGTTCTTCAGTTACACCTTCCAGTGGCCTCTACTGCTTGCCTTGTTGCCGTCTTCCTTTTTCCTTAACCACTTTTCATTAATCTTAACATTAGTGTGTTTCAGACAACATACCCAAACCAAAGTATTGATCTCAGTGGGTGGATGCTACATATGCCTGTGGCCTCCCCTGCAGCTTTTCCTTGATTAAAACAGGGACCTTATTTCCTGATGATCTCTTGATGCACTACACATTGCATCCTTGGTTGTGTGGAGATGGCTACTGTTCTGTGGAAAAGTCTGACAAGCCCTGAAACTTTTGAATGAAATTAAATTAATTGTCCCTTTCTGAAGTCTATAAATTCCTTGCATGCACATGAGTTACAGGTTAATTTGGTGGTTTGACATCTCAGCCATCATGAAGGCAGTAAACGCTGTGAAGGTGTCCTGCCACCTCTGACACACCAACAACATCCAAGGTGCAGAGGAGTTGTGCGTGGGGAGCAATGGTAGGCTTTCATGCAGCTTTTTTTTTATAAGTTAGCTGAATTCCAGAAAGTTGAAAGTATTTTAATATTCAGAATGTGCTCTTTAATCCCCCAAATACATACCGAAGCACCAGCTCCATGCTAAAAGCTTTCTGAAATGTGAACACCCTCTTGACATAAATGAGACATGTCATGAAGAAGTTAAGTTTTTCTATCTCCTCACCACTTTCCTCCTGAGAAGACTGAAGGATTGACTTCTCTTTATAAGAAGCTTCCTTGGTCAGCTCCTCTGAAGACTGAACATCAAATGCATTATTGATAACAGCACTTGGGATTCGCACATGCACACATTACAGACTCCCAGATGCTGTCTGAAGCACTGCAGAGGAATTAGTGCAGCTGGACAAAGATTGTCTGCTTCTCTCTAAAGCCTCTGAGATGGAAATCAGCATGAATCTCCTGCATAGCCTTTTCTTTTCCACCACTAAATCATCATAAGCATGAAATAGAAGAGAGCAAAATAGAGCCTCAGGGATTTTGACAAGGCTATTAGGTGAGGAGACACTGATAGTGTCCAACTTTCTAGGCGTGTGCAAAGTGAGATGAGGAACGAGATCCTGACATTCCCACAAGCACAGTATCCATGCTGGGCTATTACTTCCCCCAGCAGGAAGCTCTCCAAAGCAAGCAGGTGCCAAGAAGGGCAATTCTTGGTATCTCTGCTGCAGTGTTCAAAGTCCATGCACTCGTGCCAGATATTGTGTGCATTTTAAAGTGACAGTTTTCTGCTCCTGCTGGGTTGACCTATGTTGTTCTACGTTTAATCACATGCACTGGAGATTCCCCTATTCCTCCTGACACTGGATAACTACCATTGATGGAGCTAGGGCAGCTAATTGGTTTTGAGTTTTGGGCTGTACTCAGTGCCAAGGAGAACCACCATCATCTATTAACTATTTCCTGCAGCATCCTCTCTTCTGCACTCTGCATGTTCCAATGTCATGGATGGCTGCAGAGAGGCCCTTGTCTGCCAGTAGGGCAGACCAGACTGGCTGGAGGAAGGACCTTTGACAGGGATCCAGCCTGCTCAGGAGAAGGGTGCTGTGCAGGTGTGTAACCAGCCCAGTCCAGCTGGGTTCCATAACATTGGAGTCATAGCTGTTCTGCTGGCTTGTCCAAAGCAACTTCCATCTTCTTGCACCCATACTGCTGCTATGGGTGCTTTGGCTGCACAAAATCCTTCCTTTTCCTGCCCACCTCTCCTAGTGTGCTCTGGGAGTTGTAGCTGAACAGCACTGGTTGAACAGCACTTTGCTCCTGCCTGCTGATCTGTGTTTGCAGAGAGGCCTAGCAGGATCTCGTCCACAGAGGATGTCTATGGGTGTCCTAGAGACTCCTAGTGGGATAGAAAGGCATCTAAAATGTCACTGTCATCTAGTGCTTCTCAACTTGACCTTTCTGGGAACCGACATGCCCTTCCTCTGGCTTAGCATGGAAAAAACTTGGAGACCTATGTAGGGACTTCCTCACCATTTTCCCAATCCTTGAGTACAGTGCAGTGCTCTGCACTTGCGAGCATTCTGGAGGCATTGAACCCAAAGGCAGATATGGTGTCTTCAGCTGGAGAACGTGGAGGATTACTGCAGGAGTCACATCTATGAGCTTTGTTTTAGGGGGGGGGGAAATATATAGCTCTTCTAAGACAGACCACAGCTTGGCCAACCCTGTCACAATGCTCATGGTCCTGTTGCAATGGAGATTGTTTCCAGTTCAAGCCCTGTCCATCTGGTTTATGATTTACATTTACTGCCTGTAGCAGAATTTCCCTATGGATGCCAGGGAATCCCACCCTGGCATACACCGTTGTGAGCAGGAAGGGAATGGAGCAAAGGGAAGGAGTCTAGAAGTACTTGAAGTGGAATCAGAAGCAAGGTAGCCTAGTGATAACTGCCAGTGTTGGACCAGGAGGAGGAGCAAGAGCTCATGCTGAAGATCAGCTTTAGATGGGAGGCTAGGTCAGAGACCTGCTGTGTCACTTCAATCTCTGATGAGAGCACCACACAAATACTGTCAGCATAGTGTAGGACCCAGCCTTTGGCTCTCAAATGTCTGGGAGATATGGAGCCATTAAAATGCAATTTTTTTTTACCTAAAGCTACATCCCATTACTTGCCTTCAGGAATGTGCTGGTCTGAGGGTGTCTGGGTCATCTGGATCATTGGCAGTGGGAGGAATTACCTTATCTGGGGCTGCAGAGGTCAGTGGTGTGGGCCCCAGAAAGAATCTGTTATCACTTACCTGTGAATTGCTCCTGGGTTCTCCCACGCTCTCAGATAATTTTCTAGTCATGCTGGCAAGCTTCATCACATAGATAAGAAAACTGAGCTTAGAGGAGTGATATTACATGTCCAAGGTCATGCGTGGAGTCTGGATTAGGCCTTCTGTTCTTCCTGATCCTAATTCTTTGCCTTAATTACAAGCTTGCTTTTGTATCACTGTGATTATTCAGGGCACTGGTGCAGCAGCAGCAGCACGTTTGTGTAGTCTCTTGTGTCTGAGCAAATCAGTTTGTTTTAAAAGCTGTGTGCTGTGTAGGCAGGGCTTGCTTCTCCCTTTCTGTCTCCCTGTTTCACTTCTTCCCTGGCTCCTTGGCATTTATGTCCCTAGCAATCTTCATTGAGGATAATGGGAGCAGGCAAAAGAACCACAGGAGAGTCATACTGTGCCAGCCATCTTCCCTTGCACAACTTAATACCATATGTCAAGTGCAGTTGCTCAAGGCTCCACAGATATCTCTCTTTCAGCCACCCAAGGAGCTGGGGCTGTTTACGGCGTTGGCTTCACAAGATGGCAGGTGGAGAATTAGAAACAGCTCCTGAGAAGCTCAGGATTGCAGCAGTGCTTTGGAAAGAAGCACTTGCAATGTGCTGATGCCCTCAGGAGCTGAACAGCCAGATCTTGCAAGAAAACCATTTCCAGTAACAAAATCAGACATGGATTTTCAGACAATTTAAAGCCCTACTTTCAAAGAAGTTGGGCACCAAATGCATCCCCTTGCTTTCACTGAAACGTAAGTGTGATGGGTGAATGTAAGGGTGGCCCTTGTGTGTCCATTTAACTCAGTGTCCAGCTCCAGTAGGTGCCACTCGTAGTGACAGCTAGGAGAAGCCAGTGACAGAGACAGTAGCATAGTGATTTATCTGACCAGTGAGAAAACATCTCTGACGGCTGTGCAGAAATACCTGTTTTTTTTCAGAGCAAGGTTGTGTACCAGCAACCATCCAGGTGGATTGCTGGGCAGTCTATCCAGCATTCATGGTAACTCCGTAGTGCTTTATAGCCCTGGAATGGTGCCATGCACTATGTCTTCCTCTCTCCTGGGCATCTCGTGCCATCCAGACATGACCAAGGACTTAATGAGAACTGTGGGCCAAACTCTGAGCTGACGGTTTTGCTTGGAGGTGGACTGGGTGTGACTCACCACAAACTGTTGTTCCATAGGTTGTTTTTTTTTTTTTAGCAGTGGAAGCATGACCGTAAAGCATTACACAGCAAGGTAACAGTGGAAGGAACAGAACAATTTCTGTGATATTGAGCAATATTCCAGTTGCTGTTGTCTCTGGAACTGGGTTATATGTAGAGAAAACTCACTGATGTTCATGTAGTCAGAAAACTGAGATGAGTGTATTTATCCCAGCATCGCTGAGCCCGTGGTCTGCTCAGTCATTTGGGTAGTGTCTAGTGAATGCGTGCATGCTCATACTACTATGTATATAGGAAACCAATTTCATTCTGAAACATCAGAATATGAATTTTCAATGAATTTTCTTTGTTAAAAGTGCTTTAGGATTTTAGTGAATAAATAGTAATTTTTTAGAAGTTATGCCTGTTTTGGAAATTGGAAATCATCATGTCTTTCTGTGAAGCCATAGCAAGACCTGCTTTTTTACCAGAGAGCTCAACGTTGTTTCCAGAAAAAGGACACAATTCTCCACTTTCTTACAGAAGAAAGCAAAGGTGTAGAAAGGGCAAAGATGCCTGTTGGTCACACTTCTCTTTGGTTTGTAATTCCTTAGTTGAAAAAGGAGACAAAGCACCCAGATTCCCATAGCTTCAGTTTCTTGCGTTCCACTGTCTAATTTCAAGTGTTTTTTCAATTTTTTCTGCACTCCCATGAAAGTGTTGGCCACTGGATTCCAAGCGTGAAAGTCTCAAACTTTTTACTCTGCAAAACCATCTATTTTTGTAAGGAGCTTTGGGAGATGATTTATTAAAGTATTTTAATTACAGTTTCTTGCATCTCCAGGAATTTCTTGCAAAGACGTTCCTTGTGAAAGTTTATTATTCAAATTTGGAGGGATGGAAGGAAATCAATTTCCTCCTTCAAAACTACCCTTTTTCACCTACTCTATTTTCTTATCACTCTCTGCCTTGCCAGGATTATTCTAATCAGATTTCACATATTAAAAAATAATAACATAAAAATAATTCTCTTTTCAAGTATTTGGGAGGCTTAAGTAAATTAAGACATTGATCAGATTCTGCCTACTGTTGCAGCTGTGAATACAATGGAGGGTACATGGTGTGGCTGGGGAAAGAATCGTCTGATGTGTGTCTTTTATCTTTGGAGAGAGGCAGAAGGGAGGATTGAAACCAGCTTTGTCCCTGGAGGTTGTTTGGTTAAACCTGTGTTGCTGGGTGGCAGCTGGGATGTAAACCTGCAAGGTGTGTGGACGCAGCCCAAACCAATGGGGGCAAATGGAAAGATGCTTGTGTGGCTTCAGGTTGCACTGCAGGAAGCTGCTCTAGCAACCAGACCTGCCAGGCTGGTGCTTCACCATCACCTCTTTCACAGAGCTGTTTCAAAAGGGGAACCAAATGTCTGAATTGCTCAAGGGGTTTTGCAAATCTGTCCTCAGCCTAATGCACCAAAATAACAGCCTGAAGCGAGGCCAGGACAGCTTCTCTGCATACAGCTTATTTCTGATTTGGCAGCTTATTTGCTGTACATGTCAAGATGATAGTGCTCCTATGGGGTCTATGACCTTGACCATCCTTTCATTCTTCTTCAGTAAGCTCATTACAAGCTCCTAAATCATCATCAGGGTTTTGCTATGAACTACTATGAAAGTGTCTTTCTGTAAAAACTGCCACAAGGAAGAAGATTCACTTTTCAGTTTGAGGTCTGAGCTTGTGATGAGCATCTGTGCTCAGATGACCACTCTGATACTGATTCTGGCTCCTTGTATTACAATCTACATGTTTCTATTGAGTTTGACAGAAAATAACTCCATATTCTAAAGGTGGGATCTTCTTGATAGTGGCTGAAAGATGCTATGAATGTGTGTTCAAGCTGAGCTGGGAAAAAGACAATACACAGGTTCCTGACAGCAGTAGTTATTTTGGAAGTCCCAGGCACATGAAACTTGGCTTTAGTGGTAAAACTGGTGTGCTTTCAAAACGTGATTAAAAGGTTGTATCCCTCTTTGGAGATGGAAGGTGATTCTTGTATTTAGGGTGCTATCAAGGGAGTTTTTAGGGTTCAGCTCCCTACTGTGCCATAAATGCCTTGCATTGACCACAGGATTCAATTCAGTTGCCTAAACCTAGACATTCATCTCCTTCCCAGTGGCCTCCAGAAGACTATAGATGTCCCTTAGGTCCTGTGTCCATTCTGCCAGCCCTGTACGTGTCTTGCATGTCCCAGGACATCTTAGATGGCACTAGAAACCTATGTTTAGGTAACTAGATCAAGCCCTTAATTCCTCTGCCTCAGCTGCTCATCTATATGGTGGAGATAAGATTTCTTTCCTACTCCCACAGAGACAGTGTGGAGATAAGTGCATTGGTGATTGACAGGCACTCGGATGCTATGTTGAGGGCACTGTGTAAGAGCTTGAATAGATAAGAGAGTGACTACATGACAGCATGAGGTTTTTTTGCTTTGTTTTTTACCTCAAAAGATTTTCTCCTTCACACGTCCTTTTCCTATCAGGATGTTAGTGCTGTGAAAGAGAGATGAGCTCACATGAGCCTCTCACACCTGAAGGCTTCCTGGGTTGATATTGCTCCAGATCTAGCTGTGTTTCTCTCCGAGTCCAGCTATCCTCACCCCACTTGACCTATTTGCCCCACGTTACTCAACCACAGAAGTGTGCTTATGCTTCAGCAGCATTTGGAAACATCTTCCATTTAGGATATCTCTATTACTCATTAAAAGAAAACAGAAAAGGCAAAAGGAGACTCTTGGTTTTCAGGTCTGCCAAGTTGGAATGGTGCAAGGAAGTAGGGAAATCACTATTTGACTTCAAAATGGAAAAATTGACCTGGCATGACCTGAGACAATAAACCCAGAACCTAGCTATCTTATTTTTCAGCTAAATCACTGTTCTGACACCTAGTTACTTCATTGCCAGTGGTGCTGTAAATACTTGCAGCTCCCTGTGGTTTCAGCGGGATTTCAAAGTAATCACCATCCCTGCAGTTCTTTCCCCTTTTATTTACAGACTTCAAAAGCTCAGTTTTATGCTCATCATTTAGGTCTCTGTTTCCTGACATCCATTTAGAGACTGTCTGAAATAAATTTTCTGTAGCCAAGAGATCTTTTCAAAGTTTCCTCTAAGGGAACCGAATACTGGACCAGTACTGGTTCATAAGAGACCAAACTAGCACAGACACTTTAGAAAGTCACAGCTATACACCCCATTGAAATCTAGGGCAGGGTATTAGGTCATCTCCTTCCTTAGGTCTCCTTTAAAAAAACAAACCAACCTTCTCTGCAGTAGAGGACTCCCATGCACAGTGGGAGAGGTGGGTATATGGAGGACAGCAAGAGGAGGCTGTGAAGACTCTGCAGCATAAGCTTTTGCCACACAACTGTCAGAGAAGAAACTGAGTAACCACATACATTTTTCCAAAGACCCTCTTAGAGAGTCTGTAGCACGCACCTTTTAGGTCGTTATGTCCTTTTATTTATATTCACTTTCACAGTATTCCCTTTCTCTATGCCTGTGGTCATCAATCATATGTTCAAATATTTATAATCTCTTCTCAGTAGTCTCACTACAAATTGTAAAATTCTTTGCAGGTAACAGTTTCTCAGTTTCTGTGAACAATGAACTCTTCAATGTCTAGTCATTGAAACATCCAGAAAGTGAGTAAAAGCCAACAAAGGCCTTGTGATTGTATTTGTAAGTCACTGGCATCGCACGGATTCTCAATTAAGTTTTATCCATTGGGTTTTTACTGAAAACACTCTTAAGAGAAGGCCACAGTGGCCATTGCTGCAATTCCTCCCATACACTGCTAGCAGTTGGAGTCAGAAACCCTTCATAGTCAGTTTTTGCTGGATATTTCTCTGGATGGTTCGGTGGCCTTGTGCAGTAACTAAGTCACCAAGGACATGAGCACACCCTAAATTCAATAGGAAAACTCTTGTGTTTCCAGTTACCCTTCTGCTCAAGTAGTTGGCTGAACTGAGGAACTATTTTCCTCCAGAAGATCCTGGGGGACTAACTTTTGATCTAGATTTCAGGGCACCTCTTGTGCCCTGCAAAACTTGGCAGTGTCCATCTGGTGAAAATATCCCTCCCTGCATCTTTCTAACTCATCTCTCTGTGGGAGCCATCTGTCTTTCTAATCTTCCTGAGCACTAACGGATGGCTGTGCTTAAGACTTTCACCATCCAAATAGAGTCCTCTAATGATGAAGCCAATGATGCAATGATTGTTAGTACATGGTGAGCTTTGTGCAGCCTTCTTACAGCTGCTTGCTTCCACCACTCAAATCTGCAGCATAATTTTTAAAATGAACATCCCAGTTACCCCTAATCTTGTGATTATAATGCAAATATTGATCATTTTTCCTGTGAAAAATTTGTGGAGGAAAGAAAGAGAAATGCCTCAGTGGAACAACATTGTCAGCTATACAAAGCTAAATCCACGTTTGCTAGGACAAAGATGAATTTACATACTCGGAATTGGGTAGATGCATAGTGAAGAACACAGTGTGCATGCTAGGTAGGTAAATTATAATACCCTGAGGCTGTTGTAACGACCATGTTGGGTCGACAAACCAGATTTGCATATTTCAAAAAGTGGGCTTACATATGATTCTTGTTTGTTTAGACAAATCAGCAGATATAGTAGCTTAATATTGGTGGAGACAATAGTCTCACTCCTCAAAATGATATATTCAGAGAGAAATAAATATATAGAAACAATTCTTTCAGAAAATAGGGGGATTATCCACAAATCCAACAAAAATATGCAGTTTCTATTTCCCCTGTTACAGTGTTTTCTGGCTTGAAAGCATTTGAAATGATGCTATTTCCTGATTAGATGCCTCTTTAGAATTCCCTAACAGCCATTTTCCTTTTACTTTTTTTTTTGGAGCTTTTTCTGACTTTTAGGTAATAAAAGTCATTGAATAGTTCTTTAGCGTGTGACTGCGTAGTCAGCAGAAAATAACTGTCCAGACTGCAACAGAAAACTTATTTAACCTAGTCTTTAGATTATAGTGAATAAATGAAGAGGAACGTGTTCCTGGATGTTTTCAGCCTTCAACAATTCAATAACTGTACCCTATTCAGCCTCAACTGACTGAAATATACACTCTTAAGGAGGTTCTGCAATTAAATTCTTTTTGTGTTAGGGTTTGGTTTTTTGGTTTTTTTTTGAAGATCTTCACTGCCCAGAGCAATGGTATCTCAGTAACTTTGTTAGTCTGTCCTTTTTCTGTTTATGACACATCCCATCAGCCTTGGTGTTGGAATACCTGTAGATTTCTTTGAGAAAGTAGTTGTAAGATAGAATGTGTGATTGCTTTCTGTGGAAAGCAAGCTGTCAAACTTGGTTGAATCATATATACCTGGAGCAATATTTTAATGAAGCAACTGGGCCAGGATTGAAGGGTTTTCATCTATCCTTTAAGGAGGATGATGTATGCTGAGTGACTGCTTGTGCTCTCGCAGCAGTTTGGAAGGTGCCTGGATGCGATGTGACTGAGCAGAGCATGGAGGAGATTAATTAGATGTAGGCACACAGTCGGGCAAAGCAGGTCTCCTAGAGTCAGTGAAAGTGTCACGTATGTTTGTGTGCAGAAAAGAGGAGAAAATTTTGAGCCTAGAGGTGAGATTTTGGAAACACAGCCCCACTGAGAGTTTCAGAAGAGGGTAAGCCTCATTCTCTGAGTGTCCCTGACAACATTTTCCAAGAGAACATTAACAAGTTTAAAACAGAGGAAAAGAATATTCTTCACGTAATATGTGATGACAGTTAAAAACCAGGACTACCACAGATTGCTGGAGATTCAGGGCTGTAGACCATGTTCCTACACTCTTCACTAGTACATCCAGTACTGATCCCTGCCAGCAACAAAATACTCATCTCAATGGACGTCTACCAGAAAGGGACTGGTGTTCAAGGGGGTCTAGGAACACAGGGATAGAAAAGGGTGTTCTGAATGAACCTTTACCTTTTTATAATCCCCAAATACCCCTCAAAACCAGCAATGGGATGTCAGCAAAGCTGTCTGTGACAAAAGGGCTCACAACTAGGTCCGTTTGAAAGCAGGACAGCAAGGTTAGAGGAAGTTCATGCAAGTCCACCAATGGCACATGGGATGTCTGTGGAAGACCTAAGCATTTGCTTAGAATCATGATGAAATTCATCAGTCTCCTGCTTTAACTGCTGGAATTTCCTTCCTCTCTAGCTCATCATGTTTCATAGAGTCTTTTCTCTCAATATCATGTATGCTGAGGACATTAACTTTCAGGCCCAGGAAAAAATGGGGTAAACCTCCAGCTTTGATTTCTGGCTTCCCTGGTAAGCTTTGGTGGTCTATCAACATGGCTCTGGAGATGGTTTGTAAGATTCAGCTGAAGTGGCTTCCTGGCTATGGAAGCTAACCCAGGACCACAGAATAGAATAAAGCTATGAAATGTCTTAAGATGGCTTTAAAGTGCAAATGCATTGCCAAGATTAGACAACAGTGAAACAAATGCAGCAATAGAGCAACCTGCTTCAATAAGCTAGTGCATAAATATCCCAGCAGAAAGGTTCAGAGCCATCTGCAAAGACCACTAAAACTTACCAGGGAAGCCAAAAATTAAAGAGAGGGGAAATAATCAGTCTTCAGTGTCTACACATTCATACGTGCCTCTTTCTGCATTATGCTACATGAATGTTTTTTGTATTGCAGTATTAGCCTTTAGATGATGAAAAAAAAAGAGGGAGGCACAGCAGTTTTAATAGATAACTTGGATATAGACTGAAGCTATTACGTTGCTGAAAGTTCTGGTTGTTTAGAAGGAGCAATCTGGTTACCATTAAAAAAGCAACAATAAAAAAATCTCCCTCCCCCAAAATTTTCCATTTTTGCATTTGTGTTTTCTGCTCCTTAATGGGCCTTTTTTCCAAGAGGTAAGAAAAAAGTGACAGAAAGGACGTTTTGACAGGAACGGTAGAGAAGACTTGAGTAAAGTGGGTGGTGGGAAGAGATTTGTTATGTAATGGAGAACCTCTCAACCTCTGTGTCCAAATTTCTCTCTGTCCAACTCAATACCGCCCTAATAAATCTCTGCCTCTTGATTAGTGTCCACATCCAGGCTGTATCATTAGTCACTCGTTACAATTACTATTAGTCATTATTGCAAGTATAAAAATTCAGTCTGAACAGACTGGCTGGAATGAGAGAGAAACCAGTCTGTCTATCTGTGCTAAGAAATGTTAGCTGCTGGCGATGTGCGGTCTAGGAGTTGGTACAGGTGACTGTTGCCCAACACTATCCACGCTGCGTTTCCATGGCTTGGTCAATATTTGCTGTTCTTGTGTTCTCAAGTTTTAATGAACATTGTGTTGGTCTGTGTGTTGCTTCCCTTAGTGTGCACCAGCCGGTCCCCCAGACACTCCAGAAACTCTGAGATGATCCTGCAATCATTGGTAATAAAAATGTTGCTACTTAATTTGCACTTTCATTTCAAAATGAGGAGATAACGTTCCCAATGATCTGCCTTTAAAGGGAGCTCATTTGTTGCTGTTACTCAGTGAGAATCCAGGGAGATTATCTTGTTTGGTTTGGAAACTGCAGTGTTAATTAAAAGGTCTGCAGAAACCATCTGTGAGTTTTTATTAAGATTTGAGATCTGTTCCCACTGATTCCTGTAGTGGGGAGAGAGCAGGGGTCACGCACTGATAGCTTGTAATTGCTTCCACATTTGTATATTGCTCACTGTGGCCACATTCATAGCAGAAATTATTGATGTCAGTAGCGCCGTCTCGCTGTTTTCCCTCTACGGCCCTTTTCTCCAGTCACCCAAGTTCTCCCTGTAAGGATGTTTCCTGCCATTATGTATCTGACATTTCTGGGACTGTGAGTTTATTCAGCAAAATTCCTCCAGACATGCTGTTGTGGGTTATTCCAAGCCACAATCCAACAGGACAGAAGGTGCCTGAGTTAACTTCAGCAGTGAAATTATACAGCAGAAGGCATTATTAAAAGTGGATCTTTAGTCTAGCAAATCCTCCTTTATCAGTCAAAAGTTGGAAGGGATTCAGAGAAGGACAACAGAAACAGTTATGGGGGCAGAGGGTTGGGCTAGAGGAGATGTGTTTAGAGGGGGAAAGGTATCAGCACTTGACAGGGGAGAAAATTGAGCATGTAATGTGCTGTACTGACTAAGAATGGGGACGTTTTCAGGAAACCAGCAGTGCACGTAAACATTGCAAGAGGTACATAGCAAGTTCTAACATGGTGATGGGAGAGCACTAGTTCAGTGATTTTTAGTTCTGCAAAATGGAGGTTTCCAATTGTCTAGTGAATATAGGTACAGGTATGTGATTTAAATCACTGTCTTTGCACTGCTAGGGATGCGTCGTTTGACTTGGCCTATAACCAGGGGTGGGAAGGACAGCAGTTACTAATACCATCCCTTTTGATACCTGTATGCAAGGGACATTTTTATTTAACAGAAGAAAAATCCCCGTCATTTGCAAAGGATAACAAGAAATTTGGGAGCTGAAGAAAGCTTTTCTTTTCCAATGAGTGTGTGTTAATTAACTGTCTGTCTCACAAATGAATTATCAGTAGAAGGTGCTTAAGTGAAATGCCCTGAAGCTGCCACTTTGCTTCTTAACCATCTTCTCTGGAAAAAAGATGTTGGGATCTGCTGTGAAGCCCAATCACAGAACTGAGGAGAGCCTGCAGCAATCCTTCTGCAAGAAAGATGCTGGCAGCATTTCTTTCCTAGCTGTGTTGGATCTCTTGGCAGCTTTTCATTTTAGTGACGGCAGTATTCTTTTAACCCGCCTTTTATACCTGTTGGGTTTCCTGGAAGCACCTGCTCTGGTTTGTACTGCGTATATTCTAGGCTGCTGGATTTTGGATTTATTTTGCACGTCTGATATAGGTAGATCTGATCTTAAAAACTACTAGTTATAGGAGTTTCTGGATTTCTGGCTCCTTGGTACATGATGCTGATGTTTTCTCAAGTCACTAGAGGAACAACACCTACCAGCACCCTGACTTATGACTGTTGGGCTCCAGCAGGGAGGGGGAATGTGGCTATTTCCCTTTCCTCTATTTGTGGCTGAGGGTTGCAAGCATTTCCTTGTGCCTGCTCTGGGTGCTGGCTCTGTGGCCTCCACCTGTGACTTTGTATTAGGATGTTTTACTCTTCTCAGTTACTTCCTGCTGCTTATCTCCTGTGCCACTTCTATTCCTGTGAAAGCATCGTGGTGACTGAGGCAGTGGGTGCTGCTCTGCAAACACCCCTTGCTTCCCTTTGGGGGACAGAGGTTCTCTGTTTAGGGCCCATGGGAAACCTGAACAAGGCAACAGTGGTGCGGGCAAGGATTTGTCCCAGCTTGTCAGCTAGCCTTCAGAACAGATGTGAGCAGCGTGTTTCTGTCTGATTCCTCGGCACCTCCTTTCTTCATTTCCCTGAGAAGGCAGAAAGGACAACCCCAGCTTTATTTTCACCAGGGAAAAGTGAGAATTACTCGCTGCAGCACTGCGCGGGTCAGTCTGGGTTTATATCAGCGTGATTGAAATGGGATTACAATAACACTGGGGGAGAAGGGGAGTCCAAATTGCTTTGCTTCCGGCATAGTGTGGCCGTGCCGTGGAACAGGCGTCCTTGCCCTGAGCCTCAGAGCGGATTTCTGTCGGCAGCAGGAGCAGACAGGGATTTCTGGAACATGGCACAGGGTGGGTCCCTCTCCCTCTGCTCGTAGCAGGACTATTGGGTTCCCAGGGTTAGCAGCCGAAGGCACCAATAATACTACTGCATACAGAACTTTGCTAGGGCACGATGGCTTGCACAATTTAATTCTTTTAATTGGAATTAACAGAGAAAATAATTCCCTCTTTCAGCAGGAATAAGCAGGATATGAACTGTCAGAATTTTTACTAATGTGCTCTACTGAAGGCAGAGGTGCAGAGATACGTAGTCGGCCTCCTTTAATGAGATTTGGCTGTAATTTTGTGATGAAATTATTCTAGGTTAAACTTAATCACAAAAAAAAAAAGAGTGCTTTACTGTATTAAGGCATATTTGAGCCTCAAAAATCTCATTCATATTATTGGTGAGATAAAAACTATCAGAAATTATGTAATTTTGAAATATTTTAATTTTCTAAGTAGAAGTTGGAGAACAAATACTGGTCTTAATGCTGGACCCAGATATATCAGGATGTGCTAATTCGTGGATTTCTTTTCCAAATAGTTATTAAGATAAGAAAAAGCAATGCAGATTTGCAATACATTGAGATTATTATAGAAGACTTAGACATAGAAAGGGGCCTTCAACTGAGAGATCATGAGTTGTTTCAATTTAAATTACATGAAAGGTTAAACATTCAACTGCAACTAAGATTTATTATTTCCTAAAAGTAAAGAAAACTAGTTATAGAGGCAAACTAGGCTGTAGAGCTCAGTACTTGAATGCAAAAGTGACTTGGATTATTTTTTTTGCTCTATGAGAGAGGAAGAAAAGTGTAGAATTAATATACCAGACAAAAGAAGAATTTGCTAGGGAAAGACATTTAGTCTATCAGTTTTTTAAAAAATCCCCTACACCAAGAAAACTAAAAGGAGGGATATTTGATGCCGGTAGGAAGTCCACAAAAATGCAAAATGGGATTCAGTGAAGAAAGTTATTGCTCTCTGGTGTGAAAGCATAGGGAAGAAATGAGAATTACAAGTACGAAGAGGAGTTAGAACACAAACACACACACACACACAAAATGCATTTAAAAAAAAAAGAGTATGAAAAGAAAAATAAATAAAAAAAAATAGTAAAATGCAGTTTAGCCATTAAAATCAAAGCAAGAAATAAAAAGTAGATACGATTTGTGGTGAGGAGCCAGAAGAGACTGAAGGTGATTTAAAGTGATTCCCAAATATGTGAACAGAAGGAATAGTGCTCTTTATTGCTTATCAGGGAGGGTGTTGCCAGAGAGGATGGAGAAAGCAAGTATCTATGAAGACAAACGCAGCAACTGCGTCTCAGGAAGAAATGGTGCCCCATATTGCTGGAGGGTTTGAAGTACCAAGCTGCAAGTCTGTTGACATAAAATTTCATGAAGGTTATGTGGAAATGTATTTCATACCAGGGAATGCGGGAATTTTATTTAAGAATCAGCAGAATAAGCATTATGAGCATATATAGGCTCATCCTTTTGACTTCAATGTTATTCAAAAAGGGAAGAATAATTTAAAACAATGGAGATAATGAGTTAAAATATAATCTGAGTTTAATGAAGGTAGATTGTGTAGATAACTCTGTTACCGGTCTTTATAAAATAACTGACTCGCTAGGTAGAGGGAATGCAGTAAATCTGATTTATCTGGATTTCAGTAGAGTGTTTGCTATTGTGTCACATGTGTTACTAGTCCAGTTGGGAAGGGCAGGATTAGCAGAAGAGAGGATTGCAAAGGGAGTGAGGATCCCTGCAGAAGAGATAAACAACAGGTTGTGCTGCAAGGGTGCAGCTGGCCTGGCCGCAAAGCTGCTGAAGTTTGGGTGAAGGAAGCATGTGATGAAACCGCATCTGGGAGATGCTGTCACTGCAGTAGGCAGCTGGAATATTGCATAGGAAGAACTGGGTAATTACGAGGGACTGGAGTTATAGAAACACCAATTACACAAAAAGGTGTCATATTAAGTGGATATCAGAGAATTTGCCGTAATAAGAATTTGTGCTCTGAGTTATTAAGTTTGCTGGAAACAACAGTTCATACCTTGGATGTATTGTTTACATCAGGCAAAGATGAACCTTTCATGAAATGCAACTCAGAAAATGCCAAATGACAGTGCGAGTTGTAATAGGCACAGTTTACCCGTAGAGAGCTAAGGGCATGCTGAAGACATCATCATGGAGACACAGTAACTTGTGCATGCATTTCTGATTAATTGTGTTTTAAAAGATTGAGCAGAGCAAGTTCAGAGGAGGTCTTTTCATATGATCTGCAGTCAACTGATTTGCTTAGTCCCCAGCAAAATAGAAGATGAAAATGCATTATAATTACTGTATAAATTAACACCAAGGGGTAAATACCAGCAATGTTTATGCTGAAGGCCAAAGCTGGCACAAGAACAAATGGTCACAGCCTGGCAGTGAGTCTAACCCAGTAACTCATTTAAAAGTGAAACTTGATGGACTTGTGAAAGGATGATGAGATATTGCCAGGAACTGGATGGTGTGAACCAGGAGGGTACTTTCTCTGTAGTAATTTTCCTCTGTCTTGGAACGGTCATTTTTTATAGCTAGAAGTCCAATTATGGTAAGATTGTTTTTTAAATGGAAGTAATTTATAAACGACACTGAGGAGCAAATTATAAATGGCAAAACCCCTGTGAGTATTGCCTTGGAAAATTGCAAAAGTGCTTGTAGATGCACCTTTGCAGGATGCTGCCTGTGAATTGTGACACACAAAAGGACGGAAATTGTAAAACATGGGTCAGGATGCTACTAAAGGATGTTGCAAGGTAAACCTGTGTAAACGGCCATAGTTGTTTTCCGGCTGTAAAACATACATATCACTGAGGGACTTTTCCCAGCCGTGCCCTGGCTGCCTCCAGGTGGGTGCCCAGCAAGTGCCTGTCGTGCCCATGGCACAGGTTTTTCCAAGAGCTGCGGCCAGCAGTTTCAGTCCATCAGCCCTGTCCCCAGCTGTGGGAAACGGTTTGTAAATCCTGTTGTGGTCTGCCACATGGGAGAGCTTCCTTCCTGTTGGGTAAAGGCAAAGTGGAGTCCTGTGGCCTGCTGGGCTGCTCTCTGGTACCTGAACCCAAGCCATTTGTTAGACCTGCTCAGCAAGAAACCTGTAGGACCTCTTACATGCACCAGACCTTTTATTCATATAGCACCAGGGGCTTAGAAGGGGAGATGTCTTCAGCTGGGGGCTGTGCTGGCAATTCCACCTGAGCACTGTTTTAGAAAACTGTTAATTTTTCCCCAAGCTAAATGAAGTTAATCACCTGCTCATCACTCTACATCTTCCGTTGTTCCCTTGCTCTTTGCTGAGAGATACAGATGTTTATGATGTTCTCATCTCACTTGTGGCTCGGTGATTAATATTCTGCAAGTTGCTGAGCTCATGGATACCAGCGATTTCCTGCTCTACTTAAGGTACTTAAGTCAGCCTGGTTTGTTTTTCTTCCTCTTGCTAATATCCACCTGGTGAGTTAATTGTGCAGGAAAGCAACCAGTGAAGAGAGAAGATGCAGAAAACATGACATCAAGCTCAGGTAGGAGTATTCTTCAGTTCCGACCTACATGCATTAGAGAAGGGAGTGTGTAAGAGGCTGGATGACAAAGTCTGCTGTATTGGAGGAAGCTGTTTCCGGTGATGCACCAAGGGTACATACGGTCCTGAATTGTGAGCAGGAGTGGTTGGCTGAGCTGTCCTGGTTTGACTGCAGGGAAGGGCAAGTTGTGTTCCCCGGTTTACCTGGGACGGAAAAAGATTTGACAAAACTAGATTAAAACAAAAGTGCTGGAGGAAAGCATCTAGCAGTGTTGACTTCTTGTTGGGTAACTCATTATTGGGATAAGGGAGACCCTTATCCACTGAGACCATTGAGACATGCATCTCCAAGCAGATCATGTGAAACAGCAGCAATGGGAGGGGTTGGGCCCAGTACTTTGGTTGCGCGCTTTGACTTTGTGTAGGTAAATATGCAGTGGATCAGGGTTCTGAGCAAAGGCCTCAGGACTTGCAGAGGAGTGGGGTTACCACCAGGCAGTATGATGTGTTGAGGCCTGGGCTCTTTTGGCGTCTCCTGGGGGAAATGTTCCAGTTCGTAGGAAACATTGGTGGTTGGAGTGAGAGAGTCAGTGGTCTTCCCTTCCAACCCAGTCCTGCTTTCTTCATGGTCTGTTTTCTTTCTTCCTAACTGTCTCCTTACTAATTCTTCCTTTGTCTTACCCCCTGAAATTGCATAGTCTCAGTAGCTCCCTTTATCAATACCTGTCCAGTCAGTTTCAGTTTACCTTTTGCCTTCCTCATTTCCCCAGATTTCCCTTTGTCTCTCTTTCTGATTACTGGTCCAGCTTTCTCTCATTTGTATTCAAATTGGCCAACTCCTCCATTTTGTCAGGATCCAGCAGAGAAGATAGATGAAAAGAAATCTCTCTGCTGTCATTTCAGAGCAGTCCTGGCACAGCCTGTAACCATCCAGAGTTGAAATTGCCAGGAATTTGTTCACTGGAATGAATTCAGTTTGGACAGAATCCGTAGGAAATAACAGCTCTTGAACTATAGCACATCTCCCCTGAACTCATGTGTGAACTGCTCGTTTTCACAGATCATCAGTTTAGCTAAAGCTTGGGTGAATATTCTTTACTCTGAAGGATGAGGGATGTTTCTGCAAGAAAACTCCACCATAATTAACATACTTGTTTATTACTTTTTTTTTCCTCGAAATGTATGAACTGTCATGGCTGAAAGTTTCCAGGTGAATTCATCTTGAAATTGTTGAAATTATTGGTCAAACAGTTAAAACTTGGCAAAGTTATAAGCATCTGAAAACAGGGGACTTATCATGGGATTTGTCAGACAACCTTAATAATAGTTTCACCTGCAGCAGCAAAATTCGGTAATGCCATGTAATTCTGAGGCATCAGCACTGTACGGATGAACACCATTAGATAAGTGGGACCTAAAAGAGTGCGAAAGACTAGTACCCTGGCACTTAAGGCTGTGGTTCTACCTTGATATTTTTAAGGGTTATATAAGCATAATAACAAAGCAGAAAACAGCTTGGTACTCCTAAGATGCGAGCCTAGCAAAACTCATGCTGCGGGTAGTCCCCAGCACTGTGTCACATCTTAGCCTCGTCACCTGTCCCACGTTTCCACCTCACGGCTCAGGTTTGAGCAAGATTTGTGGCAGTGCCAAACTGATAGATCGACATCCCATTTTCTAAAGTGTCCTCCCTGACAGCACGGGCTGCGCCAGCAAATCTAACCGAGAAAATCCAGGATAGCAACTCTCGGCCATTTATCAACGTGGTTTGAGGCTTGCAAGGTAGAATTTCTAACCTCTCCCAGTGTCAGTACCAGGAGTACAAGATATCCATCCCCAGCAGGTTTCCTCCTTGTGTACCTCTCTCCTCTGCTCCAGTGTAATGAACAGATTAATCCTGGAGCCTGTGTGTCACTTTAGCCTATCTTTACTGAATAGATGGAGAGAAAAAGTGTGGGACAAATGGAGTATACTCCTCCTAGTTGTGCTCACCCTCTCTTGCTCAGTTTCTTGACAGTTTATTTTGTTGCCCTTGGTCTGTCCTATTACAGATAGCAGTGACTTATAATATGTTTGGTTTCTGTATTCCAACAGGGTGCATCTAAAAATGTAAAAGTAAAAAATTGAGGGTGACTCTAGCAAACAAAAAGGACTTTATGAGTTTTCACCGGCTAGGGAGCTGCGTGGGGCTGTAGGGAGAATGTTTGAGATTCTTCTGCGGATTTTTCAACTCCATTTTCTGCTTGTGAACTAAACTAAGACCTGCTCTGTGGACTACTCGGTGCCATGAAGCAAGATACTATGAAAATGCTCTGAGCTTTAAGGCATTCTCTAACTGCTAGAGATCAGGATGAGACCAAATATAGGGCACTTCGCTTTCTGATTGCAGTCAGAGACCTTGGACCTGGCCAGCTCCCATATTTTCCAAAATGTTCTGCAAGGAGGAGATTCCATGAGTCATTCTGGTCATGGTGATGAGCCGAGCCGAGCCCGCCCAAAAGTGTTGGAAGCGCTTTGCTGTGACATTAGCTTATGACTCTGTTCTTGCCGCAGGGAGCAAGCGTTGCAGTGGGATAATGTTAGTGGGAAGCGCAGAGTTGTTTCCACTCACTCTCTTCATTAAATGGGCTGAATTGTGTCGTGCAGTTCAGAGAGATCAGCCCAGGCTCCCCTTCAGCTGGTCTCCTCTTTAGATACATTGCTGCCTAGACAACCAGAGAGCTTCTGCATATGTCTGATAGTTTGGGCAGGCAGTTGTCATGGTTATGGATGCTGCATAAGAACCAAAATAGATGTATGGAAAGATGGTGATAGAAGTTGGCGCAGATCCTGTCTTTTCTGTACATGAGCTGGCAGGAAGTAGCATGGAGGAACCACCTGTGTCCTGGCTCCCTCCTGCTCCCTCAAAGACAGGACTAGCCACATGGTTGGCCTTGACAGATGCAGATGGCAAAAGAAGCCGAGCTGCCTGAAAAAGAAGTCATCTAAGTGAAAATGTTGGGGTAGAAGATAGACAAGTTAAGATGTTAATTTGTTAGAAAAAACTCATTTCTCGAGTTTTAGATTGCAGGGAAGGAAAAATATCAGTGTCTGAGAGCACCAAACTTTCACTTTTCTTCAGTTATTTCTCTACTCCCTCTTGGAGGGAAATATAGAGACATAACACTGTCTTTCTTCCACTCAAACTGATTGATAAATGCTGTTTGATTTTAGCAATACCTTTCTCACTTTCGTATAATCACAAAACACTTCCTTGGGCTTTTCTATACAAATACATCAAAACTCAAAGGCGTGGGAGTTGCATGAGTCCATCTCCTCCTCCAAGTTTACAATTGCACCTGGAGGGCAAGGGAAGTTAGAAGATGGAAAGCAAAGGCACTGGGAGGAGGTGGTGGAGAGCTTTAGTCAAAGGTTGTGCAGGATTTTGGAAAATCTTTGGCTGAGCTCTGCACCCAAGTCCTCACAGGATTCCAAACAACAAGAATTTTGCTTGATTTTGGGCTTCTGGTTTCAGGTCCAGCACTGTCATGCCTTACTCTAGTGCTTTTCTTCTGTCCTCTTTCTGCTACAAAGCTTTAAACCACCTGGACATTTTCTTGTAACACCACGGGATAAAAGGTAAAAGCAGAGGGGTTATTCTGAATGCTTTTTAACCCAGTTCTCCCTTTTGAAAGCCTCTTACAGTAGGGTTTCAAATTGGTTTAGGGACAGAGCCTGAATGTGATAAGATGTTAGTTAACATGATGGGATAATCAAGTCACTTTGATTTTTCCCCAGGCAAGCCTCTCTGCAGTCTATTAAAATGAAATATGATGCCACTGCCATTTCCCTCAGCTGTAGTCAAGGAGATATTTGTTTTAATTCAGCACAAGATTGCCCCACAGGCTCCGATTTCTACTATCCATATTGATGTTTGGAATTTATTGCCCTTTTACAATACACACTAAAAGGATGTTGTTTTTGCCAGGCTGGCTTTTGAGAACTTCATCTTCAAATCAGTCTGTATAGGATACACTGAAATTGTTCTCCGTCGTTAATGTACTGTGTCATACAATTTTAACACAGGCTCCATTCGTTTTTCAGGCAGCCTTGGATTTAGTAAGGGACACAAATAAATTTAGCATATTCACAGAATATGGAGATATTATCCTGGGTATGATTAAAACAGAGAGGCCCTTTTGTCCCAGCTTGTATAAATGTTCAACATGTTTCTGACTAGCTGGCACTTTGCCTTCAAATATAAATGACCTGAGAAAGTAAGAGGAACCAGACCATAGATGGTAGTACGTGTTACTGTCATGTTTCGTCCAGCAGGGATGCATTTCATTTAAAGGTGTATAATTTATAAGGCATGTTGGGATGAAAGACGCTGCTAAAGTGCAAAACCCTGTTTTAAATTCCCAGTTTAAGCAAGCCCATGAGAACTGGAACTTTCTGAGGGTTACAGGCACCAATGCCACGTGACGCCATTCTCGGTGTAATCCACAGGTCAGAGTAGGTGATGCAGGCAGCTACTTCCACTCCTTCATCTAATACATCTTCTAGTTGGCAAATCTGAGTTTCATGGAACTAGACTTTTTCAAAAGGAGAATGACAAACTGACGAGATGTTATAATTTTTCAATTAGATGAATTGATACAAAAAATTCATTTTGGCATTGATATGTCATAACATTATGATTTGATTGAAAATGTCCTTTCTGCTGTGACTGATTCTATTTTCATTTCTCCCTTTCCTGACTTTTTTTTTTTTGACTGGTTAATACATCAGTATCTTGTCCTGCTTTGAACCAAGAAGATTCCATACATTCCCAGAAAAAGAAATCTTTCCTAGCAAGGCTGGTGGTTTTCTCCCACTGTCATGTATGCAATTGTTCAGCCTGTGATGTGAGGCCCTGTAGCCCTGTGCTGTGTTATATTCTGGTTGTTACATATCTCAACATTTTCTTTTGGAAAGTAAAAGCACAAAATTTGGCCCCTTGGTTCCATCCTTGGAACCAAAGTATTATTGTGACTAAATCTTGTGTGGCATTTTATATTTCTTAAGGCTAAGGAGTAAAGTGAAAGAAAGGTAAAATGAAGATTGCTAGATGGAAACAGAGCTGTGAAACTAATTCAAATAAAATTCCTTTGGGAATGGCTGAGGATTTAAAGATAGATCCCACTATATCTGAGTTTGAGTTACTTCAGTGAAACATTGAGAAGATGCATAAAACGCCTTCATCTTTCCTATCCATCTCTTCTTACTCTTGCCCATCTTAAAGGCTTGGCTTGTTAGAAAAATACAATAAAAGACTAATTACAAAGAATGGAGAATTTTAATTACTTCATTTACATATAGAGAATTAGTCTAAAATCAATATTAGGCTGTCAGAAAGGAGAATTAGCTGAATGTTTATCTGGATTTTCATGTCAAGGAAGTGTAAGTTAAAGCAATGCAGTTTGGAATACTCTTTGGGAGTAAAAAAAAAAAAACTTGCCTTTTCCTTCCCTAGCAGTTCATCCTCATTCGTTTCAAGGCATTTTTTTTTTCCTATGAAAATTCAAGTATGAAGGGAACTTTCAATGTTTCCTTTGTACTTGTGGCAAAAAGCTGGCCATTTTTATCTGCAGATCAGGTTGTCAGATGGTGTCAGGAAGGGACAGTGCTTGTGTACTGAGAGCCTGAAGTCAAGGCTGAGGAGGAAACACTGAAAAAAAAGTTGACTGTTCTGGAGGAATAAGATTGTCTTCCCTTGGTATGGCCACTGTGTCTACAGAGGTAGATTCGCATGCTGAATACTGCCCTCAATAAAACTGTTGCAATTCATCTTTCATCACCCCACCTGGCTTAAGTTTCTGAACAAAGCATCAGTGGAATGACCCACCAATTTGCAAAATTATGCATTATTTTCAATTGTCTTTCCATCCTTCTTGCAAAAGCTGTTGTAATAGATTTTTCTCGCATCAGCATCTCTGTCCCCATCCAGGGTAAAACCAAGTGGCAGAGTGAAGTGCTGCCCTAGCTGCAGGACACTTACCATGTCCTGATGTGGTGGACTTGCCCCGTTGGTCCATCTTGCTGAACCTAGAGGACAGCCAGCTCTCCTCTCTGCCTCAGTGCAGGACGAACCACATCTCTTTCCTAATACCACTGTCTAAATAACAATAAATTCATGTAATTTCCATGGAGGTCTCAGGAGGCTTTTTACTGCTCCTGGAAGGGGCCTTTGCAGTCCCTGTACTTAGTACCAGTGATTTAGCCTCTGGGATGGGATGTGCATTTTCTCCTTGCTTTGCCATCTTGACAGCCCCACTGGTTGCTCCATTCCTTCTCATCCACTGCTGTCTGAGAATCCCAATTCTCCATTAAAACTATTTTTCTGTTTGAAATACAAGGTTAAAAAGAAGTCATAATGAGCCTAGAACTCCCACTTGGTCAGATGCAATGGAAATGGGAGTTGTTTTATGTAAAACATTAAAGTGAATGGACAAAATAGAAGGGAAAAAGGCCCTGGTGACCTCAAATGGATAAGAGAAGTCATTTTGGATGATCAGTGATTTGATTTTATTCCTTAAGCTTGATACAGCCACTGGATTTAGAGTCTCCTCATTTGGGGAGAGGTTCTGAGCACAGGGAGTGGATCAGACTGTTACAGACTTTCAGATGAAGGAATGCAAAGAGCTTGTTTCAGTTCAGGTGATATGTGGAAGAAAATCTTGCAAAGTACCTGCAATGGGCTAACTAATGACCCACAATATTTGTCTTCGTGCTCTCTCTCCTCTCATACTCCACTAGCCCTTCATACTGCTTCTGTCCCCCGGTGTGGTGGCCTCACATGGGACTACTGTATTTTTGGCACAGTGCTGTGGGAAGAGCTCTCCAGCTTCTCTCCCTACAATGTGAGCTTCACAAACACTTTTGAGAGGTGGGAATTCATATTTCACTGGGCCACACTTCCACATCTTCCTGAACTGAAGCAGCCATCTTGCATGCATCCATTTTTACTCAGTTCATGCTCCTGGATTTGCAATATCTGAGGGGGTGGGGGTGAAAGCAGAGATTTCTGAGAAAGCAAAGGCATTTTTAAAGAGCTACCATCATGTTGTAATGATATTGATCTAGTCTAAACTGAGAGAGATGTTGTGGTTCTGCAGAGCTATCACTATACAGAGCTTGTATAGACCTCATTTGTAAAACATGAACATAGACCCGGATGCTGAACCCTCAGATTTCTGCAGCACTTTGGCCCAGCTGTGCAGTGCCTGTTTTTGCAGTTTGCTCTTGCAGCACCAATGATTTTCTGTCAATTTGAGATGGCCAATGTTGATTTAGATTCATTATGTGTTTAAAGAATATTTTCCAATCATTATACCCTCTGGGTTAGTTTTAAATTATCCAATCTTAAAGACATAAAGAAAAGAAAAAGTGTCTAAAACCCGAAGATACTTATTTAGTTGTACACCAAGAAGAATAGTTTTTCATCCTGCATTAAGATTTCTCCTGATACATATGTAATAAAGCTCAGCAAAACAAAACAGTATCTCTTTTCATGTGCACCAGGGCTGATTCATTACTGACATGAACATTGTTCCCGTTCCTGCCAAGGGAGGAGATAGCTCAGTCTTTGATCTTCAGAGTGACTGGGAATTGAAAGGTCTTCAGAAGTCCATAATCTCTCTTTTTTTTCAGCCTTAGCTGCATTGAGAGAAGGGTCCTGCAGGTTCTTCTATATCAAACAGCCTGCTGAGCTTGATCAAAGGTTTTGATTTCTATCCTTCTTCTAGAGGTCTTCCTGCTCTGTGGTGGATCTACACATATTGTCATACAGGTGTTGGCTTTCCATGTCAGGATGAAAATTGGCTTATGTAAAGTCTTCAAGTATGATAACCACAAATCAAAGAAGAGTCAGCTGTTTTCCTTTGTGACCTCCTGACCTGGCCTACAACTCCTGTGGTTGATGGAGGCTATGGATTACCCAGTAACCACTATAGTGGTTTAGCAGGGCAGAAATGAGTAAGACATCTGGAAATGAGAGCATGCTTATCTCAAAGTCAGCAATATGGACATAAGGCACTCCAGTATTACCTGTGACGAGGCATTAAAGTGTCCTAGGAACTAATGGTGGGGAAGGGTATATACAACATTCCTCATGTTTGCTCTTCTGCAATTACAAATAATTATATCACTGACTTCTATTAGATTCAAATTCACAAATCCCACAAAATGGTTCTCTAAAAAGATCAGTCTTAAAGGACGTAATAATACATGCCAAAGGCCACAATAAAAGCGTCAGTTTTATGACTACAGAGGATAGAAATGAGACATTGTGTTTGAATGTTGCATAAAGAAAAGGTACTTTTATATAAATGTGAACCAAACCTCAGAATGTTTTGACCGAATGTTATTTAGTGGCTGTTGTTCTCTCCCAAGCAGGATGTTTCAAACACAGACAGATCCTTTATGTAGAAGAATATATCCACCAGAGAATCCACTTGCCCGCCTCTTCTGTTCATAAAATACGTAATTTCTCAGTCATCATTCACACATGTACTATTACATTGATTTCCATGTCTGTAGCTGATGAAAATGGTTCCATGCAGGCTAAATTTGAGAGGAGAAACAAGGACAGTCATGTGCGGGGGAGCAGAACTGAGCTCATATAGTGAGCCATAAACGACTGTTATTCCCAGAATTTTCTAGAAATACAGCTAAACTATGTATATGTGGACCAAAATTATGCTAATAGTTTGGTTAATTGAACCATTGCCAGCCTCCTCTTGTTATAATATGTATTAATCCCTAATACTAAAATAGCTGAATGTACCCAGACACTGCAAACAACTTTATGAATTGTGAATTAATTAACTCTCAACTCGCCCTACATAGCTAGGGGAAATTATCGCTTCATCTATTCTATATCACTTATGTTCTGAGTCCTGGTCCCCTGCACTGTCAGTGGATAGGACATCATTCATTACTTGTTGCCAACAGGTTTAAGAATAGAACATAAAAATGTAAGTAAAACTGGTGCGTTTTGTACTGGGAAAGCTTCTTAATAGGTATTCCTAAGTGGAAAAAAGAGTAAGGAAAAGTAACCAAAAATATCCCCCCCGATACATGGGGACAATCCTTTGGGACTAGCTAATGTCCAGTGGTTACTCTCATGGTCAGGACTGTTTTCATCTCCATTTTTCTTGCGTCTTCTTCCAGGCAGTAGGTCAGGTTAAGTCTTTGCCTAGAGCATCTCTGCTCTCCAAAATCATCTCCCTCTGAGGGCTCTTCCTGCCTGTCATCAAGCCATTTTCCAGACTTCAATGAGCAAAGTGATAAGGGGAGGCTAGAATATTGTTCTGTTCCATGGAGCTCTCAGTGCCACACAAGCACAAGAGCTTGGGAGCAGTTTGGGGAGAGCAGACGATATCAGGGTGCCTGCTTTCTGCTGGAGCACCCAAACTCAGGGAGGACAAGGAGGTGCAGACCCACACCTCAGACCTCCCACTAGAACTCTGAGAGGCACAGATATTTTGATTTTGATGAAGCACTTTTCAATGGAGGAGGTTTCTTTTAAGCTTTGTGGGGTTTTTAGGTGATGCTATTACTTTTCTTAGTTGTCATTCATTAGCTCCAATGAACAAGAGCCTGAGAAAATGTGATGTGTGTGTACTCTGGAGATCCCAGGGTCAGTCACAACTCCCTTTCTCAGGCAGGCCTGTCAGTAGCTGTGGTGGGGATGGGGATGAGAGACTGGGTGCATGGGTGTGGAGTGTGCACTGTGGGGACTTGTCAGGTGTGACCTCGTCAGGTGTGACCTCCCTCCTTGCCAAGTTAATCCATCCCTATTGTCTCCAAACTAGTGAGCCCATCTGAGGAGCTGCCCCTTGGCCTGTCCTCATCAGCAAATGGAAAGACTGAAAAAGGAGGGAAGATTCTTTTTGCAAAACCCCAGTGCAACTCCAGAGGAGGGGGCAGAGGAGAGGGTTTAAGGCACTGGGAAGGAACAAGATGTCCTGCCAGCATGTGTGGATGTTCTCCTAGGAGGATTTGGGAAGATTTTCCACAGGTGACAAGAAGCCACCTGTGCAAGCTGCAGTTCTCAGACCCTTCCTACCAGCCCTCAGACGGGAGAAATCACAGCCAGTTCATTTGATGTTTGAATAAAATGAGGCTACATTTAATAAAGCAAATCCAGGGAGCGTCGCAGGCCCCCTTCTGCTGCTGCCGCCGCCTCTGGGTTTGTTGTCAAGGTTGTTTAACAACCTTGACAAATGTTCTTAATAAGTGACAGGCTGCCTTGGCAGGGTTTCCATGCACATCAAGCGTGCTGCTCGAGGTTAATCCAGCCGTTCCGCCCCTGCTTGGGAGGGGTGGGAGAAACTCCTCAGGCAGAGCCTCGTGTTTTGTGGGAATGGGGGCACCCTGCAGTGGGGATGTCCACATGGAGCTGTGGTTCCATGGACAAAAATGGCAGGTCTGATGGGGTGGTAACTTTTCTGTGCTTTTTTTTTTTCCCTATCCTTGCAGCTGTGACGTGTCTGGGCAGACCTGCCAGTGTCATTTTCCGTCCTTGGTCAGTGTGTGACATTTTTTATGATGGCCCTTTATAGGCCACATTATCTTCCCTTCTATTACTTAAAAATCTATTACCTTTTTATGCATCAGTTCAATCTCCTTTTCTTCAATGAATTGCTTTGTGGTAGGACATGGAAGTTCAAAAATGCTGTGGCTGTGCATTTGGCTTCCCCAGGAGCTGAACTGATGCAATGATTTTTTATTTAAGGCAACCTTTAAGTTTTGAAGCTACAGAGGAAATTTTCCTTGAGGCAAGTTATGCCATTACTGCCATGGTGGGAGCACTTGCACGCTCTCTGAAGCAGTTTGTGCTCCTCAGAGAGGGGTTGTTTTACTGGACACCCCCCGGTTCTATCTGATGTGGTAACTCCTACATATGGGAAGAGAACTTGCATACAAAAAAATACAATCTGTGGCTGGAGTTGTCTGTGTCCAATGCAGATATTAACTGGGACTCACTGACGCCAAATAAAAAGGAAATACAGTATGAAGAAGTCCTTAATGGTGTTGATGGTTTATGCACTTTTAGACATGAAAAAACTTTCTAGTCTGTCAGGATCAGTATTGAGCTGAGCTCTGCACAACTGGTCTCACTGTCGTTCATTAGCACAGTCATTTGAAATTACCGTGTCACTAGATTTTTTGCAAGTATTTTTTCCTTCTTCCCCTACCTTTGGTTCAGTAACCAGTATCCTCTCAGTCTCAGTGGAGCCTAAATATTGGTTGTAGATAATGGTAAAAATCATCAAAACTCAAAGGGCATGTTTTCCTCTCTGGTCTGCCCTAACAGTCGGTGTCTGGCATTAGACACTGTTGTCCCAGCTGAGGACTGAGACTGCTGGAGGATGCAGAAACAGGATCCCTGCTCTCTTCTCTGATTGCAGGCCCCTTAGATTGCAACTCTGCAGTCTTATATTTAATAATATAATTTACCTACTACTTAAGTCTGCAAGACTTACACTGAACAGAGGCATTGTAGGATGTATTTGCCTGTGCACATACACATTTGCACGCACTTACAAGTGAATGTTTTAGTCGTTGAAGTTAAGTTTAATAATTTCATTGGATTTACAGCCCTCATGACTAGTAGGCAATGGTCACTGTGTGAGTGCCTATGTAGCACATGTGCATATCCCTATGTTTCCCTGGCTTGCACGGAGCCTGTCCACTTGCATGCCGCTGATGGTTTCTATTTCGATCTCAAGCAAGGATTTAGCAGCCATGGCAGAGCAGCAGTGAGGATTCCTGTTACTGAGAATTAAATTACTTTTCAGACTAACCTGTGGTGGAATGGTCCCCAGCACCCTGTGAAGCAGTGGCATGCATAATTAAAAACCAAACTACTCGTGTCAAGTAAATGAACAGAGCATGTCTTGTCAGCTTCCTCCTTTGCCTTTTTATTTTTTGTTATTGTATGTAAACCCTTGCTTTGGAGATTGCAAAACTCAGTTGTTTGCGGTGCCTCTTGCATCATTAGTATGGCAAACACAGTAAGAATCAGCTTTCTTGTGATAATAAGAAACCAGAGCACAGCAACTGACAGACTAGGTCAACCCTGTATTCCCATCTCATCCTGTAGCTTGCCCATTCGGAGCAGACAAAAAAGAATTCTCCAGCAGATAGGAGTGAGATAATCTGCCAACCCTATTTGTGTGCTGTCAGGTGATTTAGCTCTCCATCCTGCTCCCTCACTCAGTTTCCCCAGTTATTTACACTGACTGGATGGCAGCTTGCTCCCAAGCTTTTTTGGAATGAACCACCTGGTTCCCCTCAGGCTGTGGGTGTAGCAACAGTTCCCCAGGAGTCAGTACAGAGCAGAGAGCAGATTAGGTTTGATTTCTTCCAGTCCTTGTGTAGTCTTCCGAAATTATCCTGGCAGGCCTTCTATCCCTCTTACATCCCCACAAGCTATAACCCACGCCAGGCAACACTTGGTCCCATGCACTAAAACCGTCACCACTGGGTTCCAACACAACCCTCTCAGTACTGCAAGGACGCAAACCTGAGGAGACACACAGCAAATAATGATGGTGTGACAGAGCCACAGGAACACGTTGTACAGCCCGGACCTATGAGCCAGGGGCCATGCAGACACAGCAGTTTGCCTTTGCAGGGGGTTGCCACAGCAATTTGGACATGAACCCATCTCTACAGATCTGGGTGGACCGGGTACATGTAGCATCCAGCCCGTTGCCTGGATCTGTTCACCCAGATTTCTCTCACGCAGCTCTCAACGTGAGATTTCTCTTCAATGTCCAGTTCTTCTCCTCACCACATGTGTGTCTTCAGCCCTGCAGAAAGGTGAAACTTGAGCCCAGGAGTGAGAAAAATGCAAATAGAAGACTCTTAGGTCCTGGGTGAGGGAGAATCCAAACTGATCAGCATGTTCCCTAAAATTGCTCAGAATCTCACAGAAATGCCTCTTATCCTGAAAATCAATAAAAGCCAATTAACTAGAAGTTAGAAAGGGTCTGTGCTGATAAGCCAAATAGACACTTGGCGTCTTCCATTCACCTGTGAGGCTCATTAACAAAATCTGAACCAGTTCCAGGGACCTGCTTGCTGCTTCCCCTTGGGGCTTGCCCTTCCTCCCAGCTCTCCTAGCCCACCTCTGTCAAGGAGCACTTTGGGTAAACCACTTAGCTAGGCAGCTTTCAAACCTTCTCTCAAAGGAGAACTGGGTTGGGAAGATTTAACTGAAGATGGGTTAGAAAAAAAAAAAGAGAAAGCAAGGACACAGAGGGGCAGTTCCAAGGGAAATAGTTATTAAGCAGCTGGAGAATACAGCAAAGAAAGCTCTGTATAAAGAATTAGCTGCATGAAAGTCCATCCACTTTTTATAGACTTATCTTGATTTTTTCACGCTCCGGTACCATTATTAAGTGCTTGAACCCATATTTCTGAACCGAAAATATTTATGTATATAAAAAGCACGTAAGTTTAAAAAACCCAGGCCCTACTCTGCTGTTGATCCCATCACATCTACCCAGTGATATTACTAAGCCTTTTGAGAACTCTGCACAAGGAACTCCTATCTGGGCAAAAGGGGTTGAATTAAATTAAAGTAAGATGGGAGGACACACACTTGCAAAAATCACCCTTAGTGCGTAGCAGTGCGTTGCAGTTAAATGAGGAACAGACTCTGAGGAGTCTTGAGCAGTTTGTCTTGAGTTTGGTTCAAGCCTATGTTTTCATTAACAATGCATGTGATAGGAGGCCATACTCCTAGAAAAATGTGTATATTGCGCAAAATTGGGATTAACTTTGGAGGATATAGTCAGAATTCAGGTATCACCTTGATACACTGGAAAAGTAGTCCAAAATCAATAGAGTAGAATTCAGTAAAGATGAGTTTCTCGTGAGTTATGCTTTAGAAAGAAAACTTAAGTGCACAGATAGAGAATGGAAAATATTGAAGGCAGCAACGCTGCAGGAAAGAAGCAAGATCTTACAGAGGACCGCAACCTGAACATGAGTCAAGGTTGCATGGGAAGCTTACAAAAAAGGCACCTTTTATTCTGGCTCTGAATGGATGCCACTGGGAAGGGATTGTTATTCTGCTCCTCAGGTGGAGGATTTGAGCCAGTTCTGGGCACTGTGCTTAAGAAAACCTCAGGAAAACTGGAAAAAAAAAAGAAGGCAAGGAACAAAACAAGACATGCAGAGGAAAGAAATAAGGTTTAGAGTGAAAAATATAAAATATTAGGAGGATGGAATACTTTTATTTTGGGGCTTTTTTAGCAGTGAAAAGGTCAAGTGGGGCATGAAGAATGACAGACAGGTGTGAGAGCACCATTCACAGATACAGAAATTGTTCTTGGGATCATTGTGAACAATTGTCCTGTGTGACTATTGTGGAAATGCCGAAAAACCAACAGGTTTAACTCTCAACAAGAAAGGAAGGAAGAAATCCACTAGCTGGTGGGCCACTGGATCAAGAAGTTAAAGATATTGTACATGTTTAAGACCATGTTAGGCAAATATCTGTAAGGATTTGGTTTTGTAAAGTTTCAGTGTATTTGTGCCTGCTTCAGAGTAGATAGACAGATTTGAGGTCTTTAGAGATACTTCCTGGCCCTGAAGTCAGTGATTTATATGACATCAGTAGTTTCACATTAAAATGATGCTTGACTGCTCGAGTGTCTTCTGAGCAAAGACATTTGGAATGATATTCTGTCCTCATCTGTACATCTGCAGTCACTGAATTAATTTCTGTATATGCATAGCAGGCTGTAGGCACAGGCACAGCGCTGACCTGGGACAACGGGCTGTAGACAGTCTGTGTATTTTAACTCTATTCAGTTCCTCTTCTTCCACTTTTTGAGACCCATTTGATTACCAGTGGCATTACACGTCATTGAGCACTGTTAATAACCCCAGTTAATCACAGAAGCACGTTTCCCCTTGAAAGAGTTCAAACAGTGAGAGCGAGCACAGCCAAGTTTAATGCCTCCACTGCAGAGATGATGTGCTCCTGGCTGCGGGGCTTTGCTGCAGGGTCGTCAGGACCAGGGAAAAAGGAGCTGCAAATGCTTAGTGCCTCTTGAGAGATAGCTCTCCTTCAGTTTGTTTGATTCCTTAGATAAGGCTGAAGATTTTCATATGGTTTTGGACCAGGATAATAATTATGGTCCAGTGTTGCACACAGAAATTTATTTACTGTATATTTTTGTTGCAATAGAATTCAAGCCTCTTCCCAAATTTTATTATTAATAATTAGCCCTGTGTATATAACATATTGTAGCCACTTGTATGTCTTATAGATCTTATAGGTCTTTGTGTGTCTTCTACTTCATCTACATGACAACACAGGTTTCCAGTAGTATTTGGATGTGGAAAGATGCTTATGGAAGCTTTGTGGGATTTACTGATGTGCTTAAATGACTTTGGTGCTGAATGCCCTTTGACGCTCAGTGGAAGCTAGGTGCCAAAGCTGTTTCATAGCCTTAGTAAGTAAATGAACTACATGTCAAAACTGCTGAATATCTGTCTTGGGAGATGGGCACCCAAGCATGTACTGTACTCTGGTATAGTCTGTGACAGTAATTAAAGTAGGAAAGACTGATACTTTTAGGTCTAAAAATCATGGGCCAGATTTCCACTTGTGACACTCCTCTGTGATATTTCATATAGAGATCTGAAGTCATTAAACCCGAGGCTTATTACTGAGCTGATGACAAAATTCAAGGAACCACTCAAAATCAACTAATTTTAACGCCAAGGGCCTCTGATCCTCAAACCTGCCTCCACATCTGGCACAGAAAATGGCATGGATTGGTTCCAGGCCAAACTTAGGAAGGTATGAGCTGTGGAGAAAAAGAAAGGAAAATATTATGTAAAAAAAAAGATTATTAATATTCATGCAGGTGCTAAGGAGTGACATTTTGATTCCCTAACACCAGTATTAGCATTTTGCTTTTTGTCAGCAAACCTGAATTGATTTTTGGCTCAGTTTTGCCCTTTGAGGTAAATCCATGGTAATAAAGTTGTACTTTCACAGCTTACTGAGTGTGCATGTATGCGTTAGAAAAAGGTAGCTGTTTTGATGTAAAATGAGAGTCAGTATAAAAAGTAATGTAGCAAGAAGCCTTTTAGTAATAGCCAATTCTGTTAGCCACTGGTTTGTATTTTCATGATAGCTGCATAGCCTGGGGCCAGGAACATGCAGGATAAAGAAAAGGCCATCTTCCCAAATTCAGATGGAAACTTGAAAAGGTAGAGGGAACGTGGAAGGCAGCTGGAAGGACAAGTGGGATGCGCTGGGCTCCATTACAGCTCTGTCCTGTGGGAAAAGCCAACTGCAGGGGATCTGCCTGGAGTGGGGCTGTCACAGCACAGAGGTCCCCGGAGTAATTACTTGGGAGCCACAGTTGTGAGAGGTTATTTGCCCTGCTGTTGAGGTTATTTGTCTCGGTTTAAAGAGCTGCACAGCGAAAATATCATTATTGGCAAAAGATCTCAGAAGAATGAGTATCTTGCAGTGCAGTTGAGCGTTCACTGCCTGCTGATCAGTTGCGGGACCTTTACGCTCTGATTAGAAGCTGAGTGTGACACTTCTTGTTTTCAGAAACTCCCAATTTAAATTAATCAAGCGCAGAAGCACACTCTGGCTGGCAGGACACTCAGGAAATCAGCTGGGAGCCAGGGTGATATCTCCAGCTCTTATCTTGTTTCACTCTTATTGCCACTGCTTGGTGACTCTTG
This sequence comes from Gallinago undulata, assembly GCA_026546715.1. NCBI lineage: Eukaryota > Metazoa > Chordata > Aves > Charadriiformes > Scolopacidae > Gallinago > Gallinago undulata. Next base: position 13,484,426 of record JAOTQQ010000052.1, on the reverse strand, counting down.
ATTTGAAAAATATTGGCTTAGTAGAAATGGGCTTGTCACCTGTCCAAATAGCCAATCTCCGATATTCTGAATGTCTAAAGTATTTTCACTAGGTGTGACTGAAGGGTTCATCAATAATATAGAAACAGCATTTAAAATACAGAGGGAAGTTTTGTCAAGGGATCTTCAAGGTCAGGGGATATCAGAAAAGTTTTACATCTGTGGGTGGTGTATTTGTCTTCTTTGAAGGCATAGAAAATTTCAATTAATATTATACCTGTATTGACAGAACAGCAGGGAAATCCTGCTGTCAGCCACAACCAGCCACAACTTATGCTCTCTCTGGCAGAAGCAAAAAACTTCCAAGAACAACCTCCAGTGTCTTCACCTAACAACAAAATGGTTGCAACTTTGCATAAGCACCGTCAGACCAAGGTGAACATTTAGAATCTGGAGAGGTCCTTGATGCTTCCATGTCAATGTTTTTCTAGTCTCCACAACATCAATAAAATATTCAGACTTTAGGAATCATTGCCCTAAATACTCCCTTACTTACAAGAGGGATGACACTGACATTGTGCATTCCCTGGAGAGTCAGGTCTGGGTTTTTGCCCCCAGACTATGAGGAGACACACATACTGCAATAAAATCCTTGCAGACAGACCAAACTGCAACACCGCTTTCGCTCTCTCAATGAGTATATGAGTTTGGACAAAATCAAACCTAAAAAGCACAAACCATGTTGTCCGCTGGCACCAAACTTGCTGTTCTGTGCAGAGAGCCTCTATTAAAAATGTACCTTTCTCCTGGAGCTGTCTGATCCCCTGCTTTGTCACAGAGCCACTCTGGTGTGACAGGACAGGGAGGCTGTGGCTCTGCTAGTCATACTTCTTCCTTTGTTGCCTGTTCCATCCATACCGGGCCCTGCCCAGATTATATTTTAAGATATTTTTTTTTTTGTGGCACATGGCTATATCAGTTTTATTGAAGAGGGGACAGATGGAAAGCAAGGACCTGAATGTATCTGCTGGATGCGGGGCTGGCTTAGGATTTTGCTTTATCTTGCTACTCTCACTGGTGGCATTGTTGCCTCTGCTGAGGCCAAGCTCCAGTCTCAGTGTGGTTGTCCTGGGAAGACTTGTTTGGATAAGACAGAACTTGATGAGTAAGATTTACTCTCTAGTTACCTGCTCTTAAATACAGGGATAAACAGAAAAGAGAAGATGCCTCTGTTTGCAGTGGTCCAGGCATGTTTTGCATATCTGTTTTTGTATTTTTAGGCTGAAGATGTGATGGATCCAGTAACTGGGGGTGATAATTATATGAAAGCAATTTCCTACTAAGACAAAAAAATGCTTTTGCTACTCCATGTGTGCTAGTGCTGTGGGGTAGTGGATGGAAGTCCACACTGCCAAATCAATGAGATTACCTTTTGGGGGGTGAAGAAGTGTTTTTGAGGTTGATTTGTTTGGCGTTCCTGCTTTAGCAGGGGAGTTGGACTAGATGATCTCTAGAGGTCCCTTCCAACTCTGACAATTCCATGATTCTATGATTTGTGTTTCAATTTCTGATTATCTTTTCCATGTGATCATGGGACTGGCTCACAGTGCATTCGCAGCTCTGCAGTTGCCATCGGTGTGTGCTGCAGGGGAGAGCAGCCAGGCTGTAGTGAGCAAGCTCTGCTCTCCGGCTATTTCCTTCCTCCTAAGGGCGCTCACAGCCTCCTTGCACTGGGGCCATTATGTGCAAACCACATTCAGTCCTGGTGATGCACTCAGGGTCTGTATTTCTGAGTACGGTCGCTCCTGACAGTTGATCACTGCATGCTGCCTGTAACTCTTTCCTTCCTTGGAAACAGCTTTTTCGTAGAAATTAACCTGGTTGGCCAAAGATTCTTGCTGTCGCTATTTGGATTATTTTTGTCAGAGTTAGTTGACAGCAACAGCAATAAACTGTCATATACTTGGGCAGGAGCCACATCTCTGCACCACTTACCAGCTGTTGTGAGGGTTGTGTGTGGTGTGGAGGAGCTGGGGGCAGACCCGGGGGTTCCTGGCTGCAGAAGTGTGGCAGCAGGACAGGACACTCCTTTGCCAAGCCAAAATTTCCCCCATGCAGAAGCAGAGAGGTTTGGTTGTTCCTGAGGTTTCATCCAGGGTAGCAAATCTCCAGAAATCCCACGCAAGCAGCTGCTGCACATGTGTAGGTGGCACAATAGGTACGAGTCAGCATGGTACATCTAAAATACAGTGTGTGTTGAACTCATTCAACCTTTTTTATGCAGCACCTGTACAATACTGATGCACTAGGATATGCTGAATATATATGTTTGCTGCATGTGACTGTATTTCCTGTAGGGGAGTGACAGGAATGTATAAGCCTTAGCATGGTGGGGCAAGCACTCCCACGTCCCACGAGGCAGAAGGGATGGTGTGGCTGTGGGGCTGCCCTGCTCACCTGCAGGTGACTCGGGGCTGAGGTAGGTCCCCCAGGAGGGTCCCTGCTGGCTCTCAGGGTGGCTTGAGAAGCGAAGAGCCTAAATATCTGCTTCTTCGGAGGCTTTTTCCCAAATTCCTGCCAATAGAACTAAGGGGAGGTGATGAGGGCTGCTTATGTACCGAGGGCTGCATGTGTGAGAGTGAGGGAGGGGATGGAAACCTGCGTCACCCCATAGTGGGCACAAGGTGCCCTCTTAGCCCAGGCTGGACCAATTCACAGCTCCTAGCTCCAGTGTTGTCCTGTGTGATTAGGCTGCCAGGCAAGGGGCCTCTATCTGTCACTGCTCTGTGCCATGATGCAGGATTGCAGCAGAGAGAAGGCAATAGATGCTCTGAAATCAGTTGCACAAAACTTATTTCACATGTGCAGCACTTGGAGAATTCTTGCTGACTGCCAGGGCTGAGGATTTCTGTGTTGGGATGAGACGTTGACAGTGACCTTGATCCTGTAACTTTCTTGCTCTGTCATACCAGTGAAGTTTCCCATGTGAGAATAATATGTCCCTTTCCTGTTATGCTTAAAAAGCCCTTTCCTCATCTCGCATTTCTGTATGATGGACGTGGCCAAAGACAAGTTGCTTCTGACAGTTCATTGAAATTGAAACAGAGGGGGTTTCTGTCTAAATGTTTTTAGAATATGCCACAGCATGGCCTGTGCCTGAATGACCTGGAAGAGCATATGAATTTCTGGGTGATTGCATTTTTGTAAAACTGACTCGGGAACAGAAGCTTGCTGTGCTGAAATCAAGTGCCAGGGAATAGAGAAGGAAAAATCAGAAAAGGAAAAAAAGATAATGTAAGTTATGAGTGGAAGGAAGGGCAAGAAGTCGGTACACTGTGGCATTGTCCATATTGTGAGACAGAAAAGAGTCAAGTTGTTTGGGGATTTTAGAGCAAACTAGCGTCCTGAAAAGCATGGGAGAGAGCACGTCCCTTTCCCAGTCCAAACAGCCCTAAGAAGAAACACCCTGCAGGGTCATCCCAGAAAGGGCTATTGTCAGATATGATGAAGATAAAATCACCGTGCTTCCCTGCTGTCCCCAGCACATTTCTCCTGAAAAGTGCAGTCAGTGCAGTTGTTCTGCATGACCTGTGAATGCAGACACATCTCCCCAGTGCCCTGTCCCTGAGTGCACACCTTTAGCTTTCAAATGGCTTCTGGAGCTGCAGGATCACCTGCCACACGTCAGGAATCCTGGCTGCTCTGTGGTCATCCGATTTTTCATAAATTGTCAGTTTTCAGCAATTCCTCTTATAAACACTCCTGAGTATCTGGCCACAAATTTTCCTAACCCCACAACATTCTAATCGCCGCCTGCACAGATTCACCCTTTGTCCCAGCATCGCACAGGGGGAGAGGAGCAGCTAATGGAAGGGGAATTTGCTTTATGAATGATTCATGCTGGGATGATCCTCATCCGGTTCAGTTCAGAATGAATAGCAAGAAATGGTACAATTAGAACTGGGACAAGAAGAGGCTCTTGAAGCCTCTTGTGGCCATCCCGCATTGCCTGTCATTGTTTTCTCTGGTTTATGTCTTCACATGGACCCGAGGGATGTCACAGCACCTCATCTTGGGGCCTTTTAAGGAGCCACAGTTTAGAGGGATTGTAGTGGTGAAGCTGTGAGCTGCATCCAGCTCTTGTTTGGCTTTTGATCACCAGGAGATGTGTGTGTCGAAGAGCAGCAGCAAGAATGACAGTGTGCTTCATTCTTTTGCCTACAGGGACAGCAGCCCACTGCTTGAAGCACATGGTGTTCAGGAGCTTGCCACATTGATTAAGGAAAGGCATATCAGGCTTTGACAAGTTACACTGGAGGCTGAACATTGTCAGCTGTAGAGAACATGCTAGCACATATACTGCATACATAAAAAGCTATTTATCTTTGCAGAGGGAGAAGCTGCTGCTGACGATAGGGAATTCATTTCCATGGACCTTTCAGGGCTTTTTGATGTGCATGTGCTTGGCATCGCTGCTGAATGACTTTATGTTTCCCCAACATTGATGTTACTATTGCTAGAGCCAGAAAAAAGACACGGGCCACAGCAATGTTGTGCCTCAGTACCGGGGCTCTTGAGCCTAGAAGGTGATGGACACTGGACGTAAAGCGCAATGTTTTGTGGCTGCAGTGGATCCTGCTGTGTCTGGTGTGCCGGTGCCTTCCCACGTTGGCCTGAATGGGCCAGAGAAAACTTTTACACTGAAAGCATTGGGCTGGGATTCTGAAAATCCAGATTCTGACTCTGACACAGCCTTTCCAAGGATCTTATGCAACTGACCTAGTTTCTTTGTGAATTTTACCTCCTCACCATGGTGGGAGTTTCTTCATCCCTTATAGGGCCCTTGTATAAGTGAGGTAAATGAAAATATTATTGCTCTGCTGCTAGGCACCATTTGTTTCCCTAAGAGGACAAACCTTCACCCTTACTTGTGGTATTATGGCGTTTATCCTGCTGCTGTCCCATCAGGCTGCCTGTGTAAGTGTGAGACTAGCACAACACAGGCAAGCATCGTGGTGATCAAAACTGTTTGGTAATTTCTTTTCCTCCCTATAATATTACATTCTCTTTTGCCATTCCCTCCTCCCCACCCCAAACTCTAATGAGACACAGATGAATTCTCCATGGGCTAGACCTGACAGGGGCATAGCCTCCTCAAGCTGGGCAGCAAAGTGCAGCTGCTCTTCCAAGCTGAGCTCCATCAAGAAACTTCCCGCCTGTAAACGTTTCCCTGACACCTCTCCTGGCTCAGACCCTTCTTGCCTCTCCTCGGGGAGCTACATCAGCTCCTGCACCCTGCTCTGAGCACACAATGCGCTCCATGCTGTGCACTCCCATGGGAAGCTGGATGCTTTCTCTGAGCACCAGGACACCATCACTGGATCCAGCAGGCATAAGCTCCCCACCACTGGGAGCAAGGAGAAGCTTGCACTGCAAGTTTATCCTGGTTTTGTGGCTTTCCCTAGGCGCTGCTGCTGGTATGGCTCAGTACAGCTCTTCTTAAGTCCGTTTTAATAAGCCTTGTTTGAAACAGAGACGAGTCGCTGGAGAGGCTGGTATCCTCAGGAACGCCGCCCCGTCGCACAGCATGCCTGTCGTGAGCGTATGTCTGGCATCGGGATGGAACCCACAGCGCTGGCTGTGAGGCTGCAGCACGGAGAAGGCTGCCAGCTGCCCGCAAAAAGCAGCTGATGGATCAGTGCTGCCAGCGGACATTGTCCCTTGCATCATGGCCAGTAATTGGTACATGGGGCTGCGCTGTCCTTTTATAATAATCACTTCTTTTATCGCCCTCTTCAAAGGTGGCTTTGCATACAAGACCAAGAGCAAAACCATAGCTCATTACTTGATTGCATAATTACATTCTGCTACAGTGTAATTTGGTTATGGAGGTAATTAAATGGATCAAGGTCAGCAGTAGGGCTCAGGACACAAGGTGGGGGGAAAAAAGGGCTGGGAACTTTAATGCAGAATCCTACCTTGTTGGCATCTTTTGCAGCTCAGGTTAGTTTTTTGTGGCCCTATCGCTTGTCCCCCTGGCCTCACAGGCAAGATGTGTTGCTTTTCACATGGCTTCTCACGTGGTCATGAGATGGCCAGCTGCAGCACCGTGGTCGGCTGGCTGGTAGGGTGCAGGCGGTCACTTCATTTGAAGAGCCCGCTTACCGTCCCTACAGAGCCTTTCCAAAAGAGTCTCTCAAGACCCCTGAATCTGACCCGTGTGTCACTGTGGGCTTTGGGCTGGATTTTGGCTGGAAAGCTGAAGGTTCATAACTCTTTGAGCAGTTAGCTTCCAAAATAGCTTTTTAGTATGATTTATGGGGGAAAGAAATTGCATGGTTATAAATGGAGCTTTGCTGAGAACTGTTGTTGTTGTGTCATAGCAAGGGCTGGATCAAATAATTCAGGGAGCGTCTTCCATACTGCACACTCTCTGTCCTGCTGCGATGGAGCATGGGCTGTGCTGCACCGTGGCAGCTGCCTCTTGCATATGAACATTACTGGGTGCACAGGCTATTTTTCCCCTTTCACAAAATTGGGGAAAGAAGGAACAAAAGGCTTTAGTGTATGTTGACTCGTAAAAATGAAGGTGCATCCCTCAAAACAGTGACTGAAAGTAAGTCCCGCAACAAAGTTTACGAGAGTTGAGGCCTTCGGAACAACCTAGTCTTTTTACAGACTGCTAAAGCCTGATATGAATAAATAATTTAATGGCTATTAATGTGAATGCTGCTGATTTTGAATCTCAGTTCCTACAGTATTAAACCCCACAGCCAGCTCTGCCCTTAAGGAACGTTCTTTCTGCAGGGGCTTTGTATCCATGCAAATGTTATCAGCACCCTCTGAAGAGGCTAGAGCTAAAAAATGGCTTTTGAAAATGTGTAGCGCTAGGATTATCATGCCTCGCTTTTTATCAAGTTTACGCTAACGAAAAAAAAAACACAAAAGAACAAAACCCAAGACTCTTCAATATCAAAGTTAAATTTAGAAAACGAACTTTTTAAAGCATCCTTTTCACTTAAATGCTTATTTCTTTTATGACCAGCTTAAAAAGCAAAATCTCACAGCTCTCATTATTTTTCTTTTGTGCCTCGCATGCCTCATATTTTTTTACTGCCCTCTTCTAAGTAAAATGATCCCCATGGTACTCTTACTTTCTGTGTGCTCCTCCAAGTGTACAGGCTTGTTGCATGTATTTCTATGTGTATTAGCAGTTTGCTAATATGTTTTGGTTAGGTCAGTAGAGATGCAGTAGTATAAAACTAGTAAATAAAGTGTAATGATTTTATAAGCATTCTGCCACTTGCTTGATTGAATTTCTGCTTCGCAAGTTTTTACCTTCCAAATGCTTTCACGGTGTGAAATACACTGATGGTTGTTCATGGCTACACTGTTCATTGCCCTGTGTGACAGATGTGGACAGGGTGGGACACTGTGTGCTTGTTGCTGACCCCAACACCATAGACTTTATGGGCAGAAATGACTGTTCAGGTCTTTTAGTATGAATATGTCATTAGATAACTGTTTTGCTAAATCATTCTGCTTGCATGAAGTCCCTGCCTTTGCCTGAGTTAAATCAGACACTTTGGGACAGGTTAGCTTTGTGTCTTTTTCTCCTAGCACCAGAAGTTATCTTCCCACAGGACTGCTAATCTTCTCCTTCGTTTTCCTTGTTATGAAAGTGATCGTATCCATTTTAATTGAAATATTCATGAATCAGGGTTTACTCCTTGAACAGAATGTGTAGTCCAGCTTTAGTGATTCTTAGATGATCCAATTCTGCTTTTGTTGTTGCACTAATGATTCAGGACTTAGCATTGATTAAAACACATGAAAACTATGATACATTTGGGATAGTAAGAAAGGACTGTTATGCCCATGAGCAAATAGTTTCTTTTCAACAGGGTTTTTTTTATGGTTCTTTTTCTTTTTTCTCCTCCCTCTGTTCTGGAGTAGCACAAAAGAAAGCAGTAATTACATGTTCCTTCTTCGGTGATATAGTCAGGACAGCCCTGAGGTTTCCTTCCTGCTCTCAACATGTTTGCTAACACAGATGCGAGATTCCTTTAGAATTTATTATGCTAAGAAAATTATTTTCAGACCTCTGAAGGATCCAACTGTGGCAGGTTCTCTGCAAGCCAGGTAGTCTGTAAAACAAACCCAAATGTATACAGATCTGATTGTAAACCCTGGATCTCACTGAGACGGCATGCTACAATAAGTAGCTACAAATAGGAAATAGCAATTTTTAACTCTGGATTGCTTTGTGGATGTATTTTGGGTCATAGAATTTAAAGACAGTTGCACAGTCTTCTGTATACTAGTAACACAATAAAATGGTCTCCTGCTTTACTGCGCATTGTGCCAAATAGAGTTAGTGTATTATATTACTCTCTCTAGAGTGACTATATTATCTTAAATTGGAAGTTGCAGTCATTAGTTGGCTTCTGAACAGGATCAGATGCCAAAGCTAATCTGAGTTCTCTAGCAAAGTGTTCAACAGAGTGAAAAATTTCACTATAACCACTACTGCAAAATCCCTGATGATATACTTCCATCTGTTTGATTCCTGGGAAGCAAAGCATCAGCTACAATGGGTCACTTGGCTGCATACACTGGAACAGTCATATCTAAGCTGTGGCGTAGTTTGGGTCCATTCAAAATATTTGTGCATTGTCCGTGGGTTATTTCACATCAAAAGGAAACTAACAGAAAAAGAGCAAGTCGGGTTGTCAGTACATGTGTATCATGGAAATCCATTCAAGGTATAAGTAGCCCAGTCTTCTCTGTAAAGTTGTTTTGGGCTGCGAGATTTGTCAACTCTTCCAGGCTATGCAGAAATAGATGGTCAATATGTGGATGAGACTTCTGTTACAGCAAAGTTGGCTGATTTTCTGAATTCCCAGAAAATAAATGAACAAAGGGCTGTCTGCACTTCATGCCAAATACTTTTTTCTTCTCTCTTTCTCTCCCAAAAACATTCTGAGGAGTTGGAGGCTCATTCATTCCACAGTCTGAATATCCCTCTATTGTATACAACCAAAGACAGGCTTTTCATACACAATGAGCAATTTAAAGAATATGAGATGGGATGCTGGCTGAAAGTGTCTGGCTCAAGGGCACAGAGCCTGGAGGAATCAGAACCAGCAGAGGAGCCTGCTCTCAGGAATTAAAATCCAATACCTCAGTTACATGACAGGTGTTCACCAACAAACTCTCTCCTCTGAGAGAGTTACTCAGGACCAACAGAAATGTGCTTGCAACTTGTCTTCACCGTCTTCCTTTATAGTAGATACCCACCTTCGTTGATGGTTGGTATGACGGGCAGAGGGGTTTGAAGTTTTGGGCATGGGGTTTGCCCAGCAGAGATGGGGCAGAACCTCAGGGTCACCCTGGCAGTTTTTAAGGAAGCAGTATTGATCTTTTTTGCTGTCTTTGTCAGGGGAAATATTGCTAGGACCCAGGCTTTGAGATCTCAGTGGGTTCTCTGTGACATTCCTGGTGGGCCACAGAGCCAGCCTCCCCAAAAGTATGCCATGAACCTTTCCTTTTCTTAGTGTTGGCACTGCAGCAGCTGGTACAAGGGGGAGGGAAAAGCCACATAAATTGTCACACTTTATAACATTTTGTCTTGGTTGTAAGATCCTGCCTGTGCAAGACCAGTTCACCCTAGCTTCTGTGGATGCCTTAGACCACAGGGCTTGCTGTTAATTGGCCAGTTGTAGCCAATCTGTCAGTAAGCTGTCAAAATATTAATAGTCTAGCACCACTCATTTTCAGGATGGAAGTTTTAGAAGCAAAGAAATTGAATTTCCAGCCCTGGTCATGACAGCTGTGAAATTGGTTTAATGCAGGAGAGATTTTTCCAGCATTAGGAAAGATAGGGAGAGTGATGAAGATGGTGCATTTCCACCGTCTTGTGATTTGAATTTAAGAGTCAAAGCAAAGAAGCTATCTCAGTACATCAGCAGCTTACGGTTGTAATAGGCCTGATGAGCTCCTTGGCAAGTCTTCTTATCTTTTGCCCATGTGACATGTTACTTCAAAAAATGAACTACACAGAAAATGGGGATAATGCTAAGTTTTCTTTCTTCAGACCTGCACTCCGTGCCCAGCTCCGTACCATTGGGCAGGAACAAGCATGGTTTTCTCTGTGTGCTAAAACACCATCCCCTGGAGGCTCTGCCTTACAAGGACTGGGACTTGCTTGCAGTCCCCTTCTCCCCGACATTGTTATAACCGCATTATTTAATTTATATCAGAAAGAGAGGGCTTTTGCCTAAGAAACGGAACTGGGACCCAAGGGAAATAAGCTTCTCTACTAGCTCTGACATTTCTTGTTTTACAGAACACCCAGCAAACCTGTTGGTCTTTCAGTGCTCAGGATTTCAGCACCATAAATGTAGAAAATAATAGGTCTTCCCTCTACTCCTGTCATGATGAGGGCATTTTTAATAAATGCCTGGATCATTCATACTATGGTTTGAGCCTTTGAGGATAATTTTAATATAAATAATAGCATGATAAATCTAGTATTGACTGCTAGTTTTTCAGTGAGAGGTTTCTTTTAACTATCAGAAGAAAATAGTGTCATGTTTATAAATGCATAATCATTATTTTAGTTTATATATTGTTGTTATTATTATCAACCATAATAAAAATAGCAAAATCAATTTATTGTGCCCTATGCTTAGGCTAAAATTGATGCCAAGTAACTCTGTCTGTCCCCATAGAGAGATCACAGGTTCAAAGCATCCCATCTGGCTGTGTTTCTAGGGTTCTTACATTATTATTTTTCTTCGAAGTTATTTCAGGTTTTAGCAGATGAGGCAGTATGATGCTAATTTAGGCTATCTGTCTTTCTTGTATGCGACTAGCATATCTTCATCTAGTCCCATCTTATCTCATGATCTTTATCTCTGAATGCAAAGATGTATTTCTGGATACTCTTTTGGAGTAAGCAGAGTTGATAATGTTGTTACTAATTTCAGACACTTTGTCAGAAAAACAGAATGTAGAGAAGACAATGGATGAGTTGGGATTCCCAGGTGAGAAATTATCCTGGGGTTTCACCAGATCTACAGGCTGCCAGGAATGCAATACCAGAGATGATGCTATCAGAAACCCCCTCCTTCGTAGGAAGCAGTTGCTTTCCTAGAAGAGTGATGCTGAACTGGATGGGCCGAGTGCCATGTGAATGTGCTATACGGCCATCACTACTCCAGTTCGTAACAGCTCCAAATTTTAAAAGACTTTAAAATACCAGCTTGAAATAAGATCAAAAATTTAAAAGAAACCAAATCAATCCATCCAAATCCAAATATACTTTATATTTTAAGAAAAAGAGATGAAAACTTATTCCATCCAACCATGAATTTAAATTTGGGACCATCATTAAGAAAAAGTGAAACAAAAGACAAAATATGTCACTTGCTCTGTGTGCCCTATTGTTGCCTGCTCAATGTGCAGGCTTCCCCAGATAACGCTGCACCCTGAGCTGTGCAGTCATTGATACTGAAATTTTATTCCCGGAGCCTGTCCTCCCACCCAGCCTACCCAGGCTCTCCAGAGAGGTGTGGAAGGGAGCAGCCCAGCTTGAAGAGTCATCCTGAGTTATGTTCTTGTCAGCACTCATTAAGTCGAAAGCTGTGTTCCTATCAGTATTGCATGAGCAGCTCACCAAAGGCCAATGCAGTGAATTTGGGCATTTTTATCTTTATGAATTACTTGGTAAAAATGTGCCTGCACATGGTCCAGGAGCTGAAAGCAGGAGAACACAATATTGAGATATGGTGGGATGGACAGGTCTGAATTTGGATCCCCGTAACTAATTGCATTCATCTGCTTTGTAGTCAAATGCGAGACTTGTAGCTTGTGTGGATCTAGACAAGCTCATTTAACCAGGGCAGAGTGGATGGAGCTCAGGGTGTCTTGCAGAACCTGCCACGGGTTTTGGTCAATACTCTGCCACATGCTCAGACATACGTCCTTGCTGCTGCAAGGTTACCTTGGGCATGTCCGATCTGCAATCACACCTTTATCTCCAGCATTTACAAACTTCCTCTGTGGCAATATGAATAATTTAATCAGTCCTTGAACACAAAAAGGTCCTTTCGGACAGCTTGTGTCCACATATAGAGATCTGTGGCTTAATTACAGAGGCTTGTGCAGCACATGATTTTTTCACCTGTCTATGAATATTGGGTCAGCTCACAAGATTTAGCAGACCTGCACTCTACCTCTTCCTTAGGTGTTTTAAAATGAAGCCAACTGAACAAATATGTACCTTGAGCACAGAGAGCTCCCACAAAAGTGAGAGCAGAATAGCCTTTGTTATATTTTTCAGAGGCAGCAAGTTAGATTGCTTGTTAATGATGCTTCTCAGCTCCTAGAGATGTGGACCAGGCCTGCATGGATGTTGATTTATTTGAAAATGTGCTCCCTCCAAGACACAGATGGTCCAGGCAGAGTCAGAATACTTGCAGATACCATATTGTCTCATCAAGTGAATCTCTGCTTTGCAGCAGGGCTGCACGCTCCCATGTAGCAGCTTGTTATTTTAAAACGTATCTGCTCTCTCCTACTTCTAAAAGGCCACCAAGAAGACTTGTCACCAATCTCTTATGGAGCTAGAAGGGGGAGGAAAAGTGGAGTGTGAACAGTAGAATATCACCTGCCATCTGGACAAAGATGTGATGAGATGTAAAGTTTGGATGCACATTTGCGGTTCTTGGTCACAAGCCAAGAGAGAGCTCAGCTACAATTATTTCAAAGCATTTGCAGACAGATGCAACCCTAGGTCATGGGAAAAGCTACACTGGGGCAGGAGGATGCTGAACTCCATCAGGCTGTACGCGGAGCATCATTGCTTGTGGGAGTGTTGCTGTGGTCTGCATAGGGCTGGCCCTGTGAAGAGGACCTACATGGTTAAATATCTGCCCTGGCAATAAGAGTAGGCCAGGATCAAGCGCTGTGGTATGAGGTTTGTGGTCACAAATTCTTAGATGTTCAAAGACATGTTTAATTTCTGAATTTCCACAAGTTTAAATGGGAGTTGGACATTTGCATTTCATCTGGGAGCCCAAATGTCTTTAGGAATCCAGTATCTTTGTTTATCCACACAGGTCTGTGCAGGTTGATACCAGTGCTGAACTCAGGGCTGTTGGCAGCAGAGGGATGTTGATTAAAACCCTGCACTGGCTGAGGTCGGTTGGGAATGTAGAATGGGCTTTGCTGGGTAAAGAGCACCATAAAGCAGATGCTCTTCTGCAATGCCATCCTTTCCCCTGAACTGGAGCAGCTCTTTTACAGACGCAGTGAGCACAATCTAGTCGTTCCATGGTCTGCCTTCACAACCACAATGAAATGCCACTCCTGATAGCTCTGATGATATCTATGATTCCTACTTAACATGTTTTTAATGACTTGATGAGCTATAAGTATTAACACTAACATCAGTAAGTATCCTGAGCCAGATTCTCTGGGAGAGAAGCCTTGCCGTGCCATGGACTTTGGTGCAGTTTAGTGCTTTTATCCCATCTGAAGACCTGGCTCAGTAATTGTGCAGAACATGATAGAGAAACCCGTAAGTGCTGTAAACAAAGGAAAACCGTTACTCTGGGAGTGTGTTAGTTAGATATTTCAAGACTCATAATTAACATCCCTTTCCTAAACTGTGGCACAAACTACTTGCAGAATGGGCTTTTTCTTTTATTGCTGCTAGTTTCAGTGACTAAATTTATTAAGCCATTAGGTTTGCGTATGGATGTATATATTTGCTATTCTCCTTAGGGCCATAATAAAAGGAGATCTTGAGGAAAAAAAAAAAAGAGATCTTTATTTATCTGGCAATTTTGAGAATGATCGTAGGGAAATGGCAAGCAATACAAACAATTGTCCCAGTCCAGGGGGATGCTGAGGGAGCAGCTGGGTTTGGGTACAACAGCTAGTGCCAGCCTTCCCTCTGGCTTCCTTCCTGTCCCTGAGCAATGCACATGGAAGTCTGTCACCATTCCTGCTGTGGTCTGGGGACATCAGGGGCTTCTGTGCTGGTTAGAGCTTGGTCTAAACAAACAAGGGAGTAAATTAATAGCTCTCATGATCAGTACCCGGGAGCACCATGCTGTTGCTTATGGGGGACCCTTTCTTTGCACCTCCCAGCTGAGGATGCTCAGGGTACCAGTTGCAGTGATGCTACTAATTTAGTACAAGTAGGGGCTGGCACTGCTCTCTCTTGCTAGGAGCAACACTAGGCTTGTCCACTGCCCTGGCAGCACTGTGCTGTGACACCATTGGATTGGCATTTTTTGAAGGAGGCGAGCTATCTGAGGGTGACAGTGCATTCCCTGGATACCCTGCAGCCTCATGTCCACAGGTTTGACAGCAATGCCTCTCCACCGACATCTGTGGAGCTTCTTCAGCTTTACAGAAGCACAAAAGAGAGTCCAACAAAACTTATTATGTGCAAGGCCAAGAGACTGGGTTGGATATACCCGACCAGGGCAGGTGGGAGCTGAGGTAGATTAGATACATCTTCACAAATCACCCCCAGCCTGTGCTGCAAGAAGAAGGGGGCAACACCTCCCTGAAGGTCCAGACTGTCCCAGGAGATAGAGATTGTCCTGTCCCTAGAAGTCCCATCCACATTTCCATCTATTGGGATCAAGGATAAATCAAACATTTTTATTTTTTTTTCTAAAAAAGAAGTAGCTTTTGGGGCAATCCATGGTACATTATACCCTCCCTGAGCAGGTCTGACACACTGAACCCACCCCAAATGACAGATGCATCCATTTATCCCCCTTTGATTCTGAGTGTCATTGTGTTCTTCCTAATTTTGTGTGTGATAGGTACCAATTTATTTTTTTCTAGGCTGTGCAACTTCCAAAAAAACTAGAGTTAACACAAACCAGACCTATGTTAGTTTTTCAAAGCAAATCTAATTACTCTTCTTACTGCAATTGCCTTTTGTTCAAAGGATTGGATTGAGATACAGAAAACAAGTTGCGGGCAGATGCTAATCACTTTGCATGTAAATTATTAACATTTCTTTTACAAATATCTCATGCAGGTTTTTAGTTTAACAATTAAAAGAAAAATCTGCTTTTTCAAACCACTTTCAGTAATATCTACAGACATTTAACATAATACATCATGCTCTAAATCTCCAAATAGGAAACAAATAAATGCATTTATTTACTTTGTATGCAAAAATGGTTTAGTCAAAGGAACATATCTTATGTGAAGATAAAGACAGGCAAATTTCCTTTTTTATTTCTCCAAATCACAAGCACACTCTTTAATGAGAACTAGTGGGTTTTTTGAGTGAGCTGAGCTCATGATGGTCTGACGGGGAGCCCAGACCTCTATGGAGTTTGTACAGAAAATAGAGTCAAGGTTTATTTCTTTGTTTATAGACTGTAAAAAGACCATTGATTAAATGATGAAGGCATCTTTCCTCTCACTGCTTTGTACCTGATCGTGCTATTTCTGTCAAGGAGAGAGTTGGGAAAATAATTGAGCGGGGCTCATTATAAGCTTTTCAAAAGGTTTTGAAAGGTCCTTGCACCAAGTGAGAGAGTTTAGTGGCTGCTCTTGACCCCAAGTCTTACCACACCATTACCTCTGGAGGAGGACATCCTTACATCCCATCAGAAGCACGTGGGATCACAGCCTGAGGATCCCTTTGCTGGTTTTACCCTCTCTGTATCTGTGGGATGAAGAGAAAGTATTGGACTTTAGGTCTGCCCATCAAACACAATTCATCAACACTGAATTCACCTTAAAAAACAAAACAAACAAACAAGTTTGCACGCACCAGAGGTCTTGTCAATAGATCAGTGGTTTTCCAAAAATGCCTTCAGTTATCTCAGATTTGAGTCTGTGAGCTAAGAACTGCTTTATTAGTGTGAAGCCCGTTAAGCTTACCTGCACTTTCCTCTTTCTTCACAGCTCTTCTCTGCCCAAGACAACTGTAACAGCAGTTCCCATCTGATTTGACATAATTGCCACAATTAATTTTGACAGTAAAGCTTGTAGAGAGGTTCTGCCCTTAATATCCCAGTAGCCTTTTGTTATTGGTAGCCCCAAAGCCATCAGCAAGGGGCACGTGCCAAAACTAAGTGACACAATATAGCTGAAGGCCTGACGTTGGTCACCAAGAAGATATCAACAAAGAAAAACATAAAGGTTTGCATGTTAAATAGATTTATTGGAGGACACTCCAAATATCCCCTGGCAGTCGGGATGTGTCCTGCTTGTCTGTCCCATCTTCTTTCTGGTCAATGTTTTTTTCCTTCTCCATCTGCTTGCTCTTTGTGTCACGTCTGCATGAGGTAGTGTCTGCACCCAAGGTTTCTGGTGCTCGAACCTGCAAAGACCCTGCAGCGTGTCAATTTGGTGGTAGGATGAATTGCATCCCAGTGTGTGTTTGTGGCATAGTGGGACACTAGCTATTGCTGATGCATTAAGAGGAAGGATAACAATAATAACAATGACATTATTTAACTAGAACTTATTTGACAAATCTGTGGGTTTTCTAAACTGCTGTTGGGCAGAGCTGGGATGTTTCTTGGCGATGTTGCCATGGTTAGTGTCCTGGAGTGCTGTTGCAGCTGAACTGTGGGAGATGAGGAATCAACCAGCCAACTCACAAAAACAATGGGACAGTTTTATTTGGTTGTGGAGGAGCTTAAACATTTAAAGTAAATTACTATTTTTCTTTATTTTTCTTAAATCTTGATTAAGTTGATGTCTTTAAATACATTTGCTTTAAAATAATATAATATTTTTGCTGCTTTATTGGTAAAAGTGGATATACAATATGGCATCGCTTTTATGAACTTCGGCTGCATATCATAAAATACTATGCTGTAGTAATTTTGAAAGGGATATTTATCTGAAAACTTGATTTCCAATACCTTTTAAATAAAATACAGATTTTTTTTTTATTTCTGAAATAACGTTTTCAAAATGCGTTAGCTTTTATATTTTGTCTTTGCTGAAAATAAAAAATAGTCCTTGTTCCATGCTGAAATTAAAACAAACTTTGAAAATTCAGATATTTCGTGCACAGTAAATTCCATGTTTTGGTCAAGTTGGTAGCTGTCCTTCACAACCTACCAAATTTTCAATCCCCATAAAAGGAATTTTCTTGATGGGTTTTTATTGATGGGCTAAAGAAGGTGTGGGAATGAGGATTGAGTTGTCAGGTTTGGTTTTAGAGATGCTCTCCATCGCAGGGCTTACTGCCTGACAGGGACTGATGCCAAGGAAAGCCCCCGAGCCAGTCGGTCACAGGCAGCCACTGCAAACTGCCCGGCTCCCTGGTGAGCTGCATCTTTGGAGGCAAGACAAAGCCTGGAGATAAAGAGCAGATTTAAGGAGCGCTTAAATGCTGATCTTTTGGGAAGCTACTTCAAACACTGTTTTATAGTGCTCTAAGTCATCTAGATCTCTCTTAACTTGTTTCACTCTCTTCTTAAAATATTTATTTCTCCAGCAAGGAAAGCTCCCTCAGACAGGGCAAAATGACCCATTGGGCTGGCGGTGGTTTTATCTGTGTGACACTAATGATTGATGCAGACTTCACGTGTGCAGCACAGCTCTGTGCTTTCTGCTGTGCTTTATCTTCTGTGACTTCAAGCCTGCCTGGCTCCATAGGTCTGTTGCACACTGGATTTACTGTCAGACCAGCAACACTTTATGTAAGCCCCAAAGTGCTTGGGAACACAAACCCGAGTGTTGCTGAATGTTCAAAATGTTCACTCTTAAATGAGGTCTGCAATAAATATGTGGCCTTACTCCAGATGCTTTGCTCAGATATTGGTCATGGGTTTTCCATTAGCAAGGTTGGAGAAGTTGCCAAAGACTTCTGAGTGGCAAGGGCTTGGGAGAGAGCACCGGTCTCCTGTAGCAGCACTTGCCTTCTCTCACAAGGTTCTGAGATACCTTGTCTGGATCCAAAAAGAAGGGACTTTGTTGCTAAAACAGGTTTTCTTCAGAAAATGTGTTTTCATTGTGGCTTGAGGTTTTTTTGCAAGAATGTCATAGTTTTAAGGAACCCAGGGGGAGAATTTGTTTGGCCAGGATGAATTATCTGCTCAGAATAAAAGTCTGGGAAAAAAACAACCCACCAACAACTACATCCAACTCATTGAAGGTTTGGGAGCCCATTGCCCTGGAGTCCCCTGACCAGCCAGCTCTTTTAACAGAGTTTTAATATCTCCCTGTTATTAAAATCTTGAAAAGTTACTGGGACATGATAAGTTTTGGTCCATAGCTAAGTGTAGTTTCCTCCCTGAGACTTTTGCAAAGCCACCCCCAAAACCAGCACAGGCTCAGGGGATGTCTCAGACAGGCCCTGTGTCCTCACTTCTTAGGCAGATGTGGGACCAGTTCTCAGTATCTGAAGAAATCCTTGTGTCAAAGTTACTTCTTCCTCTTTAGTGAAAGATTTCCAGGATTTGTGCCAGCGTTTCCTCCCGTTGCTCTTAAAAAATAAATAGTTTACTTGCTTTTGTACTCCCTTTTCTCTGAAGCCACTTAAATGCCCCTGATAAAATGCCTTTTGCCCATAAAAATTTGAAGAAGCCTCAGTGTTTTAGAAAACAACCATTGCACATATCTTGCCCATCACAAGGAAGGTAAAAGTAAAGCCAGGGAAGGCACTGGGAGCAGCAGATGAGCGTTAAGGCTTTTTTGTTTGTTTTGCTTAGTATTTCAGTTTAAATCCTGGTAAATTCCTGCCTTTTTCTGCACTTTTTTCATACCTGTTCACTGTAGGCTGTTTTGCAGACCACAGATCTGCCAGGAAAAGAGAGACTTCCCTTTCAGTGGGGAGTTTTCTAGATGTGTGTTATTGCTGGGAGCTGATATTGCTGATGCCTGTTGTTTTCTATTGTTCAACTAACTGCAATGCGTGACCGTCGTGTATCACTCAGTGGTGCCTAATTTAGGAAATCAGTGATTAATTCCTTCCATTGCTTTTTCTTCTCTCCCTCTCACTGCAGGATGTTTTCACACCAGAGTGCAAATTTAAGGAATCTGTCTTTGAAAACTACTACGTTATTTATTCTTCCACGCTGTACCGGCAGCAAGAATCTGGACGAGCATGGTTCCTGGGACTCAATAAAGAAGGTCAAATTATGAAGGGAAACCGAGTGAAAAAAACCAAACCCTCATCACATTTTGTACCCAAACCCATTGAAGGTACGGAACCTGCCCACTCTCTCCATTGGTGGGGTATGGGAGGGGGAATTTGCAACTGGGGCTTCCTGAAGGGGGTTTTAAGCTGTAAGACCAGAAAGCAAGGTTAATATTTGTAATATTTCAGGAAAGTGTTGGGCTGCACTGTTAGCATTTCTCCTGCTTTTCTTCCTAAATAATAAACCTTACATATCATCCCAAATGATATGTATCTCAGCTTTGGGGTGCTAAAGGATGAACTTGAAAGCCCAGCAACATGAGAAGTTACTGGGAAAACAAAGCAGCCCTCAAGCGGCCAGCAGTTCCAAAGGAATCTGATCCAGCAATGACCATAATGTAGGGTTCCCTGTGAGGATTTTCCCAACATCATTCTGTGAGTTTCCAGTCCCTTGTGGAGTCAGTAAAGATAGGATTCATCTCACCTGATTTTAGACTTTGACACTTGATAGTAACAGAATGGAAATGGGTCCTACCAGCACAGTATTTTATATGTCTACCCTAAGATGAATCACATCTGGTTTCTTTTCATGTGCAGAGGCATCCTAGTTGGTCACTGGGGGGTAGAGAAACCTTATCATAGATGTCCACAGTTAGATGAGATGCTGTTACACCATATGTCTTCATCACAACATGAGGCTGAAGTGAAAGTCATGGAGTTGAGGTTTTGCACTACTGAAGTGTGCCACAGGCTCATGCCAGGGCATTTTGCTTTTTATGGGCTGGCCCCTGATAAATGATGAGAGGTAGTGTGATAATCCTTGTACTTAACAGGTACTAACTTGATTCTGGAAAGAAGGAGACCTCTTTTTTTTTTTTCTGTTGCTTGGAAAAAGCACTACTTTTTGATCCCCAAACTACGTACATGTTTCTGACCCCATCTCGGATCTGCCAGTGGCCACCTTAGGGACACAGCAGCCTGAAGCTGGTCTCAACTGCATGGCTCCATGCCCCCTCTCTCTAACCCCATGTTGGCTGTGGGATCAGGGTTGGATGCGTGGAGAGAAGGGATGAACTGATGCTTTCCTGACAGGTACCACTCAGAAGTGGTGGGGGCCACTACACTAGCAGCTGTTTTAACAGCTTCCCAGCTCAGGTGCAGGGGTAGAAAAGTGTGTGTGTGTGTGTGTGTG
>JAOTQQ010000052.1:13415068-13454834 GCA_026546715.1 Gallinago undulata | reverse complement strand
CCCCCCCCCCCCCCCCCCCCCCCCCCCCCCCCCCCCCCCCCCCCCCCCAGGGGGGAGCCACACACCCTTACTCCTGTGGGTGGTACTGAGACAGGGCGATACAGGCAGATGCCCTTTACCAGCACACATTAACCTCAGTCTCTGACTTCTTTCAGCACCCAGAGCTTGCCGTCAGGAGCAGCACATCCCAGGAGCAATCCAGTCACTGTTACAAATACAGGCCCTGCCCTGGCAGAGGTGCCTGGGAAGTTTGTGCTGCTCAGGGCCATGGTTATCGCTCTCGTGAGACATGAAATGCAAATGAATAAGCAAACGCCTAAGGGCCTGGAGAGGGGTAACAGGTCAGAATGGCCTGTTATATTAGGGGAAGCAGCCCAAAGCTTTGCTGTTACAAGCCAGGCAGGGGTGTTTATGTCATTTATAAATTATGAGCAGCCATGATATGCCAAATACCACCTTTGTTCTTGAGATTTCTTTGCTGTCATGGCCAGCAATGGCCTCAGCTGGCTGGCAGCTACACGCTGTGAAGGTCCTGTGACTGTGGGAGCTGGGGAGCGCCTGGGCTGCCCCTGATACTCCCTGTGAAGTGGCCACTGACCCAGGGACCACCAGCCCTGTGGCACATGCTGGCCCCAGTGTGTGGCCGGGCTCGGTGAGCGCCTCTGTACAGGCACAGAGCAAGTGGGGAAAAGCCAAGGAGAGAGCCAAATTTCAAGGTTATGGAAGACTCCCAGGATCAGCATGAAGGAATGAATTTCAAGCACATCCTTTTGTGTTTTGAAAAGCTGAAACCTTGAAATAAAGAGCCTCTTGCCATGGCTCTGCCACCTAATGCTGCACCTGTAGACAGCCCATCTCTGTGCTATAGGGACACAAAGGGCACCAGTGCCTGCAGGCCAACAGCAAGCACCAACGAGGTTGATCTGGGGCTCCCAGTTGTGCCTCCTGCCCTCCTCAGAGCCCCCAGGCCCACAACACTGGGGGACGGGCACTAATACATGTTCAGGTTGAGGAACGTACCCCCTGCCTCAGCACAGACAATCCATTGCCTACATTTCAGCTCCTTCACAAAATGGAGAGCATCCCAAATTAAGGAGTGCATGGGAGGTGTCAGGGGGTGGGTTGGGGGTGAAGAGGGGGCATGCCAGTTACTCCCTGGAGAGAGGAGTATTTCCAAGAAATAGAGCCTTAAGACCAACATCTTAGGCTACCAATTCTCTGAACTAACCAAGCCATAAAATACCCAGGCCATGGTTTAGGCACTCAGCCATGGCCTTTCTCAGCTGCCCTCCTGAAGGAAAAGCCCAGTACCTACTGCAGAAGAAAGCATCCATGGCACAACTTGGTACCACAAGCCTCTTCTAGGCCCAGCCATGGGAACTTGCCATGGTCATTGATGCCATGGGCAAGAGCAGCTCCAGTTCTGCCATGGGCTTATTTTTCCATTCCACAGCTCACTTATCACTTCCCACACTGGACTTCTTTGGCAGAATCATTGCAAGAGTCCCTGGAAACACCACGTTCAAGCCTAAATATGTCAAAAATAATCTGCTCCTTTGGTCTATTGTGTTTGAGTTAATCACCTCCACACAACACTCACTGTGCTGGCCTGTAATGAGAGCTAATTAATCGTGCTCACACCCAGGGTCGGTGCTACCTCAGAGCACGTCTTCTGCCATGTGTTGTAAGTGCGTCCTGGCTTTCCTTGCTGCCTGCTTAGCCCTGGCAAACTCTGAGCCACATATGGTGACATAAACCATGCTAAAACCCTCCCACACACCTTAGCAAATACTGTGCACTTCTTGACCTCTAAGGAAACTGCAAAAGTCAGCGCATGGTATAATGCAGGTACTCCTGACAACAGGATAGCCCAAAAAAAATCAAGGGAGGCTGCA
The DNA here is from genome assembly GCA_026546715.1 of Gallinago undulata. Classification (NCBI taxonomy): domain Eukaryota; kingdom Metazoa; phylum Chordata; class Aves; order Charadriiformes; family Scolopacidae; genus Gallinago; species Gallinago undulata. The sequence goes on along the minus strand of JAOTQQ010000052.1, from coordinate 13,452,939 downwards.
CAGCCCAGCTCCACAGTCTTCACCTACACTAGCTCCTGACTGGAAGCTGTGGAGCTCTGGGTTCCCCAATACTTTCCAGATTCCTGGGATAGCCCAGGGAGATCCACAGCTTGCAGGCATCACATAGGGCTTCAAGCACATTTTTCTTTTTCTTTTTTTTTTTTTTTTTACTCACGTGCCTTGCAAGTTTCCTCCCAAGCCGTGTCTCAAGAAAGTGCTGTGGGTTTTGCTGATTATCCATCTGCCACTTCCCAATCTGCAGGTAAAAAGGGAGTCCACAGAGATTTTTCCTGCTTTGACACTGAGGGATGAAAGCGAGAAGCAGTAAGAACTTCAAAGTCCTGACTAGTGATGTGTCTTTTGTTTCTTTCTATAGCCACACGTCATAACCATTTAGGGAACTTTGTGACTCAGTTTAACATTATAGTGACTACACCCTTTAGCTAGCCTACATGGGATGAATTTCCTTCCTAGCTATGTTTTGCATTGGGTAAATATCTAGCACGAAAAAAAATGGCCAAGAAAAATAAAAAGAGAGATGTTTTCATCTCATCTAACCCACGGTAACTGTTAACTCTGTTAAGTCTGCAGCAAACCTTTTCCCTCTGAATAACAAGTCCTGCTATGGAAGATCTTGGATGTTAGAAATCCAGCAGTAGAAAACACTTCACAGCACAGAAATATTTACATTTACATTTAAAGCATTCATTTCGTTTCCCCCTAGTTTGGTTTTTAAATGTGATGTCAACACTGTTCTGGCAGTACATGCTTTGCAACAGAGCTCCTCTCACGCATCAAGAGCAAAACCTGATGGCATGTCTCCAGTTTGGACCATCAGGAATTACTAGGAAAAAAAAAAAGGCAGAAAAAGATACCAGCATGACAAGCATGCCACACTGTGCCAGCAAGTTATGCCACAAGTGTCAGCACTGGCAAGTGACAATGCTCTATAAAGCGAAGTTGATACTCAACAAAGCAATTTATGAAAGTTGTCTGTCAACACTTTTTTGTTTGCGCTCAGATAGGCCCTGGCTGACGGAGCCCCATGCAATCTTTCAAGCTTGACATGGGCATCACTTTACACCTTTACAGCTTAACCTGCACTTATTGTGCACTACGAGTGTTACTACCTCAGAAAGCCATCATTGCCCCGTTCTCTGAGCAAAGCTGAAGGAAGCGGTGGTGTAAGCTCCCTATGCTGATTAGGGATAGCAGGAAACAAAGTGTGCCATCATTCCTGATTTCACACCAGCAAAGCTGCAGCATATATGTATGGTAGACATGAAAAAGATGGTTTTTTGAGGACTACAGTTCCTAAAAAAAAAAGATGGTTCAGAATAATCATAGCTACAGCAAACAAACCCAGCCTTTGCTAATAGCATACACTAAAATACACTACTTTTAGCATGGGGTGTGGGGGGGAATATTGGCTCCAAAACGTGTCCAACAGTAGACCTCTATTAATTGCGGCATAGCTTGTCTGAGGCTCAGGACTCAGTTTATATGTCACTTTGCATCAATGGGGAAAAAATCCCACCCAACTAAAACCCAGCAAGAAAAGACACAAATGAGTGCCTTCAGGGTCAGAGTCCTCTCCCAAAACTAGAACAAAATCTTTAACTGCCATGATGGGATGACCCACTGCAGCCACCTATGAGTAAAATCAAAAGAACTACTGCACTTCCTCAGTGAAGCAAAGAGGTTTCCATGGCATTCATGTCTTATCTCTCCCACCACCAAAGCCTCAGCCTTCAGGATGATTGAAGGCTGTTTCCATGGAATAAAAGGCACCAAGGCTTAAATCCTACTCACTAGCATGGAATAAAACTTGACTGCTCTGCTTTGGCTGCTGAGCAACAGTCATGGCATCAACCAATTTTCCCATGTTCTTCTTAAACACCTTGAGTAAAGACTGGAAAAAAAAAATCCCATATGCAGACTGATACATTTTTAACATCACATTTAAGCATATCAAGGTCTCAAACCTGCTCAAACCTTTGTGGTCACAAAGTTAAAGCTAAGTAATTACCATTTCAGGACACAGCATTTTGTTTCATGATACTTGCATAACAAACTGCTACACACCCAGAAAGTTGGTCTTCTTCCCAGTCTGCCTCCCTCTTGAACTTCAGGCACTTTCTGTTTGGCAAAGGAGGTCTAGGTCAGCATAGCCCCAGGTCTCATTTCACCAGTGCAAACACTACAGATCAGTGTGATGGTTCAAGGAGCTCACATAAGCTCCAGAGCATTCCCACCAGAGGCAACTGGAGGATCAGTGCAGAAAGATATGACTTTTTATGGAATCCTGGAAAGGACAAGAACTCTGGTCAAACAGCTGCTTGGAAAGAGAAAAGAAGAGTTGTTTTATTCAAACCACATCCTGGTGCAGGCACGGGGATAATTCATCTTTGAGAAAATGCTATTAGTATTTACTAAGCAACACAAATGGATTTGGGCTCTCCAGAAAAAGAAAAAAAAAAAAAGAAAAAAAAGGCATTACCAATTATTAAAAAAAAAAAAGTGTCTGGGTATGGGATCTGAGCAAAAGCAGAGGATAACCCTCCCAAGAGTCTATTAAGAATGGGTTATATATTGTTCCATTTTCCATGCTCATTACAATCACTGCCCCAATAATAGCTGCATGCTGTGCCTTTTTCTATTCTAGTACAATTTTCCCCATGGGAACTAAATATCTCAGTTTAAATACTGAGCAGAAGAAGGCAGTATGCTGCTGCTGTGCTAACCCCATGTATAATCTGCATCTTAGCTACCCTTCTTTCTCATTGCTTAGTATAAAAATGAAGGGGCAGCACAGGGAGGAGGACATTATTGGTTAAACAGTCAAACTAAATGACATTGTGAAGGTCAGAGTATGTCAGACAATGTCTTTCAGAAATTAAGGCTTTTGGATGAATTTTAATTCCTTGGACTGTGAGAAAAACTGCAGGGAGAAAAGTAATCAGTGGCTCCATCTTAGTGCCAATCCCTAAACTAGCTCTTCAGTGACATTTAAGTCTCTATATCCCGCTCTTGGCTTGGCTCCTGCACAGTGATGCTTTCTTTTCTCAGTGGTCAGAATTTCCCTGGGACCTTGTCCTTGCTGAGTCGTTGCCAAACAAGGCAGAGCAGTTTGAGCTTGAGCAGCAGTGGGATCCTAAGTTAAGTACCCTGTGCAGAATTTCAGCTGATGGCACAACCCAGAGGAGCTCCTCAGACAGTCCTCCTCATGGCACCACACACCTTCTCCAGGCATGCCAGGAAAAACAAGAAAACAAGGCTTAATGTTCTGGAAAATTCTGCTTCCAAGGACCCTGATTTGTGCAGACCCCATACTGAGAACCCAAAAATCTGAGACAGAGATGGCAGCCCTCCTTTTATGCTGTCCCTAGTCAGTGCCTGAAGTCTCCAGCTGTCAGCAACCAGCTCTGCTGCAGGTGTGTCATGAGGATCACAATATTTTGGCTTGTGAAGTGGTCTGATCATATGATAATGGAATCCTGCAAAGGCAAAGAGCTTCTGATGTGACTGTGCCTCAAGGGGTCACTTACACACTGTGACTTTGACACTACCTCTTATTAATTTTATTTTCCAACTTACTGCACAAGCTGGCAAGTGAAATACTTCCATTCAATTCACCATTAAACAATGAGGCAAGCCAGTGCACAGAGCACAAGCTTCGCTTGACATTAACTGAATTTGAAGATCAAAAAGAGGTGTGTTTAACTTTGCATTATCTGCATTTATAATTTCCACTATTTTCTATGTTTCTTGCTATCAGAGAGAACAGAAAGCAGAACTAATAGGGAGCAACACACTGGCAAAACATTGACTTCTGGTGTGGAAGCACAAAACGTTATCTAACAAATATGTCGTGATTCCCAGATGAGTCATATTTGGGCTTCAGATGGACAGTTTTCACCTGAGTATGTAATGAACTTTCACGGGGTCATATTTAGGGCACTGCAAGGCTTGCCTTTTACCAGCAAGTCCTGCTGATTGTCCTAGTAGGGTCAATCAGCTGCAATGTAGGACCTAAATCTGAATTCAAACTGTGCAGGCAGTGTATATAACAAAAGCTTCCCAAGAAAAGCTCCCCATGGGCACCCAGAGACCTCAATTTTCCATGGAAGAGGGTCTAGTTCAAATTCTCCATCTTTGGATTCCCCTTCCATCTTTTCCCCTATAAAACCAAACCCAACTTCTAAACCCTATGCTTGCCTCTTTTTTTCTTGAATCTCCAAATATAAAAACTGGACTATTTCAGAATTTTATTCCATGTGTAGGATTAACTGGGCCTTTTATAAAGTGGTAGCATTAAAAACAAAACAAAAAAGTAGTTCAGTATTGGATATATCTGATTGCCAAGGAACACAATAACCTACCTCTAAACGTGCCCAAAACCTGGAGTCCAACATCCACGTAGAAATTTAACTTCCACTGGTGCAGCTTGAGCCCATCTATTATTAATTCAGTAAAACCATTTTTCTTTTCAGAAATACGGTCCTTGGGATTATCTTCTGCAAACAGATCAGCAGGTGGAGGCTTCAGAGAGAGACTGAATGGATGCACTTCTGAGAGTAGAAGCTAGGGGTACTTTAAATAGAAAGACAAGTTCATCACTGAAATGAAATCTTTCCAAAGGCAGCCTAATCTTGCTTCAGGTGAAGGCTTTACCTTTTCTTTGAAAAACAGTTGCCTGCTCCTGCAGATCTGCACGAATAAGTTTTAAGTCAGGGTAGCTTGTATTAAAACAGTTGGTGGTGGTGGGAGAGAAAAAAAAAAAAGTCAATGCCCCCATTGGTTCCATATTGCTGCCTACCTGGCTTTTGGTTTGTTTTGGGAACTGTAAGGAATTGAGAATCAAACTCACCCTCAGGGCAACTCCAATGAAATCAATGTGCAACCCTGGGAATTAATCTGGCCCAAGCCTCATTTTCTCTTTAACTGCAGGAGCCAAGGTCATTTTCCCATCTGGATTTTGCAGATGCTTCTGCACATACTGATGAGTTATAGCTTTTATCAAACCTTGACCATCATTTTCAGGGCTAGAAAATGATTGCACAGTGCCAGAGGATCACAGGAAATAGCATGAAGACTTGGTGCTAAAATCCAGACCTTATTTTTGCTATGTGCCATTTTTCCTGTGTTCCCCAAATCCATATACAAGAGGACTTTGTCCTCTTTCTTCTCCACAGTCTGTCCCTTAATGTTGGATGACACCACTCATCTCCTATATTGACTTAAAGGAAGCTCCTTTTTTCCACATCTATAGGATTTATCTAAGAGTGTGACTGGCATTCTTCTGCTGGTGGGAAGCACTGAGAAGGACAAATGGCAAACATAACTTTCTCTTTTTTAGAGAGAGAGTGTGTCCATCTGTCTGTCTATCTTATGGCCTTGTTCCCTTCTTATCTTCTCAGTAATACACCTTGTACCAGTACATGTGATGTCTAGATGGATCTGACCCTGCAGGAACCTCTGACGACAACAGAGAACCTTGTGGTCAAGCTACCTTAGACCTTAACTTCATCAGCACCTTGAAAACTGCTTTTGAGTAATTGAGGGCAAAGACCCAGTGAGGGCACACAAATAGGGCAATTATTCCAAGGTCAAAAAAAAAAAAAATAGATGGGTCAAAAAGTGCAGCTAGGGTTGTCTGCAGATACTTCTCTTATAGAAGGGGGTCTGTGTCAGACATGCTGCCCAAGTATCTACTTGGTACATCCAGCAGAACCTAGCCCCATTGTAGTGAAGAAGACATGCCATTCAAATATGGCAGTGACCTTAAATCAATACATTGGAGAGAAAGAGTCTGCAAAAGCAATTCCTGCCTGGAAGCAGACTGCACGAGGCTATCTTATGCAGCCCCTTTTATCCTAGGCTTAGCATGAGCTTGTCACCTCCTCAGTCTAAAACAAACAGCTGCCAGCTACAAAGTCATAACACTGGGAAATTTGTGTTTTGTGATATTTTAATATCCTGAGCAGAGGATTATTTGCTGTTTAGTGTGCTTTAAAATGTTCTCCTTCTGCACAATTGATAGCTTTGCTGCTCCTGGACAGAATAACAAACAGCTGTGCTGTTAAAATAAAAGAGATCCTTCGGATCATCTCAGGGCAGCATCTTCACAGTCTTGGAGCCATGGTGACTTGTGGAAAGGGCGAGTGGTTCTGGGGCAGTTTTGCCAGCTGGTGCAGGCACTTGCAGCTGCTTAGAGTTCATGTAAATATGATGCCATCACAGATTATTAAGGGCAGAAATGACAGCTGTAAATCATAGACTCTTACTTCTTGTATAAAAGAGACCAGTGACTTAGGGCCAGAAGTCATAGGTGAGCTTGACCAGAGATACCCAGCTGAGCAGTGGAAATGCTGCTGTATGTTGCTGGAATTTCACCTCCCAATGTTGTATTTATGTGGTGCAGCAGAGAGTTCATTCAGAGGCTGGAGACCAGGTAATCAGATTCCATACAAGCTTACTTCTTGATTGTTTATTCGATAAGGGTGACATCAAAAACCTACTGGAGACAGTGAGAGACTCCTGTTGACTTTGCAGCAGTTTGAATCAGTCCTGAAGCATTCACAGTTTTAATTTGTAGAACTGCCACTTAGTGCTGATGCTTCCAAAGGTCTGAATCAAATTATCATCTCTCTTTGGAATAATGCGTTCATCACACATCTATACTCACCTGAAGGTAACCTCTTATAACCTGTTCCAAATAGCTGTCCTGTTTGGATTGACACTTCCTCAGAAGAGCCAGGATCACCTACTAACCTCCTTCCATGCAAAAATGGTTTAGTGGCCCACGTGAAGGATAGCATGGCTGGCAAAGCTGGCAAAAAAGATGGAGGTGTAGCTCAAGAGAGTTGGGAGCAGTTGGGACAGAGCTGTAGAAAGAGCTCTAAATGGCTTTGTGTGAAGTTTCAGCTAACGTTGCCTGGTCCATCTCATTTGTCCCCAGACAGGACACTGCAGGCACTCTTTTCTCCTGCACCCCATCTCACCTCTGGCAATACCTGAACCCTGTCTTTTCCTGCAGCTGCTGTGAACAACAGAGCAGAGAAACAGCTCATATTGGTGAATTCTGGGGTAAAACCTTTCTGGGTCCAGCTCAGCACAAGCCAAATAAAAGTGTAAGCTGTGTAGCTGGCAACCCTTGCTATGTGTAAAGACACCAAAGGGAGTGATCTGTCAAGGTTTAGACATGTCAGATATGGAGCTAGAACTGATTATAATTTCTGTTGACTGATTGATAATGAAGATCTTTTGCCCAGTCTATATAAGATTGAAAAACTAGGTAATATTTTTTTTGTGTAACAGTAAGCTTCCAATGAGAAGAAATACAGTCTCTGATTTGTATTCCTCTAACTTGAAATCATTCATTTTAAATGACTGTTTGTTCTGCTAATTTAGAATCTGGGCAGGCATGGAAACAATTTATTTTGGTTTGCGAAAGGGGCTGAGTTTGACTTTGTTAAGTGCATATATATATTTTGTTGATTTGGGATGCAATGCAACTCCCTGCTAGAATAAAACTTTTTAAGTGGCAGGAGCCCCAGAGTGGGCTTCGTGATGATGATACACTCAGTGAGGGATCTGTCCTTCCCCTTCCCTGGGCTTTGGAGCAGACTTTGTAGAAAGCGTGAGGGTAGGATTTGGGCCTACAGATATCCCACAGCCCGTCCGGGCACCTGGTGAGGTGACACACTGTGACTAAAAGCATATGGCTGTGGTCCCCTGACTGCCACAGCACACGGAGCAGTGCACATCATGCGCTAAATGTGCTGGCCAGGTGCAATGGGGCAGGAGTGGAGATTGCTTTGTCCTCTCCCTCCCTCACATTCACATTGCATGTGGGCCCCACCAGCTGCCGAGATGTCACATTTTGCACTCACCCTCTCAAACCAAAAGCATCAGTTGGTGTCCAGTCAAAGGCTTCTTGCTGCAGACTGTTCCCTACAGGCTCAAAATCTGTGATGAGACTCTTTGCAGCATTTCTCCCACCTCCCATCTTCATGATTAACCTGTCCAAGGAAGGTAGATTGAATATTAGATCACTGTGTCTCCTCTACAAGAGTTACCGTTTAAGAGTTATTTAACATACTAAACCTTCTTCAGATGACTAAAGTGACTTTCACACCCATCCCTACATGATACAACCCAGAAGGCCAGTCTGACGTGGACCTTCTTGATGAACTCATCTCCAAATCCCAATGTGAGCTCTCCTCTCTGCTGCAATGGAGAAGTCCTTGCACTTCTCACAGCCTCATTTGGAACTTAGAGTCTCACTGCTGGAAACATGGAAATTCTTTCAAAAGCCTATTTGTGCAGGTGCAGATAAAACAGGATTTCGACATCTCTAACAATGTTACTAGCCCAGTAAATAAATTATCAGCATTCACTTATAATTACTTTTGTTATACTTGTGCCTGCCTCACAGCAAATTTCCTAAGACAGAGAGTTCTGATGTCTGTTAACTCTATTTTCCCTAGTGTCTAAGCAAAACCCATTTTTTGAAAAATGTTACTTATTATTTGAAGCAGAAAAGTAATTGGTATTGAACAAAAGCTGGTTAATATTGTCTTTCGTGATATGCTGAGCAATGACTTAGACTACAGCAACGTTACATGAAGCGAGGATTTGTTTAAATAGCTTTCATTCTGGTTTGCCACTAAACCCCAAATAGTACATTAAATACATGTATTTCAGTATCCCAGCACAGACATTTTGTTCTGTTACTCAGAATATTTCATCTTACTGCTCTAAGGATTCTTGCCAGTTGGCAGCTTTGCACGTGTGCTAAATTGCTAAATTTTTAGCATTTACCCACTTATCTAGTTTGACACAGCATGCTTGCATGAGGCAGAGGGATTTGGGCCTGGGAATACGGGCACTGCACTTTCAGGTTTGTAGACACTTAAATTGGCACTCTGTAGTCAGATAGCACGGCAATGGGCCCCTTGCAATTAAACTGATAAAGAGCAAAATATGTTAGAAGCTGGATGAATTGAAACCATAGCCACCTAACAGCAGAACAATTTGCAAGAGAGACTGCACTCAGGAAGAGTCACAAGCAAAACCTGCCTGATTTACTGCAGACAGCTCATCCATCTTGAAACCAAAGGGCGAATTCATGCCATATCTTTGCTCCAAGCTACCCACAGGTTTGAATTCACGTTTGGTCCAAAACCAGCAAAGAGTTTGTCTCCATATCTTGGCTTAATCTAAACTGGTGTGGCAATTAACTGCTGCCAAACTGGGGCTGGGGCTGTCCCTCATGCTCACATCACCTCTCATCTGGCCCCAGTTCAAGAAAAGTAAAAGAAAAGTAAAAGAAAATTATTTGCTGGTTTAACCCCCTGAACAGACTCACCGACTCACCCCAGGGGCAGCCAAGAGCCAGCACTGGCACAAGGGACAGGGTGGGAACATGTGCCCAACAGTGAGGTTGACAGCTGGCAGGAGGTCTGCTGCTGGGGGGAGAAGATAGCCCTTCCATCATCTTATCCAGAGTGTCAAACCGTGTCCTCAGTGCCTGCTGCCCTCATTGCAGATAAAAGACCAGGACACTGTGGAAGATTTCTAGCCACCATCAGATTAACAAGAGACTCACAATCCTTGTTTGGCTTTTGCTCTGAACCAGAGACATTTTTTCCTCTGTTGACTGGTATCAGAAATGAAAATTAACAACTACCCGTGAATAAAAGCACGTTAAAGCTATACAGCTACTATGAACACACAGAGACAGGGTTATCTCAACACAGATGGCTGCTCTAACTATTTCTAGCACTGTTGCTAGCTAACTAACTGTACCAGTTGGGACCATGGCAGACCCCTAGATCCCCCAGCCATGTGTCTGCAGGTCTGCAGGGAGAAAAGCATGACAGCAGCCTGCTGACAGCCTGCCCGGTCTTCATGACAGCAAATAAATTGCCTAAACTTCATAGCGGTGTTGTGCCAAACTGCCAGCTGTGCTCAGCTGTGTTCTGGATGCACCAGGGACCCTGTTCCAACTGTGCCCATCCTGCCAGGTTGGCATCAGAGCAGGGAGCAAGTCTAGTTCTGGAAGTGGCCCTGAGTATCTAATGCGGGCAGGACAGACTCAGCTGACTTCCCAGGGAGGTAAATTGGCTTCTAGAGCCTCTCACAAAAATAAATAAATAAATAAATCTCTTTATTCAAAAGTGAGAGAGGCTTGTGGCCAGAATTTCACATTTTGCAGTATTTCAGAGAGATCTAGTCTTTGTTCTGGACTGAAACTTCAGCCCAGTTGGCACAAGTTCCATGGGTTTCAGGGCAGCTATGATTGCATTCTCTAACTTACACTGCTGAAAGCACTGGCTTACGAAAGGTGAACGGTTTCTAAGAAATAGCCTAGAGCCAGACCCAGCCTTCCTTATCACTGTTTCCCAGGGTTTTTAGTGCTAGAGGTAAGCAACTGCCTAGTGGTGAAAAGAATCCACAGAAACAGCAGAGTCCCAAGGACATCTTCAGGCAAAAGCTCCAACACGTCTCCTAGGACAGCCCTGTCTAGGGTGCACAATAACATCACAATAAGACTGCCTGTAAGATGCTTTGTAGGGAAGGAGCTGAACTACACCTCTTCTACTGAGGTTTTCACCTTTCTGACAATCCAAGATAGTGAGTTTCAAAGAACTAGTTATACTCCATGCAAAATAGCACTGCCATGTCTCTCAATGATAAGTAACAGCAAATTAATGATGTCAAATGAAATAGCAATTCTTCTGATGTTTCAAGCACCTGAGCTGTACAAGGAAAAAAAACCAAAACCAAACACATTGCTAACAAATCTGTTGTTCTGAATCTCCCCAACCTGCAAGGGCTTGAATACTGGAATAAATGCCGCCTGGCTCTGGGAGTCTGCTTCCATCAGCAGTGACAGGTCTGTCTGCCCTCACCCTCTGCTCCCCACCCACCCTTAGGGGAGTGATTTGGTCTAAAGCCTGCTGTATTGGCTCCAGACCAAGGCAAGCTGGGCTCTATTCCCAGACCTCCCTCTGCTTCCTGATGCCGTGCAGCTCAGATCCTTTCTCTGAGCCTCAATCCCCCAACCTGTAACAAAAGACTGAGCCATTGGTTTATTTTTGAAAGCTCCAGGTAAGCAATGCAACAATAGAGAGAGGGAAGGATTGGGACTATCCAAACTGCTGCTCTGTATGCAAGGGTTCAACAGGTGATGAGAACTGGGCTCTAGCCATCTCTGGTTTTGGAAGCGTATGCCCTCATTGCTGAAGATGTGCAAATCTAAATCTCATCCTCCAGGACTCCATTCTGTTTTTCTATGGTGTTTGTGAGAATTACAATTCTGTCATTTGAAAACAAAAGTGCTTAGCTAGCAAGAAAGAATCCATAAAGAAGGCATTGGAAACTGTCACATCTGTACTGTCTGAACGCCATCTGTCTCCTAAGTTTACTCTGAAAGAAATAAAATCCCATCCAGTTCTCTTGCTATATATCAGTAAAATGCTTAGCAGTGGCACTTGGAAAAGGAATGAACACATTTCAATTAGACAATGGCATCATAAAACACCAGCTCAGTAAATAAAAACCTGGAGGTTAACATTTGTAGAGATTAAGCAGTCTGTTAAGTAAAGTTTACTATGGCATTGTAGGGTTTTTGTAATACATAGTTATATATATGTAGAATCCAAAACAGGCTCCTTGGCTCACCTTTCAGACTGTTATTTTTGCTTTAAGCATATGTGATTGCCTCTCAAGAGTTACCTGAGATTCAGAGACTGGTTTGGATCTGTAGACACCTGCAGAAACAGGTGTATCACTTTTGGTAGAGAAAGAAAGGACAGCAGAGTGATGGAGAGGGAAAACAGAATCACAGAATGGTTTGGGTTGGAAGGGACCTTAAAGATCAAACAGGCATATCTTATCTTTGCTTAACAGGCTGTTGACAGATGCTGGAAACAGAAGGTAACTGGTGCAAGTGGGTTAGTTACCATTCAGAAAAAAAAACAATTGCCAAGTTAGATGGAACTGAATGCTGGGAGCACTTAAGTATATGCATCACCACTGATTTCCAAGACTCTGTAACCACTATGGTTATGAGGTTATAATGTATTGCTTTCCCCTCTGTAAATCTCAGAAAAGCCTCACAGATACTTGTTTCTGGAAGGATGGAGGGACAACTGTATCCACTGCAAGCCTAAGCTAAGAGGAGGATCCAGCGTTTCTTGGCTGGTTTCACAGACAGCCTTTACAGCCACAGCAGAGTAAACCTAGGCAGGCTTCAACTTTTTCCAAATTCAAATAAATATTTATGATTAAGATAAAGCAGTACAACCTGCAGTGTGCTCCTGGGGTAGCAGGTCCTGTGTGCACGGGCAGGTCTCACAGTGCTTTTCAGAAGAGTAGTGTCCTTCGCCTGCTTCAAGAAGTGCTTGCTTGGAGCTGTCATCACTGTGATCCCCTGTTGACTTTATGAACAAGACTTGGGACAGAATTTGTTCAAAGTACCTCAGAAATCTTTAGTGTGAATGTCACCAGGACACTTGCACTGCAGTGAATCGAGCCTCATGACCAACCAAAAACATTACTCCCATCTTATATATGGGGAAATGAGTCTCAGACAAATGCAATGTGTGATGATGCACCTTCTACCACACTTCAGTAACAACTGGGCCAGATCCACCTGGTGCACATACTCCGAAGAGCTGTTGAAACCTGCTGGCTGCTGAAATGACCCTGCACTACAGCGCTCTCACACCTGTGCTGCCAGTTCTCCTTCCCTGCCACTTTTCCCTCTGCTTCAGCATAATTTTTCTCCCCCCACAGGAGCTGAGAGATTTTCTCGATCCAGAAAATTCCAGCTGTTGTGCTACACCACACTGAACATAATCAAAGCTAACAAAGCATGCTTCGCTGGCTCCTTTGTCATCTGGCACTGAAAGCCGAAGATCCTAAATGAACAGAACTTAAGCTGATGTCATACTTGAGGGAGTTCATCAGGGGAAGTAGGGGCAAGAAAAAAAGAAACGAAGCTGTGGATTTTACACAGCTGGGGTTTTTTTATCATTAGAAAACTTCAGCAAATTATTAATAGGATGGGCTGGGACAAAGCTGTGATTCTGGGGGCATATCAGCCTTGATATCCTTTTGAAATGCAGACTTCTTGGACAAATACCCCCAGGAATACCCCAGATTATGAATGCAGATTTACCTGGGACTGTGTTTATATAAGGCCGTGGATATGCCTGCAAATTCATTCACTTACACAAGGTGCAGTCTTCTACTTTAAACACTAGGATTAACACAGCAACATCTTCATGGCATCCGTCTGAAAGAAAAATGCAAAGGGAGAGAAAAGACTGTAAAGTAGAGCCCATGTTATACATACTTCCAGCTCATTTCCCCAAGCAGAGAACTTGAGACTCACCAGCACCAGGGTGGATGATAAATGAGGGCTATAGCCTTAGGCAAAAAGTTGTCCATCTGCTCACCCTGTTCCACCCAAACTTGCAGCAGTCAGTGTACAACAGGGCTCCAAGTGGAAAAGAGGAACAGAAATAATTTGCCCAACAGTTGGTAAAAAGGGAACTGATGCTAGATCCTAATCCAGTGCCCAGATGGTGAGAAGAAGCACTGGTTAAACAGGCACAGCAACTGAAGAAGTTTTCTGTGATTGGCTTGCTCTAGCCTTGCTTACCTAACCGGGCATACCCCTGAGAGCATCTGCTAGAGGGCTACAGGCATGTGGTCACAGATCGCTTCTACATTTATGCTTGCTAAGTCTCCTTGCAAAAAACTAAGAATACACCACATACCCATTAATGGCACTCTCTTCCCATGGCTGTTTTTTCAGGTGCTAATGGTATCCACTTCACACCAGCTAACAGCAGCTCTCTAAGTGAGACATTCTAAAAAGACTGGCATCCCGGGGACCCTAAGGCCATCTCCAAGGAGTAAGAAGAGTGACAACTTCCAAAAAACAAATGATCAGAACTCTTCACATCATGGCCCTACTCTTACACACTTCTAAGATACTTAGTCCTTTTTAAAAATTAATAGCGACATTCTGAGATCTACTCCCAGATGCTGGAAAGGCCGGAGATTTTGCAATTTTTAATATGATGCTATTTCAGCAGGCTGAGAAGCATTTCTTGGCTTCTCAGTTTATGTGAACCACAGCAAACTCTTCGCCATTATCATCTTATAGTATTGCACCCAGGGCTGCACATTTCAGGGGCATTCAGAGCTTTGTGGCAAACATGGAATCAAAATCTAGGCTCGTGTTGCTGAGAAAGAAAGAAGAGACCCCTTGTGTGCTGTAGAGCTACGGCACACATCTGAAGAGGCCAATCTCCATCTCATATGGAGCAGCATTAAACATATGCAGAGCAAGTTTTGTGGCAAATTCATACACCCCGCTGCAAAGGTGGTACCCCAAGCGCACGCAGAGCTTTCTAACACCCAGTACCTGAGGTGTTAATACAGCACAGCAGAAACAAGGTAATCTCTGAAATGAGGACAGTGCTCCAAGAATGGATCGATCCAGGGTTGCCCTTCAGTTCCCGGTCACTGACAGACAGCAAATCGATCACAGTGTGGTTTGGATTTCTCTCCTGACAATTCAGGCAGGCGATGGCGAGGAGCTCTGTAAGTGCCTGGCACTCGCTCGCTATGTACTAAACAACGATAAAACCTTTGGAGCAAGCTGTTTCTCCTCCAGTTGGTTAACATTTGTATCCAGCTGAACTCCTGGGGTGATAAGTACAGCAGACCTCCTCCTCTGAGGCAGATAAGTAAAACATACTGTAAAGAAAAGTACAGGGAACTGGCACGTCTCTCCTAAATGGGCTGTCAGCAGCTGAGTGCAGCAGTCCCCGTGAATGAAAGGAAGAAGAAGGGTATTTTTTTCCAGAGAGCCTCTGCTGTCTCTCTGCTTTCCTCTGAGAAGGGAAGATTCATTCCTCCTTCCCTCTGGCTTGGTGTGCGTAGAGCCGTGCCCCAACACAGGCCACAGCAGCATCTTTGCTAATTCTCAAAGTGCCACCTACAGTTTGTGCGAGTGTATGTGTGCAAGCAGACATTCTTAGGCAGAGATAGAGACATGCCATAAATGTGTATATATATATATATCTATATGAGTACTGAGACATGATCAAGTCAGCTGCTAACTCACACATGAGAGGATAGAAATAAGCTTGAAAATGCTTCTGTTCTGGGGAGCAGGTCCTCTCCTTGCAGGGGAAATCGGGCATTGGCCACAAAACCTCTGCAGGAGCACAAGCCTTGCAGGGAATGAAATAGGGTCATTCTGACTACATCTCGCATACTTTGTCACTGGTCTTCAGTCCCTAACTCTGCCACAAGCACAGAAAAGGAATCTGTGGTCTGTTTTCCTTCCTGATCAAACATGCCACTGGATCTCTCAGTACCAGCACCCCAGGGTTGCCATGAAAATGATGGTAAGTGGGAGCAAGTGCTAGAGTGGAGCAGTGCAGCACCTTTAATAGTCACAGTGAGTTAGCAACCACCACCACCACCTCCATCCCACCACTCCAGCAAAAGGGACCTGCACAGTGGAGAAGCATTTTTAGACACTAGGGAAGGCAAACAAGGCAAAGGAAATGAATGTAATAGCTGAGAGGCTTGGGGTTTAATCAGAGCTGGCTTTCTACTGCTGGCTTGCCATCTTTCTTTGCTTATTTGCAAGGGAAAATGTCCATATCTATAGAAAATATAGAAGTTTTTCTATTAAAAAAAAAGCTATTTCCTGCTCCCTCTTCATGTTTGAAATAAATAAAAACGAAGGTGGGGTTTTCTTTAAAAGAAAAATTCCTACAGATGTATTTCAAAGAAATAAAAGAGGATTTCTAGGTGGGGACCTCACAAAAGCCATCCCTAGATCCACAGGAAAAACAATGGCCAAACACTTTCAAGTAGAGGCTTTCCTTGGAAATTTGCCTCCCTCAGCTGGGTATTTCTACTGCTCTGTGCAATGGCTTTATCTTTTCCTTGGGGTTTCATCCCACCCATAGAAGGCTGTGGGGAACCAACACCAGGGGATTTCACCAAACAGATTTCAATCAGTGTATGTGCAGACCTCAAACAAGTCCTTCCGTGGGAAAAACTACCATCAGGCCTGAGCAGATGTTTGTAGGAGAAGACCCTGGAGAGGCTTGAGGGCTCTGCTCTGGAGCTACACATCCTCTTGCTCCAACCAAGCCCAGAGAACACAACAATGCATTGTGTTTGGACATGGGCACAGTTGAAAATGGTTATTTACAATTATTTCAACCAGACTAACAAGAAAACAGGAGAACAGAATGGTTTTTAAATGCACCCTGTGACTAAAAGCCTGAAAGCAGCTGGCCTTTGGCCAGGCTCTGAGAAGGAACAATGATATTTTGGGGCTGAGGCAGTGGTGAGCCCAGCTTCTTCCTGCTATTATTTGACTTTTTGAAATGTACTTAAATGGAGAGGTTGTTAACTAATTGGACGTCTTTTAATTTGACTGATCTTAGCTTTGGTTCACAATACGGTAGATATACAAACACCACATTCCCAATACCCCCTTCAGTCATCAGTCATTCCTCTCACCTACCAGGTTTTATCTTTTTTTTTTCTCTTTTTAAAAATATTTCTTTGCTGTAAGCTTAAGTCTTTTGTGGAAAGAGAAGATGGAAGAATTTTTTCTTCCTTTCTGTTCACACTTTCTGAAACATTTTTATTCTGCATGTTAACTGATTTCTTGGCTTTTGAAGAAGTAAACAAAATGTTAAAAAGTCAAAATCAAAGAGGAAATATTGAGGTTGTCCTGACTCCTTGTTTCTTTTCCAAATCTGCTATGAACCATTTGGGATTTTAATTTCTGTTCAAAAACACCAAGCAAAAAAATCATTTACAAATCTTCAAAACTCCCACAGAAATGGCAAAAAAACACTCCCACTTAACCATCTGGACAACTACTGTGTCTGCTCTATCTCATAATTGTTGGGGGTCAGACCCCAGTCTCCTTACCAGAGAGGGCAGGAGCCAGCTCCATCCCGCAGGTGATGGGACCTCACTGACTCCTCCAGTAGGAAGTCCAGTTCCCACAGGGCAGGTGGCTGTGGTGTCATGCAACTGGTCCTGTACCATCCTGTGCCAACAAAGGACACAATGTCACTGAAGGTGGATCCAATAGTAACCAGAAATATCATGGAAAACTCCTTCAGGGTGGGCCTGGCAGGATTTGGGGTTGGGTGAGCATTTAAATGTCTGCTTCTAGGGTAGTCTCTCAGTGCTTTTGAACAATACAAGAACAGGCCTTTAATTATTATTATTTTTTAATCTGCAGGGGGTCACTTATCTGACAGATCTTTGACAGGCACACTACTCTTGTGGTCTTTTTCTACAAGATAGTGACATTTGGTGGGGGTAGAGAGAAGGAAATAAAAAATGCAAAAGGAAAATTTGACCAGACTACTCCCACTTTTCAAAAACCCAAAATACGTGTGCAAGAATGATCTGGCTAGGTAGGAGTTTAAATCCCAGCTGTAAGTAGAGTCACCCAGCAATGTCCTTATTTGTACCCTTCCTTTTTCCATTTACTTCTGTTAATTTGCAGCCTCACAGCCACCCACTGGATTGATAAGAACCCCAAAGAAAAGTGGGAGCTCTTGGTCAGAGAACCGTCTGTTGTCAGGTTTCAGAAGTTGAGCCAGCCTGTCCTGAGAGGTGCTGCAGCCAAAGACAACCATGTGTAGCTGAAGGTCTCTGTATTTAATCACAAACTGGTTGGGAGAATTTGCTCAGGCTGCTTGTTGCTGCAGGGCTGAAAGGCAGAGAAGCCAGAAAAACTGTCTTGTGGCAAACCCTTTGTCTGAGAAAAACATGAGTTTGGCGATCGTTTTGTAATCCTGAACCCTTCTGCTGAAGCCTGTGCCTTGTTTCAACCGAGTCTGTTGGAGTGGAAGAGGGCAGGAGACTAAGGGAGTTCCTACTGTTTTTCTGAAAACAGGTATCTGGGTACAAGAGACCACAAAAGCCACTCAGACAGGGGACGGACCACAGAGGTTTCAGAAGTGAGACACTGAGAGACCCACATGAAGTTCCAACAAGACAAAAAGCCAGAATTGGATCTTTTTTTCCTTAAAGACTAGTGAGCCAGCCATGGGAAACAAGCCTGTAGAAAATTAGCTTTAATTCCAACTCTCATGCAGGGACTCCTAATGTGTTACTCTTTTTGACGGGACTGAGACAACCCAGCAAACCAGCAAATTCAGTGGATGAGAAGGTCGGCTGAAGCTCAGGAACAAGGTATGGGACCATTGCAACAGCTTGATCAAGAGAAGAACAGTGGTCCAGTGGTTTTCTTTAGCAGAGATTAATCTCTCGACCTGCCCCACTTCTGGAAATGGCTCTCTGTGCGCCCACATCCAAGCAGCTGCCTTGTAAGACACTCGCCAAACATGCCCTGATGAGCTTTGCAGATAAACAATACATGAAAATGTATGTGAGGAGAAGTGTGCAAGACTGAATACACAGAGGAAGAAGAAAGGAGAACATGAGAAACCAGACATCTAACAAAGAAGAAGGAAAAATGATCAGGCAAAGCAGTGAGATGAGAGAGAGTTTTTATTAGAGGCAAGAAGTGAAAAGAGGCAAATTAAACACCAGTTCAAACCAGAGTAAAAATAGCACAGGAGGAAAAAGAAAAACACCTGCAAAGGAACAAAACATGTTTTTCAGGAGGTGCTATCACACTCACATATCTACTCAGCCAGCTCTGCAGAGCAACACACCCTGAAATTAACTGCAGGGCAGTGGGGTGTCCCAGAGAATGGCCCTGGCTGTAGCCCACTCTGCCAAACATCCACGTTCTCCTGGTGGGCCAAGTGAGATAACAAACTTAGGGACTGCTGCCAGGTCACTGCACTTGGTTATTTGCATCAATATCAAACAGTCACTGCAAAAAGACTTAGTTCTTTGGCTACTTTTTGAGAGACCTGCGTCTTTCCTCATCCACAGAAGAAGATGGGGTCTGGGCCACTGGAGGTAAACCCAGCTAAAAGCAAAAGTTAAATCCAGATACACAATTAATTGGTGCAGAGTTCTTCAAATAGCAATGTCAAGCAGGACCATCTCTACTAAGATATCTCAGAAAGTTAAGACGGACCCAAGGTCCATGTATTTACTTTTGATTTACATTAAGGCTAGGAATGAGAACAAGATCAAAAAATCATTTTGGGATATTATCACCCAAGCTCTGCCCCATGTCTGGCTGCATTCACAACAACAAGCTGTGTTAATCCCTGGGGACACCATAGAAAACTGAAAGCAAAGCAAAACAGGAATTTACGTGTAAATAAGGACTATATGACACAGGGTGCAAAGCAATGATAATGCATCACTGTAAAAATCACAGCTGATTAGATGCATCTTGGCATTGTCTCCCTGGTTCCTTCCCAAAGAGGCATGCTGAAACCAGCCAGCCTGCTAATGAAGGACAGGGGTGATGGCTGTCTGTGCTGCCCAAAACATCTTGGCATTCTCCCAGATATGTTCCAAGAGAAGAGGCGTCATTGCTCCAGACCAGTCAGCATCTGCCACTGGGGTTGCAATGGATGGGAGGAGAGCAGCCTCAGGGCAGGCAATGCAAGGCAGCAGCCAGAGAGTGGGCTGGGAAGAAGACCCAAGGTGACTTTTTCCTTTGACTTTGGGGAGAGATGAAGAGAAGGTGGTCTCATTTCTGCTCCCTAGCACATACCAGCATAAATGCAAAGCAAGTTCAGTGCCACAGAGGCAGAGTATTTTGACCCCTGGGCTGGTGGAGCTACCTGAAGCATTGGGGGCGTCTCCTCTCAGCACTGAGGGAGGCTGGATGCCTCTTTCCAAAACCTTGTGCTTTCCTTCAAGAATGCCCTCGTTATCCATCCTCCCTCCTGCCCTCTCTCTGCTATCATTTCTCACCATGATCCTTTTGGATCCCTCAGAATCTGCTTCAAAATGAAACCTGAGGGGATGGTTTGGCTTTACCCTTATCCTGGGTGCGTAAACCCAAAAGCAAGTGTCACCCATACATATCCCAGCCATGCGGCTGGTACAGCTGTGCCCTCAGGCTGATATGGAGACATCCTTTAGCGTAAGGCACTGAAAGCATATGAGTCACTGCTCCATGCCTCTGGGCCTGCCCTGCTCAATCCTCATTCCCCACAGGATTACTCCAATGAGCAGGGATGTCTCCAAGGGTTGAAGAAAGCTGTTGTGCTCTCTTGTTTGCCACAGGCTTTCCTGCCTGACCTTTGCCAAGTGACACTGCAGTTCAGCTCCCTCTCTGCAAAATCAGGATTATAGAACCACTCTGCCCCAAGACAGCATTGCAAGAATAAATGCATTAACTGTTGTATTAAGTGCAAGATTAATGAGAGATGGGATGAACATGAAGGATCACTGCACATTTGATTCCTAACTTTACCTCCTAGACCAGACTGAGTAACCTGACTTTATCAAAGTGCTACTCACACTGAAGCCTCTGGAGAGTCAAAGAGCTCCATCACAGAGGCAGACAACTCAGCCTCCTCTGAGTACTCTTCTTGGGACCCATCTGGAAAGACCAGCCCTGGTCACTCTTTGGTTTTGCTGTCATTTCAGTTACAGCGTTTCCCCACGTTTCCAGAGGTACACACACAAGGCGAGCTGGAGATCTGAGCCAAATGAAATACTGAGCGATAACAAAGCCCTACAACACATATTTAGATGCAGTCATAAAAATACAGGTTTTGCTTTGATGGTATATTACCCTGACAATTTCCGAGTTACATTATTATATTAGCTGAGATACGTGCTACCCCAGCTAATCTTAGGTGAATCCAAATGTTAGCCCACCAGTTATTTGCTTTAACATGACCACAGGTCCTTGAGAACAAAAGAAGCTGTGTTTGTGTGCCTGCGTGATAGACAAGTGCGTTGGATATTTACGTGGGAGATGGAAACATCTATTAAACGTTTTTGTGTCATGGCTTTCTAGCTGTGGGCTTCTGAAAGAATAACAGCTTTACTCCAATCCCATCTCCCTGCCCTCCCTCCATTGCAGGCTGCGTTGCTGCCTTGCTTTGCGAGCTCTGTAACGCCGTGTTTACTGATTCAGCTAACAGTTAAGGAAGGTCAAGCTGACCTTGCCGTGCACACGCTGTCTGGGCAGGGAGCCCACTGGGGCCCGTACAGGTCTGGCTAATACAGCCTCCCCGTGTGGTAAGCCTGCTACCTGCCGGAGTTAATATTCACACCCACTCTGTGCAGGGGTTGCAAATACCCAAGGAACAATTAACCTGCCACAAATGCTTGTTTCATCATTTTTAATCCAAGGTGTTGACAGAAAAAATGATGTTTTTTCCTACTTGGCTTAGAATAAGAAGCAGTGAATTCTACAAGATTTATTGATGAAATGCATCCTGAAAGAAATACTCAAATGAGGAGCCCTCCAAACAGCCTCTCTTCACCCTCCAATTTTCATGCAGTGAGAAATTTAAATTTCCCATGACTTATACCTGCTTTTGTGAGGGAAATGCACCCTTCTAAAACATGCCAATGCCTACCAATTGATGCAGCTGCCTTGCACTCAGAAACAGTTAAAAGAAATACATTAAATCTCACGACAGAGCCAGACCTGCTGTCTCAATTCCTTTGAGTCAATCAGCACATTGTTGCTGCTGTAAATCAAAGACAATTCTGCAGCACAACACCATTTTATTAAGCAGGTACTGCCCTGCAAAAGTAAATGCATGTGCATATTAACTATAAGAATTTATTCAAACTTCATAACCTCCCAATCTTTTATTTATAGTCTAAATATTCAAACACATTATTTTAACTGACATATCTTATCTAAGTGAAGTGCTAAAGGCGTATATGTATAGGCATATACTATAGATGTATAGACACATCACAAATACATATTTATTTCACTGCACAAGATGATAGAATCATTGAGAGATCTCATGTAAGGCTGGATGCTGTTTTCTGTAGATCATGATGACAACCTTTGTTGGAAAACTACAGGATATAAGCCTTGGATACTCTGAATACCTTCTCAGCTTTTTGAGAAGCTATAAGAAAGAAACTCATATTCAAGGTAAAACTATTCCTCGAGAAATATGCATAAGCTGAATGATATGTTTTTTTTAGGCAAGTGGTACGTAAAGACTGTGAAGTAGAGGGAATGAATGAGCAAAAGAAAAGACTGGAGAGCACCCTGAGAATATTTATATTGTTAATTACCAGATTGGAACAAAATATTAGTGCATTTTACTATCACTCTATGCTTTAATGCCATATTGAAAAGGAAACAAGGTTTAAGGTTGCAGAAGGTTTCTTCTACAAACCAGTAACTTACTATGAATTTGTCCACTGTGGTTCTTCCTCTAACAAGTAAAAAGGACCCTGATTAGGAAGGGCTTGGCTTCAGAAGCATGGCTTTACTGAAAAGCAAGAGCGTGGCCGAGACACCTTTTCTGATTTATGATTCCACGTGTTTTCAAAAACTAGGTCCAACCCAGCTACCTCTGTCACTTTTCTGCAGTACATGTATTTGAATGCATTACTTGAAGCTCCAGTATATACACTGAGCATCAGGAAACACAGAAATGCCTTGCAAAGCCTAGCAGCGAGCATGAGATGCCTTACCCCCAGCAAAAGTGGGTTCAAGCGCTTCTTTCTTGATGCAACAGCCCAATCCACATTCTGTGTGAACTGGCAACTTTATTATCTACCAGATCCTTTGTGTATTGAGGAACAGAAATAAGCACAACTATAGAAATGCTGTGATCAAGAGATGGCTCTCAGGACATCTTTCATTGGATTAAGCAGTGAAGTTCAACTATACAAGCCAAAGGCTTTTGGCACAAAGAATACAGCAAGGGTATTTGAGGACTTTACCTGCAATCAGTGTCTCAGGTGCTGCACGGATTCCTTATACCTATCATGGGAAACACCTTGAATGCTGAAAACAGTGGGAGCTAACAATAAATCTTTGTTACAGAGGCTGTCTAAGGAAATTGGTGAGTTTGTAAGTACTGATGTTTATACGTATGTGGTCTGTGCCACTGCACTGGGTATGCACGTAACCAGTGAATTCCATGCTAGGGGGTTTATATAGACATATATACGTTATACAAACACAAAGACCCCAAAGATGTATTTTTCAATATAACACGTGGCCATCCCATATGACCTAGATAATTCAAGGGCAGGAAAGCTACACAACATAGTATCTTTGCTGATAACAAAGTAATAATCCCCTTTCTATGAGGAAATGACAGGTTTAAAATTGCCTTGTGTTCCCAGGCTTTAAACTTGGCAGCATGTCGGTTCTTGTAAATGTTTCACAACAGAAGAGTCTGGCTATCCATTATTAGCAGCTAATTCACTGTCAAGCACGTGGGCAACAACATTTGGACACAAGCGACGAAGCACCAGCTGTTAGCCTGCTGCAACTCCCAAAGTGTTAAAGATCGGGGGATTTTCTGACACAGGAATTTATTTCATGTATCACGGGTCACTCTTCTGGTGAGAACAGCAATTCAAACAAAATCTGGGCTTTGCAGAGAATCTCTTTCCCCTGTCTAAGGCAAAGTCCTGCTGTCCCCTCTCCCATGGACAGAGGGAAAGAAAGTTATTTTACAGTAAAAAAAAACATGGTAAGAGGAGAAATGTGAGTGCTCAAAATTCATGTCAGCCAGAAAATTACTGTTGCATTGGATAAAAGTACGTGTCTGATACCTGGGCAATCTTCCCTGATAACCAACTTGATATTGGTTTTGGTTGATATTAATTTCTGATAAACATATTGTTCAATTCTTCCATAATGCTGTCCCCTCTGCCCCCCCCCCCCTTTTTTTTAAAACCAAGTAATTATCAGTAATGGACAATTAAAAATAGCTTCATAAATATCACCATGCTCTTAAACAGGAAATGACTAAATTCATTGTACAGCTTGTTTGCCACAAAAAGATTCAGTCAGCTCTTCTATTTATAACAGCATCTCCTTTAACTAATTAGCAGCATTAGTATTCACAGGCTGTTCACCAGGAGGATCCAAAGACCCTCATCTCCTGATCTGGCCCTGGATATTTTGCATCATATTTCCATTAGCTCATGAGGATTTTCTACTACCTCTGTCCTTGATAAGTCAAGATTCTCTCATTTCTTAACTATGTACACTTTTGTCACAGCTGATGTATTATTCTGCCACAATGTCACATGTACATATACACATGGCATAACGGCACATCACACCAAACTTCTGGCCAAACCCACCACCACCACAAGTCCTCCGTCTTATTGGCTTTATCATCTCCAATTCCTTTGCAGAGCTGTTCAGCAGGCATAATGTTAGAACTTTGCCTATGTCTGAGTGGCAGAGAGAAAAGAAAAAAACTTTCCAGAGTAGAGGGGAAAGCCAAATTATTCTGAATATTTGCCAACAGCAGGAGGGATGTTTTGAAAAGAGGTTTTGATGCCAGATTGAAGCAAAGGAAGGGGGTGGTGAAGAATAAGTCCTAAAATATTTTCCTTTCCTGGGTTGTCTGCCCTCTAGGAAATAACAGACTGAGGCTGCACTGAGAACCCAGCTGAGACTGCAAGGGAAGAAGTCAGGATATGAGCAAGGTTGGCTTGGGGAAAGATAAGAAACCATGCGGAGTTGGCAGTGGTGCAGGAAAAGATAGGTGGAAATCCCATCCCAGATTTGACACTCAGGGAAATGCAAAACTGTGTGTGGAATAGAAGTCAGGCAGCTTTTCAAAAGGGCTTGGGAAATCCAGCAAAGATACAATCTGTGCTGGTGGTTGCTTATAAAGATCAGACCTCGGAGGAGAGCACCGGTTGCATTTGCATTGCCAGGAAGTATGCAGAAAGCATTGCACTGTGCTCTGACTATTTACTTGGTGATTTTCCTGGCTTCAGGAAGTGTTCATGCTGTCCCTCTGAGAAGCCCATTTTGTATTTATGAGACTTCATGAACTTGCAAAATCTCTCAGAAATTCTGATCTGTGCATAATTTCCCATGATTTTCTTCAAGTGCCTTTCCTCTCCATAAAAATATGCTATTAACTTCCAAAATCTTACTGCATGACTGTTAAATTCAGGGGAGGCTTCAGAGCATTGAGACTAAATGTTGGAAACTGGTCTGTTGGAACTGAGGGAAGAAAGTGTTCTGGGAAACAAGAGAGGGCAGGAGGACTATAATCGTTCTGCATACAAAGAAAAGAAAGTTGAAATCGTTTAACAAAGCAAGCTCGGAGTCTTGTTCTTCACTCACAGGAGGAAGTTACAGTGAAGCCAGAGATCAAAAAGGAAGAAGAAACTGATTTTTGGCCTCCTCTGAATCATTCTCCATACTGCAGACTGGTTATTGCAAATCCCATTCATGCATGTTGTTTCATGGCCAATATTTAATCTGCAGCCAAACAAATACACACAAGCATCCAGACTTTCCTCAGTATGTTTCTAGGTTCCTGGTGAGCAGATTTGTCACACATCACAAAATGCAGCTCACAAACCCATTTCCCAGACATCTCAGGTTTGAAAGACTTGTGTATGCTGAAGTTAGAACAAAACATTCACATTCCCTGTGTAATATGGACCAGAGGATACAAGTTGGCACATCTTAGATCAGTAAAATAATTCTGATTAGTACCAGTTTGTCCTAAGGAAAGTCATGCAGTTGTAAGAAAAAAATCATAAGCAACGGAGAATCTAGTCTGTCTCTTGTCTGTCTGTTCCAATACTAATTCCCTTCTTGCAGAACATTTGAACTCTGCCTTTAGATTAATTTTTTCTAGCTTTGTAAATGGTAGAAGTCCCCAGGTGAGATTCTCCAACCTGACAGGAAGGAGTTGAGACTAGCTGATTATAACAGCATTTCTGGCTTGAACGTCTCTGCATCTCTGAAAATACTATGAATTTTGACAGGTTTTCAATATGCTTATCCACCCACAGAGCTGATGTCATCTCACTTGTTGAAGAAAACTATAAAGGAGAGATTTCCTTTGGTTCAAAAGAATGGCAATGTCTGTCCTTCCACAGGCATTTCAGCCAGCAGGGAGAAGCCTGAGAATCCACAGGCTGTTATACACAATCAGTGGCCAGAAACAATTAGAGAGCTTGGCTGGGTGTTTCATCAGCTCACCTCGCTCAGGCAGCCTGGCTATTGCTGGGGTAAGAGCCAGAACTGCCTTGCTCCAAGATACACTATTAAAAAGCATCCTCTCTTCCCCTGACACAAGGTTATCACTGGCTGTGAGCAGGATGACATGTCAGACCTACTGATCTGGAGGGGATGGGAGCACTAATAAAGTCCAGATCAGTAAAATAAGCTGGTCTCCAGCTGCTCCACCGCTGCCTGTAGCATGGAGCCGACCAGCTCAGACACAGCCCTGCTCCCAAAACCTTCTCCCCTCACTACGTGTTTTCCTCCTGCACAATATCTTCCCTGTGGAGGGGCACTCCCTGACCAAAACAGCTGTGATGTCATGTGTGTCTGTCTGCAACACGCAGTCCCTTGTCTGTCACTTGTTGCACTGGGTGTTTTGCATACTCCTACGTCTCCAGACAAACTCCTGCCCTCATCCCCCCACTAGATCCCTTCGTACTTGCCTGCAATTAGTTAACCCACATTAAAAATGGCGATATTAAGGCATCTCACTTTTTGTGACATTACTTATGGAACAGAGACAAAACCCCAGCACTGACCTGCCCCTTGATGATGCCACCAGTCCTGGCCCTGTGTTCAGCCCTGCTGAAAGGCATGTTCCTCAGGTGCCATTTAACTCGCTCTTCCAGACCTGTTCGGGAGGGAAAGGGAGAAAGTGGGGAGGTCTGATCCTGACTCTTCCTACCTGCAGCTTAGAAATATAAGAGCTGTAAAACTAATCAGTGCTTTAAATCAGTTGGTGAAATTTTCCTCTGTTGGAGTCAGAGCTGCTCAGATAAATGTGGAACAGGCATTAGAAAAAGATGGATGTGGCAGGTTTGATTAATCCAGGTGCTTTTCTTGAGTAATGATAATTGGGGTTTAGCATGGCTATACGTATAAAATCAAATTTAATCAGTAAATGGACTGCCTCCAAACTTACTGCCAACCCATCCTCACATTTATCTAGGGCTACTGCTATAATTTCATTGAAATTGGAGTTTCACCCTGAAAATTTCTTCTTTCACCTTTGATGACATTTTACTCCTTTCTTTCTCAGAATGCAGATTTTTGTTCTAAGAAGTGGAGCTGGACACTGATGTGCCTGGTCCTGTTGAGTGGTACAGAAGATCAGTGAACTTCACCTCACCCATGGCTTCAAGACTCTGCTAATCCACAGTTTAGAAAGAGAAAACATCAGCATAATGACTGACTGTAAGGTGGGGCTGTGAACAAGAAAATTTAGCTGAATATTCAAAACATGGGAATTGATTATGCCAGCTCAAGGAGCAGCCCTGTGAGCTGATAGCTGTCGATGGCCTTTGTCTTCAGTGGCTTTCTTTGTTACAGTTGATGTAATATGGCTTGTTAGCACTGTTGCACATAGGCATAATTGTAATTGCAGTAATTACTTATTTCAACTATCCTGATCATGAGCACCTGAGCAACATCCCCATAGACAGTCAGAGGATCTGAAACAAAACACCAAGTGGTTGTGAGTCAACTTCACGGCACCCAGTACTACCCTGTTACTTGTTTACCTGATGTATGAGCTTGTGTGTGTGCTCAACAAGCAGCCTGTTGAGCCACCAAGTCAATGCAACCCAAACTGTGCTTCAAGAACAGATAAATTCAGCAAACCAGATCTCAGACCTCCCTGTCCAACAGTTGGTGGCTGCCACTTGACTCCATCTCCTGAATCTACTAGAAGACTCCTGGTTTGACTCTGGCCTTTGACTCACTTGCAGACCACAAAAACAGTTTCTGGTCTCCAGTCAGGCAGCGGTTAATGGCCTAGATTGCCTTTCTGGGATCAAGGGGGCTTGATCCAAGACCCACAGGAAAAGTAGCTATATAAACAACTACCCTCAACTGAGAAGCTATAAATCCAGGGGCTGGTCCCACACATTGCTATGAGTGTGCTCCTTGCTTTTGGATCAGACAAACGACATGAGGAGGCCTGGCAGGAGATAAAACAGTCATATAGGAGGTCTTGAAAAATATCCATACCCTTATATTCATAAATCTATAACTCTGAATAAAATTATGGGAAAAAATATGTCAATGCATGATACATACATTCCTCTTTACATAACACTTGTGCAGTGTTTATTGCTCAATTCCCAGCTCTTGCTGTCCACACAAAGGTATACTAAGGTTTGCCTACTGCATACTTTACTGAATTTCACAGCAACATTTCTGCAGATTTTAATGTGTTTCTGAGGATTTTTGAGGTTTGTCTGACAGCGGGCTGCTGTGGTATGACCCTGAGTCCTGGGATCTGTTAGCGTTCTGGAAGGAAGCCAATCCTACATTTTCTGTCTAGGCACTTCTTCTGGGTTTGTATCTCTGTTCTTTTGGGGTGCTTTGTAATTAATTTGTAATGTATTGCTTTATGAGGAGGTTTACAAGTATTCTTTTTATAACAAGATGGGCAAAAGCCAACTCTGGGGTAATAGCTCAAGAATCTCCTTGTATTTGTATGGGGAGAAATTTGCTATTTACTGGTGTTTCTTGGATGATTAAGCTCTTAATTTACAGGCAATTCTTGTTCATAAATATTAAATGACCATCCAAATAACAAACTTCCCAGTGATGATTTGATTTTTATTTGAAATAAGCCATTGACTCTTATACCAATAAATCTCATCTAGTGTCTTAAGAAAACAAACAAAAACCTCTTACCTCACAAAAAGTGTCCTCAAAGGATTTATCTGGGTGTCTTTTACTGTTGCCTGCTGTTTAGTTGCTCTCTTCTGCAGGAGCTATTGAACTTTACTCCATTCAGGCCAGCTTCTGAGTCAGCTGTTCCTAACTCAAAACACAACCAGTCTCCTTTACCTCCCAGGTAACCTAGATGGTATCATCTGTAGTGATGTTTTAGACTCTCTGTGAGAATTTTCTAATTGTTACTTGCCAAAGAAAATGTTTATACAAGTACACACATATGCCTAAATGTGTACAATCTACTCCTCTCAGCTTCAATGAAGCACTAACGGGGGCCCATGGCTAAGCAACATGGAGAAGGGAGATCGATATGGTGGGAAAAATTAATAACAGGGGTGGCTGGGGAAGTTTGTCTAGTAATTTCCATAAGAAAACAGGACAAATGACAGCACAGTCCGGGCAAGTGAGAACGAAGCTCCTGGCTTGTAAACAAGGAGCTGCACTACAGGGGAATTAATGGAGTTTGGTCATGTGGTCCTGCAGATGCAGTGTTACTGAAGGAGTGGAAAGAAACCTTTGTACGTTATACACAGGCACTGGATTTGGTTTAGCCCAGCTATTTAAACTCAACCTCTTTTGTTCTATGACAAGGCTTGGAGTGGCATCCCGGGCCCCATCCCCACTCTGTGGGCTCTGCGGCTATGAGGGCTTGGCACAAATACTTAACAAGCCAAGAGTTTGCATCCAAATGGAACAATTTTGCAAACAGGGAAAGCAGCCACTGCTTAGGTGGATAAGGATACATATAATGAGGATCATCAGTCCTGGTGTTGCTGGGCACACATACTCATCAGCCAGGGTTCAAGTCAGGTGCATTTTTTTTCCTCTTCCATCTTTGCCTTTTCAAGTACACTTTTCTTGACTGCTTGTAGGATGAACAAGGCCATAGGAGAAAAAAAATAAAGAGAAACCTATGTCCTGACAGCTCCTGAACATTTACCAGTGATCTTCAGCTTCTAAGATTTGCTGATCTCCAGCCATGTCCTAGTGGAGGTGAGGACTATGATGGGAAATAGAAGACTGACAGCAAAAAAAATCCTTAGTCCCCTTTGTGCATCACCTAGGACTAATCAGTGCCTTGAGGCATTCCTAGGACCTGTGGACCAAAGTTTAATTACCACCACCCTAGAGTCATATGTCCTCTCACAGGTCTTTATAGTGTCCTGAGCTAACCCCTGCCCATCTTTGGCTCTCTCTGCAGGTGGACTGCTCTTGCCCTCACCGCTATCAGGCAGAAGCAGCTGGTCCCAGGCATCCTGGGGACCTGTGCTCCCCATTGAGACCTGCGATATCAGATCTACATTATGCTGTCTGCCTGGCCTGGTTAAAAATTAAACTGCCCCTGCTAATAGCTGATAGCTTGACAACAGACACTCTGAGAGCAGGTTTTGGCAACACGCTTAACGTTGCACTTCTTTGAACAAGGTCTTTCTTTTATCCCCTACAAGAGGGTTGCCCGGGATGTGGTTGGTGCCAGAGGCGTAATCTTACCTCCATGCACTGGGCATATGATTGTGCTTCAACAGCAACGGGTGATGCTCGACTCAGTCCACTGCATCTGGAGCTTAGAATGAACCTCTGACTATTCTATTTATGAATTTAAATGTAATGGGAAAAAAAAGCATCTGGTGAAGGCACAAGCAGACCCTGCCAAACACCTAAAAGAAACCAGGTTAAAACATTATTGCTTTGGTTGTTAGAACAAATCTGAGGCAGCTCAGCCACAGCAGATGATACAGCAGTTCCGCTTGATACTACCTGTAACTTCTTGAACCTGAACTATAGCTGGAAAAATATTAATCAAAGGAAGGAAGCACAGGGCTGAATAATGTATATTCAGATGATAAAGTGCATCACAGAAAGTAACTGGCATTTCTCTCTATCAAAATATCTGTCCATTTAGGTGGAAGAAATTCATAAAACTACACATAATAGTATTGCTGAAAGACTCCCAAAAAGCCATTAAATGCAGCTGAAATTTTACATAACACCTGGAGCTCAGACCACCACTTCTTCAGAACTGCTTTGCAGCACCCCTTGTTTATTAATTACTGGAGATGCTACACACTTCTACTCTTTTTCTTTTTTTTTTAAATACATTAACAAAGTCCTCATTTTCCTGTACAAACTATGGGGTGCCTGTGACTACAGCAAGAAACATGCACATGGTAAAGACATACTTGAACCATGGAGGTCTAGAGGTAGCCATCACACACTGAAGGGCCACATGAACCTGCTCAGTATCACAAAGGGCTCCCAGAGGAGAGGGAAGATCCTGTGATTTGGCCCCTTCTCTCTTAGAAATTATGCTCAGAGTGGGAGAAAATCTTACACAAACCCTGAAATTAATCTCTGAAGTTCACTTAAATAACTAATTACCTGTGTTTAAATTAGAACACTTGAAACGGTATAGCATTATAATCCACACTCGAGAATAAATATTCATCTTTCCAAGATCTACAGATCAGCTCTCCAAGGGTGCTATCCCCATCTTTTGTCTTAAACTGCTGCAGAACACAGAACTTTTTTTTTTTTTATTTTAAAAAGACATATTTTAGGAAAGGAGACCTACAGGATAAATAGATAAATACTTTTTTTTTTTTTTTTTTTTTTTTCCAATCTGCAACAGAATTCTCCTAGGCTCAAGAAACATTCTCCAGGATTCATTTAATTGTAAACCTGGACTGGTACAACTCTTATTAATTCCACAGTGGTAAAGAATATGTGATTATACCATCTTTATTTGATTATATTAGTTTGCCCTTCAGTGCCATAACGCTTAGCCATTATACAAACAGACAGAGATAAGTTATAATTAGCAACTTCAGGAATGCTCTGAAGATCACTCGTAAATGGCAGCAACAACAACAAAAAAACCCTAATTCATTTAATTAGGCATGCGACGGATATGACGACTTGTAAAATGTATCTAAGCTTATTGATAAGGAATAATTATCAAAAGAGGCTTCTGTTTATTAAAGGAGTGGTGGCAGACACACTATAAACACAGTGTTAGATTTACAAGTCTCTGATTAGGATGTGCATTGTCATTTTTGCTCTCTGCTATTCAACTGTAATGCTTCAAAGGGTTTACAGCATGGCATTACGGGTAGCAGTGTTTCTGCAAAGTTTATGGGCTGCTCATATAAGCACTGATGACAAATTAGCCTAAGATCATGCCCAAAAGCGCTGTTTTCAGACCTATGCCACAATAACACCAACACCCTGGAAAAATAAATTTATGTTTGCAGGCCCTCAGAAGAGAGTTACTCCAAAATGCCAGGTATGATGACCTGAGCATTTCCAGTTCAGGTTACTGAAGGATATTATCATTTGCACAAGGTCTGGAAATTGGTCTCACACTGTGCTTTTAATGACAAGGGAATATAATGATTTGGAAATCTAAGCAACTCATCAGGAGGCTGGGCTCTTAAATGATGTTTAAATTGAATGGTGGGTAAGATGTTCTCTAGAGCATCCTCTATCAGCTTTATGTTTTGAGTTTTGCCAATCTCAGGGTAAAAACTATAATTAATTTCTCCTTTTCAAACCTTTAAATTATAATTAAAGACAACATACATAATAAGAAAGTTTTCTCTTGATATTACATGCAATGCCGGAGTTAATTATTATAATTTTAGCTCGGGGTTTTACCACTCAGAATGTTAATCTCCCTGATACTCCGAGAGATTGAAGAAAATTGGAAAAAAATCTGTAATTGGTTTTTCCCCCCCAAAATGCTTCTGTGCAAAACTTGAATGTAGCATGCATCTAATTTTGACCAAAATATTTAATTGGCAATGACTGCAAAATAAACTTTGTTCTTGTTCTCAAGAGGTTTTCTCCCTGTAAGAACTACTTTTAGTAATTAAACAAAGGTGAAAGAATACCATACGCAAGATTGCATACTCTCATTAGCCCAAATGTTGTACAGATTCAGCTGGATGCAGGTTTGCTGGATTTTAACCTTAACAGCTTGGGTCCACAAGACTTAATGCTCCCTCCACAGCTTTGTACAAAGGAAGAATCCTGCCGAAGTCAAGGAGACTGTCTGGGAGGCTCAAGTTAAACAAGTTTTCAAGTTTTGCAGGATCAGAGCCATGGTTTCTCTCTGGGAGCCACTAAATCAGTGTAGTGCTGCACTGCACTTTTATTACGTGCTCTGTTTTCTATTGCTTTGAAAGCTGTTTGGTGGAGTGTTGCTAGCAGCCCGGCAGAGCCTGCCCTACCTATAAAACAATTATGTTTATTGTTACACTATCAAGCAGCTCAGGAGGGTTTGTAGTGCCACAGGCTGCCAACTGCTGTGCTGGTTTCAGCTGGGGTAGAGTTAACTTTCTTACTAGCAGCTGGTGTAGTGCTACGTTCTGGATTTAGGATGAGAACAATTTTGATAGCACGTTGATGTTTCTAGTTTTTGCTAAGCAGTCAAAGACTTTTTCAGCTTCCCTTACAAACTCAGAGGGAGTATAGAAAAGCTATCTGACCCAAGCTGGCCCAAGGAACACTCCATACCATGGACATCATGGACAGTATATAAATGGGGGTGGCCATGGGGCAGGAATCAACAGTCGCTGCTCAGAAACAGGCTGGGCATCAATCAGTGGGCAATGAGCACTGTGCATCATTTGTTTTGAACATTCTTTTATCATTATTATTGTTATTATTTTTTCCCCTTCCTTCGTGCTGTCCTATTAAACTGGTTTTGTCTCAACCCATGAATTTTTCCTTTTTTTCCCCCCTCCCGTTCCCTCCCCATCCCTCCAGGGCAGGGCAGGGGGGAAAGTGAGCAAGCAGCTGCAGGATGTTTGGCTGCCCGCTGGGTTAAACCCTGACAACTGCTTATTGTGGGACAAGATCAAAGGGCTTGCATTCAAATCAAATCAATACATGACCAAAACCAAGCTTCTGAACGTAAACAGCCCAGCCTGCTGCCCTCTCTCTCCTCCTCTCGCTGCCAGGAGACAACCTGTGTTTTGGTCCAGAACTGAAGGTGAGATGGTAGGATGCATTAGAGCACCTGCAACAGTTCAGACTGACCAACCCAGGTAACAGCTGCAACTCGGGGAGCAGCCCAGGTTTTGCCCTGTCAGCAACCCGAGCATGGGCTTCAAGTCTCTGGGGACTTTTAGTGTCTACATTTTGTTTTGTATTTCCAGAGAGGCGACAAACACAGCTGTGACGCTGATGGCGCTGGAGGGGAGCTGAAACAGCCTCACTCCTGCTCTGCGTCAGGAAGACAAATCCCACACTGAACTGGTGTGCAACAGGGTTTTTTCCCCTCTATAAGCCCATGCATCTTGTTAATTGACCTGAATTGGCTCTGCCTGCAGCAGAGGAGCAGTGAGCATACGCTGATTCAGGCTTGGCACTGTGATAACACATCCCTGCAGCTCTGGTCAGCTCCGGGCTGTAAACTCCTGTGTGCCAGCGAAGAGCAGGCAGACATACACAGTGCTGCCAGCTGTGCCAGGTGGCAGATTCGGAGTCCTCTTCCCCTCCTTCAGTTCCCAGGGTTGCACAGCCAACTCTTGACTTAGACTTTGTTTAGCGTATCCCCTGGTATACATGCCTCTGCAGACAAAAGGGGCAATGTTTTACACCACCACTCAGTCACTTTAGAGGGCAGCCCCTCTCCGTAACACCTCGGAGTCCCTTGTCTTTCCCTGAGCTAAGCTCTCCACCTCCAAGAACACATTTATGAAGCATCCTGGTTTACCTGTCAGACAAATAATGTTTGATGCAGTGCCTCCGATCTGAATGATTTGTCAAGGTAACTACAACGGGAGGACATAGCATCGCTGGAAGCCAATCTATTACTATCCTGATAGATTCATGTTGTTAAATTGATGGCTGACATTGCTGGACCTTTCAGTGGAGAAATTGCCTGGGCCATCCAAAATGCCATGTTAAAAATACCGGTATTTATTGCTTACAGGATGCTTTATAGCCTTGGAGCTATTTACAAAAATTAACCAACAGATCTCCTCCAGTTTCCATCATGGGTAGTCCGCATAACTAACATTACTCTCATCTTACAGAAGGGTAAATCTGAAAACCTCATGAATTTCCAGAGCTGGCTGAATACCCCCAGATCCAGCCGAACATAGTAAGAGTAACAAGAAAAGTGCACCTGAGACATAAACCTGTGAACACCAGGCTGCAACGAAAAGATTGGTCACAAACAAAATTAAATTCTATTCTCTCTCAAAGGAGTATGGCAATATGCCTTTGTTTTTAGAGATATGATACCATATCTCTGTATTAGGAACAAAGGAAGAATTCGGAATTGTTGGAGTTTCACCTGATATCACATCCCAAATCCCACTTTTGATGTCCCATTGACCTCCCTACTTATTGGTATCAGATATCACAGCAATTCAATAGGCTTCCCAATAAGAAACAAACACAAGGAATGCAGTGTCTGGGTGTTATTTTAAATTTACCAAAAAAGGTAACTTTTGTGTAGGTCTCACAACAGACCAAGCAGGATGGTCCCTTCCTCAAGAAAGGTCCCCATCAGTATCACATTAGATTACAAACATCCTGGTAAAACACAACCTTCTTTGACTGCCCAGTGACTCCTATGCAGAAAAACAACAACAAAAAAGAGTTCTCCCTTGTAGGCTATCAAAACACTGGCAGCACTGCAAGGCTGTTTGTAAACGTTCCTCTCCAATGCCTGATTGCAAAGCTGTGTTTTGCTCCTGGGAGCTCCCCCATACCAATATGACTGCTGTTTGTATTACTTAGAAAAATAACGAGGTAATTTCTCCTTTTCCTTGTCCTTCCAGCTGTCACTACTCTGCAATTCTGACTGCAGAGGCCATTTCCTCCATCCCCTGTGGTATTCCTTGCTACTCACAGGTGTTACCAAAATAGCTCTGGGAGCCGACATTATCGCTGCCTGGCATTTTCCTCTGCTGTTTTGCATTCTCAAGTACCTGTATTCCTAATAAAGGTAAGACTTTCAAAGCAGGCAAAGGGGATGCTGTATTTCAGTCCAAGAGGTCTTAAAAATGTGAATTAAGCACCTAAAACTTCATTTGTGCTTTTGATAAACCTCTACCCCCCTCATGAAGATGAGCAGGTGCAGTATTTTTGATGTCTGCTAAGCAAATTGCTGAATGGCCCAACCTTTCCTACCTTTAATGCTCATACTGACTTCCCTTAATCCCCTCTCTTGAAAGATGCATCAGGCATATGTCTCTGTTTGCAGAGGACAAAATCCAAACAAGTCAGCCCGGAATAGCTTTGATCTTATTTATTGAAGTTGTCTTTGTGAAATATGTTCCTTTTAAAAGTCAGTTATTAGAAGTCCAGAATAATGAGACCATTAAAGTAACTCAGCACAGGCTGGGATCAATTTAAATAAATGGTTAGGAATAAGGACTTTAAGAACAAGTTGCTTCATCAGGGAATTCAACACTCAGCTGTGTCTACCTTGGCTTCAGTATATACCACATGTATATTCATAGCGTCTTGACTCAGAGCTATATACAGCTGAATATCATGGCTATTGATGTACTATATTATTTTTTTAAGGTAGAAAGAATATTTTTTAAAAACACAATGTGTGCCATTACATTGTCAATGAATCTTTAGTGATCTCCTTCTCTTACAGCCACATGTAACTGCTGTACTGGCTCTTCAAGTATATAAGCCCATGCTTAAGTTTATTTTGATCCAGTAAATCAGTTATTTAAGACTAGACCATTCACAGGGATGAATGAGTTTCAGTGGGATTTGGGGATTTAACCTCTCTTTGTTGAAAATTGCAGCCAAAGTTCTTAACTGAATAGGGATGAACAAGCTTAACTGGAGTTTTTTAGCTCACCAAATCTGCTGCTTTCTTCCCAAACTGGAACTAAATCTGAAGAGGAGATGTTGTCAAATACCTTGCATAAAGGGAACTTCTCTGATGAGACACAAGCCTAGATATGAAAGCAGTTATCACCATGAAGAAGAGATGCAGAAAAAAAATAGAGCAGCAAGAGAAAAAAGCTTTGGAACAGGAAATTAGGTGCACAGTGTCTCTTTCAACTTGAAAGTAGGTAGAAGTCCTTTCTTTCTTGTTTACATTAGAAACAGTAGAATAACTTCACAGGAGTGCTTCAAGACCTGGATAATGCTTTTATATCTAAGACCCAACATATCTTTCCAAACTAGAAAAGCTATCTAGAAAAATGGGGGGTAAAGTACCATATGGGGACACAGGAGAGCCCAATAAGACTCAAGCTCAGCCACTGACAATGCAAGGGGTCAAGCCACCACTCTGGCCCCCAAGTATTTTTGTCTGGTTTTTTTTTGCCTGGTCTTTGTCCTGTGGCTGCCTTTCCATGCAGCGATGAAGACAATTTATGGTATGGGTCAATGAAGTTTATTTCATGGTGTAGCTGCTGAAAGCAAAGAGGCAGCGCTTGAAACAGATGTGCTGAGTTTTAGACAGCAATTTTGCCCCTGGTTGCCTACCCAGACCTGCAGAGTGAAGGACTGCTGGAGCAGGTCTGTCAGCAAATGCTGGAACCTGGGCTGGCACAGCCTCCCTAGGACAAGCCCTTCTGCTTGAGATATGGGTCCATACTGGAGTTGGAATCAAGCTCCAGACACCACAAAGAAAGGTAGAAAACAGGAGAATAAGAAAAACTACAGTTACTTTATCTTGATTGAATGGAGAAAAGACAAGTGGAGGGCAAGAGCTACCAGGAGTAGGGGAAAACTGGAAAAATGACTGGACGTGGCGTTTTCCTGTGCGTTTTTAAGAAAAAACTTTGGGTTTTAGCTTACTTCAACTTAATCTTAGAAAGCCATTGCTTTCCTCTACTCTCCAGTTGTTTATCTATTCCAGATTTAGTTGAAAGGGCTTCCAACTCTAATAGTTTTCCTGTAGATTGTTTTCAATAACTCTGTCTATGCATGAAGGCCAACAGAATCCTGGGCTGCATAGGGAAGAGTGTGACCAGCAGGTCAAGGGAGGTCATTCTGCCCCTCTACT
>JAOTQQ010000052.1:13380543-13414968 GCA_026546715.1 Gallinago undulata | reverse complement strand
CTGGATGCAGTCCTGAGCGGCATGCTCTGACATGCTCTGGGTGGTCCTGCTTTGGCAGGGGAGTTGGACTAGATGATATCTATGGTCCCTTCCAACTCCAAAAATTCAGTGAAATTCAGTGAAATTCAGTGAACGTCATCTTAGCAGGAATTTCGCATAATGAGTAATTGCATCTCAATAAAAAGCTTTCAACAAGCAACAGTTCTCCAAGGCAGGGAGTTATTAATGTATTTGAGCATGCTAGTTAAGCAAGGTAATTAATATATCTCTGAGAATTAGGTATGCATGGCCAACTCTGATAGATGTCAGCAAAACATAATCTAGGTAATTTCTAGCATATAAATTGAATGTATTCTTGAAAAACAATTTCTAATTATGAAGACTAATTAATTTTGGGGAAAAGCCTGCTTTTGTTTAACTGGAACAATAAATTTAATTATGATAACAAACACCCAGTGGACAAACAGTTCTAAAGAACATCATCTCTGCCCACAAATAACCAGTTTTCTTTTATTTAAAACCTGATCCTGTCTTTCTACAAAAAAAAACCCACAACTGCTCATTGCAAACACAAACATGTTTTCCCGTGTTATATTTAGGGATATGTCTGGCATTAAACACATTTGCAGTGGTGCCAACTGAATACACATACGCAGCTCGGTATCACAACCTGCCTGATGCTCAAAAGCGTGGGTATGACATTCAATACCACATACAATTGATAAAAAAGAAGTAGCTGTAACAGAAGCTATTTTTTCATTATCAGCTTCCAGCAACCTGGGTCCTGAATAGAGAGAAGTGGAACAAAACCAGGGGGAAAAAAAAATGTTGAGCTGTACCAGGTTTTCTCTTTTTCTCTTCAGGACAGCAGCCACCCTTAAGAACAAGCAAGGTGTGAATCAGACCTTATCCTTCTTTGTCTCCGTTACAGCCAGTGATGGTCTGTTTAGATGCACCCTCTCGTGTCTGGGATAAAATAGATATTTTGGTGGTTCCAGTTTCCTTGAGCAGAAGCTGCTGGGGAGCCCATTTCAAATCAAGCTGAGAGCCTCTCAGCTCTCCCAGCATTCCCTCATTTTGCCTGTTTTCTCCTCTTCCCTGAGCATTAAGTGTGGACTCCTTGGGTTAGGTCATTCAGTGCCTCAGCATCACAACACACAGCAAATCTTCTGCAGAGCATATGAAGGCTGGACTGTGCCAGGCAACAGAGGAACAAGCACTGAAGGGAAGGTTGATGATGAAAAACCTGCTTCGATGGTTGGGAGCCAAGCTACAGGAGGGTCACGGTGTCAACACACACATCTTGGCAAAGCAGAAGAAATCCTGGCTCTATGCAGGCGTGCATGTGTGGTCCAAGGAAAGAAATGTGGCAGCTGCCAGGGTCATCCTCAAGTCCTACAGCTGCCCTCAAGCTGATGCTGCACCGCTGTGCCATACAGGACCATTGCCACCACAGGGGAGGGACCAGGCTCTCCTGTGCCTTGCATCGTCAGTCCTCAAGCGTGGGGAGGGGGCAGTGATTTCACATCACCACCTCCATGCAGCTGGGTGTTCTATCAGGGAAGGAAGATCCTACCAACCCGCAATTTTTTGCTCCTCTTTTTCCTCCTGCCTGGAAGGTGCTCGCCACATGGCAGAGTTTCACCGTGATGGCCACGAGGCAGTTTTCAAAACAAAGCATCCTTCTTTTGCCCATGGCAGATAGCTGTTTTTATTTACTCTGAAGTGTTACTCTCCACCCTAGCTCATATGGGATTTGAGATTAGAGAGTGAAGTTCAAGCAGCCAGTTAAAATTGCTGAGATCTGGAAAGGGAGCAGCATGAGAAGCATGGATTCCCCTGAAGCAGGACAGCAAGTCTTTGAAGTCTTTTTCCTCTGCTCAGCCATCTGACTCGTGTGCAATTCATGGCCCCTGGGGTTAAGATTTGCATCCCAAAAGAAAGTCTTGAAAAGTAGCTGGTTTGAAGCACTCACACTTACAAACCAGAGACTTCACAAACTTCATGGATAGCTGCATCACATTTCTCCAAGGCCTTTGTAACCTTGGTGCTAAGGAGTTACTCCTGTCAGAAACCCCGTGTACAGTGCTGAGTCAGGAGAAACATCAGCAGGGAAGTGGCAAACTTGCTTACTCTTATTTTTCTTCATGATCATTGTTTTCCCTTGCTGAGTACCTGGTTTATCAGGGCAAGTTCTTCATGAAGGAGTGCTTCAGCAATGAGACATTCACTCAGACGACATAGGAAAGGCCACAAAACAATTGAAATAAAATAATGGGAAATGGAAAAGTGGATGTGGCTGTCTGAATCCCTGCTAGATGCAGCTGGAAAACATGTATGGCCTTTAAAAGACTTGAGATTAAATGCAGCCTTGACTTTGAGGTACTGTGTATGCGAGGTAACTATCATCCTGATGGAAAGACAAATACATCCTTCTTCCTCCCTCAAAAGCTCTTTCTTCTCCCCTTTGCTGTTTTACCTCCTGCTAGATTAACCTCATCACAGCTGGAAATTTCTGAGCTGTATTCCCAGGAGCCTGTTCACCACCTGTGAACTCAAGGAGAAATGACCGATTCGATGTACTCATGCTCAGTTACAGGGATAAATTAGGGACTGTAACTCATTCAGAGTCTCGTTTGGACTCAGGCAAGTCACCAGAAATGATACTTTCAGAAATCACCCAGAAGATTTGGAGCCCAAGTGAAAGAAGAAATGAAACAGCGCTGATCAAACCAAGCAAAACTTGTTTGGAAAAAAGGAGAAGGGAACCAGCACACGACAAATCCAGGTGGGTAAACCTGCTGCACCATGTGGCTTCTGAAACCGTGACCAGTGAACCTGGGAGGACAGGTTGGGCAATTTAAGACATAGCTGAGAAAAGATACGCATCATCACAGAGCAGCCCCGTTGTCAGACAAATCATAGAATAGATAATTGCAGTATTAAGACATAACTGACAAAAAAATGCATTTGGAAAGAGCTGAGAGCAAATGGAGGGATAAAAAGAAAAATTCTTCAAACGTTTAGCACAAAACATCATCAAACTGACACCACCAGTGAGTGCAACAGGAGTGAGC
Source organism: Gallinago undulata (assembly GCA_026546715.1). NCBI lineage: Eukaryota > Metazoa > Chordata > Aves > Charadriiformes > Scolopacidae > Gallinago > Gallinago undulata. The sequence goes on along the minus strand of JAOTQQ010000052.1, from coordinate 13,411,891 downwards.
AAAATTTCCATCACTCTGCAGAATAGAGTGCCCTGCAGCTACCAGCATTTCTCTTGGGAGAAGGGAATCCCTGCAGAGGCACAAATAGCAGCATCTGGCTCTGTGTTGAATTCCCAAGGTCACTTTTAAGCAGAGCAGGAATTTGCCTGCAGCTGAGACTTGAAATTCTGCACAAATCACTGTGTTGGGCTGGCAGAAGCACATGAAAGAGGCTCATACAGCACTATGAGGGGGGGTGGGCATATGCCACAGCCACATAAGCCCTCTTTCTCTCTCTCCTCACTGAAGCACCATGGCACTTCAAGCCCACAGCTCCAGCTGTGCTGAACTGACTGCAAGGACCCTGGTGAGTACCCAAGCATATACTATGGGGTGGAAGAAGATGAAGATTTTATCATTAACACTGCAATTGCATTTTATTATTTTACATTGCAACCAAAGCAATAGGCTTTCAGGTCATTTTCTGTACAAGGAGTGCCAAGACCTGACAGCTTTTGATGAAAGTCCCTGCAGTTACAAGATTCTTGGAGAATATCTGATTTCAAGAAAGCAGCATTGTCTGTTTGGAAGCACAATGCAGGACAATTCCATCCAGCTGTAAATGTGATCCCCTTGTTGTGGAGCAGGCATCCAAGATACAGGATGTGATTTTTCACCGTAAAAAAATTGGAAGAAGGAGAATCCTGACTACAGTGTTTATTTCAGGTACACACGGCAATTCTCATTAGAAAGAAAGCCATTATTTATCATCATCTTTATTTTCACCTTGAAGAGAGAATTGGTATGTGACTGCCTTGGTTTCATCTGAAAAAGGTTATTTTTCTTTCTAGTGATTGCTTTGAAAGGAATGTCAACAATGCATATTGGTTTAGTTGTTGCTAAGCAATGTTTATGCTTTTTCAGTTTCCCATAGAGGCTGAAGAGGCATGTACAAAGAACAATGGAACAGCCAGTGGAATATTCTGTACCACGGTCAGTATAAGTGCTGCTGACCCAAGCAGACGTACGTGGTCTAGTGGTTAGGATTCCAGGATTTCACCCAGGTGGTCTGGTTCAGCTCCTGGTATGGGGATTAATATGTTGAGCATGATGTCAATGGTACCCAAAGATGTCATGCTCAGTATTATAAATGGGGGTTGGTGGGAGGTGGGAATCCACAGTCACTGCTCGGGGCAATGCCCATTCACCCAGCAGTGAGAGTGATTTGTGTCATTATTATTATTGTTGTTTTCTGTTCTTGTTTCTATTAAACTGTCTTTATCTCAACCCACAAGGTTTTTTTCCTTTCCTTTTCCCCTCCTTTTCTCCCTGGCACCTGGGGGGAAATGGGAGGACTGTGTGAGCAGCTGCATGGTCCTAGCTGCCAGCTGGGGTTAAACCACAACAGTGACTGAAAGTTTTGTTTCACCACCAATCACCCTGGTCCCAAAGCCATCTTAAATTTTCTTATTAGCTTTCCCATGGGACATTCACACCACAGTATTTGGATGCTTCATTAAAATTAATGAATTCATTTTGCCAGCAAAAATGATACCAGAAAGCATTATCCCCACTTTACGTACTGTGAAGCTGCAGACAACATTACAAAGTTGGGTTGGGTGCCCAACGTGAGACATGAACCTCGTGGGTTTCTAGGGTACCCGATATTTTTATTCTTTGAGAGCAGCCTCCAGGGAAATCTGTTAAAGACATGACCATAAAACACCAGGAATACAGAAAAAGAAGATGTGACTTCCTCATCCTACCCAACTTCAGACACCTAACAGAAGCTAAATTAGAGTTTTATTTGCTTTAACCTTCCTCTATAGTTTCTGAATAGAAATAAAGCAACTTGTGTCTACATGGCTCTCCAATACCTTCCCTAGGTCTCTCTCCATCTATCTTCCTCTTGAGGGTGGCATGCATTTCCTCAAATGCAATAATGAGCATATTTCCAACAGATTTTGTGGTCAGCTTCCTCTAGCTCAGCGCTGCTTTGCTGCCCTTAGGGAGGTCAAGCATATACCTTTGCTGTTGATACTGCACAAGCCTACAATAAAATGCCAGTCTGTGCTCCAATGGATTGATAATTATCAAGGACCTACTTATCCTGGGCAACCTGGTCTAGTTGGGGGTGTCCCTGCTGTCTGTGGGGAGGTTTGACTAGATGACCTTTGGAGGTCCCTTCTGGCCTGGCCGGTTCTATGATTCTATCCTTCTAATAAAAGAGTAATGAAGATAATCAAAAGGACCAGTCTGTGATACTGTCCATTTATAACAGAGATGTTAATTAAATTTTGTTAAATCTTTGATGTTCTGAGTATTTGCAGAGGAGGGCTGTCACTGCTTCTGTCCATGAGTATAAGGTGTGATCTCTTGCAAGGAGGCAGAAGTAATTTTTTTGCCCAAAACGTGCTTTTTTATTTTTTTTTTCTTAAGCTACTCAATATAGATATGCCAAGCTCTGGTTCGCAAAAGCACATGAGGGCAGCAAGTACCCGTGTGACTGGAATCATCACCCGGGTTGCAGATGCAAGAAACTCAGTGTGCAAAATGAATGCATCTAACAGTCCCCATTTCTTCCTTGGAAATGCAAGCCCAAGGAGCCACCGACAAAATACAGTCTTTGATCTTGAGCTGCTGCTGCAGTCTGCAAACTGAGGCTTTCAAAATGCAATAAAAGTATAATGTGAACAGGAAGGAAAGAGTGTGATATGTGCTTTATAGCTAAATAATTAACAAAATGAATTGAAAAGACTGAAATATTCATAGCTTTAAATATTTATAAATTAATTTTAAAAAGTCACTATATAGTATTGAATTATCTTTAACAGTCTGCCAATCTAGGACCTCTCAGTTTCATTTCTGCTTGTTATTACAGTTATTAATGCTCCAAAAATGACAGGTGGTTGGCAAGAGGGATGAAATACAGCTTCCAAACCAATGACGGTAGCTAATGCTCCTGCACTAGCGCAGGGTCAGCTACTCTGCCTGGAGTCTCTGGAGGAAAGCCAGGCTCCTGCATTTCTCTCCTGAGTGGACACATGCCGTGCTGACCCATGCTGCTACTCCCCTCAAAGCACCAATTCCTGTCCCTATCAGTGTTAGCAACAACTCTGTTGGTGGCTGTCTAATAAAGGGACAAACAACAACCTCCCTCTGCCTAAGAGTCTTGCTGGACCACTTAAGAGGTGCAGCGTGTCTCTGCAAAAAGCTAGCAGTGACAAGAAAGAACAGTTCAACAAAGACTCCCTTGGCTGAAGCTGTATCTGATTCTGCCTTGTCCCCACAACACATTTTAACAGGAATTTTACCCATCTTTATTTGTCCTAAGATAAATAAAAAGTTTTGAATAATGCGGTTGGTGACATTCCACTCTGGCACCACGTTACCAGAAAAGAGGAGAGCCATATCTGCTCTCCTACTATCAATACCTGAAAACATTCACCATGAAACACTGTCATTTCGCTGGAGATACAATTAGACGCAGACAGACAGTTCCCCTTCACACTCACAAACACCACAGACACCAAATCATCGCCCGTCGTTCTTGTGTGTCCCCCCCCCCTTGCAAACGTGAGCACTGATGCCTTTTCAATATCCCTGCATTACTTAGCTCCTTCACTTCCTTTTGATACTTATTTCTGATACTCGGTATTTGTGTAGCAGCAGGAGTCCATTACCCTTTGACAAGAGTCTGTTTTAATTGACATTAGCTCTAAATTATTCTCATGTGATCCGACTCAGATGGGTCACATTTAAAGAGGCTTCCATGGCAGTACTTAGAAAAACAACAGAAGTTGTCAGACTGCTTTTTTTATACCAGCTAAGGAAATCAAATCATTAGTTCAAAAAAAATAATAAAACTCCATATTGTAAGCGTGTGAATAGCTAGAGTTTAATTCTTGTTGTTCTGGAAAGATTTAAAGTTCAGTTTATGACTTACAGAAGGAATAGTTTCATCTAATTTTCTTAGAAGGTTTAATAGTTTAATCCGGCGCATTGCTTTAATCTTGGTTTAGGGCTATAGCTCAAATAGAGCTGAATACTATAGTGGAATGGATAACCACATATACGGACAGAGCACTTCCAAAACGGGACAGAATGAGCTATAACCAGTGAATAGGATGGTTTTGCAAAGATACTCCTCAAGCCAGGAGATCATCACATTTTTAATGGGTTCATTTTCTGTTCTGTATTTCTGGAAGGTCTTGTGCTCTGGTTGCACCTGCTCCTGAGCAGTTCTGGTCCATCACAGCCCACACCAAGGGGAAATAAGCACTTAAGAGATGCAGATCACTGTCTGGTGATGTAGATTACCTGAACTTCTCTGTTTTCACTCACACTTTCTGGCAATTTCCTGTCTTGACTTAATCTTTAAAAATGAACTCATTTAAATAATGATCCTTCTCTGACAGTCAATTGCTTTATCCAAGTGAGCTGATGTAAATCGAGTAGGTGGCTTGTCATCATACCACAGAAATATCAGAGAGATGCAGGAAACTTCAGCAGACTGCAATTAGTATTTTCAGAGCAATTTATGCCAGTTCATTTGCTAGTGCTTCTGCTGGTTACTTCTACACAGTGAGGTTCTCTCTTCATGACTACAGATGTTACACAAAACAGTTTTAATACTTTTAATACTTTTCTTCCTTTAGGATCACTCCATTTATGGGATTCTTTATTACATATGTGGGCAACTGAATAAATAAAAAATAATTTGGAAGGCAAAATGTATCCTTTTCCACTTCAGAAAGTGTGTGTGTACAGAATGCCATCCACAGGCTATGCGAAATTATTTGTTGACTTATTTCTAAGAATAATGACAGCCTTGCAGCTTGTTAGTGAGAAGTCTGTAGCAAGGATTTGGTATTTGAAGTCTGACCTTTGAATGGGAAACAACAGTTGGAGCAGTTATTTCTTGTCTTTGAATGAATTAAAGTGATCTTTAGAGCCAGGAGTGCATTTTGGATTCTCAAGAGCCTGAAAAGGTCTTTCTGCAAGTCTTCTCTTAAAGTTTTTAACACAGCAAAAACTGGTTGAATAATTGCTTGCAGTTATTTTTTAGGATTTGTTGCAATAGAGTGGAACCAGAAACAGGGCAGACAGTCCGTATAACAAGCTGATACAGCAAGCAGCCTCAGAAACACAGAGCAGAGGCAGAAACATCTTCCCATTCTCAGCCCACTCATCACATCAGTGGCTGTGGCCACTGACACAACTGGCACTGACACTAAACACCTGTCTTGGACATCCAGCATCAACCCCTGGAAAGCATCCTTCCATCTCTGTCCCACAAAGGCATCTCTGTGAGGACAACTTTTTCCCAGATTATAACTGAGGAAGTTTTGATGCCAGATGCAATCAAAAGAGACAGTTTAGATGTTGGGATGATAATCCCCATCTATCTGCTTTACAAAGGGAAGTAAACAAAGAAGCTCTCTTTAAATTACAGAGGCTCAGGGGCTTATTTGCCTAAAAAGGACCAAGGTGCTTGCTCCTTGATCTGAAGGCAGGGGGAAATGGAAGTAGTAATGTGGGGGAATAATAATAGCTACAATAAGGACTGATGACATTAAAAACTGCAAAACCAGGATCCTTTCACTGCAAAACAAGCCCACACTTTAGGTCTCTCCCTCTCCTCTTCAGTGCTTCTATAGGTGGTTGCCTTTATGCTGATGTCAGAAGACCATTGATGAATATCTTAGCTGTGAATGTTTTACAGAGGAGAAGCTGGACCATTTACCAAGGAGCATCTCATAAAATAATTACCTAAGCATATATTAGTGAGGCTAGTGTGACCATGGGCTATTTCATTTTGCTGAATACTCAGGTAAACTAGATTTGGGGTGAGACACCCAACTGCATAATTAAAAGTCAAAGAAATAATAATTGCTGTCACTGAAGAAAGAAAAGTTCAGACTGAAATGAGATGCAGATGTTTAAGAATTCAGTTAAATAACCATGGGAACAGAGCACCCCAGGAGTCTGCGAGTGGGAATTGCATAGCTTTATAAAAAACACAAGCTAGTTCAAGTAAAAGTTTAGCTTTAAAAAAAGTTATGAGCTTGAGGAAGGTAAAAATAACTATAAGATTTCTCTTGCTTTTGTTTTGCACTTCAGAGTAGATGGTTAAAGCGGTTGTTCCTTTCTTTGACATCAATGACAGGAACAACCTCTTTTACCGTCTAGTCGATGACATCCCTCTTTGGGGTAAAATGTTAGAAAAGTCATGTGTCGTTAGCAAGTTAGAGGTGTCTCAGAGTACAGAGGATCTCTGCCTTGCCTGGGGCTCTGCCCATCTCAGAGCTGGACTGGAGGGTGCTGGAGAAGTGAAACTGAAGATCACACACCAGCCCTGCTGCAAAAGCTTTGGCAGTGTAGGAAGCAACCTGTCCATGCTCCTGGTGCTCAGTGTGAGCCAGTGCACACCAGTGGCCTGATGGAATTTTGTGCTAAATGGTATGCAAAGACACCAACATCCAGCAAGGAAACTCCCATCTGCTACTGCCTCAAAGCACATCCAGAACAGGTACTGCTGGAGATCACCTGAGGACACAAAGGCCTGGATTTGCCACCACATCAAACCTCATTTAACATTTTCACCTGTGCAAAACGTTACACATAAAATCCTGTCTTTCCGGTTATCTAATGCTGCACACGAATACGATGCTTTCTCTAGCTGACAAGGAGACAGCAATGCAATGTCCTTATAAACTAAGACAATGAAAGTGAGAAATTCAGGTCCTTCCACCAATAAATTCATCAAAGACAGGCCCTCAGTTTTCCTCTCCTTTTTTGGGGGGAGAAGGATGAACCAAAGAGTTTCGTCTTGGTGAGCACCTTTACAGATGCCTCTGGATACTGGAGGTTTAAAGAGACACAATTTCTTACCATTTTGCAGGACATTAAGACAAAGGCTTCAAATGACCCAGAACATTCCTAACTCACAAAGTTTTACTCATGCTCTAAATAAATTAAGCCCTTATGAAAGTTTTGCATCCAGTGTTCATTCTGCCCTGATGAAAAGCAGATACAACATTTATTTACTTATGTAAGATTGTCTCCTCTGGGCACTGGGCCCAAGTTTAACAATCATTCTCTATTGAGAAGATGGCTTTGAACCAAGCCATCTTGATGAAGTATTTCTCATAGCCTCATTTACAGCTGTGTATCAGCCAAATAACCCAGCTACAAACAGAAACACCAGCAGGAATTGCTTAAGTACCCTGGTACTTTGGAATTGAGGTTTGGCAGAAGAATAAAACACAAAGAGATATCCTTTCTGCTGCTGTCTCTTAAGCTCTTTGATGAAAACTGAGGCTTTCAAGGTAATTTCAAGCCATGTAACACACATATGAATAGCTAGTGATACCACAGACAAGTCAAATTAAACAAGCTAACTAATATTAGAAGCAAAGGCATCCATGGCTGTATTTCTTGTTACTTCAGCCATCTAGGCTGAATCTCTAATTCATGCCAGAGCTGGAGGAAGAATCAGTATTATCATTATTATTTATTTTTAACTCTTTTATTACAGCAAAGTTCTCATTAGAATGATATACACTTTTTCTAGGGTTTTTTGGTCAACATTAGTCATTGAATTTATTTGAATAAGGAGCTCCCCCATTTTTCTCAAGAGCATCTTTTAAGTGAAACAAAAATTTCTTTAGAAAGATTTCAATTTTTCTTCCAAAACGGAAATTTTCCTCACATTCCTGTTTTAGTGAGCAGACACTGACAAAAGTTTAGGTAATCTTTTAGTTGGTCCTGGCTCATTGGCTGCACCCCTTGGCAGATTCCTTGGGAACCTTGTACCACACAGCCTGCTGAGACCAAACAAACATGCCTGTAGTTTGTGACACAGAACTGCTTTCTGCCGCACAATATTCCACCTCCTGGCAAGCACACATCATTCCCTGTGTCAGATGTGGGGGTTTATGGAAGGAAAACAGAGCCCACAGTCAATATTACACAGACCCAGCCAGGTACCCGATTTGGATCAACAGGAGGCCAGTACCTCACCCCTGCAGAACACCTATTTAACAGCTCAGATGTAACCTAAAAGGCATCTGTAACTCACAGTTGCACAAGTTTCCTCTAACACTATGTGTTTCCAGAGAGAAGCCTTGAACACAAGGAAAAAGAGCAATTTTGGCGCAGACAAAGATGAAAAGCTAAGAGCAAGATCACAGAGAAGAAACATTGCAGGGGTGCTCAGTCCCAAAGTTCCAGCTCCTCTGGCAGATGCTACACTTGTGCATCCCCACCTGTCCCTTATTCATGTTCAGCCGCTGCTCTCCCTGTGCAAGAGGGACTGCTCAGACCCTCTTCCCTGGGAGCTGAAAGCACAATCAGAGCAACATCAGACAACGTCCCTTTCCAGCCCCCTTTGCTGGAGCAGCCCTGCCTGGCCACAGCACAGAAGGGAAGAGGGAACTGGCTGCTGCCCATTGCCTTGCTCCACCAAAATGCCTCCAGCTTGTTTAAGCAGCACAGCAGCAGGTAGGCATCGGTGGTGTCACTCACGATGAGAATAGATGTTACTCATCAAGCACTGGCGCCTGGGCTGATGCAAACCGTGCTGGGTTTCTGTGAAGTGCAGAGAGGAGACTTTTTAAATTGCCTTATGCCTCAAGGACACCGGTCCACACTCAAAGGTCAGGAGCACCGAAAAGCAACATGTTCCTGATGCAACCAGCTTGAAAAGATGCTGAAAGGATTAAGCCATGGTGCCTGGCACTGACAGGCAGGGGAGGGGCAGGGTTGGGTAAATGTTTGCTGAAATGTGGCAAATGCAAAATTGATTTTCTTCTTCATTTAACACGTTTTTCACTCTCTTCCTCCCTTCTCCTCCCCTTTATGATTAAATCTAAAAACAACAGTGATTTCAAGGTGCAAACACACTTAAAAGTTTAGAGAGACATGGAGAGAAGGCTTCGAGAGAAGAAAATCTGCATATGCAGCACTGTGAGGGAAACTTCCGAATTAGGAAAGCTGCAGGGATGCAGAAATGGTACGAAAAGGGATTTCCCTGGGGAAAGAGGAAGGGAATGGTCTTAGTTTCAGCACACTCTATAGGATCTGAGCTCCTGACTTCTCTGAAAGAAGGATGATATGAACATGGCTGACAAGTCAGGAGGGATCACATTCATGGTTTAGTTTAAGTTGCACAGGCTTTTTTCATGTTCTCTTTGCTTCAGATATAACAAACAGATTAATTAGACATCTTCTGGAATAGAAAAACCCCACCATGGATTTTAAATTGTCTTTAACAGTCTTTTCAATTGTCTTTCACCTGTCAAAAGGCTGTGAGCATTTTGAAGATCTCTAACATTACTCTTATTTATTGCACATCAGGAATGTCCTTGGGGGGTGAAATAGGATGGGAATATTTTAAAGTAGCAGCTATGAAAGTGTTTCCCTAAACATCACAAAGCACTTTGCAACTTTCCTGTCTAATTCAACCATTCAGATCTGGTCAGGCTTTCAAATCAGAATCTAACAGAGTGGACTTCAAGTTCTCAGCTTATTTTTAAATTATTTACACGTACCATTACGGAGAAAAACATCTGGAGAAGAGGAGAGGCTGGAAAGTCACATTTAGCAGCAAGCCTCCAAATGAGAAATACCTTTTTCCTTTTCATTCAACTATTGCACTACTGGGAACAATATATTTTTAAAGCTTTCCTTAAACTCATATTCCCACTCCCTTTTGCCTCCTTTGCAGCAGTTTTGCATTATCGGCTCTGCCAAAGCTTTTTGTTTGGAGTAGACCTGGACACCCTTGGTCTCATGGCATGTGAGCCCCTTGCCCCTGTGCAATCAGTGTTTATCAGTGCCTCTTTCCACACTTAGCATCCCTAGGGATGATTGGTTTAATCTAGTGCAATTTTTCCCATCCACATTAGCCCAAAGCAGAGAAGTTATGTGGGGTTTATTAGTCATCAGAATGCGCAGGCACACTGCCAGTGCTAAGCTGAAAATCTGACCTATACAGATGGCAAGAAACAATTTAGAAGCAAAGGGAAGTGACCCAAACCATCACTCAGACCAAACAACTTGTCTCAGGTCAGTTCTGACTGGCCAGGAGGACAGCAGTCCCTTAGACCTGACTTAATGCATATCTACCATTAACATGTCCTCAGATAACGATTACTTATTTTAGATCATACTGGCTGAGGTAGAATCCCTTGTTGGTTTTGTCTCTGAAAATCTAGCAAATGAACATCATGGCAAGGTTTTTCATGGGAATAGAAAAGCAGAGGTGATTATTAGAAAAGCCCCAGTTCCCACACATTTAGCATAGTGCTGTCTTGTTTTCAACTCCAGCATAACGCACAAAACCTCAAAAGTCTCATTTCCTTTGTTCTGCTGTGTCTCAGAAACAGTATTTCCAAAGGCTGCTGCACCATATAAATCATGCATGAAAACTTACAGAAAGCAGAGTGCTACTGGACGCACGTGTTCTGGGAGCCCCAGGACACAACACCACACCAGCCACAGCAGTCCTGGTGGCTCATTTCCATCCCATGGTCCTCCCTCCCTTTTTCTTATCACAAGTATTTGAAATCGTTTGCAACCTATTCATTGGAAAAGGATGCAATCAGCTATTGGTGTGTAGCATCATTCTATGCCTAATATCCCATAACATCTCATGTGAGAACCAAGGTAACTGGTCAACTTCCAATACTTTCTTACTCTGTGGGACCTAAAAGTAAAATTATGTCAGTGAAAATCTGGAAAGAGCAAGGTATCACTCCATATAACACTCTACTGAGCCTGGTGGGGATTATGAAGCTAATCATGTGCTGCATCCAAATCCAGATAAAGCTGAAGAAGCTTCCTATCAGTAGACATATAGTCTGAACCGGTACTGTCCCTCTCACAGGCCTGGAATAGACTAAGGTGCACTAGGTTTTCCAAGGTCTGTTTTAAAAAATACTGCATCTTATAAAGCTTCATGAGAAAAGACATCTTCTGCACTGCATGACTTGGGGCAGTACAGTTGCAAAGTTCAAACTCTACTCTGTCTTCCAGCTTGAATTTATGAACAAGGATCAGCTCAGAGCTTATCCTTAGGCTTGGCTCTGCCTCAAGATCTTTCCTTCAGGACTGCTCTTGTGCCCATATGCTCCCTCTTTTCCCTTGAGAGCAGGGGGTACACAGGAGACAGCAACCTGCTCCAGTGAGCCAGCAAAATCCAAATCCAGCAAGAGGGTGTAATGTTTCTGGCAAAGAAGAGCCATATCAAAGCCAAAAAAAGAGCTTTGGTAGCCCTCACCTTGCTCTGTGCTGCTCAATTTCTGGAGTGACCAGAATTTTCTGTGTGCTTATTACCTATATAATAATTACCTATCCAAAACGTCTGGCAAATTAAGTTGCCACCTTTCTCTTTGAATGCATCCCACTGAAATCTGTATTCCTGTCACCTGCCCCCATCTCTCTTGGTGGCAGCTACTCTGTTCAGCTGTTCTTTCACTTTGCATTCCTATTAGACTAGCAATATCTGCTTACTATCTTTGTGGGAAAAAAGCTTCTGAAATATAACTTATTTTTTAATGACAGAACAGCATATGCTGTCACTCCTCCAAGCACTTTCTAAGTGTTGATAATGCTCTCAACTTACTTAAGTACAGTATTTTTCCACCAAGGCTCTTTGTGTAACAACGCTCCCACCTCGTTATCTTTCAGTAGCTGTGCTGGCAAACAAGGCACATGGAAGCCAGAACAATACAGGTTGCAACTCAGACAGACAAGAACTAGTCAGGGATGGTAATAGACCCAAAAAGCTGGGCCCAAAAATAAATCAGGAGAGTCTGATGTTAGGACTCTTTGGAACAGTTACAATGACAACAAACACAGCCTGAACTCACTGTCCTTTTGCATTTTGTGCATGAGAAATGCCTTTGTTAAAGAATGCTGTTCACAGCAAACCATTGAAGCTGCACAACCATCTTTTGTGCCATGTGGTGGCTAGACATGAAAGTATCTTTCAACAAGAGGCAAGCTCCCATCGCCAGCTCGCCATATGCTTCCTGCCCAGCCCACACTCAAACCGAGATGCTCTGAGCTGCAGCCCCACACGTAGCGCTCTGCCCAGCGGCAGCCTCTCTCTGCTGCCAGCACAAGGAATGACTTCCAAAAGTCAAGCAGTAGAGGTTGTCCATGGGTCAGGTTAAAAGCTGTGAGACCTACCTTGCTGCTTGTCCACACAGGAAGAAAGACCCACTATCAGGTTTGTAACACTGACATGGGGAGCATCATCACCCCTGCCATCGTCACACGCACACAGGCAAGGACCAGTGCCTGTGACCCGTCCCTGGAACAAGACATGAGCAGCATAGAGAGCAAAGGACAGACAGTTGGTCAAAAGATGGAAAAAGCTGAGAAGCCATCTCCACACTCCTGTCCTAAGAGCTTCCCTTGGCACACTTGTCTTTCTGCATCTTCTGGCTGTGAGAGCAACTGTGATTCCAGATGGTATCTGCTCCCATGTGAGTCCCATTCGGCGTGCTCGCACACATGTTTTGACTTGTTTTGTTTAGATTTGCAATATCATCCCTGGCTGGACAAATGCGAAGTGACTCATTGGCAAAGATTTTTGAAAATTATTGAATTATTTACTTACTTTAATACAGATAAGAACCTGCTCATTAGCTTTGATTACATGTGACCGTGGTTGATTTAAATCAAATTTGCCCTTCGAATTCAAAACCCAAACAGAAACGACAGCAGCAACAGACCCAGCAACAATGTTTGTCAGTCCTGGGCCTGATCAAAGGACATGATCAAGCTTTTCTACAGAGGAAGAGGGACTGCTTGGAGCACTCAGGGCTGCTTTCCCTTCCCATGTGGACAGAAGAAGTTTGTTTCCCCATTGATTCCAGGACCTAACAGGTAGCGTGTGTGCCATAGCTCTAGAAAAAACCCTTTACAATATATGCACAAAAATATCAGACATCAGAGAGAAGCATATTTCTGCGTTCCCTTAAAGTAAAGCCAAAGAATAGCCTACCACACACGCTTACCTTCCCAAATTTGTTTCTAAATGAAGGTGGAAGACACCAGTTCCAACAAACTACAAATACCCCAGCTCTGCTCAGGTATGCAGGTGATACCCCTTCTCAGACATGCAGCTGGATCTAGGGCTTTCATTTACTTCAGAAAATTGTTGAAGTATGAAAGTGAAGACAGAGACTGGAGAAGTTCCAAAGGCCTCAAAATGTTACCCTTGTTATTAAAGCAAAAACAGAGCATGTAGGGCATTGGCTGAGGAAAGGACAGAAGTTTTTTTTATGAAAGAATCAAATTGCTTTTGCCTTCTCCAGCTGTTGCCCACAGCTTTGTTGACACTTCCACTAATAAAATGTGAGGACATGCTGGATGTGCCCTGAAGCAGACTTGCCCTTTAGAGAGATAGGGTTTCCTCCAGCTAATGTCCTGGCAAGGGAACTTTCCTACCTCATGGTTGCTTTTGGATGTGCTGCCTGCATCAAAGAGGATGACTCAGGAGCGAGGGAAGGAAAGTGTGGAGTGATTGGAGGTGGTGCTGGGATTGCCACCCCCAAGGCTTTCCTCTACAGGCAGCTGTGGACTGATGAGGAAGAGACAGCCACATTCATCCTCACAGGTACGATCCAAGAGGCAGTTCCACAGCTTAGAGGATTACCCATCTTGGATCTGACAGCCAGAACTAGCAGATTGTGACACAAGAAGCAATCCATGCTCTGGAAAGGATTTGGCTCAGACTGGTATGGCAGAGCTGAAAGACCCAGAGATGGAGCAATGCAGGGGAGCTGGCTGAAGGCAGGAAAGGATGCTCTGAGTATGTGCTCAAATAGGATCACTCAGAGTTATCTTTTCCTATTTGCTCTGCATATGCCCTTTCTACTGATTGTCTCCCTCAAGGAGTTCCCAAAGAGAGGCCAGAGGAAGGTGTAAACTTTGCAAAGAAAAGCTTTTTTTTTAGACAACAAAACCTGTTGTCTAGATCAACCTGAAAGAGATGCTTGAGTTTTTCTTATTTATTCACATTTATTCCCAGTATAACTCCTCCCAGGCAGAGCTAGATAAAGCTCAGGAAAGACTCAGAGGTGGAGTAGATGGATTCCTTTTCTCTCCTACAAGCTCCCTTGGCCAACAGTAACACTGACTACTTCTATGGGAGGCACAGCACCAGCAGGTACTGGAGAAGCAGGTCTTCACTGGCTCACTTCACGGTTTCACAGCACAGAATTAAACAAAATAAGTAAATTATACTGTCAGGGGAGCGAAAGCTCCCTACTGCCAGCTGGAGTTTGTCTTTAATCAGATAGTAATGTCCACAGGTAGACCCCACCAAGCCAACACCAAATTGTTGCTTCCCAACCAGCCCTGCCAGAAGAGAGCTTTCTGCACCTTTAGCTGAATCATTGAACAACCCTGAATGATATAAACATCAAAGAGACTATTTCTCCTATTCTTCCAGCAGTGCTTCTGGGCAAATCCCAGATCCGAAAGCCCTCCCAGCCAGCCAGCCACCCCCAAAGCCAACCTCTGCACAGGGAGTTGGTGCCTCACATGAGGCTGGCTCTTATATATGTCCACTGTCCAGACAACCACACAACACCCTGAGGAATATTAAAAATACTTGATTTACTTAGTTCACATCTTGCTGCAGACATGTTTCAAGCCCATGGTCACAAGCAATCTCCAAGTGGAGGGAAAGGGGTTGCCAGAATACCTGCCAGTTTCCCAGATCAATTTAAAAATCATATATGTAGTTTTAAAATGCATCTAAAAGAGATCTGCAAGTAAAATATTCTTGTTCCCTTGAATTTGTCCCAGTCTAGACTCGGTGCCTGAGCCCCAGATATTATATGTAAATTATGACTCATCACTGTAACACCCAAATGCAGTAGTGTCATTTTAGGATTGCAGAGTCTGTCTGGACAGTTAAAACCAGCTCCAGTCCCTCCCCTGCAGCACCAGATGCCTCAGTGGCTCTGACCAGTTAACTATTTACATTTAAAGATGTACTTATCAGGAGGACCGTGGTCTTCACCCATCTGTGCACATAGTCATTCCTCCTTAACTGACAAGCTGAACTGTTTGCATGGGAGATGCTTTAGTGATCGTAGCCATAAATCAGAAATAAAATTAATGTTTCTTTTTCAGATATTGGAAATGATCCTTGTTTACCCAGGAACAAGATCTACGGCTCTGAGGCCTCTTGAGTTCCTCCTCCTTCCTTAACCACAGATTGAAGCTGCGAGCAAGCTACAAGCTAGGTGAGCTGATCTGCCGCTCTGCTCAGGAGGGAGCAGACCTGCAGGAGCACCTCCTCACCAGTGTCGGGTGGTGGGAGTCTGACGGGTCCCTGAGCTCTGTGCTACTTAATAAGTGGCACAAACTTGTGCAGTGCTTGGGTTGCTCCTGTTACTGAAGGAGAACAGGTTTGAGAGCAAGTCACCTTTGTCTGCTCAGCCCTCGGGAAACTGTCACCCGGGCTGGCGGGTCTCTTGTACTGAGCAGGCAGCAGACACGAGCCCCTTGTAACACGTTCCCATTCCCTCCTTCAAGCGGTCCTTGCTGGTTCAGAACAAAAGCAGCTGAACAAGCAGCCACACATCCCTGCCTGAAAGGCAAAAAGATAAATGCCTCTCAACTTGATTTCATCTCGCTTTCTCAGTAGGCAAGAGCAGCAATTCCATGTGAAATCGCAATGTGACTTTGTGAAGGGTATCAGGGGAGCGTCTTTTGTTTTTAAAGTGAAAAAAACAAATCCCAGACCTTAACAACAGCTTATCCTGCTGCACAGACAGACAAACGAGGCAGAACCTGAGCAGCTCAGAGGAACTCACAGCCAGTCCCGCACCATGAGCAGTTCAGACTCCCCTGCAGGGACTGGGTGTCGTTTCCCACAGTGCAGGCTGATTGTCCTCCATCATCCTCATCTTTCAATGGAAAACCAAGGCATGAAAAGACCAACTCTTTTTGTTATCCCAATGAATCTGAAAGAAGATCTCACTTCTGCACCAGGATTCCATTTTCACACCATATCTCCTAGTTCTACCACAGTTCTCCTGAGAAACATCACCTGAGACCACCTCACATTGATAGGGAGTCAGGAACTAGACTTCGTACTCCAAGAATCTTTCCTGGAGACATGGGTAGGATAAAAGTTTGAAACAGTGAATTAGCCACCTTCTTGAATCACATCAATCTCCTTTTCCCATAGAAGTCATGCAAGCTCTTTTCCAGCCTTTTCCTTCCTCTTGCAACTTCTGAAAAAACAGGACATTTATTCAGACAGACAATTGGAGGAACAGCAAGTCCCCACTAGGTTATGCGACAATTTGCCAGGGTCCTGAGGCCCCTAGGAAATGGTGCAAGGATGATGGATGAAGGTGCGAACCAGAATTGTCACTCCACAACTGAGGCATTAATCAACTGTCAGGAGGACTGAAGAGTGTGGCAGGCAAGCCTGGAAAACGGGGCACCACGCTGCAAGCGAGGCTCCCGCTTCTGGCGCTTCCTGCAGAAAGAAAACACTCTGGGAGCGACTTCAGCTATGCACAAGCAGCAGCAAATGGTCCTGGCAATTCCCTGGGCACTTATTCCTAGAGAAGGCGCTCATTCTTGCATTTCAGACAAATTTGTTCGCAAGCCCTGCTGTGCTTCCCAGAGTCCATTACCAGCTGTGGCAAGTGACTCCAGCTCTGTTAGTGGGAGAGCTCACGAGCAAGTCCAGCACTGACTCCACCCAATTTTTTGTTTTGTTAAATGTTTTTTATTTCTGGTTTGCTTTAAATTTCACATTGAAGATATTAAATTCCTTTTATTTTTTTTTTTTTAAATTTAGGTGCTTTTTAAAATAAAAAAGCAAAGCATGTTGCAGCATAAATTGTTTTTTTTTCTTCTCTAAAACCAAAACTTAAATGTTTTGTCACCTGAAAAAACCTCCCTTTAATTTGTAGTGAAATTATTCAGCAAGAGCTAGTTTCACAGAGAGTTTTGTTCCTTTGAAAACTCAACTCTTAATTGAGATCCCTGCATCTCTAAAACATGAGCACATATAGATCAAAATCTGTAGAAGGCAAGCTCAAGACAACTTCTGTGGCCAAGGAGGTGGCACCCCAGATCACTATTAAGATGCTCTTTTCTGTTTCTGGCTCATTCCTCCCTGTTATTTACTCCCAAACTCCCACATCTGTGGCTCTCCGGAGAGAAGTGGATGCAGCATTCCCACCGGCCTGTAGGATTAGATGTGTGGTACACTAAAATGACGTAGCCTGTGATGGACATAATATCTGAAAATTTTCCTGTGACAGATTTACATATAAAATTCCCCTTTGAAGAATGGGAGGGACAAAACCTCAGTACATATAGACACCAAATTCTAGCTTTTGTTTGGATAATTTAACTCATCTTGTTAGCTCAGTTAATATCCACTGCCGCAGGCTCAGCCCTGCTCCCTTGATGTGAGCAGGGCTTCAGTGTGTGATTTCAGCAAGACCATAAGAACAGATATCTCCTGTGTACTTTTATAATATTATGCACATACATTAATAATAAGAAATTGTCAGATCAAAAGCCTGGAGTCATATTGCTGAAGTTCTGGGTTCTGCGGCACATCTAATATCTCTGAGCTAGGAGAACAGGTTTGACAATCTCCTTGTCCAGAGATATTAAATTTTCCTGCTGGGCCTCAAAAGAGATTTGAAGAATCACATCACCGCAGCTGACAGGTTTAAGTCATAAACATCTGCTGAGCACAGCCCAGAAGGGATAGTGTCAAAAGAGAGAGATTAGCAGCATCTCCTGCTCTCTGGCCTGGAGTAGTTCTTATTTAGCACAGAAATGCGCTGGTCTCTGACACACTCTGAGGCCTATGGTTTCTCTTTCTCATGGCTGTGTTTTGGAAAAGATCTGCAGCCCAGTAAATGGGTTTCAAAAGCCTGATGGGGGTGAGAAAGGGCAGTCCCAGCAGACACAAGTATGCTGTCGGCCTCTCTCTCCTACCAGCAGAGCCAGTCAGAGAAGCCTGAACTCCTGAGCAACCTGGAAAGTTTTGAAAGGCCTTTAGTGAAAGTTTTTGCAGAGTCAGTGTCCAAAGAAACTTAAAGCCCAGCCTGAGTAAAAGCACTACAGTGAAGGCACAGAAGGTGGGAATCTTCCCCTAAAGGTTCAACATAGACTCATAAAAGTATTCCAAGGCAAAAGTGACAGCTCATCATTGCTGCCCTGGTGAGCTAGGAAAATGGATGCAAAGCCTGTGAGGACTCCCAACAGTCTACTGCCATCATTCTCCCTTCTCCTTTGAACAAGTCCTTCGAGAGCAATCCTATTCCAGGGTTTCATGAGTGATGCGGTGGTGACAAACAGTAAAATCATGAAACTTGCAGACCACACTAGGAAACAACTTCCAATTCAGTGCTCAACAAGCTCCCCCAACAAGAAACTTAAACTTTATGCCTGCTTTTACCACCTCACCACTTCCCACCAAACAGAACACTACAGTTTGTATTTTGCCTTCCTCACGTGGTCATGAAGGAGGTAGATCAGGATACACATTTTGCATGTATAATGCAACCTACCAGGTATGGCCCACAGTCCTGGTTCAGTTGTCTGCAGTACTGTCAATGGAAGTCTGCAATGCCACTGAAGCTTATGAGCTTCACATTGTCAGGCTTATTCAGTAACTAGATAAGAGGTGAAAAACCCATGTGCCAAATAAATGAATTTTTAGTGTCCTGAGCCAATCTGGAATGGCTGGCAAGTAAAGGAGATATTGTGGATACTATCAAGCTGCCAGCAATGTTTTCTGTGAGATACGTAAAATCAAAGATAAAGATGTGGAGCTGAGAAAGTGTGAGGTGCAAATACCAGCATATGGCAGGGGGGCTCCAAGATTTCTATGCGAGACACGCAAAATTTGATAGGTATGACCAGTTCTTAGTACCTCCTTCTTCAGCAATTACTTGTATAGCATTCAGCATAGAGCTCTGCTCTCTCTCCTCTTTGCTCCCAGTCTTGCTATTAAATACAATTCTTAAGCTCCAGGGTGACGAGCAGCTGCAACAGAAGTTTCCCCTGCTAAGGCATCTTTCCACACCACACAGAGACAAAGGAAGTGTCTGTCTGAAGAAATTAGCACAGCAAGCAAAAGACTAATGGGGCCATTCATTATCTTTAATTATATTCATCATCTTCTGGTGATTAGAACACAGTCATAAATTAAGATACATTTAAATCTGGTACATTTGAATGAACTGGATATCCTTTGAATATCTTATGGGAAGTGAATCTGTTAGGAGGAATGATGTTGTCACCTTGACAGGGCAGAGGGGATGCTTTAGTGTGTCAGGGAGCTCAGGGGGCCTCACGGTACAACAACGGAACTCAGAGAGGAAGAGATCAGCCTTTGCTTTGGTTTCTCATAACCAAAGCTCCCAAGAGCTCAACTCCCAGTTTTCAGCATTTTCTCAAGTACTCAAACAAAAAGTATAACACTTTGTGCTTCTGTAATATCTTAACTTTTGCTCTTTGCAACACAGAGAGTGTGGGGCAGGTCTCTGTACGTGGAAGTCGCTCTGCTTGTGTCCAAGCAGACACAAGCAGACAGACCCATGCATAGATGTATACTTGCATAAGGTTTGCAGACTTGCAATTGTTAATACACTAAATTCCTCATGTACCCTAGGAAGTATCTAATGGGAATCCTCATTGGAGCCCAGCCCTTCTAAGTCCCTCAAATCTTAGTGGTTGCACCGTGAATTAATCGAGTGGGAAGGATTAAGAGTTTGTGGTTTCCTCTGGACCTTCCTGGGGGATGAGTAGATGAGAGGCTACATTCTTGCCCAGCTTTTAATCCTCTTTTATGCACTTCTAGGTCTTCAAAAACACTTAAGCAAGCTACTTTCTGCAAAGAAAATCACACTCACAATTATTGTGCTGCTCCTGTATTCTTTAACTCCTCCAGTCATTAGCTAGCAGAGCTCAGATAACACAAGCAGAACACTGCAGTACCTCCTGCAATCTCACCCAGAGTGTCAGATTGGTGATTCTTAATGTGGATTAAAGCACACAGATAAAGTATGTCAGCTTAACAAAACACTCTGATATCAGCTGATCAGCAGTGATATCAGCGTACCTGGTTGTAACCCCCATGTGTCATGTTACCCTGCATTTGCTATGGACAAAGAATGCATGTCCAGCAAGTCCCTGTGGCTGTCACACAGACTGTCATAACCAAGAACACATGGTCATGTGGTCCCTTCCAACCTAGACAAACCTGTGAATTTATGCGGATAACCAAAAGGTCTACTGTTATTTGTTCCTGGATACAATTTTTTGTCAATCAACCCTTGGAGCACCACAATGCCATATCATACACCATAACATCAACAGCCAAACAAACCATTGCTGTTAAATGATCCACCTCTGCCAACACAAACACCTCATCATTGGCAGCAAAGAAACACCCTCTTTCCAGATTTGGATTTAGCTACATGCCAGAATTTGTCCATGATCAAATTATTCTGATCTGCTTTAACCTTGTTTTCATTTTTATTGGGAAAAAATGATAGGAAAAACTTAGCCAGTTTAAAAAAACCCAACAAACCACTTACATGAAAAGTGATAGCTAGTACATTACTTCAGAGAGATAAAATGTTCGATCTGACTGGAACTTTTATCTGTGAACATATCTGCAGGGCTAAGATTACTTTGAAACAGGAGGATTTCAGAGTAGAAGCAGTGCTCAGTTTTAGCAACTGCTAAGAAACTGTTGAGTGCCTTTAAAATCTCCTTTACTCCCACCACTGTCAAGGTAAATCCAGTGTAGGTAGCACACATAAAAGCTCATAATGCAATGAACAGAAGCTGAATAAGAGATTGAATCAGAATTTAAATTATTTCAAACAAGTAAAAATAAAAACAGGGAAGAATAAACAAAGCCAGCCTGAAGCAGAGGTGAAAAAAAATAAAATCAATAGAGGCCATTTTCATTTGTTACCCAATAAAATAGAATACAGTAAAATAAAATAAAAACAAAGTAAAATACAACCAGAAGAACATGATCTTAAAAAGAAACTCCAACACATTTCCTAATAAAAGTATTTGCAATCAATAAATGCCTTCAGAGCAAACACATACTGTTTTCTGTGCTAAATTACATGGTGCACATCTGGGTTTATCTGACATCTCACATTGAGGTCCCAGATTTTCACTGCCAATCTAAGTGATGCAAGACAGAAAAAGATAGTCCAGGCTGTTGTAGATAATGAGAAAAACATTAAGTCAAGGTGATGCTTCAGTCCTTCAAAAGCCCTAAACGAGGCTGTACACTAGGCCCTCTGCAGTCGACTGTCCTGTGCTTAACACTGGGGCTGGGTAATAAACAATACATTTGTTCTTCATTCCTCCTAGTTACATCTTTTCTCTATTTTTTAGGTTTATTTCTTTAGACTAATGCATTTAGCAGCTTCTAATGAACAATAAAAGTAAATTTTAAAACATACTAAATTGCTTCTGGATGAGGGTCTTTCTTTTTTATCTATGTGTTTTTCTTTACCCTAAGTCACAGAGTGGTATCCAGTCCACGTACGTTTTTAAGTTTAGGTTAGAGAACAAAAGAAATTACAGCTCTGGAGGGAAGAATGACATCCATTTACCTGAATAAGGTACCAAATCTAAATTCTTACTACTGACATACAAGTATCAGCACTTTCATTTGCTAGAAACATTTGACTCGTAGTAACAGGGGTTGAGTAGCCATAGTAAAACATCAATTTTTATGACAGCAGGTTTTAAAATTCCCCCTTCTCCCCTTCCCAGAAAGATCTCCCACAGAGTGACTACACTTCTGTCTAGTCCACGAGCCTATGGATGCTGGATTAGTTTCTGTAACCAAACATGCCCAAGGAAGTTTGAGAAGCTACTGATTATTGAGTAACTCTAGGTAAGGTCTCTTTTGACACCCACAACTAGAAAACACTGCTTTATTTTCAATTCATGTAAGCAATGAAACCATAACTATGACCCAGCAATATCTGAAGATGAAAGTATTCAGCTGATCTAGGCAAAAACTTCATCTTTGTTAAGAATGGAAGCCCACCTCTATGTCTTTGTTGTTAGCTATTTGAATAAAGTTCGGGGCTCTAGTTTGGATTTGAATTTGCAATTTGAGGTTAACAATGCATTTATACATCCTATTACACATCCCACACATATTTAGCCTCTGAACGTGATGACATCCTTAATTTTCTCTGTTATATCTCATTGTGAGGCTGTTTAAATTAATTTGAAAAAGTCATTAGCTTTACATTAAGGATCACTGTGGCATCTGGCAGATGATCTATAGAGAGAAATTGTGTTCATATGGAGCCCCATCATCAGTGTTTATAGACTGAGAAACATTATTTAAGAGAATGACTGAATTAATGG
Organism: Gallinago undulata; assembly: GCA_026546715.1. Classification (NCBI taxonomy): domain Eukaryota; kingdom Metazoa; phylum Chordata; class Aves; order Charadriiformes; family Scolopacidae; genus Gallinago; species Gallinago undulata. Next base: position 13,389,481 of record JAOTQQ010000052.1, on the reverse strand, counting down.
TATTTGACACATAAATACTCTTCCGTGATCATCAATGAATCACATACTGCATTGCCAAGGTTAGCGTTCATAAGACCCCCACAGCAGAGGTAAGGAGCATTACTGAGAATGCCAAGATGGGGAAATGAGACCTAGGTACTTTAAAGAAGAAACTGTGTTACAAATAAATTGCACATCTAAAACACATGAACAAAAAAGGAAATTAATTTAAGTCACTCTATTTCTCATCTGCTGCTTGAAACACAAACCCATCCCGCTCATCAATATGTCTGAAGTGCCTGATTTGATGTGGAGGGGGCAAGATTTTAAGATCCTCTGATCTCCAAGCTTTAACTTCATACAGACACCCAACCAGCAACGCATTTCAACAAAGGAAAGGAGAAACAGCCACCCTCGTCAAGGCTGAGGCCAGCAGAGCTGATTACCCTCCTCCTCCCTGGCAGTAAGTCAGGAGCTAACTCTGAAGAAAAAGTGCTGCTGACAAGGAGACTATCAGCAGCACTGGACTGATGAGCCTTGTCATCTCCATCCATTACAGTTTTGATCAGGAAACAAAATCTGCATCCTCCAAACCCACAAATATACAGTGAGAAGACATAGATGAAGGCTGGCAGGCAAACATAGATTTTTGTATTATGAGCTTTTTTATGCTTATTTCTCTATTTTTATGAGCACTAGAAAGATAATTCCTGACTATTCCATTCATCCATACTTCGATTTGTTACAAATATTTTATTAAGTCAGCAGAGCAAAGATTATAGGGAAAACCAAGACAGTTTAAGTGCTCTATATTACAGAGGACAATAAAAAAAATGCTTTAAGTTTCCTGGTTTTATAAAACACAATGGACCGTGTCCACTCCTGAGACTGACTTAAACACACTGCACCCTATAAGATGTTTTACTTAATCGTCCATATTAAAAGTCCTATCGATATGATGAGGTTCGCAGAAACATTTTGCATTAATGCTGGATTTTACCTTCAGTTTGAGAAAGACACAAGAGTCTCTTATTTAGAACTAGTAATACTTATGTGAGTGGGTGTCACTCTCCCATATCTCCAGAATAGCTAAAAGGGGTCCTTCTCTTTGGAAATACTGCCCAGCTTTGTCACAAAAGTTTGCTATCCAACCCACCTCTAAGGCCGAGTCACCCGCTTTCAGCAATGAGTAGTCTCTAGGTTGTCACTACCAGTTACCTGTACATAGTTTTCCACTGGAACAGGATTTTCCCAGCAAGAAAACCAGAAGAACACAAGAACTTGGAGTAAAAAAACACTAGATTGTGTGTATGCATGCTCTGCCATGATGTAGGATATTTTTTTCCCAGTAAAATTTCTCTAGATTTGTTCCATCACCCAGGTTTGAGATGCTTGGGAGTTAACATTGACTTCCAAAAAAAAAAAAAATATCCTTGATAGAAAGCTTTTGCAGATGAACTGTATTTGTTCAACAAGAAATAACACTATTCCTCTGTACTTTCATCCATGGTTTCTACAAAGGAAACCAATCCTCCTCCTTTACACCAGCGAGTAACACAGGCAATTATTAGCAAGTGAGGTCCTCAAGCAGCTATTTATAGTGAAAAAGCAGGGAGAAGCTACAGATTTTTTACTTTTTTCCTTTGATAAATGTTTTCATTGTATGCACTGTGATCATGTTCACATCATTCTTATCTCCAAAGAGCTTTGTGCAAGACTAACAAGCATGAGTTTCATTAATTTCACCAAGCTGAAATTACTGTGCTGGGTGAAAATCTGGGGTACGCTGCTTGAAGGGGAAAGAAGCACCCTCCTTTTAACTATTATTTTTGCAGGGATTTTGAGGTACTCGTGCTGCCTGCTTCCTTGGGAGAAGCAAAACGCTTGCTCCAGTAACAATAACTTCTAGGTCCACGGAGAAGCAGAGTTGAAGAAACACAACAAGAACAGATACCCACCATTACCTCCTTTCACCGTTGTAATATGGTAGGAAGCTACTTGTTCTTCCATCTGCTTCCCCTCAGACATGACACTAAAACCGAGTCTTGCAGAGAGAACACCCTGCAGAGCACCCTCAACACAACAGATTAGAGGGGAGACAAAAGCTCATTTGTGGGTGTACGTAAGGGGTTTCTGGTGGGTGTAATTTCTACCAAGGTTACTCATATACTGGTACAAAAGACAAACAAAAATTCAAGTTCTTGGAGTTTCAGGAGGTCTTTTATTCTTTAAAATTTTACATTTTCTTTATTTTTTTAATTACTAAAGGAGGGGAAAGAGGGTTTTTCAACCCTGAACTATAAGCCACTATAAGCTTACAGCTGGTGGCTCTGTAATTGGTATTTATGGCTCAGAACACATGACTAACATGCAGGTTGGAGACTGATATTTTCAACACTTCTTACTTTGCTCTCAGCTTAGCAGCGATTTCATGCACTCTGGGTTTGTCAATTACCATCCTGAGCTGGGACGGTGTGATTTGTTTTTAGTGCACGTATAGCGAGTTTTAATAGCCTGTTTTGTTTTTTGCATTTGCAATTTCATGGGGACAGATTCAGGGACAAGTACACAAGGAAGACCAAGAGGGCACATAGGCTTGATAAGTACCACAACAACTTCTTAGAGCTTCATCTCACCCCAGCCTGTAAGGTGTCTATTCCAAACTGGCTCCTAGAGCCAACACTTCTCCCTTTGGCCTGTGGCCTTGTGGTGTCTGTTAATCTATTACACGGTTCTCAGGCTGTGAGGTTTGCTCTTCTGAGGAGGGGAAGGGATGCTAGGAGTGCAAATACGTTGCAATGCTGAGACCTGAAAACTGTATGTTGGATGGAAGAAGATATTATTGAAAGAGTTCACACAATGAGCGTACAAAATCAATGCAGAAAAAGATGTCTTGACAGAACACTGTGAACACAGGACGAGGTCCCAGTATGAACCAGGAGGTATGAGGGCAGTTGTCATGAGACACATACTGCTAATTTTGTGGTTTGCAGGGTTTAGGATTGTGAAGAAGTCAAATAGCCTCTCATCTATAATTCAATCCTCTTTCACTTCGTTCTGGATTCCTAGAGTTCCAATTTCCCCAAAAGATATAACGCGTCCTGCCTGAGGGCATAGGTACCAATAAATTGAAAATATCACCGTTTTGTCATATTTGTCACTTTTGGCAGCAGCGTACTCAGAATAGGAAAAAGAAATTAAAGGATCAAGTGTACAACTGGCCAGAGTCTGAAGCATATACAGAGGCTGGTTGGGAGGATGTGCATCATCTCTGGCTGAAATACCAATTCCCAAAGTCATTCAAACTACTTAGAGTCAGATAGCACAGATAAACTCTTGAATACACAGTAAAATGTAAAAAGACAGGCCCTATGTGGATTTAATGAGTACACCAGAAGTAGAGAAGAGTACTGGAAAGCCAGAGCAGTTCTGCATTCCCTGGATTTCTCAGTGATAAGAGTGGAAAAGGGAAGGCCCTGGTATAGAAAAGAGAGAAATGAAATATTTCAAGGACTATGCACAAACTTTCCTGTAAACGTGCTGCTGGAATAACCCAGGCAGAATAAACTTCCGTTTCAACTCAGTCATGAAAGTCAATAATCTTCTCTGTAACCTTTCTAAACTCTTTGCTTTTCTATCACATATACTGAGGCTGAAGGGAGTTAATCTATTCAAGGTATGAGTATAGACACACACATTTTATGCATCAGAGTGCTCAATCAAAGAGAACTAGTTACTCAGCAGTCTCTCATGACCAGAACCAGTAATTTTTAAGGAAAGTGTCATTTATCTTATTAAGGGTTTTACCAAAACCAGGGAAGTTGCCCTTCCTAAGAAAACAAGAGGTTGAAGATGAAAGATGGTCCAAATGACTTTTTACCTATCATCTATTTTTATGTAAGTACTCTAAAAAACAATTTCTCATATACGTATTCGAATTTCATAAACCATCATATAACTACATGTATTATACATTAAAAATTAAATTGGTAATATTTCTTCCTAAAAGCTATTTCTATAGATGCCAAACTTGCGCATGCTGCCTTTGTCCTTTATGGTTCTTTGCAAGTGAAAAAGTGCCCAAGAAGAGCAAATCTCAGTCTCGGAGGGATGTGTCTAGTTTTGAGCTAATTACTTTGGTATCCCTGACAAAGGAGTCTGTTGCAGTCCATCGAGGGTGTCTTTCCATCTGGGCATCAATTAATAGATACTCTAGGCTAAGACCTGCAGTTTCAGGACTGCTCTAATTTTTACTTGACAGTAATGAGACTGTCAGAATAATACTTATCTCAGTAGAAATAATCTCTCTCGATAAGTGCTGCACAAAAGGTAAGACTGTCATTCACTGAGCTTCCCTCATACAAGGGCCAGAACTGTTAGTAATAGCATCAAATAGAAAAAGCCATTAAGGGCAAATAGGCCTGCCCCATCAATGGAGGGCTCTTTCTTAATAAATGGTTGCCAGACTGTTATCCATTCTTTTACATATCCATGACACAGGCACTTCTAGCTCTTCCCTAGAAAGACTGCTTCAGACAGGAGTTTTCCAGGGAGCTAACAGGGCTGTTGTATCCTCTCTCTCTCTCAATAAAATATTACATTGCTATATAAGACATTCAGGTTGATCTTACAAAGGCAGCATGATTATATGCTCTGATTTCTTCCAAAACAGAAGTGCCTAGCTTAAGGTCCATATAATAAAGAAAACCCAAAACAAACAAAAGTTATAGCTAGAGAGAATATCAGAAAAAAACCAAGATCTCCTGGCTTTCCGGATGAAGAAATTATGAAATTGGGTTTCCACTACAGAACAGAGGAGTTTCCATCCTCTGTGCAGAATACTGTGCTTATAAATTCCTTCACTCATGGGAAATGCTCAGATGTTGTGGCCTGCTTTATGTAGAGCCCATTGCAAATGCACCTTGAGCGCTTATCAAGTTTATTACAAATTATTAGTTTTAAATACATTAGATTTATGGTAAGAAATGACTGAAATAGGAAAAAAATATCAGTTATGGTACAGCACGTACACAAATAAGCTGCATCAACAACAAAATGGAAAAGAAAAAACTCCCTCTGACTAGGTCTCACTTGGAAAGGCATTAATTTATGGTTGGACACCAGAGTATTTGAAACTACTGATGCAATGCACTAACACCACTTATCAACAGTGTTTACTAGCTAAGCTGCCATTTCTTCTACCATGAGGACAGGTGCTGCAAGTTAAAAAATAGTTTAGGCATACGTCTAGTAATATATGAAATCAATTATTTCAGGACTTTGGGGTAGGAAGAAGGAAGTAAGAGTGGGAATAAATTGACTGCTATTGAAAAATACTTTGCACAAGATGATGCAGTAATGGTAAATAGCCGAGTTTCAGTGGGCTAAACTGTGATCGATAGATAAAAACAAATCAAAAATGCAACTGCACATACCATCATATTTACAAAATAACAAAATTGAAGTTGTAAATGACAAAGCATCCATTTCTTTCTTTGTTGACAAGTACAAAAGTGCTGCACGCTAGCATGTTCTTTGAGCCAGTGTTTTTTAAACATTGATACTACATAAGAATGAACAGAAGAAGTAGGGCTCCCCCCCACAAGAATCTACATTTTCCCCTGATAACACAGAAGAAAACACACATAAGTGTAGACAGTAGAGGATGTCATACATGACATGCTGACCCAGAAGACCAATGCCATACATCTCTGCAGTGCAATTCAGATGTAATAGGCAGGGGAGAAGAACACTCCTGAAATCCAAAACCAGCCAAAAAATATGCAATTACCTTTTGTCTAACATGCAAAACCAGAGCATGTAAACGCCACAGCCAGGGCACTGCTGCCCTGGACCTAACTTCCTTTCCCCAAGCTCATATCCAAAATTTATACATAAATGTTTTTTGACATTCAGAACGTTTTCCTACAATGGTTAAACTAGGTAGGAGCCCATAACAACTGCAGCTGGGTTCAGGATGGACTGCAAAGAGAAAAGTATTTCTGTGCCCAGTGTAATCCCTCTCAATACCAGACAGGTCTGCATCTGCAGTGCTGCCAGCATGGACACGGCACATGCAGGGGGAAAATTGTTAGCATAGGGTCTATACCCAAACATCTGCTCTGTAACACTGGTACAATTGCCAGTGCAATACCCATGTGATGCAGCAGACAGTCAGAGCCCTCATAGCAACAAATAAACACATAAGTGATAACTGTCACACAGCTTCTATTGCTCAACCACTATTTTCTTCTGCTTACTGGTAAAACAGCTCCTCAGGCTGTTCTTTCTGGGATTTTGCCTGATTCAGTTTCCGCTGGTAAGAAGACAAATTAAAACAAAGAAGAAACTGAAAACAATGAAAAACACTTCCTCCAGTTTCCCATCTGACAACTTTCACCCTGTTTTACCAAGCATGTTATAGATGATGACATATTAATTGCACCACGTACAAGACAACACAAAGCAATTAACACTTCCCGTATGCTTCATGGCTGCTCTCTGTGCTGTTTCCAGAGGTAGTTATGACTTGAAATCTCACGACTAGCATGAAACCAACTGTAGTCATCACTGAATTTATATTTTTATATGGCTGCCTAACACCCTGTTCAGTGCCTGCTGAGCTGTCGCTTATAGGCAATCTGGCAGCCTGAAACAGCAGACCTAATTTCTAGACACACAGCATAAGATCAAAGTTACTCAACTTCTGGCAGAACTGGGGATTTAGATGAAACTAGAAAACATTCAGTAACCTCCCAAAACAAGTGGAAAGGAAGAATTTCCAGTTCCTGACATTGGATAACATACTTAATCTCCCCCAAAGCAGCAGAAACCGTGCATCTGCCTCTCATGCTGTCTCCAACCCTTCACTTCTCTGGACTTTCATTATATGACCTGTTCCCACATCCACCAGGTGTCCACCCTGCTCTGTACCGGTCTGCTACAAACTGCCTGTATCACTGTTGGGTCTCTGTAAAACTTGCTGGAAGTATATACAGCATCTAACACAACAGTATCCCGAGCTTCATTTAGGACTGCAGCTTTACTGGAATGCAAATAATACAGCAGCATTCTTCAGATGGAAGATAGTATTTGCGAGTTAAAGCATAAAAACCATGGAGAGGGCTGAGCTTTTCTCAGGTCTCCCAATCTGGAGCTCTCAGTGTTACTAACAATTTGATTTTATTAAAAGCAATAAATATGGGCATGAAATCACAACTTTCAGCTGTAACATGCCATGAGCATTCAGCAGAATCCCCCACTGGAATTGCTTCAAAATGGCAGGAATGACCTTGCTCCCATAATTAATCCTATCATTGTTAATGTTTTGGTTTAGGTATTGCAGCTCTTCCCCCAGGTCTACTTTCAGACTGTTTGATACCTCCTACTTCTCCCTGACAGGCTGGCACCAAGACTGAAGGGTCTAGCCACAGGCAAAGGTGAAGTCAATTAACCAGCTGATAGGGTTCATTCCATTCTTTACACCCAGGCTCATGGTCACCATGCTCCACTTTTAACTATGCATAGTCCCTGCGTGGTGCTAACCAAAGTCCTTCCAACTACACTGGAACATTTGTTATAGTCTGCTTGCAAGGTGGGTAGGATGAAGTAAGACATATGCTAAGTCTGTGGCTTTCCTTACTATAATTCGGGCACTACCGAAATTCTGGCTAATCCCAATAAAAATGAAAGGAAACTCCACTGAAGTTTGACAAAGGATTTTGCAAACATGGGCACTATTCCCAGTCTCACCCTGTGGCTTTCAGCAAGCCAGGGACCCAGGCTGTTTAAAATAGCACTTACAGAACCATCCTAATAGCTAGCCCTAAAGCTGTGTCATCAAAGGCTGCAGTCCAGGATGACTGTGAGGTGGTGAACTTCCTCAGGAGGGACACAGCCAATCTGGCCTGCCACGCATGCCTAAATCAGTCAGGATTGCATCATTGCTTGTGTAGGTGTATCCTTTACTTAGCATTGTAAATATGTAGAAAACAAGTTACCTCGGCACTGGGATTCTCATTTGCAAGAATAAGAAGGGACTGAACTCTGGGGGTCCTCCCTTTTCAAGATGTATTTCAATTCTAGAAGCTGCAAAGTGTTAAAAGCAAGACCCAGAAATATATCTTTTTGTCTCTGGTTTTGATTCTCTCTTTTGTTCTAAGTTAATTGGCAAAATCCTTTTATTTGCATATCTCACTGGGCTTTTATAATTCTCTGTACAATATTTGATTTAGAAAGAAAAGCCTGAGAGCCTTTTAAGCTGAGCAGTTGGCAGATGCACAGGACTGTATATAATGTATGCCTATAGCATAAAGACATAGGATCAGTAGTGGGTGGACTGTATATCTCCCTATGCACTTATTTCTATTTTATGGTATTTTAAAATAAGAAATACCATTTAAAGGAGCTGATTGCCTCAGGCTGGCAAAAATTTAAAAGGCTCACTTCAAATGTTTTTGCTTAACAGCAGAAAAAAAAAAAATCATGCATTTGAAAGCAAAAATTTCAACCATACCATTCTTGGTGACCTCTTCTGGGTATTAAGATGCTATTGGTGGACAGGTCTCTTCAAAAGATAAATCTTGGCTTTCTGCAGCAGCAGAATGGCATTTGTTTTCATGTCAGGAGTAATGGTGTTTCTTAGGGACATATTGATTTCACAAAGATTTTAGAGAAAATAACAGCTGGCCACATACATCAGTGATCCCCAGACACCCAAGTACAACTGCCCTGAAGGGGAGGGAAGCAAGTGTGTTAGTCCCAGGGCTACTGATCTGGGGACAGAAGGCATCCTGGGTCCAAGGGCAGGACAGCAGTGAGCCACAGTCATACAAAGATGTTACAAGAGATATTTTTACTAATCTTTGAGTGGTATCTGAATTGGGGTCAATACTTGGTCCAGTCCTGTTCAACATATTCATCAGTGACCTGGACAAGGGGACAGAGTGTATCCTCAGCA